>JANRMT010062815.1:40097419-40178866 GCA_026402145.1 Polypterus bichir lapradei
TGAACTTTCTTATTTATCGCCCCATCTTCACGAAATTTGGTAGGAGGCTTCCCTGCGCTAACTGAAACCAATGTACGTACTTATTTCAGTGGTATGACGCCACTGTCAGCCGCCATATTGAACTTTCCTACGGTCTTTGTTACTTATGGGCCCATCTTCAAGAAATTTTGTACACGGGTTCCCATCGCTAACTGAATCATACTTACGTACATATATACGTCCATAGCCTGCAGCTCGGTCACCGTGTGAGGCGGCGTTGGGTCCCCCATCCCAACGCCTCCCACGTTGTTGGCTGCCTGCGTATATAGGGCCGTCTGTCCCTCCGGTCTCTACATTCCCTTCCTTGCTTCGCCACGGGATTCACGTCTCCCTGCTGATAAGTACAGCATTTTTATTTAATCCACGGCTTCTCCGCTGTTTTATTGTTCGTTTATTACGATTATAGTTATTGTGTAGGTATTTTAGACTTACTTTACATTGTTCAGGTACCCATTTCTTTTATCATTCCAGCCATACCCCTATTAACATGTCTGTCAAGGTGATCACCATCGATCAAAGAACTGTCACTTACCGAGTGGTTTCCATGCCCGAAGATGGCACCTACCTTTTCCATTCTCTTTGTTACATATTGCATGGCCATATCAGGCTCACTCTTGATATCCAGAGGAACATTGTGTCTTATGTATTGAATGACTAGGACAGGTTCAAGGTGTGGACTGATGACGGTACAGGAGATAATTATACTACACACAAGCTCTATAAGAGTGAAATGCTTAAGCCCTTCACCTATGGTTCTACATGTGAGTTGATGGCTGCCGCTGAATTGTTCGGTTGTCGCTTTCAAGTGTACCGAAATGGCCAAATATTTTACACCTTTCAACAACCGCCAATGTCTCTTAAACATCTTAGATTCACAGGTGACGATTTCAGTAGTGGACACTTTGATGTTTATGAATGTTTAAACTGTCAAAAGCTGGATGTGAAATTATCGATGAAACCGGTTATGTACTTACAACGCTTGACAGATGCCAAATGTCACTTCAACACAAGTCCTGCAAATACAAACCATGAAACTCAAACCGATTGTGACAGCAGCAATCCAAGCTGTGAAATTTGAAACAAGATTGCTTTTCACATGGCCAACTGTACGTTGCATGCTCAGGAGTAAGCTCAGCGCACAGCTTGGTCATATTACAACCGGAGGGCCGAAATGACAATGTGGTATACAAAGAGATCCTTAACAAATAATTATTGGTATATTTTCCCTCAGTTTAAAAAGGTTTAATTTTCTTCTTAATAAAAATTTTAAGGCAGTACTTTGCCGCTGTGAAGCGCGGGTATTTTGCTAGTCTTTAATATAATCAGATAACTTATTATCATCCCTTTTCACAGTGAGCACTATTATGCAGTTCACACAATAGCATAAGATTAGCCAGTGCATTGCATATTCAAAAAACTGCAGATACCAGACAATCAAATGATTAGAAACTATAATATTTATCTCCTTTCCTAATTGACTGGCACCCATTGCTGATTTATGAATGCAGTTGTTTCAATATTTGGAACATATACTGTAGGCATAGTATTTGAATCGCTAAGGGTCCTCCAGTGAGTACGTGGTGGGGATTGGATCTGTGACATTTGCTTTATTGTTCATAACCCTCTGAAGTCACACCACATGCCTGATTTATAAAGACAATAAAATGCAAAATTCACAGCACATTGCATCACAATCAACAAAGATAAAGAGTGTAATAAGAAAAGCGTTGGGTTCATGGTGGAACAATGATTAGTGCTGCTGCGTAGTCCTTGTGGCCATTGTCCTGGCTGTTGTCCAGTCAGAGGTTCCGTGTTCTCTACATGTTTTTGGTGCTTTGGTTTACTTTGACATCTCCAAAAGCTAAGTGTGTTAAATAGATTGATGATTCTAAATTGGCCCTGTGTGTGTTCATGAGTGGGCTCGGTGAAACTGGTGCCCTGTTCAGGGGTGGCTCCTGCCTCCAGAGCCCCTAGTAGTTGGCTTATGCAGGTATGACAATGTTATGGTATGTTAGGTTCAGGATGTTATACATTCATGCTGATTTATGCAGCAATTGTAAAAAAAAAAAAGGTGGGCTTTTCAGTCAAGGATTTGAAAGTGAGCTGTAAAGGAGATTTGTAGACAAAACCTGAGAGGATGTTTCAGAGAGAAAGCACCTTGTGGCTAAATAAACAGCCAAGAAACAGCAAGGCTCTTGGAATGTTAGCAGATTTCATATAATGCATTTGACACAAAACAATTGAGAATAATGAGCACCTTTTCTTATCTTTGAAAAAACAGGAAAGAGATGTCACTAAAGAATGAAATTGACCACTTTGACCAATATGCACATAACAAACATTTTGGTCTTTTTCTGTATTTTGACAGGTGACAAGGCCACTTCCAGAAGACAGCTTGGAGAACATGGTATGATCTTCATTTTTTAAAGAGTATTCCATATAGTGGTGATTTTTTTCAGTCTCACTCAGTTCCTCTAAAGAGGTGACCATTCTCCATTTTTGTGGTGATTATGTTTGACAGTGAGGAGGGTGATGCACTAAAGACTTTGCATGCTGATTAGCACATAAAAGTAATTTCACTGTACTCTATACATGTGTCAGTATGGACCCTATAATCCTTTACACCTTGTAAACGAAAAATAAAATGCATAAGAAGAGTTGGGACTCCAGCTGGGAGACATCATTTAATTTGGCTGATTTTTGAGTTAACAAAAATCGCAATACAGAGAAAGTAGGGTGAAATTACATCTTTTATTGACTAACTAAATCGATTACAAATGCAAGCTTTCGAGGCAGCTAAGGCCCCTTCATCAGGCAAGGTAGCCTTAGCTGCCTCGAAAGCTTGCATTTGTAATCTATTTAGTTAGCCAATAAAAGGTGTAATTTCACCCTACTTTCTGCTGTATCAATCTATGGCTAACACGGTACAACACTGTACTGCTAACAATAGAAATGTAAAAAAATAAAAAATAAATTAGTGCTCTGGCACCGTCTAGTGTCAGAAGGTCAAAACAACAGGAGCGTCGCCCTCATCCCTTGCTCAAATGATGACTGTTGTGAATGTCACTATCATAAAAATTATACCCTGGACTTCCCTGGGTCCTAGTCACATTTTTCTATATTGAAAAAAAATCCAAAATTATGAATGAGGTTCTCTAATTATTTCCTACTTTAAGAAAAGTTTCATTCTATTTTTCATTATGTCTCTCTATTATAAAGGAAAATCTTGAGACGAGACGAAACTATTGCCAAGAGATTTTTTCAAGTCCCGCCCTCCTCTCAACCATTTACGTTTTCCTCACTTTAAGTTTCCAATAAAAGTAGACTTATTATGTCCAAGTCTTATTGAAGAATTTCATCCTAAAGGGTTATCAACAGAAAAAAATGAGAACTGTTAACACAGTCTAGTTTTCCACCAGCTGAATTTCTGTTGAAAGAAGGATGTATCGTAATGTTATTGCGTAATTTATGTATGAGTGATGGGCTATGCAATAGGACAAGATTAGTTGTATTCAAAATTGGTTGAACAATTCTGACAAGTAAAATTTTAACAAGCAACAAGAACGGTAATATAGTACTGTACATCTTCCATGGATAACATTAGACACCAAAGGAGATCTTGATATGCCATTCGTATTAAAACTTTTACAGTTTCCTGTTAGAATAGCTTTTGCACAGGGATAAACATTTTAAAAAGTTGGTTTATTTATTAGAGAGTGTAAAAGCTAGCCCGGCCACAGACAGACACGACACTGCAATGTCCAAACACACACGTTTATTATACTATTTACAACTATTTACAGTTATCACTCTCAGTCCTTGGTCCTTGGTCTTTGGTCCTTGGTCCTTGGTCCTTGGTTATTGGGCCACCTCCACTCCCCTCTCGCAAGCTCTGTCCACTTCCACACGACTCCGGTTCTCTGACTGGAGTGAGGCGGTCCCTTTTATCCTGTCCCAGATGTGCTCCAGGTACCTGATGACGGACTTCCGGCAGCACTCCCCAGTGTGGCGGAAGTGCTGCCCTTGCACCCGGAAGCACACCAGGCATAAACCATCCCTGGTCTGTCAGCATTTCCTTGTGTCCCGGAAGTGCTGTCCCCCAGGGATCAACGACCGTCTGGGTGCCCAGGGAAAAGAAGTGCTGCTCTCCCGGTTCCCCCTTCCTTCAGGCATCCCGGCAGGGCAGGGTTCCTGGCCATCTATCACAAGAGAAAGAAACAAAATTCACTCATGGGCAGTTGATACAGTATGTTGCGTTGCGTTGTCATGATGCAACTCCAAACACGGAATCAGAATTCAATGCAATTTTGACAAAAAGTTAATTCCAAATATTGTTTTTACTGAAGTTTTACAATAAAAGTGTAAGTTTAAAAAGTATTTGCGTGTTAATTTCAAAGCCAAGCAGAGCGAAAACGTATAACACAGCGAATACCTCTAACGCAACATGAAACATTTTTTTCTTTCAATTTATTATGTTTTACTATTTTTTACTATGGTTAATTACTCGCTGTAATCTAAAATAGTTAGGTTTATTATGCATATGTAATAACTCCCATGAAAATAACAATCTGTTTAAATTGTGCATCCTCTTCCCCATACGCGTGTGGCCGAGCTGTGTAGTGGTTCTTGTTGCACACTATGCTGATTACTTTATGATAGCATGGTAGCTTAGTGGTGAGTATTACAGCCTCATGTCTTCCTGAGAATGAGGCTCAGTTCCAGTATGAAGTCGGCCCATTCTCTTTCTGTCTGTGCTGGTTTTATTCCACATCTCAAAAGTGCGAGTGTTAAATTCAGTGGCATGATGTGAGTGTGAGGATATCTGAGTATGCCCTGAACTGGAGCTTCATCCAGGGCAGTGATACCTCCTGCCTTCAGCCTGATGCTACCAGCATGGGCTCCAGCTCCTGGTCACACTGGATTGCCCTGAATGGGTTAAGAAAGCAGATAGATTTTTAATTGTTCTTTCTACAGAGGCTCAAAGCAGACAGTGACTGTCATTGTAATGTTTTGTGTTTCAAATCATTTAGGCACACTGGTCTCTGTCTTTGAGTGGAGAGCTGGTCGCTGCGGTAGAAGATGCCAGTCTGATGAACCTCAAAGTGAACATAAGTGAAGTCAATATCACAGTGACAAGCCGGAGGAGTCTGCTGAGTACAGCTGAGGTAAGAACACATTGGCTCAAAAGATTAGTGATCACAATTCAGAAGACATAGTTTATTGGATTAAAACATAAAACATCATAAAACATTCCCAAAACTGCCTATTCCTTTTCAGGATCATTATGGCTGGAATCTATACCAGCCACAATGGGCACATGGCAAGAACTGAACCTGGACAGAGTGCCAGTTCATTCAGGCCCCGACCCCCCACCGCCATCAAACACAGAGAACCAATTTGGAAACCGAGCAAGCACACTTTAGGGAATTCATTATTTTTACTGACTTTATTTTATGCACCACTTGCACCCAAACAACTAAAGCTTCAATCCAGAACAATTCTGGAGTATGCACAATAGTTTAAAGTGAACTGAATAGTTATGTGTGTTCCAGAGATAGGGGAATGAACTGACAACTGTGTGTGATTTTCAGTCTGCTTTGTCTTAATGATGATTATATGGAGGCACCGAGAGTATAGAAACTAGACATGTAAGGCTTGGAGCAGTCAGAACGTACCTGCTCCCTCGAGAAAATATGTGTGTGCTCCTCCTTTTCTATTGAGGAACCACATTTTTAATACAAGATGAATTAGTGTGTCTTTCAGATTATAGCATGTTGTGACAACATAGAACACCAAGATTCTTGCTTGTTTCCATTAAGGAAAACTTCTTAAATCTGCTTAATTCAATTGAAGATCTCAACAACATGGAGTTCTAGGCAGGAACCATCCGCAGATGAGGCGTCAGTCCACTGCATGGTCTCCTGTGCCAGAACCAAACACTAACCAAATTAAACAAAGAAATTTTCTTTTATTTGGAATTATATTCTATGCCACCGCAACTATACACCACTATCTCCTACAAAAATGTCTGCTCCCTTCCGTCTTGATCTTCAGTATAAACCTCTCCAGAGCAGAATCAGTAATCCTTTACAACAATGATGCAATCCTTACCCTGTGTGTATACCTTCGATTGTAAGCGAAGGTTTGTGATACGGTTTGCATATTTGTAGTTAGTAGTAATCCACAAAGAGAGAAAATGAGTCATGCATCTAAGAATAGTTTTTTATTCCTAAGCTTTTGACAACCAACCAGGTGTCATCATCAGAGGAAAATGATTAGATAGATAGATAGATAGATAGATAGATAGATAGATAGATAGATAGATAGATAGATAGATAGATACTTTATTAATCCCAATTGGAAATTCACATACTCCAGCAGCAGCATACTGATAAAGAACAATATTAAGTTAAATAGTGATAACAATGAAGGTATAACAGACAGACAATAATTTTGCATAATATTAACGTTTACCCCCCCCCCGGGTGGAATTGAAGAGTCGCTTAGTGTGCGGGAGGAACGATCTCCTCAGTCTGTCAGTGGAGCAGGACAGTGACAGCAGTCTGTCGCTGAAGCTGCTCCTCTGTCTGGAGATGATCCTGTTCAGTGGATGCAGTGGATTCTCCATTATTGACAGGAGCCTGCTCAGCGCCCGTTGCTCTGCCACGGATGTCAAACTGTCCAGCTCCGTGTCTACAATAGAGCCTGCCTTCCTCACCAGTTTGTCCAGACGTGAGGCATCCCTCTTCTTTATGCTGCCTCCCCAGCACACCACCGCGTAGAAAAGGGCGCTCGCCACAACTGTCTGATAGAATATCTGCAGCATCTTATTGCAGATGTTGAAGGACGCCAGCCTTCTAAGGAAGTATAGTCGGCTCTGTCCTCTCTTGCACAGAGCATCAGTATTGAAATCAAAGTCCATATATAACAAATGAGGCGGTGGGAGTGCGGGAAGGGATCAATAAGGTGTGGTTCGGATGATGTTGGTCATAAAGTCTTTTTTTATTATTTACATGTCCTTTATAAGCCTGCATATGATGGTTTCATGTCTAAATGTCTGTTAATGGTGTTTTCATTTCAGAGCCATGATTCACTTGTAGTATTAGCCCTGAATTTTACTTGCACCATGTCCCAGGTAAATGGTGTGTGCTTTCATGTAGAATTAAGTTTTATAAAAATCACTACCAACATATAAAAATGACATGAAATAAACAAGGTACAGTATATCCAAAAATAAATGAGCGAAGTGAATGGCAAGTGGAGACACCTCTGCTAGTTTTGAACGCCACCATTGCATCACGCATATATAGCTAAACTCTGCCATCTAGTGGTCAAAGACCTAAATAACGTTTAAAGAATTCCTCAATTTCAATCTGCTGCACTGTTTTTATCCTCCACATAGTCACTGCATGATGAATAGTAGAAGGAGTTCTTTGATCCCATTTGCCTGCTCTGTTTTAATGCATTTCTGTATTACATTTTCCAGACACAGTAGAAGTCACATTGTGCAAATGTGCTGTCATGTGTCAAACACAAGGCATGGCCGGACCGGGAAGCTTATTCAGGCTTGGAATCCCAAGTCTAACCCAGGCCACACAATATACATCAGTTTTCTTGTACAGGCACAGACTCAAAAAACTAACAAACACCATTTTGTGTTGGATTTTTTACGAATGAGGAAACAGTAGATTCAACCTTTACACATACATTTCAATCTTAAATATTAGTCTCAAGACAACCTCTGATAAAGTGTGGAACAACACTTCATAAATGTAAACACTTCATAAATAGATTAACCATGTAGTTCTATAATATTTATATCAAAACAAATGTGCTAAAAGCACTGAACCACAAAAAGTAGCTGTCAGTGGAATCCCGAGTGCAGAGATTATGTTTACAATTTCAACTGGGAGTCTGGAATCTCCACAGTCGAGGCGCAGTCTGTGTCTGGATGGTAATGCTGAATACTCTTCCACAAAGTTTGAAGTGTTGGTTTCTTCAATAGACAAAAGACTCAAAAATGTCTCAGTACCACAGAATTCTGTCAAGCATTTTTTAAAGAATGCACTTAGTTAACAAAAAACTATGAAACATTTTGTGTAAGGGCGGCACAGTGGTGCAGTGGTAGCACTGCTGCTTTGCCTCCCTGCGTGGAGTTTGCATGTTCTCCCCGTGTCTGCGTGGGTTTCCTCCGGGTGCTCTGGTTTCCTCCCACAGTCCAAAGACATGCAGGTTAGGTGCATTGGTGACTCTAAATTGTCCCTAGTGTGTGTGGGTGTGTGCCCTGCGGTTGACTGGTGCCCAGCCCAGGGTTTGTTCCTGCCTTGCACCCTGTGCTGGTTGGGATTGGCTCCAGCAGACCCCCGTAACCCTGTGTTAGGATATAGTGGGTTGGAAAATGACTGACTGACTGACTGACTGATATTTCGTGTAGCCTATTCAGTGTCTCATCATAGCACTAAGGTTTAACTGTCGGAGAGCGAGAGACGCACTTTAAAAATATTAAAATAAAGTAAAAACAAGAAACATTTATTTACAAACTTATCATAAAATAAAGAACAGGTACATTTAAAAACAAAAATCATTCCACTCACATACATCCATCCATCCATTATCCAACCTGCTATATCCTAACTACAGGGTCACGGGAGTCTGCTGGAGCCAATCCCTGCCAACACAGGGTACAGTGGATGGTGTCTTGTCCAGGAATGGTTTACAACTAGTGCTCAGTGGTATTGAGACAGGCCTGGCTGCTCACAAGCAAGACAGGGATAATCAAGATAAAAAACTGGTGGATCGATGGATGGATGGTAGGACAAGAGAGGAAGCTGAGAGCATGTGTTAACAGTGGAATGATCAGGCATATGATGAGGTGCCAAACAGGCAAATACAATGATTTCCTGAATATATAAAGTCAGTGTTCTGAATATATAACATTAAAGCCTGATTATATAAAGTCAGCGTCAGAATATATATTATATAAGTTATATATTCCGACTAAAAATAAATGTGAATTATAAGCATGTTGAAAAAATCAAAAAAAGATGTCATTATAGATGTGAGTCTCAAAATAACTGTTCATGATGGCAACTCCTCTGGTTAAGTACAGGCCAGGCAGGAAGAGGCGGACGGACACTGGAAGTGACGTCAGAGATGGTCAGGTTGTCAATCATCTGAGGCCTCATGTATAACGCCGTGCGTAGAATTCGCACTATAACATGACGTAAGCACAAAAGCCGAAATGTGCTTACGTACAGAAAAATCCAGATGCAGGAATCTGTGCGTACTCCAACTTCTGCGTTCTTCCGCTACATAAATCCTGATCAGCGTGAAAACTAACGCACGTGCACACACCTTCTGTCCCGCCCTAACTCCTCCCAGAACTACGCCTCTTTGAATATGCAAATCAATATAAATCGCCCTTAAGCTCAGCCTTCTGTGAAAAGACAATGGGAAAAGCACGGGGGAAAATATAAGAATTTCAGCGAATACCAAGTGGAGGCAAAGGAAAAACATACTATTTGTTTATTTAAACCGTGGTATAATCAACAAAAGGAAGCTGATCGACTGACATAGCGTGTTGGAGAAACTTGACAGCTCAATTTCACAAAGGCGCACAGTGGCGGAAATAAAAAACAACTTGTCAGATATCAAAGTCGCCGTGAAAAGGCCAGTCGTAGCCCACTGTCTGAGTGTCATATGAAAGCTTATTAGGGTACAAAGAAAAAAAAGGCACACAGTGGGGAAAAAGCACGAAAAGTCAACTTCAATCTCGAAATTTCCACTTTAATCATGTAGTTTATTTTGTCATTAAAGTAGAACTTCATAAACTTCATCTTAAAATCGTTTAATTAACCAGTTTCTCAAATCACACCGTAACTAAAGTAACACATTAAATGCTTTGTTTTGTATGTGATCTTCTATGTGCTCTATGTGTGTGAATCACTACTACTCTCTTCCTCTGACAGGACACAGAATCCATTACATTCATGATATTACAGCTCTCTGAATAACTAAAATACTGAGATGTATACGTGATATCATTGTCATGATGATAGGAGTTAAAGCACGTTATTAAACATGGGTTTCACGGCACAGTGATTGTGTGCGACTTTCGTTGCAATAATTTTTTGCAGCAGTACTCAGGGGCGGCTCTAGGCTTGTGGCGGCCCTGGGCAGAGAAAGAATCAGTGGCCCCTTCGCCCGCCAATGTCAATATGGTATCTTTTGCACAGTGGATGGCCACGTCCGTTGTGGACACTGCATAGCCGCCTCGTGCTCATGACACAAGCATTTAACTTTTGCCGAATTTTGCCGCTGCGTTTTTAGCTGTGTTGTTATTTTCTCTTTCTGTTTTATATTCAATATATATTGGCGTGGCCGCCCCTGCAGTCCTTGCTTTTCTTTCTCCAAGTAACCGATCGCCACACAATCAGCTCTGTAATAGATGTTAAACCATCTGTAAGCTTAGAGCGCCGATTCTTCAAAATGTTTAAGGAACATTGAAATATCTTCGTAGTACATGTTTAATTATTCTATCTTTCACGCCTGTCCCAGTGTAGAATATAGATTATTTAAATGAAGTTAAAGTTTTATCTGTATGATATAATAAACATATTTTGCTGCATTTCATCTTAAAAATGATATCGTCATCATATGTAAATACGCGCTTTATAAACTGGCTCAGGTTGTGTAATATTATAACTGTAGTGCAAGTTTACAGTGGGGTGATTGTACTTATAAGTACAAACAGTTCTACAAGGAGCAATTGATTGAGTGCGTTTAAAGTTCTTGGGATGAAACTGTTTCTGAACTGCGAGGTCCGTACAGGAAAAGCTTTGAAACGTTTTGCCGTGGCTGAGACAGCGTGTGCTTGATGCTGTATACTGATAATTCTCTTTCCGATCAGCTGCTGCTGTGATTCACACTCAGATACAGTGATATAAATACTCCGAGTGATGCAGTGAGAGTAATATGGAAAAAGATTATCTGCTGTGGCAACTCCTAATGGGAGGAGCTGAAAGAAGAAGAAGAAGAAGAAGAAGAAGAAGAAGAAGAAGAAGAAGAAGGTGCAGTGAGAGTAACAACGCTAAAGCAGTTATAGTATCTGAAATACTATGGCTATTCCCTGGACCATTATATTGTTACAAGTTAATTACAATCAGATGCATTACACTAATAAACAATATGCGGTTAGTTTCAGTGTATTTATAAAGCCGCGTCAGGAAAATAAAAGAGTAACCGCACAGGAACAGTAGCACTGCTTTGACGCTGGGTGCTGCCAGTCTGCAAAACCAAGCGGAGAACTTGTGTACGACAAGGTATGAGGTACCATGAAAAAGTGCGTGGCTTTACGCCAAGTGCAGGTTTTATACAACGCGATCTGAACGTGGAAAAGTTCTTACGCAACATTTCTGTGTGTACGCACTGTTTATACATGAGGCCCCTGGACTGTAGAGGGAAGAAGAGAACAGGTATTAGTAAACAGTACCATCTTGTGGATTGGTGATAAATTATCAGCACCAGAGCCCTTACGCTATCCCCAAGGCGCACGTGTGTGACTATATATATATATCGTGACCAACTTCGGCTGCTGCTCTTGAGCAAGACCTTGACAGATTAATATAACTCTATGAAACCATTAATAAGAGGGTTGTATTAAGGGGCCCCTCTCAAGAACACGCAGGAGGGTTTCTGTATGGAGATAGTTACAGGGTAAAAAACAAGGAATTAGGCCTGACTATACTGTCATGTCCTTCCTGTCCATTGCCTGCCCTACAAACACAATTCATCTCTCCCTGCATCCTCAGGTATTTGTCCCTTTATTCTAGCCTCCTCTTCCTCTTCAACAGATGAGCCCTTGCTTCTGCTCCTCTCCTGAATCAAAGCTCCCCTAAGTGAGTAGAGGAGATTCCATTTAAAACCTTAATAATTCCAGTGCCACTGTGGTGAAATTATAAGGCATTTCTGGGTCAGCCAGAAATTCATAGAAATAATAAGACGTTCTCATAATAGAGCAAAACTTCTTAAGATAAAAAGAGTTGTGACCGGAGATGTGTAGTGGGTACTAAAAAGTTTGGAAAATGAGATAGAAGGGAAAATTAAAAATTGAGAAGTGGGGATTCACAGCTGCTAAAGAGAGATGGAAGGGTTTGTGGATACTGTATTGGAGAATGGGAAATGGGGCATCAAAGTCAAAGAGAAGTGAATGTAAAATGGATGTTGGACCAATATTTTGTAAAGATGATGATTTCAATTAAGAAAAGAAAATAAGGAGATGATGAATGTTTCTCAACAAGAATGTGTTTGTTATATGGTTTAATGGAACAGGAAATGCAAAAACAGAACGTGTAATTCATTTGTGAGGGAGAATGTAATTGGTATGAACTTTTAACAAGACAAGGTTGCTTTGTGGATTGTATTTTGTACTGTGTCAATAAAATATACTTTTACATAAAGAACTGTTTTTTCTATTCCATAAAATGAAGTTATGCATTTTAATAAATTCTTGTCTATCAGGGCACCAAAGAGTGCTAAAGTGTTGCATGTTGGGTAGATATGCAAGTACACATATCACCATACTCTGTGCACATGACAATACTACTGCCGCTGCTACTTCTACTACTGCTGATAGTACCATCTTTACTACAAAATATATATAACTAACAATGATAAATAATATCTTTATGACCAAGTATCCAATAAGCAGCATGTATTATTAATTCAGATTTGACACAATATATTTCAGGTGATGAGCAAAGAAGTGGAGATTTTACCTCTTTGGACAGTGAATGGATATTACGCTTACAGCATGGAGGCCAGCTGCCCACCTGGTATGTCTGTTATTTTTATTTCCCAGTTGTTTGATCAATCTTTTGTTTTGTATAGCTCCATTCAAGACTGAATAGTCTTCCAACAGTATATGCACAAACAGCCTGTGAGCCAGACATCTCCTGTATCAGTGAATATATTTCTAATTGATAATAGTTTTGATGCTAAGTTCTTAATTGCTATGATAATAGTGAGTAGTCCTGTGTGCATCTATTTGGTTTAGAGCTCTTTGCTTCCATCCATCCATCCATTTTCCACAGGCTGAGGTGTTGACCTCTTTTGTAAGTCGCTTCGTGTGAGTAAATGTACGTGTATATGAGTGATTCAGATGAAGTACATTATCAGTTCTTCTTCTTTATTATTGATTGGTGCTCTTGTAGTCGAGGAAAGTATTGCAGGTCCACAAGTAAAAATGTTGGAGTGCCAACCGGGTCATCCCCTTTTAATCAAATTAAAATGGTAAACAATGGAGCCATAAATGAAAAAAAGGGTTTCCTTAAGGTCTAGAACCTCTCTTGGCTTTGTGAGGCCTGGTCTAGTCACCGAGTTAGGAGCGCAATCCTGTGCTCTTGTATCAAGTGACACTTCCTTCTGGGGGCTGCTGGACATACAGCTGGAGGACCGGAATAGGCGGAGTCGAATGCCCTCACTGGGGATCCTCTCGGCACTGTGGAGGGAATGGAAGAAGATAAGGTTGGGACCAGCGGCCCCTCTTGACCCAGGGAGGTAGTACATACCTCAGACAAGTGAAGAGGATGTTCCATTGAAGGGCACACGTGACACTCTGTACTAATGAATGGGTGGAGCAGTGGGTTTCTCCTTCCCTGTGCCTCTTTTAGCATCTGCATGATAGAAGGAATGCCACCACCATTGGCAGGCGAGTTGTGCCATCATATTTTGATAATTGCATATGAGCATTAGGCTTGGTTTAAGAATGGGAGTTCCATTGAAACAGCACATAATTTATTTTTGCTGCACTTTCATTCTTATAATCATGACACAGTTTTCTTAGGACAGATGTTTCCTGAGTGCTGCCTCTGAGGTGTTCTCACTGAGGGTCTGGAAGCGGTGGGGTTTGTGCAATACCATGGACTTGGGGGTGAAGAAACTTTTTACAGAAGTTTGATATATCATTTTCAGCTGACATTTGTCTCGTTCAGTACTGCTACTGTAAATAGCTCTCAGGCTCTTGGGTTCATTTCTAGGTTTTGTTGAGGGAATTCCATGCAGATTTTCAGATTTCCTCTAGTTTCTGGTTGTCTGGTGTTGTTTTATTGCACTGCACTGGACTGGCACTGTGCCCAAGGCTCACTGCCTCCTTACAAGGTTTGCATGAATTAATATTTGAACAATCTGAATGAATTGAATTGCTTTGCACTGTATTGTAGATTGGTTTGTGTTTTAACACACCTGATTTTCCTGACTTTTTCAAACTTCTTGAAAGAAAGATGAGATTTTGAATTGCTTTATTATATGAAGCTCCCTAATCAGGCCTGGAAATACAGGAAAAGGTGTAGCCATAAGACAGAGGTAGGACCTTATAAGATCCTGATAATAAAAGAAAAATTTGCTCTGGCTGTAATGACACTTACTATCATGCCAGAGCAAAGGGCGCAGCACCAACAGGGCAGATTATCCATATATTATTAATGAGTAACCGGGGAGAAGTTCCTTTTGAGGAACAGCTGCTGGGAATGGCAAAAATTGCAGAAAAATAATTTATTAGTAGCTCTGGATTCTACTAGAGGGCAGCAAATGACCACTATACAGTACTTGTGGACATCTGTCATGCCATCTCCCCCCTTAAGTGAGGGGAGGGGTCCATATATATTGTATACCAGGCCCTTACTGCTCTTTAGTGGGCAGGGGGTGGCTTCTGTTTAATTATTCTTCTTTCCTCGCTGTCATTCTCTGACAGTTGATGCTCCCCATGCAGTCATTAATAATATATGGTCTACCCACGCCTTGGCTCTGGCATGATAGATAACAAGTGTCAATGCTGCCACAGCGTATTTTTCTTTCAGGACCTCATACCGTCTTTCCTCCATCGGTGACAATCTCTTTGCCCTACACATCCAGTCTTGACTGGGCACTGCCCTGCAGTATGCAACACCTTATAGCTAGAAACAATTTATAGTACCTTAATGGTACAAATCAGCTGAAAAACACATGCTGTATTTAACCAACAACAACAGCATTTATTTATATAGCACATTTTCATACAAATAATGTAGCTCAAAGTGCTTTACATAATGAAGAAAAGAAAAATAAAAGACAAAGTAAGTATTAAAATAAGACAACATTAATTAACATAGAATAAGAGTAAGGTCCGATGGCCAAGGAGGGCAGAAAACACAAAAAAAAACTCCAGACGGCTGGAGAAAAAATAAAATCTGCAGGGGTTCCCGACTATGAGACCGCCCAGCCCCCTCTGTGCATTCTACCTAACATAAATGAAACAGTCTTCTTTGCATTTAGGGTTCTCATGGACGGACTTGATGATGATGGTCATGCAGACTTCTGGCTTTTAATTCATCAATTTAGGAACATCATGATGCTTGGAGTAGATGGTGGTGACGCAGGTCGCCACCACAAAAACCGGAAAAAGAAACAGAAGAGAGAGTAGGGGTTAGTACGGATTTTAGAGCCACCAAGAATAGTTATAATGAATTGAATATACAGAGTATCAGGATTACATTAAAGCGAAGTTATGAGAAGGCCATTTTAAAGTAATGTGTTTTCGGCAGTTTTTTAAAGTGCTCCCCTGTATTAGCCTGGCGAATTCCTACTGTCAGGCTATTCCAGATTTTAGGTGCATAACAACAGATGGCCGTCTCACCACTTCTTTTAAGTTAAGTTTAACCAAGAAGCCTGCTTGCCTGTACATCTGAAGTAATATTCTAATGCACCTTTATCTATTTCTCTTGCACACAGCTAGGTCCGTGCCATCTCAAGAAATCACTTTACTTATCTTCAAACGCAGGATGGGACTGGTGAAACGAGGCTGGTATTACAAGGAAAGCCTGACCTTGAAGAGCGTCACTGTTAGGCAGACGGACGCCTTTTCCATGATGGAAGATGCTGACTTTGTCCAGATTGTCATTCCTTCTGTACATTTGGTGCAGGAAAAGGTTATTTTAATTCTTTAAACATTGATTCAAGAGAGAAATCCTGTAGGAGGGGACAGGCACTGTGATGTCACAACACTAGTGTAATATTTTTTCGTTATGTTTACTTCATTATTGCTATTTAATAGTATTTAATGATCATTTAATTTGGGGAAAATTTCATTGCTTAGAGAGTCAAGAACAAGTGTCTTGGGGGAGTACTAGAGGCATCTTGTATTGAGTGTGATAACTTATAAAAGCAGACAATTGAATCTTCTCCAACTGACAGCAAGAGAACCTGCAATCTCTAGTGCCCGCTGGTGGAGCAGCTATACACGTCCTCATAGACAAGGAAGAAAATAAGATGTGCTTCCTTCAGGATGTGCCATTACATTTCCACATCCCTGCATTCCTGTGGTGGTTAGTAATTAGTGTTTGTGTCCATGTGAATTTTTTCCTTGTATTCATCCAGGATGCAGACGTTGCCTGTACAATTGGGCTTCAATTGCTCCACAGAATTCTATATACCATCCAAAAATCAACCTTACTCCAAATTCTAGAAGCAGTCTTCTCATTTGCTGGACAGGCTTTAGACAGTAAAAACTCAGTAAAAAAAATGGTGGGAGGGAGAAGAAAAACTGTAAAACCACTGGCCCACAAAAACCAAAACCAAAGCTGTTGTGATAAAACATGCTGGCTGGTATCTGCAGCAGTGTACAAGTATTTTTTTTTCACCTCAATGGCATGTTCACTGTGGGCTGTCTCAACAGCTTCTGTATCTTGCTTAGCTCTGGAGACAAATAAACAAGAATCTTCCACTAAAAACGTAACTACAATGTTAGTAGATTTTACTGGTATCAGAATTGAGTGTCCATTACAACCATATAAACAGCTTTCACTCCTTCAAACCAAATTGCTTAATGTCATCATACAAAAAAAGTGGCAATGGGACATTTGACACAAGCGTTGAAGAATGTATCTCTTTAACCAAGCACAGTGTGTCGCAATAGCATACAAAAGCTTGTTTTAAAGCTTCAGTACCACATGACTGATGATGTCCGAAGCTTCGAACACCAATGAAACAATGGAAGTGGTCTGACTTCTGTGATTAGAAGTAATAGTAGTAGTAAGTGAGCTTCAAAAACGGATGTAAAACTACCACTTGTATTTTATAAGAAGTTATTGAAGTAAACATGGAGACCAGAACTGTGAAACTTGTTAGTTGAGAGAAACCAAGCCTCATAGCCATGGCTTTGTATGTGCTGTTTGTCAGTCTTTAAGTGTTTGCATTTTCACTTTGGGTGTCCTCTGCAATGCATGCTTAAATCCTTCTCTTGTACCCCACATTAAAGAAACCACCCTCATAATAATAAGCATCACTTTTTATTTCTGCTGGATCATTTTGTGTTATTCTTGACAAAAGTGAACTTTCAGTATGTAAAAAGATGCAAAGTCATGAAAATGCCACATCAGTTAGTTTGTGTTTGGCTCTTTAGAAATGTTAAGCACTGCAGTGTGGTTATTAATTGAGTTTACTGTAAATACAGCCCAGTGTTTTATTGTGAAAAAGTTTTCACGAAAGGTACCTTAACCTCTAAGTTTCTTTTATATTGTTATTAGTGGAAATGCCTAAAATGTTAGCCTTAATTTGCAGCTACGTCCTGCAATACTTACCTATTTAGCATTCACTCAGTGCAGATAACCTCAAACACAAATCAAGAACACCACAACACTTGGCAAAATTGGCCACTTCAGCTTCCTACCTTACCAGGGTGTAGAAGCCCCTCAGCCCACGAGCCATTCCATCTTCAGATTGCTTCCTCTGAAAGGGATACACTTAACAAAAGCTGAACGCTGCCACAAGAGCTACTCCTATTGTTTTTTTTGGACCCAGATAAGCTACCTTGGAAAAGGCTACACAGTCTAACAGAAGCCATGGGCTTCTGGATGAACACAGCTTTATACTAACGCTAATCAATCATTGCTAAATGACAAGACAACTTCAGCAAGGTAATGTTAATTTGAAGAAAAAGCAGACATTGATGTTAGATATGGTAAAAATACATGCTGAACAATTCAAATAAGGGTCACACAGCAAGCTTCACATCAGGTGGTGGCTATAGCTTTAGTTGTTGCAGTCATTTGTCTTTTTAAGCCAGGTTTGAGCTTGTGAGCTTGTGAATGTTGGGATGGCAGATGGCAAACAGAGTTGTCTTCTCTCTATTGCAGTTATGACGTCTCTTATAGGGTGCCTTTAAATTTTATGAAAGACGTGGAATCAACCGAAATTGGGCAGCTAATACGTTCTCATGGTTTGGTTGCCTTTCAGTGAAGTTACTTTTTAATCACTTTGACTGACAAAGTCCCTAGCCTCTATCTCACATCTTCTTACAATCTTTTGCACACTGGTTAGTTTATCTGAACGTATACATATACTGTACATTCTAAACAAATAATAACTAAATCTTTAACATTTTTTAATACTTGTTTTCCCAGAGTTCATATCTAGTCCTGAATTCAGAACTCTTTGGAAACATATTGTCTGCCCCATATTTTATCTCTCTTAAGAAAAATACACGAATCATTAGTTCTTATGTTCTGATCAGCTCATATGCAACTGCCTGCTGTCCTGGTTTCAGAACATTTCTGATTACATAAAACTGACAATGTCAGCTTTCCCTTATGAGCTTTGGACATACAGCTTAAGAGCTATATCTAAATCATCCTAAATAAAAACACATCAAAATAAAACACACAATTTTAATATTACAAATTGTATTTAGCATACTGAATAAGAAGTTTTTTAGCATTATACCCAGTCATTTTCTATGTGGACTACATATGTTCTGCTCAGGTCTACCAGGATTTTTCTGAATACCCTGATTTTTTTTTTTCATATTCAAGAGATGTGCAGTTTCATCTTCTCACATCCAAAAGATTTACAGGTTAGTTTGGGTGGGACTCTAAATTGGCCTGTTGTGGACAATGGACTAATGTGTCATCTAGGATTTCCTCATGCATGCTGCTATTGCTACCCCAGACTGTAAAATCAGATTAAGAAAAGTTAGTAAATGGATAGACCAATCTTTATTAATAATTCTGTACTCGGGTATTATTTTTTAAAATAGATATTGTATTTTGTTCTAGGAATGTGGACACTCTAATGGAATAATCTACTTACAGCCGTTCTATAGAGTGGATGTTATTCTGACCTTTAAGGAAATTCCCTACCAAGTATTTTGGACTATGGAACACCTGTTTTCTTGCACCAGTGAGTACAGAGAGACTGTGAAAGCTGGTAAGTTGATAAATGTAGAATGGCCACCAGATGGCAGTGCTAGCCCCTCCTAAACTTTATTACTCAAAAAGGCTTGCGAGACCTCAGAATCTTTAAATTGTGAAAAAAAATACACTCAAACTAACACTTAATGTGGCTTTATTGTCACAAAGTGAAGAAATATAAAACAATACCAAAAGAGGTGAAAATGTGCAACTGTATTCTGCATTAACAATATCTTAAATACACCTATGTTGCTTTATTTTCATGTTTTCTGCACAAAGTATTTGTGGGAAGTACTTGCTGCCTTTTAATTAAAAGCCCATTTCTCAGTAACCTTTACTTATTATCTTCTCTCACACAAACTTTATTGTTCTGTTAAAAAAGAACTGACCGATAATATCCTATGGTCAGGTAAGGATGACAGAAGCTTTGAAGTAAGGCACTTTTACTCACTGGCACTGCACAGTGGGGACATGCTGCATGTTGAATATTGCAGGCAAATACAAATTTCACTCTCTATAGGTGACAATAAGGACCTTATAAACCTATTAAATGTGCAAGAGTTGTGACTTGTTTGCTTTGTTAATTACTGGTTTTCTCGTTTGAACCTGTCTGACTACCATGTGGGCATCTGCAGTCGCAGTTCCTCATGTTGGCACTAATGCTCCTGTCCCCTTTGAAGCAGGAGAGCCCCCCTTCTTTCTATGATTAGTCACATTTAGCCAGTTCAATGGAGTGCATTATAGCTGTTAAAGGTTATTTAGCACTCAGTGACCCTATAAAGGGAAAAAAAGGTTAAGAAAATGGATTTAGAATATGGCATGAAGTGGACATATATGAAAAATCAAAGTACTGAGCTCAAAAACCACTACTGGTCATTCCATCTGTCTGTCCTACCACTGCATGACTTTTTATACAAAGAGTTTATGCATTCCTGATTTTAAAATGTGCTATAAAAATGTAGACTAATTGAGAAGATATAATCAAAGCATAAAAAATAAGCCAGCAGCACATACAAAATCCTCATGATTGAGGGTGATGCAATAAAAGCGTCCATCTTTAGGATTGAAAGGTAAATGAAATCATGTTGTTTCTTCATCAGAAGCACTATACTATGTTCCATGCACATAGTGTTGCACACATAAACTAATATCATATGTGAGTCCATTTATTTTCTGAACCAGCTTGATTTATTAGAGATTTGTGTGGAGCAAGAGCCAATCCTGGCTGTATAAAGTGCAAGGTGGGAACCATCACTGGATGAGGTGCTACCACAGCAGGGCACACTTCACTTATACCCACAGAGAGGGCCAGCTTACAGTAGCCAGTTAGTGTAATGTGCAGACTGCATGGTGAAAAACCAACTGAGACACAAGGAGAACATGCAAACAACACACCGGCAGTGAGCCACCATACCTCTATACTTGGTCCTTACAGCTGTGAAGCAGCAGTGCTAACCACTGCTCCAAAAATGTCACTTTTGAATGTAACTATTTGAAATCTTTTCTTATTTACTTTTAATCTGCTTCAGCCTTCAGCCATGATAAATGTTCAAATAAGAACTGTAATTATGAGGCACCTAAAAAATAACAGTATTTCCATATGGATTGAGAACCTCAAACCAAAGGGATGAGGCTAATGAGGATCAGCTTAGGAATAGCTGCAACGTGTATGTGAAACAGATTTTAGGTAATGGGGTGCCTCTCAAGACAAGGATGATTAAAATAAAAATGGATTCACCATGATTTAATGCCACCACATGCTCTGTTGAGTTAGAATGCCAAAAATTTCCATCTAAAAGGAGAACAACAAAAGTGTAATTTTGCCATCCTGCATGGACTGAGATCATAAGCAGTATGAGAAATCTTTTATTATGATGGAGCAGGCCCAGTGCTGCTGCCTCATGGCTCCATGGGCCCAGGTTCTCGTTTAACCCGGTCGCTGTCTGTGTGGATTTGAAATACGCTCTGTTAGTCTGCGTGAATCTTCTCAAGGTGACCCCCACATCCTGAAGATGTGTCTCCTAGGGAGGGATGTCTAAATGAACACCGAGTGTATATGTGTGCATGTGAAAGAAGGGTGTTGTTTGCAGGGCTTGGTCAAACTTTATACCTGATGAAACATTTCCATGCCCCCTATCTTGGAATAACTGGGTTAAGAAAACAGATTGTGGGTTCTTATGTGCAGATTTACAGTCACCGAGCACATTCTTAGAACCACTACACTAACACTGGGAAGAGAATCTGTTCACTCTCAAAACTGCCTTAGTTCTTCATGGCATGGATTCTACAAGATCCGGAAACATTTCTTTAGGATTCTGGTCCATGCTGACATGATTGCAGATTTGTCAGCTGCACATTCATACTGTGAATCTCCCATTCTACCACATCCAAAAGATGTTCAACTGGATGTAGATAAATTGACTGGGAAGGCCACAGAAAAACATTTAATTTATTATCATTTTCGTGAAACCAGTTCAAGATAGCTTTTGCTTTGTGACATGGCACGTTTTTATTCTCGAAGTAGCTAATAGAAGATGGGAAAATTGTGACCATGAAAGGATGTACATAGTCAGTAGCAATACTCAAATAGATATTGACATTCAAGCAATGATTGATTGGCTTTTACAGGCCCAAAGTGTGTCAAGAAAACATTCCCTACACCATTACACAGCCATCACTAGCCTGGACTGATTGCATAAGGTAGTTTGGGTGTGAGGATTCATGCTGTTGGTACCATTTGTGTGAATCAGCAGAAATTGAGATTCATCAGATCGGGCTACGGGTTTCTCATTTTCATCTGTCCCGTTTCAGTGAGCTTGTGCCCAAAGCAGCTTCAGCTTTCTGTTCTTGCCTGAGAGAAGTGGAACCTGATGTGGTCTTCTGCTGTTGTAGCCCATCTGCCTCAAAGTTCAACATATTGTGCATTCTGAGATGCTTTTCTGCACGTCACAGTTGTAAAGAGTGGCTTATCTGATTTAGCATGGCCCTTTGTCATCTCAAACCAATCTGGCCATTCACCTCTGACCTCTCTTATCATCATCAACAGCAACAACAACATTTATTTATATAGCGCATTTTCATACAAACAATGTAGCTCAAAGTGCTTTACAAGATGACAAAAAGAAAATTATGTAAAAAAGAAAAACAAATAAGATTGGGGAATAATATTAAAGAATAAGTAAGAAACAAACAAAAAAGGACAGGTCAGATGGCCTGGGTGACAGAAAAAAAAATCCAGTTAGGCTGGAGAAAAAACAAAATCTGCAGGGGCTCCAAGGCCAAAACACCACCAAGCCCCCACTGGGCATTCTACCTAACATAGATGTTTCTAAACCAGTCCTTTTTGTTTTCATGCTTCACATTATAAGATTTGATGATTCTGGTCTTGTGGACAGATGAGACACCCGCTTTCATTCCATCATCGCAGGGAGCTGCATGGTGCCTTGATCAGTTAATTGTGGTGTGGATCGTCACCACCGAAGATCCAGAAAGACAGCAGAGAATAGTGGGGATTAGTACAGGTTGCAGATCCATCCATCCATCCATTATCCAACCCGTAGAATCTGAACACAGGGTCACGGGGGTCTGCTGGAGCCAATCCCAGCCAACACAGGGTGCAAGGCAGGAACCAATCCTGGGCAGGGCGCCAACCCACCACAGGAGGTTGCAGATCCCTGATGAATATGATAATTCTATAACCATATAAGGAATACAACTGAAATGTAGCTACGAAAAAGCCATATTAAAATAATGGGTTTTTAGCAGTTTTTTTTTAATGTTCTATACTGTTTGTCTGGTGAATTTCTTTAGGTAAACTATTCCAGATTCTAGGTGCATAACAGCAAAGGGCCACCTCATATTTCTTTTAAGTCTGACTCTTGGAATTATAAGCAGATCTCCATTTGAAGATCTTAGGTTACGACTTGAAGTGTAGAGGAACATGCATTTCAAAATCTAGGACGGAGCAAGATTATTTAAGAATTTATAAACCACTAGCCAACCCCTGTAGCTTCGCTCGTGTATTAGTGAAACAGGACAGTGAGGAGGGCCCGGCCCAGCTCTCTACTCCTGACATCACTCTTCCCCATCTCCTTATCCCACAGCCTCTGTCTTGGATTAGCACGAATATATCGCTTCCGCAAGCAAACTATGATTCTTAAGCGCGATGAGAGAAGTCACAAAATCAACCAGAATGTTCAAGCAAATTATAGAAAAAAAAATTTAAATCCGTAAAGTAGTTCTCTCGTTTGCTAACTAAGTAGAGTTAAGGTCACGCCCCGAGGCAGACACGTGAGTGAGGAGGGGCTCCCCAGAGCCCGATGAGTCTCTCTCGGATTCTTGCTAATAAATCGGTACTGCAAGCGAACTATGATCCTTAGCGCGATGATAAAGTCACAAAATCAACGGAATGTTCAAGCAAATTATAGGGAAAAAAAGATCAAAATCCATTAAGTAATTCTCTCGTGAAAAGTGGACAGACATACAAACGGGTCTAAAAAACTATAAGAGCACAAAATTTTTAAAACCATTTCTTAGCGAGCACCTATGGACCAAGGGTAACCTACATTCCAAATTTCAAGTCCCAAGTCATCATGGTTCGGGAGATTTTGTGATGAGTGAGTCAATGATACTTGGCTTTTATATATATAGATTAGTAGTATTTCAAAGTCAATTCTGAATGACTTGGGTAACCAATGTAACAACGTTAAAACTGGTGAGCTCTGCTCAGATGTTCTTTTTCTAGTTAAAATTCTGGCTGCTGCCTTCTGTACTAATTGCAAGCAATTGATACCTTTCTTACGTAGTCCTCTTACGAGTGCATTACAGTAATCTAGTCGACTAACAACAAAAGCGTGAACTAATTTTTCAGCATCTTGTAAAGTTATAAGAGGTGTAAGTTTTGCCATATTCCTTAAGTGAAAAAATGCTGTCCTAGTAATCTGATTAATGTGCGATTTAAAGTTTAGGTCAGAGTCAATGTTTACCCCCACATCAACTACTGTTCACTGGAGGGTTCTTTGTTTTTGCTCCATTTTGAGTAAATTCTAGTGACCGTTGTGTGTGAAAATCCCTGGAGATCAGCAGTTACAGAAATACTCAAACCAGCCTGTGGGGCACCAATGTTCACGCAATGGTCAAAATCACTGAGATTTCACCTCATTCTGGTGTTTGATGTGAACATTAACTGAAGCTGCTGGCCTGTTTCTGCAGATTGTATGCATTGCGCTGCTGCCACATGATTGGCTAATCAGATAATTCATAAGGAGGTGTACTGGTGTTCGTGATAATTTGCTAAGTGAGTGTATATGAGAATTATGTTATTATATGCAGATAAAATATAATTGTATTTTTGGGATTGCCCATTGGTTGCTAAGCTTTAGGCCTGTGCTTACAAAACATGGACTAGACCCTAGGTGTTTTAATAATTTACGTCCGTGTTTTAAAATTGGTATTTCTCTCTAGGGTACAGCACTGGACTGCTTTGTCTTTTACTTTAAACGTAGAACCTTTTCTGTCAATACTAGAAAACAGTTCTCCTCATCTGCTGTTTTCTTGTCGAGGTCCACAGGGGTCTATTTTAGTTTCTTTTTCGATTTATATGCTACCATTAGGGCAGATCATTAGGAAAGAAAACATTTCATTTGTATGCTGATGATATACAGTTTTATTTGTCTGTGAAACCCACTAATGTAGCTCTTTGAAGACCTTTATTGACTAATTGAGGGCGATTAAAGGCTGGTTGGCAAATAAATTCCTCCAACTAAATGAAAGTAAATCTGAGGTGATCTTGTTTGGCATCCCTAAAAGTACTGAATACTCTCTGATAGCCTGGGACAATTGTCAAACCAGAGTGGAATCATGTGTTAATGATCTGGGGGTGATTGCCAACATGGACCTCAGATTTGACAAACAAGTCAACTCGGTCACCAAGGGTATCTGTTTTCATCTTTGAATAACCTCTAAGACAGAGAAAATCTTATCATTTCCTGATTTAGAGAAAATGATCCATGCATTCATATCTTCCCATTTTGATTTTTGCAGTTCTTTGTATTTGTGAATCAGTCAACCTTGTTTTCATTGTCTGCAATTGGTGCAGAATGCTGTGACCACGTTATTAGCTGGTACTAGGAGGAGAAGCCACATCCCTCCTGTTTTAACATTCCTTCATTGGTTTCCAGCTCATTTTAGCTTTAAATGGCTTGGCCTCGTCCTGTATTGTTGACTTACTCTGCCCCTACTCCACCACCAAGTCATTAAGATCATTGTGTCAGCTGTTGTTCAATGTGCCTCGATCTCGGTTCAACCTTAAGGGGGATTTACACATTTTCAGTTCACCTTTAGCTAAACTAGCTAAAATGGCTAACCCAGTAGCCTGCGTTCACGGCCATCAGCTCCAAGTAAGACCACACAACGAAAAGGGGCACTGCCTGAGTAAATTTCTTGCTGATGACACCTAGTTTGGAACCACTTATTAACCCACCTTGCATTTCTTTAGGGATGTAACAGTAAAACCAACACAGATATGGGAAGAATGTCTAAAACATACACAAATGAACGCAGAGCTAAGATTTAAACCCACTCTCCAGGGCTCACGGAACCTATGTGCCTCCAGTAGATAAAAAAACAAAAGAATAAATAATGAGAATAAATAACGAGAAGAGATCCTCGTTGAATGTGTTTGTCCCACAAAGGTCTTTCCAAGCTATAAAAATTCTTAATGATGCGGCGCCCTCTGGTGGAACCAGAGGCCATGACTTGAGCTCCTATGTTGCTCAGGTTCTGTTGTTAAATGTCAAGCTTCTTTCCACTGTTGCTTCTTTCTTTATTTCTTTATTGGGTTGACTCCAAGTAGGTGGGGCATGAAGCGGAAAGGAGGGAACAGAGACTGTGTGAACAAATGTTTGACATTCCCATTACACTATGGGTGTCCTCTAACTATAGTCTGTGTAAGAGAGTCACCATACCTGTGTGTGCAACACTCCCTAATCAGCTCTAACATCACTACAAATGGACTTTCATACAACCTGAGATGAGTGATCACCATCAGGAGGTGACCTCCTTGCCGTGAAATGCTGCCATCTGTTAGACCTCCTTGGACACTTTAACGCAAAAAAACAATCAGTTCCTTCAAATACAGAGGGGTTGACTTCTCTTACACATTTTTAACACTCTGTTTCCATTTCATACAGTACTTCATATTTTCAGATTTTAACATAACTCCAAGTAAATGTAACCAGAGAAATACAGGGGCCGCATCTTCTCTGAAATGTATTGGCAGAATATTTACATGGCTGATGAGGCTGAAATAAAAGCAGCCGCAGTGAATAGTTAAACCTCAGAGGCCTTGACTGTTTCTGAATCCCTGCTTAGCCATATGGAGCGAACAATAATTTAATATCCTATAGCACTCATTTTTTTAGGATTTGTTTTAAAGGGATCACAGTGTTCTCTGTGAGGGGGCTGCTCTTTTGGGCCGCCATGTTGTTCTTTAGACGTTACATAAAAATGCAATGCCAAATTAAAAGGTTCCATTAGTCCCATATGAAGCTGAAGCTGTCACACCAGGAGCTGCGCAACACTTTCACGTCCCCCGACAAGATGCTCAAAGCCGAACTGCTGCTCCAAATGCACAGCGGCTCTGGGTCCCGGATACATTTTTCAATAGGCTGCTTGTGCAACAAAATGACACAATTACAAAATGAATTGGCTCCCCCACATGCCTCAGATTGTGGGCTCTATTGATTTGCTATTACTCATTTGAACCGCCTGAAGAATTAATTGAAGCTGGATATAATTAAACAATATAATGATACAAATATTTACCTTCCCGTGGAATGAATTTATATTTGCTTCTAAGAATTATTGTCTAGCCCTTGGGAACTCTGAGTAATGCAATTTTCAAGAGTTAAATATAACCTCTGATTCACCTCAGAAGTAGTCAATATTAATACTAAATCAAATCAATATTAAACATAAAATGATACATTAAAGGTTTATACGAGAAAAGAAAATCCAATCATTTTATATAAGAGTGACTGCAGGCAAAACTCAAAAGCTGTTAATGGACTATTAGTGGCATGGATTTACACGTATTACATAAAGTAGGGAGATCCGGTTTTGCAATCATTAACCGTGCATATATACACACACAAGTATGAATAATTTAAAGAGAACAGCAACCAGTAAAAGGCTCTGGGAGAAATTAGTAATGTAGTCATCCCAGGCCTCCAGCACTATTCAAGTTATCAGACCTGTGAACATGAGAAGTGACAACATGCTTTACACTCTTTAGAATCTTGGATGCTGTATTAATGGTCATCCAAATATCCATTCAACAAATTTCAACACATTGTATCTTGCCAAATAACCTGTCACGCATGTCTTAGAGATTTGGGAAGAAGCAGGACTACGTGGATACAGATACAGAGATAGGAAACCCCATGGAAAAGTAGCCAGTCAAGGAATTGAGCTCTGAACTCTGGGGATGTGAGACCCTGGTGACACTGTGCTCTGCATGATCCAAATACAGTACTTTCATTTGTGACCATTTGTGACTTCAAATCAGTGATGCTGATTAGATCACAACATAATGATGTTTAACAGATGGGAAGAAACCATTCAATCCTTCAGTTTTATTTGCTTAAGTTAAAGCCAATCTGTCCCAATTTTACACCCAAATACTTTTAAAAAGCTTTCAAGGACTTGGTCATTTCTTGCACGTTCTTATTACTCTTTGTGTAAAGAGGTGCTTCCTGGGATCAAGCATAATGCACTTCTCCTTAATTTCCAGTATTTCTCCAGTATGCGATTCACTGTTTAACCAAAAAAGTAGAGGACGAGGTGTCCTGTGCAGAACAGAGATACTGGTATACAGCGAGAAAAACAAGAAGCCTTTTTCATATTGCACCTTTCTGTAGTGCCCATCATACCAAGGTACTTTACAGACACACGTTTGTGCAATTGCTTTCATATTGCTACTGCTGAAACACCGGCAGTTTCGGTGACTTTTTTCCCATTCACTCTTTGGAATGTTTTTGGTCTTATAGTGGGTGGGACGCACTATAATCTGTTGCACTGTGGTGACTGCCAGTGACCAGCGTGGTTACAGAGATGTTCAGGAGAAAGCTAAACTTGATAACATTATGGTTTACAGTTGTCATGCATATATGCCAGAGGGTTGCCTTCCAGACTCACCTAAGGTATGTGGTACCACCCCGGGATGAGAGGAGGCGCTGTCACTAACAGCCTTGGCTCCATTTTCCCTTAGAGCCTTGAGAAACCACCCCTTGAGGGCAGTGAAGCCAAGGGAGCCCCGTCCCTTCTGGTCCGCCCTGTATAAAAGGGAGACGCTCCCAATGGGTGGCATCTCATTTTGACCACAACAGTGAATGCTCCAAAAGAGAGAGAAAAGAGAAAAAGTGTAACTCGGAGAGAGCACTGATTCAAGGGAATTGTCCCCAACAAAGAATGCCTACGACCTTGTATTTTTATTACATTTTTCTTATTTTTGATGGAATTAAATGAGATTTTGCCCAGTTGGCAGCCCAAGCATTTGTCTTTAGCTCTGCTACATCATTTGACCCGCTACATAGTCTAATGCGTTAACAACTGGGCTATACACCCTGAACACAACATTAGATGTACTTTTATTTATTTTGTCCCCAGTAAGTAACTAAAATACCCAAAAAGAATAACAAAAAGACATTATGTCAGATTAGATTAGCACACTTGCTCACAGCAGGCCACCATATTGTGGATCTAATTACTGTACTGAAATGAGTTTACTGCATGTGTTACTTCCCTTTCCACTCAAAGCTCTCAGTCCAGTTTTGGGTTTTAGAAAGAAGGAGCCCATCAGAGTTTCTAGTTTCTTTGTTACCGTATTCACTAATAAGTGGGTCATAAAGCCGGTGGATGGATGATTGTATTCACTTGCCCCAGTACTCTTTATTCATTTACATGTATAGCCCACGTGTGGTTTTTAGGTACATCTTAATCTTACATAAATTCATGGGAGAGCTTTCTGCTGTTTAATTGCAAAGTGATGTGCCATAGACATCATCATTTTTTCAGGACTTTATTTCTGCTTGCATTTTATTTCCTCTTTTATTTTTCTTTTCTGTTATGTTTAATATTTGTATTATTTTTGGTAATTATGTAATTGGTCTTTTCCTAGTTTCTTCTGGTAATTCCCTAGTGTACTTCGCCTATTGTATCCAGCAGGGGGTACACGCTCCCTGGGAAGAGGATCATTAGAGGTTGCAGGCTTTACTAAACCAATGTGTACGTATATTTTGTCTTTCCCTAGTGGTATGGTGGACTCTAAAAGGAAGAAAGAATCAGTAATACCAAATGGAAGATTATACTTTAGCTTCTGTTTAATATTGGCTTAACACTCACAATAATATAATAGTCGAAGGAGAGCTACACTTGGCCAAAGCTTGATACAGTTGGGGTTTCTTGCAATCTGTGCTTATATAACTTCGAGAGAGAGTATGAGAAAGCATTTTGTCCTAGGCACGGGCAGGAGCGATGTCTTCCATCCTTTCATAGGTGAGCTCTGGAGTTCTGTGCAGTTGTCCGAGTTTTTATGCTTTCTCTTTAAACATACAACCTCCAAACATGGGCAGGTTTCTGTAGAGGCTACTTCCTTGGCAGTATCAGTTTGGGAAGCCCTGAAATAGCTGACAGGGACCCTGGCGAGCCTGGCCATAATATCGGTCATGACCAAAAAGGGCACATCAGCACTTCAGCATCGTGTAACACTTGACTCATCTCATTTCCTTGTCCGATTCACCCTGTCAGTTGGATTCATATGAATGAATAACCCTCACAAATCACAGTGGCACACTTAAAACCTTTGCCTACACCAATTATGTTTTCTTGATTCTTACTCGGGTATGGGGCCAGACCTTTCAGTAGACTGGCCTCAAGTGCTGCTGTTAGGCTTTAGATCTGTACCTGGGGGCAATTTAAAGCATCCAGATGACCCTAGTATTATGCTGGTTGGTCTGCTTTTGCTCTTTGCATTTCATTTAGTTTTGCAGTTTTTGACCATTTCCTTTAGAAAAACAGCTTATCCAAATTTTGTATTTTGTATTACGAGTTTGAATTTGGATTTTGTGGGCTACTTGGGGGCTATTTAAAGCATCCATATGACCCTAGCCTTGTGCTGGTCTGTTTGCTCCCTGTTTTCCTCCTTGCATTTCATTTAGTTTTGCCATCTCTGATCATCTCTTTTTAAAATGCAGCTTATTCAAATTTTGCTTTTGTATTAGGAATTTGAATTTGGATTTTGAGCTGGTTGATCTGGTAAATATCAATAATTCTGCCTTCCTTTTTTTGAATTTTGAAATGTTGCAGTTCTTTTTCTTCTTTTGAATGCAGAGGTGTGCCACTTAATGTCCATTGATACGTTCTGTGAAGTTTTTGTTGTAATTTGCACGCTGTGTGAACACCATATTCTATAGAGTACTTAGCAAAGCTGTGGTCGTGCAGTGGTAGCTCTGCTGCTTTGCAGTAAGGAGGTTGTGGATTTACTCTCCGGGTCATCTCTGCATGGAGAGCACTTTGAGTAGTGAGAAAAGTGCTATATAAATGCAAAGAATTATTATTATACGGTAGGGTATCTGTTTTTTACATATAAAGAGACATCATAACACTCCAGCAATACACAAGGTTGGATTCTGCTGCCTGTGAGTCAAAGCATACGTTGTTGTACAATAAACTTTTATTTGTAAGTAGATGAAGTTCACATTAAAATAACAATAGAAAGTACAATACTGTATTGGCAGTGCAATCTGATTGTATACAAGAGACATGAAATATTCATGCTGCGTGCAGGAAGCTGTTGCACTTGCCATGTCCGGATATGTTAGCTATGTCCTGTTCTCTGATTCGGATTCTTTCAACTGAACATTATGGGATCACAGACGTATATGTGTTGCATGAACAGATGTTATGTGTTGCATAGATTACTACATATTTAGGATTTTGACTTTTTTTTCTAGAATATTTTAGTACTTCATTTTATAATTTTATACAGATTTTTGTTTTTGAACTTTGGCTTTTCTTTCACTTGATTTAACTACTTAAGTTAATTATGAATTGCATTGTGGGAAGGTTGTTTGGTGTTTTTTTCTTTACCATGTCACAACAGTAGACTTTTTCATTTAGTGATATCCTGCTTTGTTTCAAATTGTGTTTCTACAAATAGTAGTCTTAAGTAATGGGAACAGAAACAAACTGGGAATAAGGAGGCAATACACTTACTGTACATGCAATGCATACTGCGATACACGCCTTCATAATACAGCGCATCCTCAGAACATCAGATAAGAAAAAGTTTTAATTAATCAGAAAAATATTCTTGAAAATGTAAACAATAAAAAATATTAGCTTTAAAGGAATACAATTTGAGATAGACATTAAAAACAACACAAATGTACAATATGAAACTGAATGAAACATGAATCATGGCTGTATTGCTCCTGCTGCACTTTTCTTTAAATACTTAGGCAGTTTCAAGCTCCTTGCATTTTCTCCCATGTCTTCGTAGGAAAGTTTGTGTGTGCTGGGCTTCTGAAAATGATCCAGTTTTGTTGAGTGTTCCCTCAGTGAATGACTGGCTTCCCATCTTAAGAGGTTTGCAAGCTAAAGGGCACTTGGCTTTTTAACTAAACATTCACTCGAAGAACATAAGACACTTTCAATAGATGTTGCACACGTGACTAACATATTTATCAGATTACAGAAATGAACAAAATTTTAGAAAATGATATAATCAGTATATATACAATGTAATATGTAAAATTAAGAAACTGAACGCTAATACCTTGCAGTGCAATATCTTCAATACTTCATCCCAATGTGCTAAGGCAGTGTGAACTGCATTCTGGAAAATTTTAAACTTTTAAAATTAATATATTTCCCACAATTTTTAATAGTAGTGTATAAAGAAGGCACTGGAAGCATATGTGACTCTTAAGATTCAAAGTTAACTTCCTGAATTATCATTTTGTATTGTTAAAAAATAAATAAATAGTTACATGAAAATAGTGTCCTTAGCAAAGTTCCATCTGCCTTGTCATCTTATCTTATGGGCTGTCCCTGTCTATATCACATTCTAGAGTTTCTGATTTTATGTCCACAATTCACTTTTTCTCCTTCCCTCCATTTGTCTCAATCCCATACCTTTCAGTTTGACTCCCACAATCTGCTGTCTCCCTCCAAACACTTGACATCGCCTTATGTACAGTGGTACCAATGGTCACAACCATAAATTGTTCCAAAACTCTGGACGTGGCCCGATTTTGTCATGACCCGAACGTAATTTCCCTATGAGATTGTATATACAGTAAATACAATTAAACCGTTCCAGACCATACAAGCTGTATGTAAATATATTTTTTTAAGTACAAAAATAGTTAATTATACCATAGAATGCACATCGTAATAGTAAACTAAATGTAAAAACATTGCATAACACTGAGAAACCCTTGGAAAACAGAGAAAACTAACATTGTAAGAGTTTGTGCTAGATGCTTACGAACCGCTCGCTGTAAACACTTTTTTTTATGAGTTTTAAGCACAGGGAAAAAATAAATTAAATGCCACTTCTCTTGTGAATCTTTTCAACCCATTCTCTACTGGCTATAAATGCCTCACCTTTGCCACTTGAAGAAGGATTTTTTTTTCAGCAAATCACCATGAATCTTCCTGGCTTTCTCGCATATGATCGCCTCACTTACGCTATCCCCTGCAAGGTGCTTCTCATTCAACCACACTAGCAACAGTTTTTCCACCTCTTCCAGCACTTGAGGCCCATGCTTGGTTAACATTGTAACTCCTTTTGCAGCATCAACTGCTTTGTTAGGCCCTGTATACGCAAACAAAAGAAAATGGAAAACGGAGCATGGGAAATCATTGGCGCTTACGAACGCGCCTAGGGAAACTGGCCGCCACTGGTTTTGTTCGCCACCAGAGTGTGTGGTCGTGAACAGATGCAAAATTTTGGCAAACTTTTAGGTCATAAACTGAATTGTATGTGTTCCGAAACATTCGTGACCAGAGGTTCTACTGTATTGTCCCACTGGCACATGTTGTCTCATTCCAGCTTCTTGTTATATGCCCTGCTTTTTGTCTTCTTTTTGTGACATATTTGTTGACTTGCTTCTTCTACCTTTATTTAAACTTCTTGTCACATGCCCAGTTATTGTACCTTGCTGTCCTTTGTGTACCCATATGTGCTATCTGTCTAAGGTGGGTTGAAAGCTAACGCAGCATTAACATTTACAGCGCACCGTGCAATGCATATGATTCTGTTATATGTTGTTTGGTATGGGATTTGTAAAAACAGTGTTAATGTCTGTAATGCACCATCTGTTGGAATGATCGAGACATAGAAACCAGACAGATACGCCGACAGACAATTATCTTTTTATTAAGCAAGATAGTATGTAGTATGCACTATCACTACTTTCTGCATCTGTTGCATAGGATAAGATACCAGGCAGCATTAGCTTTGTCGTAGTGTAATGTATGCAAAAGTGACAGCTATAATCGTAAGGAGGACCTCTCTCTAGTAAGAGAAAGGCCTGATCTGTAAGTAGGGAAGCAAGATGTCAGAGTGAATACAGAAAGGTTGTTGTTTGTTTATGTGAGTGGGGTTTGCATTGAAACTTTACCCAAAGAGTTTGTTTTCCTGGGTTTTGCCTTTGCCTGCATATGGCGACCCAAAATTTGGGCCGGTATACTAGCAAAAAAAAAACAAGCTGTGAAGTAGACTTGGGGTATTAAAAGCTGTGTTCTAGCATTTACTTCTAGTTAAATCTTACTTTTACGAACTACAGTAAGACTTTAATGGTTATAGCTGTAAATACTTATCTTTATTTATATCCATAATGAAGTGTCTGACTACACCGCCGCTGGGCCTTTTAAAAGAGAGGCTTACAGAGGTGTTGACAAGCTGATTACCAACATAAAAGTCTCAGGTTACGATGGAAAGATTAAGGAGGTTCACCGTTGGATTGTATAACACAGATGAAAGAGGAGCACACCTTCTGTCTTGCTGCTTGTGGGGAAGACATTGAATGTAAAATAAATACCATAATGCAAATAAAGGCTATGTGTTTAGTGCCATGCTTCTTTTCAATAGGCCCTGCCATGAAGATCCTTTAAGTTTTGTGCATTTTATGGTTTCACTTCACTTTCAGGGTGGGCACAATTCTAGTGACTTTTTTAAAGCCTACATGTAACATCAGTTTAGGCATCCAATTCAGGAAGATGTGAGCTGAAGGTGTGAATTTACATTTGGGGTAAGAATGAAATACAAGACAGACAAATAAAGAGCTGGGGTCCTGAGGGATGCCCTGTTTAATGTTCCGATTGACTGAAAATTAATAAATAAGAAAAAAAAGGCAGTTCATGTTCTGGTTTACTCTTGATAGCCAACAAGTAAGCGTCCTTCTCCAGGAGCTCAGCTCTCCTCAGAAGCTAATCCAAGAATGAATGGTGACTTCCAGTACGGTGTTTGTTTAAATACTGTAAGTGCAGAAATTGTCTTGGCCTGTGGCACTAGGGTGGAAGTGACATCTGGAGTCCCCTGGATAGTCCACACTACTAAATTTTAATTTCAAAACAGCATTATTACATGAAAGCGATCTACACCCACACTAATGTTTTCACATCCATCCACACTAAAATTGCCAAAAATGCACATGATGTGCTGCACGCCTACACTGGGCAGAAAAATCATTACATGGATGGTAACATCACCCTTCTGTGTCCACTAGCTTGGTATATGGCTCTGGTGAAGGGTGGGTGACCAATCAGGGAATGACACATTGTAGCGAGCAGGAGCCAATCATGGAAAGTCTGCATAATAAACGCAAATAACTCAGAGCACGATTAGAGTCTTTGCTTTTTCTGAAAGTCTACGTTTTCACCCATTCACATAACAATGATGAGCCGGCGTTTTCAGAAGTCTCTCTTTCTGGAGGTTGAAAACAAAGCCGTAGTGTGGACAAAAGGCTAAAACGTAGATGAATTCCAGCATTTTTAAATGCAAACATAGTAGTGTGGATGTAGCAAAAGGAAGGAAATGAAATCTGTTTCTCTGTCAGCAACCAAAATGCATTTAGGCTTGTGGCGGCACACTCACTTGGTGCCACATTCTTGTAGTCAGTAGGTGGCAGTGTTTGGTCGACATTACATACCTATCAATTGCACAGCAGAGGAAGTGAATTATTTGCATGATTGTTTAACGAAAGATGGCTACATTTGATGAGACTCTGCTAATGGAAGATGCTTGTTATTTCTGGCTTTAAGAGGAATAAAAGGAGTGTCCACGTCTTCAGTGTTTCCTTACATGGTGCTTATGTTGCTTAGGTCTATTTGTAATTTGCCTCCATGAATTTGTCGATATCTGAGCATCTTTCAGGTCATGAATAGAGAAATCATACAGATTTGTGTATCTGCCATCAGCTCCCCCTTGAAATTCACCGTTTTGGATACGTGGTGCAACATTTGCATTGCCGTGTTGTCAGGAAAAATTCTGTGCACATTCCATGACAAAAAGCAGGCACATCCACGTCAAATGAGGTGGCATGTCTTTGTGTCTTACACCATTTATGCCATACAGCTTTCGCAGCCAGTGGAGATGCATTAAGTATAAACCAGCTACAAGAAGAAGGTGGTGTAGCTTGACTATTGGGGCTCTAAGGTCAGAGGAAATCTAGGCACATGTAAAGTCAGTTTTGTAGCTACTGAATAAAATGGTTGGAGCCATACATTCACACATATGGGAGGAAAAAAAATGAATATATTATCCCAAACATTTTTGAAGCAGAGGGTAGATTAATTTTTTGTGCTCCTATTATTCTATTTCTTCCCGTGGTGTTCATCTGTGTCCTTTAAATGACACTGCTGTCTCAAATCATACAGAAGTTTAGAACGAGACGGATGCTTTGACTTATTAACTCAGTACCCATTTTGTGCTGTTGCTTAGATCTGCTCATCTGGCAATTTTTGACATTTACTTATTTTGTCGGCTTTGAGTTTTTTCCTTTTTTGACTCCATTATGTATGATCTCATCAATTTAATTTCACTGTCTCAAATTTTAATCCTTGCCTTCAGCAGGGACGAATGCTTTCTCATTTGGGGCCACAGGGTAACGTCCAGACAATTGTAAGTTAATGATGAATAAGTAAGTGCTGTGAAGTGAAGTACAAGAAGACGTCTTGCTCTGTTATGCCACAATGTGCGATGCTTTACCATACCTGTTTATCGTTAGGGTTTTGATCCAAGAAGGCAATAGTGTATTAGCATTTAATGTAAACGTGTAACTGAGCATAACTTTACTTGGTTTCTATAAAGAGAACCCCTAATGCATATTAAGACTACCCACTATACCTCATATGCAAACAGAGGGACTGCTCTTGTTGTGTCCATGAGCCCAGAATTATGCCAAGGAGGACAAAATGTACACTCACTGAGGAAATTATAAGGAACATCTGCACACCTGCTTATTAGCCAATCATGTGGCCACAGCACAATGCATAAAATCCTGGGGATACGAATCAGGAGCCTCTGTTAATCTTCACACCAAACATCAGTATGGGAGGAAAATGTGATGCTCATGGCACAATTATTGGTGCCAGACGGACTGCTTTGAGTAGTTCTGTTACTGCTGATCTCCTGGGATTTTCACACACAACAGCCTTTAGAGATTACTCAGAATGTTGCAAAAAAAACCAAAAAAACCTTCCAGTGAGCAGCAGTTCTGTGGAAAGAAATGCCTTGTTGATGAGTGGGGTCAGAGGAGAATAGCCAAACTGGTTTGAGCTGACAGTCAGGCTACTCTTTTACAAAGGACCCTGATCAGCTCCTGTGGTTAGCCCCTCAGGATCAGCACTCTTTCTCTTTGCCTTCATGGGGGTTGGCTGTCCTAATGAGTCTTCACACCACTCTGGTTGCCTTCTTTCCTTTGCTGGGTCTGATCTGTTCATCGCATCTCGTTTTAAGCTCTTTCAGCTCCATCGACCTCCCTGGCAAAGTCTGAAATGCCCCTGCGGGAGATTCACCTGCCTTTTCTCTTACATGGCAAGCCGATAAACAAAGTTAACTGTTTTCAAACAATACGAAAGTGGCAAAGCAGTAAATGTTAAGACATGTGTCTTTGGCCGGCTCCACTCTGCAATAATGACAATTCTGAAAAACAAGAAATCTTGCATAAATATGTGTGACATTATTATATCTCATGTGGTAAATACATTTGTCCTCTTCCCCCAAAACTATTAAGATATGCCCATATTGACGTGTGTTTCCAGTGCTAGAACGTAACTCAGACCTAAGTCGATGTGTACCTAAATTTTATTTAGAATATTCGTCTGGCCTTTATGGTTAACAAGGTGAAATTTGATGTGTTCTTCCATTTGCCTAGCTTTTTGCTACAGTTTTTGGAACTTTGTGCTAAAGAACTCCCTTGTTCATGACAATACGTATGCCAAAATCATGTAGACTTCACTGTCCAAGATATGTTCTGCGATTGACTCTCTTACTTTCTCTGGCTAATGACTTTCAGTTCTGTTCTTTGACATTTTTGATCTCTCCTTTATGACTAGATAAAAGATTGTCTTATTTTGACCCATGTTTGTTTTGACTAACACATTTCCAATAACCTTCGTCTCACCAATGTGGTGTTAGAATTTCAGTGCTGTTTGTAAAGCTAATAAATTGTTGAAGACAGAGGCTTTATTTTGTGGAGCAAGTCCAGATAAGGTTTGTGTTGGGATTCTTTGCAAGTGGCATGATATGCCCATCTGGTGAAAATATTTGTGTAGTAAACCAGGCTAGAACAGGATCTTGCCCACCTTTGTGTCTCTTGCAAAAGGAGTGTTACGAGAGAAGAACTTGGACCCATCTTATATTTTACACTACATACCTGTGGTGATGATTGAGAGAGCCATTATGACTTACTTCACACAAAAATTCAAACGATTTACATCGACTTCAAGCTATCTTCTCTGTTAGCTCACATCTGCTCTCCAGTATGCCTTAATTTTCTGCAGATCAACTTGGAGTATGATGGCACCCAAGACTCGATACCTGTGCCAAAGATCATAGACGCCGTGAATTTTCTAAACCTTCACGCTACTAGGTGTGGCCCATTGCCAAAGCTTTGTGACAGTAATCAATGTGTAGTAGGGCATCTATTTCAAAGCCCTGGTCCTGAGATGTTCAGCCTATACTACCTGGTGAAAAGCTTCATGTCCTCCTGAAGTCCAGTTATTTTCATTTCTGAGATGAAGGGCTTGATTCTGGATGACATTAGTATCTTACTGGTAGATGGGGTATTCTACCCGATTGTAGTGTTCAAACTTGACTCTGAGGCATTAAGCCTTGGTTCACTCAGGTTGTGACTTTCGTAATCCTCTTCATGTTTATCTCACTTTTTTGCAGAAACTTCAATGCTGTCTACCACTGTGGCTTCCAATTTAGAATATGCAACAAGCAACCTTAATAGCCTTGCCTCATCTCCTCCAGAAGTTTCCTCTGTGCCCTCTGTCACAGCCCCAGGTATTCAGGGATCTCCAAACTTCGTTTATGGGGGCATTCCTGTTTTGGAGACTGCTCTATTAAAGTCCACACAAGCAGAAGTCACCACCACCATGGATGCTGAAAAGGTCACTCCAGATGTGAACAATGAGAAAAACGCAAGCACCCTTGAAGCCACAAAGCTGTCAAATGACATCGGCAGTGGACCTTCTTTAAGGAGATCAGGTAAATCTGTATTCAGACCTACCATTGTGACAGTAAGTCCTCTCGTTCTTGGAACCAAGTACAAGCTGCAAAAATTCCCTTAGTCTGTGAGGTCTTGAAGCATTTTTTTCCTCATGGGCAGTGCCCATTGCTTGTTGTTAGAAACGATGAGCTTCTTTTCTGCTTCTGCAGTGCCTACAGAGCAAATCTTATTGGCTTTCTTGTAATTCAGCAATTTTGTTTCTGGCAGAAGGACCTTTATTCTGTCCAGACATGACACCTACTCCAACTTTGAATACCAGCCTGCACCCACCCTCATCCTGGCTCTTCATGTGGCAGCATAACCCCTTTCTTTGTATTCCATTAAGCCTAATTCATTGAGTCAGCAGCACACTGCCATGCTGGTTTAATGTTATCTGTCGAAGACAATTTTTTGATTTCACTCTGCCCTAATTTTTGCAGATGCTCCTATGATGTTCGACAGAGTGACCCCGATATTAGGATATGCAACAAGCAGCTTTTACTCCCTGGATTCAACTCCTTCGGCTGTGACAGATCATTTCTCGACACCTGAGGCTTCAAGTGCCCTACATTTCAATTCTGGTGGCAGTGGCAATGTGGAGTCCTCCTCTACCCTGTTAACATCCACTCATGCTGAAGTAACCATCTCCCAGGATGCTCATGGTGTCACTCGGAGTATGAAGAATGAAAAAAACACAAGCATATCTGAAGCAACAGCAGACAATGGGCTTTCATCAAGCAAGAAAGGTAAATGTGTGACCACAGACTCCAGTGTGCTTCTGATCTTACAAAGAACAATATGGTGTCTTTCCTTAATGAATAGAGACCCTTAATTAAATACAGATATAAAGGTATAGAGCAGTGTTTCTCAAAATGTTTAACACTGAAGGCTGCTTTGTTAAAGTCAAAGTTAAAGATGACCACTTCTGGCCAACAGCCAGTTATTAGTGTAAATTCTTTATTCCATTTATTGTTATCATTATTATTATGCATGTAATGCAAAAATACTGTGTGGTCGGGAGGTGGAACAACAATCTCAAACCCAAAGAATTTTTGGGACCCTAGCTGGGTCACCCCCTTTATTCATTGCCAAATGAAAGAAAATCGTCTTGTAAAGAAAAGAAAAATGTATGTCCTTGCATTAATTTCTGCTCAGGGGTTTTGCATAAACTAAGAAAAAAAAATGGTTCACTTCTCGGTGCTTTGTCTTGTGGTTTTGCTTTGGTCTGGTAAGACGCTGCTTCCAGGGACACTCGTCTTTTATGGCAGTCTGACCAGAAGGAGCAGGGTTAAGTTCCTCCCACTGGATGGCTTATCTGTACCATGAGGGATGAAGAAAAAGAAGATAAAGTTAGTGGTAGCTTCCCCACTTGTTTCGGCGGGTTATTTTATACCTGTAGTGAGCCTGTGAAGGAGTCTTCTGATGAACCTACGTGACAACTGGAACAACCAAAGCTGCAAAGATGAATAAGCTGCAGGCAAGTAGCTGGGGTGTTTATTGGAAATCACCTTAATAGTTTAAATGCATGTACTTCTCCCAGTGTAGTGGCCCCTGAAAGAACAAGAAAACCCCCAAAGCATGAACAGGAACCTGTCAAATTTGAACTGGCGTGAATCACTTTCTGTTTTGCACACTTCCTCTTGCAGTCCTTCTTCAAGTCAACAAAAAAAAGCCCTTAACTACCATTTGGGATCGTTTCTTGGTTTCCCACGCAGGTCTCCAACCCTTAATGTTCTCTTAGTTCCGGGTGGTGTACACCATCCCTAATGGCATCACTTGCTTGAAGACAAGTCTGTGTGGGATGTTAGGATTCTCTCATTGAAATGTAACATTGCAGGATTTAAATTGCAAAGTCGCAAGGCTTGGAGGTTGTGGTATGGCAGGAGACTGAGAATTACAAGTAATATGTGGAGTTAAGGGATTGCTGTTGCCAGAGGTCAGCTCTCCCAGTAGATGTCAAGGTGGATTTAAAAAAGGTCTCCTCCATATTGATAGAGTTTGGCTAAATGTGGAGAGAGACACCATATTTAAAGGAGTGCAGGAAGAGAGGGAATAATTATTACAAGCATTCAGGAGTGAAGCAGAAGTCCTGTCATGAAGACAGAGTGCTCCTGGTTGATTATTTTAGGTTGTTCAATGTGGTCAAGACAGTGAGGAAGTTAATCTAAAAAAGCTGACAAGGTCAGCATGTGGACCACCTGGTGTAGGCTCATGATCCACGCTAACATAGAATAATTGTTTCCATAATTTATTGTACGTTCATTAGTGAGGCATGATGTAGCTGGTGACTTGTGCTTCTCTGTCCAGACTTATCCATTTGTTTCCACACTCCCTTCCAGGCTCCTCTGAAAATATTCCAGCTGTGTTGAGATGCAGACTTCATCCTCATGTACCAGATGTGGTCTGGGGTTGTTGCACCCTTAGTTCACCCAGTGTGAAGTCACAGCCATGTGAGTTTGCTGACTTCTGTCAGAAACACCTTTCAGATTACATTTGTTTCTGATTTTTGTAGAAACTTCCACGCTCTTGACCACAGAGGCTGTGAAGTCATCACCTGCCCTGCTAATGTCTACACAAGCTGATGTAACCTCTTCTCACGATGCTCAGAATTTTTCATTAGATGTGGAGAATGAGATAAACACAAGCTTGCCTAATGTGGCAGACCGGTCCTTTCTAGCGGGCAGTGAGCAATCTTCAAACAGAATTGGTAAGTCAACGTCCACGGACAGTCACCACTTTTGAGATGTAGGCAATGTGTTCTACGGCTGCCTGAATTATCTGAACTCTTTCTGTTTCTGATTGGTATGAAGCTCTATACAGGATTTATGAAGACTTAGCACCTTTTTCTTCTATGGTGGTGCTCATTAAGCGCTATGAGAACTTAGCATTTTATACTATGGCGGTGTTCTTTGTTTAAGCTCTATTTTTGGTTGTTACACATAATTGGTGTTTAAAAATCTATCTTTTTCTAATGCAGTAATTTCCTGTATGAAACCAAATACTTGATTTGAGATAGAGCTGGGAACCTCTTCAGCTTTGAACCCCATTCTTCCCTGAGGTCTCAGGCTGATTGATTATTCCATGACAGTGCACTTACAGTTCCTAATTAATTTCCTACTTAATTTAATCTTGTCCATCTTGCTTCAATTCTCATTTTGTCCAATCTGAAGTATGTGATCTTCTTTTAACTGCAATTTCCTCTCATTTAGTAGATGCTTCCAAACCATATTCCACGATGGCCTCCAAATCAGGAAGTGTAACAAGCAGCTCTCACAGCATCAACTTATCTCCGTCATCTACAACTGAAACTACCATTGTGCCATCTAGCACACTATCTTCGGTTTCGAAAGCTATAAAGCCCTTTAATGATGGCAGCAGAAGCACGGTGCCATCACCAGTTCTGTTATTGCCAATACAGGTCATGGCAACGACCTTCCAGAATGATAAAAATGTAAGCTCTAATATGAAGAATGAAAAAAACACAAGTATGCCTGAAGTGACAGAGAGGTCAGTTCCAGAAGTCAGTGAAACATCAACAGGCAGATCAGGTAAACTAAACTTGTGTGTGATGTGGGCACATGTGAAGGATTTCTAGTTTTGTGTGTGGACTCTCGGTTTTCTCTGTTCATGGTGTCTCCCCACCCCAGTGCCCAATAAACACTTTCCTAGTCATTGCAATGGTTCAGACCACTCTTGATTGCTGGTGGTGCTCATTTCCTAAACCTTGTGTTTTCCCCAGAGTGAACTCTTCTAAAGTGCTCTGTTTTTGTGGAGCTCAATCTATGTCATCTGGTTTCTCATCCATCCATTTTCCTCATGATATTCATAGCCGATGAAGAAAAGCCTCCTCCGTCTTGAGGAGAAACTGACCTGATCCTGAGTTCACTGGGGCCTTATCTAGGTTAGAATCCTCCCCCAGAATCTGAAATCAAGCTTATGACTCTTATTTGTAATATTAAAACTTAAATCATTTGGGTTCATGCCTCACTTTATCCACTTGGAAGTCCATGGATTTGTGTTTTCTGGCTTTTGTTGCTAATGCCTTTTGTCTGCTATCTCTTACTTAGAAGTTTCTCTGTTTTCTCACAGGGGTCTCCGAGTTGGAGTATGCAACTAACAGCTCTTACAGGCCTAGTTCATCTCCTCCATCTGTGACAGAACCTCATGATGTGTCCCCTACCACAGTGCCAGACATTTCAAGAACTACACATTTATTTAATGATACAACAACTGACCTGGAGTCCTCATCAGCTCTGTTAACGTCTACATCATCCAAAATAACCACTTTCCAAGAAGATCAGAGGACCACCATAAATGTGGTAAAAGAAACAACCAGGAGCTTATCTGAAACTGCTGAGAGGCCAAAAGTGGCAGGCAGTGAATCTTCACTAAGCAGAGCAGGTAAATCTGTGCCCACAATTTCAAGGAGTGGTTAGTCCTCTCCAACAATATTCCATATCTAGGTAAAAGCAAACCTCATGGCTGTAGGCCAGCCTGAATACTCTGTGAATACTGAAGAGGTTGGTCACTACATCAAGGTCATTCGACCCCAGGACTAAAGTGGGCCTTCTTTAACTCTTATTTCTTGGTGGGTGTTACACTCTGTGAGCTTTTGAAAATTGTCTGTGTCGTATTCAGATTTTATATGTGGTGCAGAGTTTCACAACCTTATCTATCTAAGACTAGACTTCTGGTCATCTGTTACTTCCTCTGCCCAGCTGTAACTTCTTAGCATCCAGCCTGTGACAGCAGGGAGAGTGTGGCTCACACTTCCATATAGTATTTCTGCTCACTTATTCTGTCATAAGTCTAATCTTCACCAGTTTGAACTTCATGCTTTTAGGGTTGTGCATTCACTTTACTGATTGTAATTTTGGTCTGATTTAGCAGAGGTTTCCACACTGTCACCTGCTGTGGTCTCCAAGTCAGCACTCGTAACAAAAAGACCTTTGAGCTCACCTACAACTGAAACTACTAATGTACCAGTTGTCACTTCATCTGGGATTTCAAGAACTCCACACCCCTTCAACGATGGCAGCCTCAGCCTGTTACACTCGTCAGAGGACATGGCAAGCACCACCCAGAATTTCCAGCAGATAACCTCAGATGTGAAATATGAAATGAGCTTGCCTGAAATCACAGAGAAATAACATGCAACAGGCACTGGCCCAACTTCAAGCAGAACCGGTAAATCTGAATCCTACCTGAAGTAAAGCTCCCAGGATATGTGGTGCTGCTGCTGCTGCACTTTGGTGGTGGCTATTGGTCTGGTGCTGTATGATCTATGATTCAGCAGTGCCCATTCTCTGTTACCTGGTAAAAAGCTTCTCAAGATACAGTATAGTTTTGTTTGTAGCATTGTTGTTAAGCTTTATTGTTGTTTTCATGACCTCATCATGGTGTCATTTTGTTTTATGTTTTCTGATGGGTGCTACCATTTTTTGCATTGTTTTCCATTGGTGTAATCACATTGTTTATGTCCTTTGCTAGTTACATGGGCAGATGTGTAATTGTATGAGACTATAAATCTAATACCTCTACTGCTACTACTTATGGGGTTTTAATTCTCCCCAATCATCTTTCGATTACCTGCTATTCTTCGTTACGTCACTAATTGTTTTGCTTCCCCCACAAACCACGCTACAACATTAACAAGGTTGAGGCATATATAAGGTAATCTTGGACACTCTATGATAAAATCCATTTTTCTGCCCATGCTACCTACTGCAGAGCTTTTCCACACTGCAGATTTTCTTTAGCATCTTTTCTGAGGTACTAGACATGATACTGGCCATCCCTGGGCTCTTTCCCACGCTGAAGTCCCTTCACTTACCATTCATGAGATGAACCGGCCACTTTTGAATAGCAGCTCTTGCCTTTTTTAGAGATTATTCTAGAATTCCAGCTTTTCTGTTTAGCTGGCTCTGAAGTACATGAGCATTTTGTGGCTTCTGTGAGTGACGCTTTACTCTTCTTTCATTTTGCAGAAGTTTCCATTCTTTTCCATAAGGGGTCTTCTATGTCAGGACACCAAAATCACAGCTCTTCCAGCCTGGATTCATCTCAATTGGTGGCAGAGCCTTCTTCTGAAAATAAAACCTGTGAGTTCTAGAGCTCCATCCCACTTTAGTAATGTCAGGATCAATCTGGGGTCCAGTTGGAGACATGAAGACTGAGATAAAGAGAAGCTTCCTTGAGACCACAGAACAGGCTCATCTCATAGGCAGTGAACCTTTGACAACCTGAACAGGATATTTTGCATCTACAGCTTCTGTTGTTGTACAAGTCGTTTTGAAGATGTTCCAACTTTTATGGAAAATGCCACCAAAGTCATAAGCCTTGAGTTCACCTTTACAGAGGGAAGCCACTCTTTAATGTCACAAACCAGTAAAACTACACAGAAACTAGAGTACAATTTTGATAATTCCAGTGTTATCATCTGAGTCAAGCTGTTCTCATCAGGCTGGTAGAAGTAACTGGCACTAATGAGTGGATAAAACCAAAGACACCTTTAAAGTGATCTGTCACAAGGCGTAAGTCATTGCTGACAGGCAGTATGCACACAAAGGCCTGCGGCAACATAATGCCAGATAGAGAAATTAAAGCTGACAGCCTGCTAAAGTGTGTCTTCACCCGGTTCCTCTTTGAACAGGATGGCCTTTCCATATTGTCTTCTGGTCAAAAACGAGAGACCTAGGCCAGGCTGGCCATGAGAGTGGCTGTCCAATAAAGTGTCCCCTTTAAAGGATCAGACTGACATTTACAGGACATTGCATTATTTATAGAAGATGCCTAATCTTTGTGAGCCTTTACTGGAAACAGATTGAAAAAGTGAAAAGACCTTGCATTGCATGTTAACCATTCGCCAAGATTTTACTTTAGAAAAAGATCCAGAAAACAATGAAGCATAAATGCCTAAAGCATTATGGGCAGCTAAACCAGCCCTGTCGTTTTCTTGAAATAATCTGAATTAGTCCACTTGAGTTAAAACATGGGGCAATGAACAGTAGTCTACAAAGTGTGAATGAAACCAAGCAGTGCAAGTTCTGCACTGTTCTAGTATGGTCTACTCAGAATGGGAGCTCCAAAACTTCAAGTTCCTGGTTGTGTCATCAAATGAATCTAACCCTAACCCTAATTCTCACACTCTCAACACTGCCTGCTTCACAAACACCAGCAAACCCAACTCAGCGGCATGTAACACGATGCGACACGTCGTGCTGGGGACAATCAGAACTAAATTTGGGAAATATGATAAGACACTGCGTTCTATTAACGTAATCACTCAATCTTACTGTAATATCTCATTTCTGATTATACAATCATTAAAATCAACAAGACCTGGATGTTTATTGAGTTTTCTGAGTGCTGTGTCTTACCAGCTGTTTCCATTACTAATTTGCTTGTTATGTTTGCTTTTGTTTCTCTGAGTTATTTTTTTTAATTGTATTTACTTAGATTTTTATTTTTTTATTATTTTGGTAACATCATTAAACTGCCATTTTGTATATTAGTTATTTCATAGACACCAACATTTCCTGTGTTTTGTTAGTATAACGATTGCTAGGCACATGATGCATATACCACGTGACCTGTGAAACAATGACGGCTACTATATACAGTCATGACTAACGATGTTGCGCTTTAATGATAAAGCTTCCATAGAGATACAATAAATGCAATCGAATAGCGTTGAAACACCGTTGTAAGCGGCCATAATACCTTATTAATATAGTATTTTTATTAATGTATTATTATTATTACTATATTTCAATAATTAATATTAATTTATGTGATGTATGTACTGTAGGAGGGCAGCACGGTGGCGCAGTGGGTAGTGCTACTGCCTTTCAGTTAGGAGACACAGGTTTGTTTCCCGGGTCCTCCCTGCATGGAGTTTGCATGTTCTCCCTGCGTCTGCGTGGGTTTCCTCCGGGTACTCCGGTTTCCTCCCACAGTCCAAAGACATGCAGGTTAGGTGCATTGGCGATCCTAAATTGTCCTTGGTGTGTGCTTGGTGTGTGGACCCCTGTGACCCTGTGGTTAGGATATAGTGGGTTGGATAATGGATGGATGGGATGGATGTACTATAGGCCACTTGATGTTAGGTTAGCTTAGGGTAGGTTACGTTAGGTCAGGTTTATAGTTGATGCAGCATCAGCGAAAATGACACAAAGGCAAATCCCTGTGTGGTGCTGGTGCGCGGCTAGGTTTTCACCGTCCACTGTGTAGCAATGCAGATGCAGCACCTTCTATCCAAAATCAGTATGGTGAAAATGACATCAGACATGAAGGCATTGCCCTTGATATATGTCAACGCACTTAACGATAAAATCGACTAACGACACCCTGATTGGAACTATATGCCATCATTAAGTGAAACATGACTGTATAAGATGGCCACACTTCTTGTTAAGGGTCTTAAGGGTTAAGCTTTGGCATAAAGGAATACTCCACCCAAGAAATTATATTTTTAGTCTACATTACCCCATTGTTTTGTAGTGGTGACCAAGAAAAACTCTGAATCTTATGTTTTCATGGAGAACAGACATAAAAAGGTTTATGATAGAAAGAGTGTCTATAGAGTCCAAAACTGACCAACAGCAAATATCCAAAAAAAAAATCTCTCATTGCTTGTGTTGCTTACTCCACATGTCAGTTGTCTCGTCATATGCTCACAATGTGCAACATGCTTAGAAATACTGTTAAATATATGCTTCTGCAAAACTCAACGGAGAGCGTAGATATGAAACGCAGTTCATATGGAACTGAACTTTTGAGTCGAGGACAAGACTCGTCCTTGGATGCGTTTCACACATTGTAAGCATTGTAAGCATATTAACATGTGGATCACTGACCTTTTTTTCACGGATGTTTTTAATAGTGTTTGCGGTTATCTAGCGTGAGTTGTTATAGACCGCCATACTATCATAACCATTTTTACCTCAGGAAAATATGAGATTAAAAAATTTTCCTGGTCATAGCTATAAAAAACATGGGGTAAGCATCATAATAATAAAAATATTTTTGAGTGGAGTATTCCTCTAAACCAGCATCTAATCTTTAAGACCCTTGACAAGAAGAGGCCATGTAAAGATCTCATTAGAAAAACAATTCTGTTTTTAATCTTATTTTGTTTTCTGCTTATAATATTGGTTAGCGATTTTGGTTTTTGCACGAAGATAAAATGATCCTTCATGTATTGGCTATTCCTATGAGTCTGGCCATCCACTAGCTAAGCCTTTAAAGGAAATGCTTGCACGTCTCTGCTGCTCTCTTATCTAAAATCCCGCCTTATTGGACTCATCACCCAGTTCAAATCAAACATAACAGCTGCAGGAAGTGGGTCAGTTATACAAAATGTCAGTATTTTTGTTTGATAGTCTGTCATAAATGCACTTTATATTAAAATCACTGTAATGCTGAGAGGTATTAAACATAAGCATGTCTGTCTGTTATTATAGACCAGTGAACAGTATTTCTAAGAATCACCTTTTTTAGTTTTTAGTGTTTAGTTTTCCTCCAACCTCACAATGACATGCATGTTTGGTTAATCAGGATCTCTAAAGAGCCATTATGAGTGACCTGGGTGTGTGTGTGTCTGCCATGTGATTAATTGACACTCTCTCTAGGGTTGATTTCCCACCTTTCATCTGATCTTGCAGAGATGGCTCCAAACTCTCAACTAGAATAGTGGGGTTAAGAATTAGATGAACAGACGTACATTATGCATGATTATCAAAAAACCCTCTTAGCAAAAATATATTTAATTTTGACAAATAAAGATTAGCTTCAAGTAATAAAACATAAAAATACACACACTCCCTGAAAAGTTGACTCTTTTATCTTGTCAAGTCAAGTCAAGTTGGGGAGCATGCCAACATGACGAAACAGCCCAGGATCCCAGTTGGCAATGCCCCAGGCAGACACGCGGTCAAGTCCCACCCTCCACAAATGACCCTCTATCTGCCGCAGTCAGGTGTTACGTGGGTGTCCCCTTGGCCTGGTCAAGCCACTCAGGTCCTGAACAATCTTATAAGCCGGATCATCCTCAGGGAATCATGCCACATGGCCGTAGTGCCGTGACTGATGCTCCCTCACAATGCAGGTAATGTGCCTCATTTGGGACTCCATGAGCAACCACTTATTTAACACAAAGTCAAACCAACGGTACCTGAGGATTTTCCGGAGAGACACAGCACCAAAGGAGTCCAGTCTTCATCTCAGGTCACTTAATAGCATCCATGTCTCACAACCATAAAGGAAGCACCAGGACTCTAAATACCTTCACCCTTTTGCATAGATATCAGGAGCGCCACACACTCCTTTCCAGCTACCTCATGACCCCCCCATGCTCTCCCAATCTGTCTACTGACTTCATAGGAAGAGTCACCAGAGACATGAATGTCACTGCTGAGGTAAGTAAACCTCTCAATGAGATCGACACTCTCATCGCAGACAGACACACTACTGATGGCTGTGCCCAAGAGGTCATTAAATGCCTGGATCTTTGGTTTTTATCCAGGACACTCGCAAGCTCAGACACTCAGACTCCTCACTCAGTCTCTCGAGAGCCCCAATCAGAGCCTCCTTTGACTCTGAGAAGATCACAGTTTTATCTTGTGCCTAATGCTAAACCAAAAACACCCATACACACCAAAAAATAGGCAACGGAAGAAAAAAAATGGAATATTAGAGGAAAACAGCACTTAGCTTTTAATGCTAGATTAACTTCTTGAATCAAACAGCCATGCAGGCACCACACTAACATCATCAAGAAAGTGTCTGTAGTATAACAGGGACAAGGCCAAGTGCCTCATCTGAGGCTTGGGTTTTGTGTCCAGCTGGTTCAGGAAAAGGTCCAAATGCTGGATGGCTTGATGATTTTTAAACAAGGCAGAACTCAGATGTTAACTCCTGAAGACAGTAGATAGCAGCAAACTGATATTGTACCTGCTTTGTTTTAGCATCGTTTTCCAAAACTGACCACACTGGCCCAATAAGTGCCATAGCTAATTTAATTATAGGGCTCTTTCCCAATTGTGTCAGTTTCTAGGCTTGCAGTTGTAATTCTGTAATCCATTTTCTTTTTGAATGTTGCATACATTTTTAATGTCCTTGTTATGCAGATCATATTTTTAGCACATAGTATATTATGTGCATTTAATGTGTAAAATATGGACATACTGTATAGTAAAAAATCACATGTATGTTTCTACAACAAAAAAATGATTAAATCACACTGATATTTGTTTAATTTGCTGCCCACTACACAGAACATGTACCCCTCTGACTTGGGTTTAGAATAAAGCCACTGCCACACGTTGTAAAAGCTGACTAGTGAAGTCAAGTTTATTGTTACGTGTGCTCAGCACAATGAAATTCTTACTTGCATATCACTTCAAATCATTAGAAAAATAAATAATTACATAAATAAAAAATATACATACCATGTTTAAAGCATCTGGCTGTAAAAATGTTTGCTACAATACTCCTTTTGAGGGGGACAACCAGCTAAGCCCAGACCCTGGAAAATGGCTGTTCACCCAGCAGAGAGACATTACAGGGAACACAACTTTTCTGATAGCTTCACCATGCACAATTTTAATGCAATAAACTTTTCTAATTAATTTTGGATAATTATCTATATGTTCTTTTAGGACCGTGGCAGGTTGGCTGGTATGCAGTCATCTTTCTTTGAGATTTTGTCCCCAAATGATTATATAGCCCACTAATTCCAACTCATTCCCCCACTAAACTACTCCCATTAAGGTTTCTCTATAATTTTAACATCTCATTAGTTTTGAGTGACTTCCCTACTGATATTAATGACTCCCTTAGCCACTAGTGTGCTCCATATAAAGTGGGTATGTTATGTTTAAACCTTCACTTGTCCTTCTTATCTGTGCAGTTTACTCATATCGTGTTTAAAATACAAATCATTTTATTTTGCTTAATATTTGCTTCACTTTTTCATTGTCTTCATTCACATGTGTTGTGAACACAGCACCACAAAATGATTAAAAAGATGTTAAGGGTTTAATAGACTCATATCAGAACAGAAACTCCCTGAGCTTTCCTCACAAAGTAGATTTCACCCAATGCAACCAGACCCCAAGCATCATGTGCAGGCTTCTAGGCCTGTACAGGCCCAAAATGGTGACACTGGCTCTAAAGGTTCAAAAATACTGGAAATGTCCCAATAGTACTATGGGAAAGGTTTGTCATGAACTGGATGTTGATGAGCACAGTCAGTCCCAATAATGTCTCAAAATGCCCATTAGAGGGTTGGAATCCATCAAACCCCAATTAGTCACAAAAAGGCACAAACATTTAATTTTTATAAATATAATCTTTATAAATAAAAAATGGTATATCGGCACAAATTAAACTCAGAGGAGCACAAAGGCAAAGGCAAGGAGCACAAAGGTAAACAAGGTGTAATACACAAATCCAAAGAACAGTCAAAACAGATCACAGTGGTGCTCCAGTAATTCACACAAGCACAAAAAGATGACAATGAAACTCGCTAACCCTAGTGCATTCAATGAACCGCAAGGGACTGTAGGTTTTCCTCAGCCTTAATTGTGTTTTTTAGTAGAAACTAAATGATCAACAATGTTAACATAGAAAGAGAACAAAACAGACATAAAAACATACATTTGAAACCCAGCTGAGGTGGAACCTTGGCATAAACATAACCAGCTTGAGAAAATGCCCTTCAAGTGAGAGGAAACTGCAAAAACCTCTGGTTTAAAGGCCAAGGCAAATGAAGAATCCACCTTAATAAAAGGATAAGTGTCTGTGTGGGTGTCTGTATATCTGTGTGTCCATCCAGTTGCTGTGTATCTGTTATATGTCATTTGGTATGGGATTCACAAAAGCAGGAATGCATTATTTTTCTACATGCATTACAAGATACATACCAATAAATGGTGTATTGTAAATGGTAAGACTGCATGTATCAGAGAGTAGCTGCTGGGCGAACAGAATTTAGCTTATCCACCTTAATAAAAGGACAAGTGTCTGTATATTTGTGTGTCTGTCCGATTGCTAGCGTTATAAAGTAAAAGCTAAAAATAGAATGAAACAGTTAAAAAAATTAAAAGTTACATTTAAGATATAAAATAATGGTCTTTAAATAGGAGTATTGGTCTTATTGGCCTATTTTGTTGTCCAGCTTTTTAATGCTATCAAGTGCAGCGTGGTAGCAGCTTTCTTGCACCCACTCAGGCCATGTAAACAAAATTTATAGCCATATTGCCAATGACTGATAACTTTACGTGGTGGGCAATGGATAAGTAAAAATTATGATAAATCGACGTGCATGTCAAGAATCCAAAGCACTGACACAACTAGGCTAAACCAGGCCAATGCAGCAGCGACCTCTGCAACATTTTCTCAGCAAAACACTTGGGATATAAGAGTGGTCAGTTTGACAAGCGACACAGAGAGGAAGTGGTGAAAACAGATGACTGTATTCAAACAAGAAAAGGCAGCTGTGAAGGAATGGGATCGGGTGTGCATTATTATACAAGACCAAATGGACAACCCATGTATCAAATACAAAACAGCAGGTCTAGGCTGATTATTTAGATTTCAACCCGTCTTAGATGGGGAGCACAGCTAGTTTTTATAAATAAAGGATTTATTTGGATTAAACAAAAGAAAGCAAAACTAGCAAAGTAAGGAAAAAGTTATGGCAAAAATAGTAAAAACAATAAATGAAAATGGGGATGCCTAAAAAGGCAACCTAAGGCAATGTAATAGAGAACCTGTGTTGGCTGGAATTCTGGCCTGAATGGATGGTTCCAATGGAAGGATATGGGTGGATGGGTATCCTGACCAAGTTGGTTAGTGGTACGTTTTCTGGTCAGGAACAACAACAACAACAACAACAACAACAACAACATTTATTTATATAGCACATTTTCATACAAAAAGTAGCTCAAAGTGCTTTACATAATGAAGAACAGAAAAATAAAAGACACAGTAAGAAAGCCTTAAGTAAGGGAGCCTTTACAATGGATGAACAGGTGAGTACTGCTTCCCAGTACACTGGGTGGTGCCATCCCTCTGGCATGCATCCTTTTCAGACACCTGCAGGGCTGCTTGGGAATTCTAGTTTTGATGAGCAGCCCTGTTAGGGTCTTTGGTTGCTGCTTGATGGAGCTGCTGGTAGTAGGCTTGCCTGTCACGGGGAGGTTCCACCTGATCCAGAACTGCTTCCTGGATGCAATGTAATAGCATCAGAAGCACCCCGAGTCTGGTCTAAAGGAAGCAGTTCTACTTCAAATGGGAAGTCAGAGTCGGGAGAGTAGTTGGACGAAACTCAGTTGGGAGGAGTAGAGAAGAGAAGAGTTGTATTGTTGGAATAGTTGTTGGTGTGAAGAAAGAAACCTGCCAAAGGTGTTTGCGGCAATCAGTCCATTTATTTACACCTGAAACTGTGTTTGTGCTGTTGTGTTCGGGGTTTGTGGTGCTGCAACGCCCCCTAGTGGTCACAGCAAACAAGTCTAGACTGTAAACTATTAGCAAAATGCAATAATCAGTAGCAAAAAAAAGAAACTCTGATAATTGGCAAAGTAACACTTACTTCACAAACTTCAGTGCCAGTCTGGAGTCTCTGCCTTGAATAAATAGGCAGGGGGCGATCATCACATACATTACTAATAAAAACATACACAAAATTATATTTAGCAAACAACAAAAATATTACATTGAAGAAAACGTTACTTGAGCCAGAGACAAAACACAGGTTAAGCCATTACAACATTTTGGTGACCACATCAAGCATTACCAGTTTAGAATTGACTGCAATGACACTAGAGGGTCTTCTCCACCTGTGATCGTGACGGTCATCTTATTTAAGGTGAATCCTTTTCTCTAATCCTAGAAATGTAGTCTGATTAGCAGTATATTTCCTGGTTTTTAGGTGTCGGTTGTCATTTCCTGCCTGCTTGGTGGTTCCAGGTGTGCTTTACCCTTCTATTTTGGCTGCTGATCATTTCTGTTTTTAGTGATAGAACCCTGGTACTGATAATAATCTCTGCTGCTCACTACCTTAAATCTGCAGAGATCTTTTCTTTGTAAAGGGATAGACGGTCTCGACAAGTCAAGGCACATTAGTATTTCTGTCTTGAGGTTGACATGGCATTTGCTCAAACAACCTGTCAGGGTAAATTTCTTCCATTTTGTTAATAAAACAACAAGCAATGAGAGTAAACAAGAGTGCATGTGCATTGGGATTGTTGCTGAGTTAAATGAATTATTGTGCCTTTTGGGATTTATTTTTCCACATTTTATTTATTTGAGAATCCTTTTTATTTATCATTTCCTTTCATCTTGTTCATGCCATGCTGTTTCATGCTACATCTAATGATGCTTTCAAATTTCAGCATTTTGCTGCAAATCCATTAATTGATGACCTATTTATGAGGCAAAGTCTGTCTCTACTTAAAAATAAGGCCAAGACTCATGTCATATGGACATAAAAGAAAGGCCTACTATTTCTGGTTTGCATTTTCAATAAAGATTTGCTCCAATGTTTGACCCTTGCTTGATTTCTGTTTAGCGTCATTTTAAATCTCTACCACCCAACTTTGGCTAACAGTCCACTCATTTTTCATGGGAAAACTCTCTACGTTTGCATGGTGAATGGTGGCCTCTAACATTTAATGCCAGATGGTCCTTCGGGTACACTGAAAATGCCCACATTTTACGTGGAGCTGAACTTACCAAGGCGTGGAATGATGATGCAGGCCCATGATGACTTTAGTTGTTCCAGTTTAGTAGATGATGGATCTTGACTTGTTCAGCCTTATCCCACAGATGGATTTTTGGATTCAGATCTGGTGACTAAAAAGGCTGCTTTAAGTTGAGTTCACTGTCAGAGTCCTTGGACCATTGCATACTTTTCCAGGCCTTATGGGGTGAACGTTTTTCTCTAGAAAAGGCCTGTTAACATACTATATGAGTACAACGCTGCATGATCAATGGCAGTATTTGGACATCCTGTGGCATTCAAGTGTTCTTCTTCTAACTCTGAGTCTCCCAATGTGTAGTCAAATCCCACACAATTGCTTGAAAACCACCGGCTTATGTTACAATGGATAGACTTATGGGATGTTCTCCATATCGTTCCCTTTTATCAGTGTGAACTCAACTCAGTTCAATACGTGAACACTCAAACTGTATTAAACAGACAGCGGAAGAGAACAATTTCAATTGCCGTATATATACTCACGTATAAGTCGGGTCTTGAAACCTGAAAAACCGACCATAAAATCAGACCCCAATTTATACGCCTGTTCAAAAATGTGACACTTAATTTTTTTTTTTTACATCTTCTTGCCTCTTCCAATCTCGTACCAGTTTCTCAGACACATCGAATTTTGTTGCAGCAGTGAAGTTACCAATTTCTTTCGCTGCTTCTACAGCGTTTAACTTAAGATCAGCTTCATATTTTCTTCTGATTGAACGCCCCATCGTAGATAAGGGATGCTCTTACGATAAAGGTGTACAGTATGAGGGTGTGAGATACGAGAAACACAAAACAGTGCAAACGACGCTTTGGAACAGTTTATACAGTATTACTGTGTGGCCACAATACATAGAAAAGAAAGGCAGTGTGCTCGTTGGCTACTCTCTCAGATGGGCATTAGCATATCATAATCTCTTGGACCAATAGTGTGAGTTTTCTGCATTTGACTTATACGACCGACATTATAAAATGCTTGAAATTGTACAGTAAAATCAAGTCCCGACTTATCCTTGGGAGAACTTGTCCATAAATATATTCGGTAATACAAATGGGCCAATAAGTTTAATGTGCTTTTACTTTTGCATTTATTTGCTTAGCAGACATTTTTATCCAAAATGATTTAAAAAAAGAAGTCAACATAATTGAGTAAACATCAGTCTGGGTCTGTTTGGGAACAACTGTTATATAACAAGGGTATAAAACTGATTTCTAAAATGAAAAGCTCAAAACACAATATAAGTGAGTTACAATTCCCAGATTTACAAAACCTAACAGCTACCACTTAGAAATTCAATTGCTCCTTGAGTTTCAGATGGAGATGGGCAGCTCGTTCCAGCAGCCAGGTTCTACACATGAAAAGATTTGGAACTGAGACTTGATGCCATGCAGAAGTGACATTGCTAGATTCCATTCATCCAGAGGAAATGCTGGATGAGAGATCAAGAAGATTACAAGGACGAAGAGCCACCTGTATTCTAGGCATGCTGAATGTCAGGTTGTAATGGTATTATTTTGTCACACTTATTTTTACTTTGCTTCTCTTTGGGGCCCATTAGGTATCTTAATTAATCTATAATGCATGAATAAAAGTGCAACCTTTCTCTCCTGCTTGTTTTGGCACACTAACTTGTCACCTGGGGTCATAGATATAAAGGCAGGGGATAAGCTGAGCTCTGGATTGCAGCTGTTTCTTTGTGATAGGCTGGTACAGTAAGTGTAAACTTATTAAGGCCACAGTTGAGATTTGGGACAGTCTGTTTAGGTCTTAAAGTGAGAAAAGGGCCCCCCTAATACCCTTGAACAACAAAACACAAAGGCTCCCAATAACACAAGTAGCCTGGCAATGTAGCAGTGGCACCAAGCACCTATTCTGAATCTCAATTTTGGCCCTATTCTGGTTTTAAGAATATTAATTTCTTTTTTCATTTTATTTGCTTATTGTCTTCATTATGATATTGATGTTAAAATAATGCCATTTTGTTATGATGTTCTCTTATCGACTCTAATTACATGGATGCAGCCATGTTATTTATGACAATGGCTTCTGTTACTAGTCTCATGAATACCAGTGTTGTTAAGTGAGACTCCATTACACCAAGCAATTGTAGCACTCATTTCTCAGCATCCCAGCTTTGGATAAAAACTAAAGAAAACTTTCATGAACTAGCATTTTATTTACGAAAAGGATCTATAGACTAGGAAGGCAGCTTTGACCTTTGCCTTTGGTTAAGTGCTATTTTTGTTTCTTAACAATATTTCTTGGTTTCAACCTTGGCTTATGCACTGACTTTGAATTATGGAAAGCTCCTCTTTGTGCATCCCGCTCCATTCCAATCCAACGCAAGTCATCTTTTGGCCATTTTCACTGTGGTCACAATAGTGCTGCATTAGAATGCCAAGAAGAGAAACAGAATAGAGGAGGATCAGTAACAGCTCTTAATGATTGCCATGCTTGAATTTTAGAGCAAATAATTAGCAAACAGAGTTGCAATATGAACATCTAATCAGCAGCTCTAATCAGAGAATCGTGATTAACCTAATGAGACTTCACCTTGATTTGAATGCTGAGACTGATGGGGCATCTCTTACACAATGAGGCAAGTCATTCCATAGCTTTGAGGCCCTGTAGCTAAAGACTCAGCCTGGCACTTTCAGATCGTAATGCCAGTTGCAGGATCTGTGCATTGATAGGTTTTATTAAGTAAGTCAAGTCTAAGCCAATTAAAGAAAGATTGTGAAATCAGCCCAAAAGTTCACTGGAAGCCAGTGCATTGGCTTAAGAATGGGGGTTATGTGGTCGTATTTCCTCATTCAATTAATTTGTTCTCGCAGCTGCACTTTGAACTACCTACAAGATATAAACAAAGTAACTTGAATAGCCTGTGAAAAACACATTGTAGTTATCTATTCTATTGGAAATAAATACATAAATTAACTTATTGGTATCCTGTTCTTAGAAAAATATTCATTTTCCATTTTTGTTAAGATTTTCATATAAATTTTATGTTAAGTTGTAATGGGAGTGGTAAAACAGGGATCAAAGGTAACATTATTCCACATGCCATTTTTTCTTCAGTCAAATCCTGTGAGAGTTGGTCTGACTTGGCTCAGTCAATTAGAACCTGGTGGTCTGGGTCCCATTAAAATTGTTAATTTCATTCTTCTAGCCTGACCTGGCAGTGTGGTTTGTTTCCTATTAGTTCCCTACTGTTTTTTTTTTTTTTATGAACTGTTCATCCATATATCAGTTTTTCTTTTGCTTCTTGGTTCTAAATGGGGGATTTGGAGGTATGGGAGGAACACCATTGGGTTATACTGTTCTCTTCTTAAATGACTTAATTTCAGGTAAGTTGTACTCACGTTTTGCTTCAATGAAAATGATAAAACAAAGGTAACATTTATGTTTTATACTGATTCAGTAAACCTAATGTTCAGACCTACATAAGCATGCTATAGACTAGGGGTCCTGGCAGGCCTATTCTCACCAGTGTCCTAATTAGAAGCCTGTACTTTCAGATCATTAAACTCGGTACAGTAAAAACTAGATTATCTGTCACTTGATTAACCATCAGTCTTTGTTAACTGTCAGGCACAAAAAAAAAATGCGCATGCCAGCGCCTACTGTACTTCTACTGCCGTTACTGTGTTACGCTGCGAGCTGTGCACATTGGAAGGACTTGTCCTTCTGCTAGCACGTAGTCTTCTTCTCTAGCACTATGTGCAATCATTGTGTCAGTTACGTACCTTACGTACGATTTTATTATAATTAATCTACTGTTCATTGTTATGGCCGATAAATGTAAGCATGTGGTGTTGCAATTGTCACAAAAAAAATGAAATTATTAAACATTTACAAAACATCAAAAGTGCTTCAAGTATTGCTTCAATTTACAACAACAGTGAATGATATAAGCGTGATGCCGACAAAATTGAAAAATGTGTTGAAAATGGAAACCACTGATGGTAATGCTAATGTATTAATGTTAATGTTCTGTAATGTAATTTTATTTTTAAATTCTGTTATATTGTATTTTGTTAATATATTGTGACGTGCAGGGAGCTTGTGATGCGCTGTTGGGGAGCAGAAAGTGTGTAATGAATGTTATAAGTGTTAGGACTGGGTGAAGGACTTCTGCTCTATGAGGGGCAGATGTTCCTCTTAGGAGACGAGTGACAGGAGAAGTTAGGAGAAAAAGGAAGTGTAGGGCAGGGGTGTCGAACTCCGGGCCTGGAGGGCCGCAGTGGCTACAGGTTTTCATTCTAACCCTTTTCCTAATCAGTGACCAGTTTTCACTCCTAATTAACTTATTTTCCCTTCATTTTAATAGCCTTGTTTTTAAGGATTCAGTCCTCTGAATTGATTTCTTTCTTAATTAAATGACAGCCAAATAGAAATGAGATGTGAAACGAGCCAACAGATGACCAGCTAAACTGGGATTTCAAATTCCAACCAATTTCACTCCAACCAATCCCTTAATGAGAAGCTGATTCTTGTTGTTAATTGAATTCATTATTTAATTCCATGGCTTGTTGCTGCTCTCATCCTGTCACAGCACTTACCGAGACCATCACTTTTCTTAATTTTCAAATATTGTCTGATGGGCACAGGTGAGCAGGTCATGTGGCAGCTTGTTTTGTGTCTCATTATTGTTTGGCTGCTAATTAAGGAAAAAGAAACAACTAAGCGGCCTGAGTCAAGTTAACTAAAATGAAGACAAAAGAAGTTAATTAGCAGCAAAACCTGGTCGCTAATGAATAAGATGGTTAGAATGAAAACCTGCAGCCACTGCGACCCTCCAGGCCAGGAGTTTGACACCCATGGTGTAGGGGGCCAGAAGACAATAAGCAGGAGTGTTTGCGATATAGAAAAAGACAGAACGTTAGTGGTAGGGAAAGCTTTCTTTTATTGTTTTGGAGGTGTGCTCCATTACCCAGATAATAGAGTATAAGACAGGGCACTGTTTGTTACGGAACGAAGACTCCAAGTAAAACACAGAAAACTCCAGTACCTGTAATGTTTCCTTATTATGCTGGTTGTTACAATATTATTTCAATTAATGAATTTTGCTAATAATATATTATATTTTGTTTTGTAAATAAATTTGACTATTTGCTAATCTACAGTATATAATTTTTAAGGTAGCTGTTCTGTTATCCATCTTTTCTCTTATCTGTCGTGGCCCCCGTCCCAACCCCTGACAGATAATCAAGGTTTTACTGTACTTAATTATATTGTGTGTTAGTGCTTTCATTGTGCCAAGTTATCATCTTGTAGATTTTCATTTTCTGAGAATCTTATTCATATATTTTGTGGACCAGAAAAGATTTATACTTCTCTGTACTCCTGTTTTCTCTCTCTGTTATTTCTAAGCATTTTATTAACGCAGGTACTTTATGATGTATATGCTTAACTTTGAAATGGGATCAAGCTAGCTGGAGAGTTCCTTTGTCATTTTCATCTCATTATTAATGATGGCTGGTTTTGAAAATAAAACCTAAATGCGGCTGTGTAAAGCTAAAATAAGAAATAAAGTGTTCCTAATCATAACAAGGGAATTAACTAAAATTAATTCAAAAAGTATAATTAGCAAATTGTTAGAAGAAAAGACCCTTTCAGGACCGTAACTGAAGACCCCTTCTTTAGGCAATGTTTTTTTTCCTAATTTTCAGGGTGGGGATGCCACAGGCTGTTTTCCCCCCTAGCGAAGTACTTTTGTCTGCAGTGACCAGGGAGCAGGGGGCAGGAGTGCCCCTTGAAGACAGAGCGCTTTATTTTGGTCTGATCATCCCCTTTGAAGGCAGGAGGCTGTGGGATGGATGTACCCCTTGAAGACAGAGAGCTTTAGTTTGGTCTACTGTGACCTACACTTTGGCGCAGGAATGACAGTATGCTGGAAGAAAATTTGGGGCACCAACCGGGTCATCCCATGTAATATTTCAACAAAACCAATAAACAATATGCTCCCTTGCCGTCTTTGCCCTTGGGTGAGGGCTACAAAAGTCTGTAGAAATTAGATTCGGTTTCCAGCCATAAGTCAGGGTCAGTCTGCTTGGGAGCTCTGCCTGGCAGCTTGCTCTTCCAAAATGTTGCCTTTTTCCAAGAAGCTAGGGCTTTTATGGGCGGTGAACAGGAAGGGGCGGAATCATTAGTCCTCACTGGGCAGTTTCTCTGTACTGAAAGGAGAGAAGGAGATGACAATGTTAGCAACACCGCTCCATCTCGTCTGGGTGGGTTATTACAAACCTCAACAGAGTCCATAAGGAGATCCTCTGTTACTCAAACGTGACAGACCGTGGGACAGCCGCAGTCACTAAATAATCAGTAGGCCCCCATGTAATACATTCTCTGCATCCCCTCATTTGTGCCTATGTCTCTGGGGTCCAGTATTGTGTTGTTTTGTCCACAGTTGGATCTTGGAGCTTGGTTGAGCCATTACGTGCTATGACTAGATCAGTTATGCATTCTGATATGTCTCTTAATTCATCACAGTGGCATCCAGCTGTTAGATGCTGAATGACTGACAGTATCCAGTCTGTTTATTTATGATCTAGTTTTTATTGGTAATCAACAATACAAATAACAAAATATCCCAAATTAGCATTTTGGTTCATTTAACACAAATTGGTATTCTTAATAAGAAACCAAATACATGAAAAATGCCAGAACTGTCTTAATAATCAATAACATTTATGACTAACAACATAGTAACACCCTCTCTGTTGTGTTAGGAAACTGAAATTTATGAAGGGCAAACCAGGAGAAAGACACAGTCATGTCTCAGCCAGCATTCCTCCACTGGTGGGGTTCAAATTGCGTTTTATTTCTCTTTTGTTAATTTTTGATTCTATTATTTATATTTATTATGTGTATCATTCATTATTTTTGGTTTTATCTATGTATAGCTATGTATATATGAGTGGTTCCCCAAGAGGTGGGGCCACCTGCCAATCACACCTAGGAACTGCCATCCATGCTAAAAATCCGTAGGGCCTTTCTACAGTTCCTGGTGGTTCATTGTGAATATGCTAAGGAGGTGGTGAGTGTACTTGTGTTTATTGTGATTTCTGTGAATTATTGGATTTCTGATTTTTTGACTTTCTGCTTTTTGTTTTGACCTTGCTTTTGGAATCTGTTTTGGGACTTCGTTGATTTGGATTGCCTTTGTGTTTCAGGCAATTCTATTTTGTCTTTGTGCTCAAAGAAGCTTCAGTGTAATTGGAATACGTTTTTGTGAAGAACAAATGTTTTATTTTATAAAGATTTGGTTTTTGCCCCTATTACTATCCAGGGTTTGAGAGTGACATCCCCCTCTAGTGGGTAATATTGGAAGTGCTTTGGAACTGTTTAGTGCTTGGGACTTCTAGTTCATGACAGACATGAAACAGAAAAAGGTCAAAACTATGAGACAGATACGTGCTGAAACAACAAGCCAAACAGGAAGATGAAATGTGAGGTCAGAAGGACAAAACAAAAGTCAGGAACCCAAGAGATCAATCCAGAAAAAAGAAATCTTTGAGATAAGTTTAGCAAAGGTATTTTTTACCCGCATCTTGGATAAAGAAATGGCAAAGTGGGCAGCTATTTAAACCCACCACTAAAATTGTCAGCACGTGACAAAACGGGGCATCACAACTCCCAAAAACAGGAAAAAATTACCGTGGCAACTGAGACAAGGCACATGGGACAGCCACCAGAAGAATTAAAATTTAAAAATATAACGTGAGATCTTCTCTTCCCCAACTAACTTATTCAAAAACCAACAGAAAAGAATGAACTATATTAAAAAATGAAGACGTCTGCATGAAATCAAAGAAAACGGTGCACTGTGCACAGCCAACCCCAAAAGAGCACAGCAACACAAAATGGCAAAGAAAGGTGCAAGCCACAAAATGCACAAAAAGGCCAGACTAGAAGTAGTCAAAATAGGCCTCACCTCAGGTAGCCAGACTCCATACTAAGGAAGCAGAGTTTCTGGCTAGCACAGACATAAAATGAAGCACTGGAATTCAAAGTGAAAAATTACTTTTAAATGTCCCAGGTACAAAGAAAATGCCCTTGAAAGCAGAGGGAAACAGTAAAACCCCTGGCCGATAAGGACAAGACTTAACAATATTTTTTTAAATTCTAAGCGTTTTTCTTGGTTAAGAAAAACAAGAAAAAGGCGAAAATAAGCAAAATATGGAACATCACAAAAGGCAACCCAAGGCAAACAAGTCCAAATCTCTATCCCAAGAAAAAATCTGAAAACCTGAAGCAAAAATTTAATAAACGAGCAAAATTTAAGAAATTAGGTCCCTAATGTCAGTGTTGTTGTTCCACGCACAGCACACAAGGAACACACTGCCAAATATTCCCAGTACATAATTATTAAATAACCGGTAACGGCATGATAACATGCAGTGAATACACTTGACTTGAGCACTCCTAGTTTTCATCCTCTTTCTCTGTATGTTTAGCATTCGTTTGCTCAGAGGTTGATGTGCTTGCTGCTTCCTGAGCAGCTCTTCTTTTCTCCACACTAGCGGCCCGCTTCTTCACTTCTTTCATCTGCATCTTTTCGAGTTAAAACTGATTAAGTCAGTGTTTGTGTTGCAATTACTTGGTATGTTTTCCTTAATTTTTCACTTAAGCTGGCACTTAAGTCTGCAATCTGCCTGAAGAATGATTTAAGATATGAAGAGGTAGGGGAAGTGACGGCGAAGGTGGTAGGGATAAGAATGGTGCCTGGACGCATGCAACATATGGCCGCCTGCTGGCTGCTGCCCAGAGTTGATTCTACAATAAAATAAAATAAAAATAAAAAGAGTAATGAAAATCATCACCCTGAAAGCGGAGAGCAGAGATCACGTAGTATATGTGCACCAAATTTCTGGTCAATAGTTCAAACGGTTTGTGAGCTAACACAAAAATCCTGGACAGACAACCGAACAGCCATGGTAGTGTATTATATATTAAGATATTTAATGAAAGCAATTATTACACAAAAAATGAAAAATAATAGTTAAAAAATAACAATTAAAAGTAAAACAGACACAAGCCAGAAAAATAAGCCTGGCTAAAAAATAACAGAGATTAGGAATTAGAAGTGCATAACTGTAGGCTGAGAATAAGTTGTGCTGTCCTCCATCAGCCTTTGCCATCTCCTGTCTTTTTTCAACTTCATTGTTGCCTTTAGTTGGGTATTTTAGAGTTGCCAACCCTGTTTCAATGCACCTGTGAGAATACCAGCAGGATGCCCAATGCCAAGGTCACTTTAATCTTTCTCTTCACCAATATTCCATCTCAATGTCACATATAAATAATCAGCTGATACATTCCTACATTATTTAGATAAATTGTTTGCACATATCATGTCATAAGTGGACCTAGTCAAGGGCTGCTTGGTGGATGCTTCAATGCAGGGATCTTTACAATACCGTCTGCTGCAGTGCCATTGATATACAGTATATTTAATTTTGGGAATTACATTTTCAATAACTCAAATTAAAAATTAGAGACACGTACAGGCAATAAAACTGCAAAATGGTCAAGACTGTTAAAATGTAGTATTACACCTTATACTTTCCTATACCTCAGAATACAAATTTGGGTAGTAAAACAAAAAAATAAGACTTAGTGCCCAACCTCACAATCTAAAAACACTGTTCTGCAGTTTATAATTGGAGCAGTAGAGGGCACTGTTGTCTGCTTGTTTTTCATTGTGTACCTTAAAGTTAAAAATGAAGTAGAATTCTTTAGAAAAATCTCTCTTCTATATTGAGTAGCCTTTTTGTGGTGGTACCAGCTATAATAAAGATATTTTTAAATCAAACCTTTATTTGCTGATTGCAATGACAACCAAACTGAGACACTTCTTGGTGAGCTGAGCTGAGGCACACAAGACTGTCTCTCTGATATGTGCTCTGCTACTGTTCCTGCACATGGCACTAGAGAATGCAGTGACATTCAGATATTTGAGGTGACAGATATCTTTTATTTTACGTCTGGGTGTTCACACCAGTTAATATGAGGTACTTGAAAGTTTAGCAGTCTACTGTTTTCAGTTCATTTTCATGCCTTGCTTCATATTTGAGCTCTTTTAGGATCACCAGCTTTATCCCTCACAGGTATTCATAGATCTACATCTCCATTCATCAAACAGCGCACAGATCTTCACCAGCACTCTTTAGTGGCATTTACAGATCTGATGCCCCATTACTGGACAGCATAAGACATCTTCAAACACTTCACCCAGACATTTGGAGCCTCCACCTCCATTATTATGGGTACCTCAACTCCAAGGCTTATGGTGTGATAGACTGCCTGTAATTCAAGCCTAAAGAGAGCCTAATTGTATAAATGATGAGGACAGCCTTCTGTGTAATGGTGCAATAAGTAACCCCAAAGTCTCTATTAAGATTGATGGACCACAATATATAAGAGTGTCTTTTGGAAGGATTATGTTTGATTGATTGAGGAGGAAAGAAGGTGGATGGGTACATGCATTTAATGCCTTGTCCTTGCCAAATGGACCCTCCTACAAAAGATGGGTACTGCTCCATTCTGCATAACCTGTAGACTAGGACGCTGTGAGGACATTATAAGCCGAATATCTCAAGTTCACCTGCATTACAACAAAGAAAGAATGCCAAGTTTTTAAAGTTCTCGGAGACTTGAATAGAATCTCTTCGTAAGCAATTTTAATATAGGTGTGATGGATCATGGGAATAAAAACATTGATTGCAGGTTTTTATGTTCAAATGTACTTTTATATCACTGTTATTTATTACGAATAGATACATTTGAATATGTTTAAGATGAATCTTTCTGATATGATAGGTTGGGATGATCCTGGAATAAAAAGGCCTCAAGTAATCCCTTAGGATGTTATGTAGGAACTCCATGTTTTGGGTAGAAACCTTTTAATTGAGCTCAGTTTTGAATCATAAAGGAGGATCCCAGATTATTTATCATGTTCCCTTTATCATAGGTGACAGCTGTACAGTTGGTTTCAGACACCTGTGACTAGTGGTGGGGAACCAGTTCCGAACTGTCAGAATTATTGGGATACCCACCTGGTAAACCCCTTTAAATTACACCAAAAGAAAACAAACGGGTGCACAAAGGGGCACTGATACAAAATCAGGTACTGCAGTGTTCTCTGTTGTTCTTGCATTGTTGTTTAGGAGCTCATTGTGGACTCCAGTCCTGGTCACAGAGGAAATGCCACCTTCCGGGGCTGTCACCTTTCATGACATCCCGAATGGAAAGCATGGGTCTTGTTCAAGATGTAGCTTTTGGGGTTGAGTGTCCTCACTGGGCTGTGGGGAAAAGAGAAGATACTATTAGCGACAACAGCCCCTTTCACCCTGGTGTGGTACTGCTTACCTGAATCCCCAGTCAAACGTGTGTGACACAAACGCATAAGAAACTTCATCCCATTCATTATCATCCCACTTTCCTCTGCTGAAATGACTTTCTCACCAAAATTTCGAACAGGGACTGATCTTATGTTTCAGCCTGAAAGTGAGTTTTGCTAGTCCCCGTGTTCGGACTGCAGAGGTCTCCTACTCCATGTCTCGAAGACTATACCATGTACGTCAGGAGTCCTCGGCAGGAGCGTCACCCTTGTCATTACAGAGATCTTCAGCTTTGGCCTTTCTGTGTCCTGAGGGTCAAGAGATTTACACCGAATGGCTTGTTTTCTGACTCTCTGTGCTTTATGAGAGAAGGAGGGGAAGTTCAATTTGTTGTCTTTGCTGTACCATGGGAGTAAGAGAAATTGCAAGAAGACTGCTCCATCAATTGCTTTATTAAGTTAATATAATTTACATGTGTATGTTCCATTTAAGTGTACTTCACTAAACACATACTTATCCATTCATTATCTGAACTCACTTATATTGCACAGGATCATTGGCTCCTTGAGCATCTCCAGTAACCAATGGTTGCATGACAGGAACCAACCAACCCTTGCAGTGGCAATTTAGCATCATCAATCAGTGCGTCTGTGCCAATATAACAGGATGCTCGGCGCGTATCCACACAAATGCATTAAAAAGGGCCAGATGAAAGAGGAGCCATTCATGCTGGGCCACAAGTCTTGAAGTCCCATTCATTCTGTTCTGGGTGGCCCTCACAATTTTAGAGTTGGTTGTTAATTTGATTGTTAGGCCAAATCAGCATTCAGATACAGTGCTTTAATCCAAAAGCCAGGGATGAAAGCAAGAAAATCCAAAAACATAAGCGTCAAACGAGAAACACAAATCAAATGCAACAACACAATGATGAAACCGATTTTTCCCTCTTCAGTTTCAGCCAGGACCTCAGGCACTTAAAGCATAAGTTTGGTATTTTTCATGTCAAAGTTATTTCTTCACAAATATAGCTTATATGCATTTGCCATGCAAAATAGTGTTCTAAAGTTAGGATTTTCTATGAATTTTAAAAAAATACTTTGCCTGTTCTGATATTTTACAATGGAAGTAATGGGGTGTGAACGGAAAATTAAAGCCTAAAAACTTAAATATGTTCAGTCTGAAGTGGCAAAAGTTTTGCAATAAGAAAACGTACCTTCCATGTTTCTGATGCATGTTTGCAACAACAAAAGAGATCAGGAAAGAATCATTGGATTGCTTATTCCTGGTACAATTTTTCTTGAGAAATAAGTACAATATATGTTTTCTATTCTCTTGTGTGATAACAGAGGCCTTTGTGGTTGGAGTGCTGACATAAATATGGAATTAAATCAACACGACACCAAGCATGTGGCAGGAACAGTTTATTGCGATTTTGTCTTTTGAGAGGAAACCATGCTCCTGGAAGGTGAAAGGTTGCTGTGGAGGAAGACAACCACTGAGGTAGGGCACAAAGCTGGTCTTTTTTAAAAATGGCGGAATCTCATGATATTGGTGTATTTTTGTTTGTAAATGACAGGTTTAATTTAGTTTACAATGAATGTGTAATCTTAACATGCAGATCAATGCTTGACAACTTTCTTGGCTTGGAAAACTGACGTATTAGGTAAGTGTTTAGGCTTTTTCTTTCTAGTCATGCCCCATGCCCTGAGGCTTCCATTATTAACCTCCTTAGCGTTAGACTTGAGCAAGTGAAAGTGATGCTAAAAGCGTTAGTCCTGAGTGTCACTGAAGCAACTGTATAGACATATCTCATGTAAGCGCTAGACGCAAGGCTGTAAATATGCTAACAGTGTCAGTACTGAACATTTTTCTGGCAACAGTAAACACGTGTCTTTCGTCAATGGCATAGACTTGTCTTCTCCTAGCCACGTAATGGCGTCTCATAAGAAATGTTTTTCAGCAGCCCAAGTGTTGCAAGAGCAGTGATGTTGAGGAGCCTCTCATCAGCAGTGATGATGAAGTCAATCAATCCTCAGGCAGTGAAACTAAAATGAGCAGTGAAACTGAAAACGAACCAGAAGAATCTGAAAGTGATGCTCGCGTTTGGGTCTCTATTGACCCTGCTTCAAATAAACCAGCACCACCTTGTTTTGATTTTGTGGGGCAGCCAGGAATAAAAGTGAATGTTGACAGCCAAGATCTACTTACTTACCTGAAGTTATTTCTTAATGATGACGTAATTGAAAGAACTGTTGCTGAGATAAATGTTATGCTGAACAGTGTCAGGTGAATGATCGTATACAAAATCAGTTTTCCTATTCAAACACATGGGAACCGGTAGCTGCTGGTGATATCTGGCATTAGCATCATCATCATTATTATTATCCATCCATCCATCCATTTTCCAACCCGCTGAATCCGAACACAGGGTCACGGGGGTCTGCTGGAGCCAATCCCAGCCAACACAGGGCGCAAGGCAGGAACCAATCCCGGGCAGGGCGCCAACCCACCGCAGATCATTATTATTATTAATCTCATATTATTATTATTATTCATCATTATTCTAATTTGCATCAAAATTATACTTATTACACTTCTGACTCTGTAGTTTTAGTGTTTTGCACATTTTATAGTAGAAAGATGAGAATTAATAAAAATGTTTTTTTTCAAACCAAAAAATGCAATTCTCTTTACATGTTTTTTTGAGAAAACATGTAATGCTAACGATGTTAAATGACAGGACAGGCTATGTATTTTTTTAATGTATAGAAAACGATTAACTTTAGAACACAATTTTACATGGCAAAAGCATGTATACCAGCGTTTCTCAGCCTTTACGTATTTGACCCGAGTTTTCATAACAGTTTTAATTGCGCCCCCCTAATGTTTTTTTGAAAGGAGCCCACTAATACCAATTTGTTCTTTTTTAATTAATGATATATCATAGATGCATATTTTATTATACCTACTTAACTTTTATCGACATTTATCTAACTCTATATTTATTTTTCTAGTATCAGAATGTAGTTTAAGTTTTGTTTTGGTTTCAAAAGATGTATTTTTCAAATTTTTATTTCTTGTTTTCTTTTTTTCACATCTTCGCGCCCCCCTTTTTGTTACTTCGCACCCCCTAGGGGCGCCCGTCCCACAGTTTGAGAACCACTGATGTATACCATGTTTATGAAGAAACAATTTCCACTAGAAACATAATGAACTTCAATCAGGTGGACCCGCCTCCTTAGGTTCCATATACAAAAGGCAGAGCAGACAACAAAAAACACTAAATATATATGGGACATAAAACACAACAGTGAAGTTAATAAACTAAAAAAAGGTCTATTACACAAATAGAAAGACAAAACAAAACCAAAAATAGAAATGACATTACACTGTAGTGTTATACAGGTATTGTTTGGTCTATTTTGGGATTTCAACATATGAGGATTCCCTTTCTGACATGTATTTCATGATTGGAATTGAATTAACAAAGTTGCTTTTTGTTATTGTCATGTTTTTCATTGTTAAAGTGATGTCACTCAGAATTTGTCATGTGTGTTTTTTCACCTGGCTGATGAGGTCACAGTAACAACGATATAAATAAGATAGCGATTGTCCTGTGCGTTGCCCCTTAGTTGGTTCAAAACAACCAATTTTTTTTAGCTTGTCTTTCACTTAGGACCTAGCATACAGAATGTGTTCTGGCTTTGGAGTTTTGCTTTTCCTTTGACTCCTGATTTTGGTTTTGCCATCTGATTCTGGTAGCCTGACTATCTTTGATCTCTTGGTTTTGAGTCTTTATTTTACTTGACCACATCCTTGTTTTTATTTAATTTCTGGTCTTTCAACACTCACAATAATCCCCAGAGACATTTTGTGTCTCATAGCAAACATTAAAAATGGAATTTAAATATAAACAAAAGGTTTTAATAACGGAAAAATGAACTTGAACCAGGGCAACAACCCTAGCTACACCATAACAAATTCCTTCAGAGGATTCTAAAGAGTTAATATGGTACAAATGAAGGGGTGCATGAGACGTATAGTCGATTTTTTTCTTATTTACCTTCCATTCATTGTAGTTCTTGTAGGTTGGCAGGACTGGCTTTAAGCCAATGAAGTCCTCTAATATTCTGTTACCCCCAAGTGCTAGTTTTACTAAATTGCTCACACAGGAATAAGTGCATTTAATTACATAATGAAGATGAATCTATTTTCTAAAAATTTGTTATGTGCACATTATGCCTTTTTATCTGTGGTGTGGCACTCCTTGTGAAATGCTGAAAGTAACGAGTGCTTACCCAAACTTGGAGAGTGACATTTTCTAAATGATTTCTGTACTGTATGTCTTGTGTTTTTTTGTGACAGAAGTGCACTTAAACAAAAAGGCTCAATCTGTTAGCAGGATGCACAGGACAAAAAGCTTGGCTCGGACGTCCTCTGATCTGGTCCATTAAAGAAGTAGTTGAGGGATTTTCAGGATGTCATCATTATCTTTTCTCGATTTAAGACGTGGACCCACAATCCTTTTTCAGTTCCCCCCTCCTGTCATGAGCTCTGGGGTGACTATGAAGGCCAGATAGTAGGTCGATAGTCCTATTTCCCCGGGTGTTACAGTCCACATACTGGGAGAAGGCAGGTAATATTTGCAGGGTGTCACACTTGTAGGGTGTCCAGGTTTTGGAAGCATAAAGAAGCGTGTTGATGACTGGTAAGCAGCAAGCTTTTTCTCCGTCTACAATACATGGTTACTGAAGACCCATTAATACTGTGTCATGGACACCAGGCATGGACTGGATGGTTCAAGGTTCCTTATCTGGCTGTGAGTTTGGTTAAACTGAAAGACAGGGGGAGCCTAATCACATGGACAATTTGCTCCCCCAATACGATAGGTGGCAGTCTTCCTGTGCTATGGTGCCTGCATGGATAACTCCATGCAGTACTGTGCGACAGCCCTGTTGTGGTCCATGGGTGCCACCAGGGGGAGCTGCAGGAACAGACCGTCCCCACTTTAAAGAACTTCCACCTGACCCAGAAGTGCTTCCTGGATGCAATGTGGTGGCACCAGAACTACTCACGGGTCTGGCATAAAAAAAGGTGTGTTTCCTGCATGGGTGGCCAGAGTCGGGATGAGAAAGAAAGAGTTTATATTGTATCACTGTGGAAAGGATTTGGAAGTACTGTATTAATAATAATGTTTTGAACCTGGGACGGTGTTGTGTAGTTGTGTTTGGGGGTCTGAGGCACTGCTATGTCCCCAACTGGTCACTACAGCATCCCAAAAACATGGTCAGCTGTTATGTATCTGGTTTGTGGTCTCTTCATCAATAGTAGCAGATGATGAAACTAGGTAAGGAAATTATGAGACTTGTTCTAAGGGGCAGTTCTGGATTATGATGGGATTCATTTGCAGGCTGGAAGAGAGATTTTGGTCTTGGAGATGTGTGTTTCAAGACCATTCATGATGTAGGCTGAGAACTGGGCATCTGTTACCTGCTCGTGTTGTAGACTTGAAAGGCCAACAACTGCATTATCATCACATAGTGCATTTAAGTGACTCCCACCATAGAGGTCTTTGTCTGTGATAGGAAGTAAATGTTGTTGAGGGTAAGCATGTAATAGTACATAGATATATATTCATTTTCTGACCTCCTATATCAATCAAGTTCAGGCATCTAGATGGTCTAAGTTGATCAAATCACAGCTACATTGGAGACAAAGTGTGAAACAACTATGGGTATAGCTTGAGTCCATGACAGAGCTTTCTCATGCACACACCCACACTGCGGCCAATTTCAAACTTTCATTTGAGCTAATCCACAAATCTTTAGGTATGCCACAGGGAAACCAGAGTGCCCTAGAGAAAACTCATGGAGACACAGAATTGACCACACTATAAGAGGACCTTGAACAACAGGATGCATAACCATAGGCTGAACCAGCGATTGGCATCAATACTGGGAGTAGAGCTTTGGATACTCTGGAGATTTTCCCTGAAACTTATTAGGAGATGTTTGCTCTCCTTTAGAGACTTGTGTCTCGTCCAGAGTTATTTCCTAACTTGAGCCCTCCATGACCCTGACTTGGACTAAGTGAGTATGGCAATGTTAAATAACTGTATGTCATTTTGACTTCTTCTCTGAACTATGAGCCAATGCAAGCTGTTCAGTGTCTGCTCACTTTCAGTAGATTTGTGTGAAAACACAGAAGATCACATCAAAACAAAATATTTAAGACTATTCAGTTACACTGTGTCTTTTATGGTGTGCCTTAGAGTGCTAGTAATTCCAGAGGGCAAAAAAAAAAAAAAAGGAATATCAGATTTCAGCATTCGATTTGCTATATTCACTAAATAAAAGCTTTTGTGAGCCCCACACACACCTACCTGTGGGCAGTGGTACCACAGTGGAACAAACAGTGCTTCAAAGTGTGGGCGACAACTCAGCTTGGTCAAGCCGTGAAGAGCCTTCTCTCAGATTCATTACAAGTTGTGTTTATTTTTATTTTATAATCTTTCCTCTTGTATTCAATTAACATACAGAGGATGATATTGCTGGGGGACACCTGGGGAGGCCATCAAAAGTGTGGGAATTGAATGCCAGACATCACTTTCTGTAACATAATTCTCCTTAAATTGCCGGTGATTAAATGATACATGTTTAACACAGAATCCCACCTCGACTTCTTTGCACATTTCATTTACTTTTATTTCATTACTGACAGCAGAAAAGGAGGCGGCATGGTTGTTTAGGTGGTGGGCTAGAAACAGAAGCCTTCCAATTTCAGTGCCACTTAAAACAATGACTTGTCTGTCAGTCTCTGAAAAAGTGGCTTTTGTGCTGAATGGGTCACGACCAGTGGGGTGGCAGCAACTGTGGAAGAGGTAAACAAAATAAATGCTGGCTTTAAATGAAAAAATTAAGCTACGTGATTGCCATTTGTACTCATTATTGTTGGGTTGGCCATGATTTCCTTTAAATGTGATCGGAATGGATGGGTGCTTTTAATTAACGTTGTTGGCCAGTCAGACATGATGTTAGCACTACGGCTTCACAGCACCAGGTGAGACTTGGTCTTTGTGAATATTTTTGGACGTCTGTGTGGGTCTTCTCCTGACACTCCCATTTGTTTCTACTTCCCAAAGAAATGCTGGTTGGTCCGAAGTGGATGTGGACATAAATGTGCTTCTGCTTTACTCTTTCAGCTCCACGCTGCAAGAAATGAAATCTAAGCAAGTGGAAAAGTATTTATATCATGACATTAAAACTTGTTTTCCTTATTGTAAGAATTATTTACTTATCAAAAAACTTGTATTTTTATATTTTAACGGACGGCTGGGGCTCATACCCAGTCGGGACGCCTGGAGGATGAAAGGACCGGGAGAGGAGCAGTACCTCCCCTGAAACATGAGAAGGCAGCCACCCTGGTGGGTGGCCACAGCCAGGGGTGCCCCCTGAATGGTTCAGAAGCCATGGTATGTAGCACTTCTGCCACACCAGGAGGTGCTGCAGGAAGGTCATCAGGGAGCACCTGGAGCACATCCGGTGCATTATAAAAGGGGCCGCTTCACTCCATTCAGAGAGCTGGAGTTAGGGGGAAGAGGATGGAGCTTGCGAGAGGCAGCAGAAGACTTGGGAAAAGAGAAAGGAAGGACTGAGCATTGCGAGTTTGAGCATTGTGTTGTGCTGTAAAAAGGAAAGAAGAAAATAAAAAAACATTATCTTGTGAAAGTGTGCCCCTTGTGTCTGTCTGTGCCGGGTTAAGTGCTGGTATAGCGCCATCTACTGTCACAATATTTATTTAGCAAACTTTAAGACACGGGTGTCAAACTCCGGTCCTGGAGGGCCGCAGTGGCTGCAGGTTTTCATTCTAACCATCCCCTTCATCAGTGACCTGCTAATTAACTTCTTTTGCCTTAGTTTTAATTAACTTGATTCTGCTCCCCCCCCCAGTTGTTTATTCCTTAATTAGCAGCCAAACAATAACGAGACACAAAACCAGTCACCACACGAGCAGCTCACCTGTGCCCATCACACAATATCTGAAAATAAAGGAAGGTGATGGTGGTCTCAGTAAGGTTGATCTCTCAGGTCACCAGAACATCTTAACGGTGTTCTTAGAAAAAACAGAAAAATCAACAGTTTTGGAAATGTCTGCTGTGGCAGAATGAGAGCAGCAACAAGCCATGGATTTAAATAACTGGTTTAACAGAAAGAAGCAGCTTCTCATTGAGCTTCTCATTGAGAGATTGGTTGGAGCTTGAAATCCCTGCTTATCTGTTGGCTCGTTTCACATCTCATTTCTGTTTGGCTGTCATTTAATGAAGGAAGGAATCAATTCAGAGGACTGAATCCTTAAAAACAGGGCTAGTAAAATGAAGGGAAAAGAAGTTAATTAGCAGTGAAAACTGGTCACTGATTAGGGGTGGAGTGGTGGCTCTGAGGCTAAGGATCTGGGCTGGTATCCTGAAGGTTGCTGGTTTGAATCCCTGTCACTGCCAAAAGTGATCCTACTCTGCTGGGCCCTTGAGCAAGACCCTTAACCTGTAATTGCTCCTTAACCTGTAATGGCTGACCCCAAGGTGTATGTGAAAACTAACAAATTCCTAATATGAGAAATTGTATAGGGTGAAATAAAGAACAAAAAAGGGTAAGAATGAAAACTTGTGGCCCTCCAGGCCTGATGTTTGACACCCCTGCTTAAGACATCTTCTCAAGTAAATTTTACTTTACCCCCATTGGCAGTTTTTTTTTGCTAAATAAAAGCAAAACAATTCCCATTTAAAGTGTTTTTTGCCTATGCATATTTTGCAGTGCAGTCATTTTATGTGGACTTTGCACTTTCTTCCAGTTTTCCAGAGTAATCTTGCTTCCTCCTCCCTTGATAAAGATGTGTATTTAGGGGGTGAATTGCTCCAAGTCAAGTGTGTACATGAATGTCCTGTCCAATGAAATGGCATCCCATCCAGGGTCGATGAGTGCTTTATTTTTAGTACCTCTGCTCCTTTAGATGCTGCAATGGGAAAAAAAAAAGGATTTGTAAAATGGATGGTTGTATCGTTTAAACTGCATGTAAAGTATAAATATGTCTTGTGATGTAGTGCTAGGCTCGCTAGGAGACGCCAGAGAGAGTGAAGGGCATAAGAAAGAGACAGGGCAGGATGCTGGCCCAGCCAAACTGTTAGTAGGGAAGTCATTTAAATATAAGTGGGGGTAAACAGACAACAAGGGGCACTATGGCCTTTGATGTGAGGGGTGTCCTGAATGGTGGCATCAGGAGAAGAGAGGAACTGCAGCCAGGAGGGCAGTGTTAAACTCTTCCCAGGACATTAGGGTGCAAGTAACCCAAGAAATAAAACGATGCCTGCCTGACCCTGTGACCCGATGGTGGTTAGATGTGTTACGAATGCCTGCGTGTTTAGAAGATTTTCCTAGGCGCTTGGAATTTTTTCTTTAGTACTGATTATTTTCTTTAGTTGGTTATTGAAACGTTTTTATTTTTTATTCTTTTGTTTTCATGTTGTCTTCTTTTTATTGTTGTGCCTGAGAAGCAGGCAAAGGATTAGTATGGAGGTAACAAGGAGAAATTCCTTCAGTAACTGAAGGCCCCGTCATGACACCAAACAGGTGTAAAATTAAAGAGAGGAGGACCAGAATATCTGCAAAGAACTACAGGGATGCGGAAAACAACCAAAATCAAAGGGAAACAACGAAATGCAGTAGTAAAAACTTGCACAATTCAAAGTTAGCAAGTACAAAGGACGCCCTGTCCGGGGTTTGTTTCCTGCCTTGCGCCCTGTGTTGGCTGGGATTGGCTCCAGCAGACCCCCGTGACCCTGTAGTTAGGATATAGCGGGTTGGATAAGTACAAAGGAACACTCACAAACTTTCTTTGAGTTTATCCACAATGTTGCCCAGTAATTATTCTTTTATACCATTGTGGAGATAACCATTCTCTTAACAACCTCATGTTGTACATACCAATAAAGACACAAAATGGTTGCACGTATATTCAAGCAAAATGGTCAGTCAGTCAGTCATTATCCAACCTGCTATTTCCTAACACAGGGGTCTGCTGCAGCCAATCCTAGCCAGCACAGGGCAGGAACAAACCCCGGGCAGGGTGCCAGCCCACCGCAGGGCACACACACACCAAGCACACACTAGGGACGGTTTAGGATCACCAATGCACCTAACCTGCATGAGGAAACCCACACAGACACGGGGAGAACATGCAAACTCCATGCAGGGAGGGCCCGGGAAGCGAACCCGGGTTTCCTAACTGCGAGGCAGCAGTGCTACCCACTGCGCCACCCAAGCAAAATGGTACCACGGTAAAAATAAAAAATAAATAAACTTTATAATGTGGCTCCTAGGAAGACAGAATGCATTTCAGTAGGTTCTTCACATTAAAAACTATACTTTGGAGTACATTTTTTCTCTTAGAAAAATGTATGGGAAAAGTATGATATAAGTGAAATGTATTGTTATTATTATTATATTATTATTATTATGGTGGCTACGCGTGCGCTCAACCAAAAACATTTTTTGCTGATGGCATTAAAAAGTTGGTACGACGCTGGGAAAATTGCATCGCAAAGGAAGGTGACTATGTAGAAAAGTCATGTAATTCATCCATCCATTTTCCAACCTGCTGAATCCCAACACAGGGGTCTGCTGGAGCCAATCCCAGCCAACAAGGCAGGAACCAATCCTGGGCAGGGTGCCAACCCACCACAGGACACACACAAACAGGCCAATTTAGAATCACCAATCCACCTAACCTGCATGTCTTTGGACTGTGGGAGGAAACCCACGCAGACACGGGGAGAACATGCAAACTCCATGCAGGGAGGACCCAGGAAGCGAACCCAGGCCTCCTAACTGCGAGGCAGCAGCGCTACCACTGCGCCACCGTGTCATGTAATTTGTTTTTGAAATTCTTAATAAACAGAGTTAAAAAAAGTGTGGAAACTTTTTGAAGGTCTCTCATGTAATGTGATGAGACCAAGCTTTTCGCCCATCAGACTAAACACCATGTTTAAACACTGCACATTATCAAAAACCCTCCATACCCACCATGAACCACGGCAATGGCAGCTTTGGACTGTAGGGATGCTTTTCTGCAGCAGGCCCAGGGAGGCTTGTGAGGGTAAAATGAATGCCACAACATAAGACAAAATTGTGGAGAAAAACCTGATGTAGTCTGCTGGAACTTAGCACCGTGAGAGAAGATTTGTTTCCAGCAAGACAACAACGCCAAGCATAAAGCTAAAGTTACACAGGAGATTATGAACTTTTTTCACTAAGCAACAGGAGACCATGTAGATGCTGAAATGAAACATAACGAAGGTGAAAGCACCTCACTCAAAATGCCCATAGAAGGTGCAGAGAATGATGACTCTTTTCTTCTTCTTCGTACTCATCTCTGAGCGGTAAGGAATAGATCAATTTATCTGCTGAGCTTCTGGGCTTTACGGGTCCTTTTACCATAACTGGAGAGACACATGAAAGGCCCTATATGTGTAAAGTCAAGTGAAAGAAAGAAATGGAGCAATATTCCATTTATCTGTGGATACACAAGAAGATCAAGAGGCATGATTTAAAGAGAGTGAATTGTTTGGGAAAAATCAGGAACAAATTGATAAAATGACTTAGATGGGAAACCAAAAAAAGGTGTCAATGCTGTAATTAGACCTGTTATGTAGCAGCCTGTGACCGCTCTCTCCTTGTGTGTGTTGTTTTGATTTTTAGAATAATCTAGAGAAGAACAGGCCATTCAGCCCAACAAAACTTGCCAGTCCTATCCACTTACTTCTTCTGAAATATCATCAAGTCCAGGTTTGAAAGTCCCTAAAGTCTGCACACTATTTGGTAGCTTATTCCATGTGCCATTTTCTTGAGGTACTACTCTACTGTACATTTCCTCCCAAATTCCAGATATACACATTAGAATAACTCTTAAGTAGGCCTGGTATGAGCGATTGCGTGCATGTGGGTCAGTGTGCTCTGTGATGGATGCATCCTGTAAAGGGGTCAGTTATTAACTTATATTCAAGTGCTGTCAAAATACTGCCTGCCTTCCAAAAAAAAACCAAGAATGGAGAAAGCAGTTTTTAAAAAATAGATGAATGTAAATACTCAACCAGAAATAGAAAAGTTTGAGGTACTGCAAATCCTGGAAAGAAAATTTAGCACAGATAATTACTTCATAACTTCCGAGGGCCTAGTGAATAGGTTATGGACAAAAGGGGATAGTTTATAAAAAAACCTGGGATGTGGTGAAGCTTGTCAGACTTTTTCCAGGACAAAGGCAGGAAATACTCAAATTCCTGAAGCACAATAAGAACTTGTTTTTTACACTTCCGCGTCGAATGGCAGTTGTTAAATACACAAACTATTAGGCTGGGGAAACTGGGACAGGAGACACCCTACCAGATATGAATTGCTTGGCTGCTCAGTTTGGGCCCTGAAGCAAAAGAGAATAAAATGAGAAATAAAAAGATGACTAGTCAAGGCCCACAACACTGATGCCAGGAGGTTTCTGGAAAGAGAGGACATGGGTCAATGAAATCTGGTCTTAAGGTTCGGGCTTGGGAGTTGACACCCTAACAGTCATCTGGATCATGGATTTCCTGATCAAAAGATGGCAGTTTGTGAGGCTCAAGGACTATGTGTCAGAGGTTGTGGTACTGTATGTTATACTGGGGCACCTCAGGGCACAGTCCTGTCTCTTTTCTAGTTTATCCTCTACACAATGGACTACCAGTATAATTGTAGCTCTTGCCATCTACAAAAGTTCTCAGATGACTCCTCCATCATCGTTTCGGAAATGAATCAGAGTACAGAAGGCTAAATGGAGAACTTTGTGTTGTGGTGCACAGAGAACCACCTGCAGCTCAAATTTAACAAGACAAATGAGTTGGTGTTGGTCTTTCAGCGTGTTAAGGAGCTCTTGAGATCAGTCATTAAGGGGAGGAAGTGGAGGTGGTGTAAAGCTATAAGTACCTGTTGGTCCAAATAAACAGCAAACTGAACTGGTGCTGTATATGAAGGGCCAGAGCAGACTGTATTTCCCGAGGAGATGAAGGTCGTTTGATTTGTGCAGCGAGCTGTTGATAATGTTCTACCAGTCACTGTAGCCAGATGGTTGTTCTATGCTATGATCTCCTTGGGAGGCAATCTGAGTTTTCCATTACAGAACTGACATGGATGCTCTGGATGTTGTTGTGAGAAAGAAGATGGTGGCACAAATGGATGCCAACATGAAGAATTCTACCCATCCCTTCCAGAGGGCATATTCTTGGATTCATTTCAGGCATAGGCTCATTCCCCCATGGTGCAAAAAGAAGCACTGCTGGGGATATTTTCTGCCTGCTGTCACTAGGCAATTTAATGATGCGTTCCAACATCCTGTCCTTCACTCCAGCTAGAATTCATAGGAAGATAGTACAGACTCAGTCTATTACAGCTTTTCTAGTGCAATATATATATTGAATTATATGTTTTAATTTTTTTGCCTTATATTGTATTCTGAGTTGGTATCTGTGTATTCTATGTTTTTGGCACAGTATGAATTTGAATTTCCCTTTGGTGATTAATAAACTATATTTTATCTAATCTAATCTAATCTAATCTAATCTAATCTAATGAATATGGGGAAAAGGGTGTGAGGCAGGCAAAGACCTCCACTGGCCAGCCCAGGAAAGGCTTAACCCAAACAAGCTAGTTCCCCAACTGCTACCTGCAGGCTTTAGCCTACACAGGCCAATAGAGCAAATTGTTAGATGGCATTAAAAGTTCAAAACTAGCAGCATGGTTCAAGATATCTCAAAAATGTCTCACAACGGATAGAAGGTGTAAAAAACTCTGGCTTGTAAAAACAATCCAAACAAAGAATATATATCTAAAACCTTTATTTAGAAATAAAAAAAATGACAAAGGGACCAACATGGAAAAAGGATTTGCCTGAAAAGGAAATGCAGAGCAACCAGCTCCCAATACATAATCCAAAGATCAAAACTAAAGAAGAGAAGACAAAAAAATCCAATAAACCACAAAAACTAATACTTACCGATATCTGAACTTAATGAATGTCAATGAACAACTGAAGCATCCGCTTTCAGCTTTGGACTATAAAGGCAGAGGGCGGTCCTTCATCAGTGACCCCACCTCTTTGGGGGTTCCACCTAAAAATCACAAGGAACACAAGAGAACATAGAAACACAATAAATGAATTGTAAATAATAAACAAGGCAAAATTAGCAAAGTTATATAATTACAACAAATGTGTGACAAATAACACTTTAAAATAAACAAAGAAGGATGACACAGAAAAGGAAAATAAACTGCAGCCAGAGAACTCACCCCAGCTGAAACATTACAATCAAGGCCACTAATTTGTCTTCAATTTAAATTGCAGCCTAATGGGCCTCTATATATTGTTCACAACACGGCTACAAGAGTTCTTTATAGAATATAAACAGATATAATATAATACTTGGGGGAGATTTATGAACTCCCTAATTGTAATTTTGAAAAACAAACCCTTTAAGTTTATTTTGTTTTGTCACTTTAGGCGAGCAAGTGCTCTGGAATCAGTGGATCATGCTTACAGAAGACAAGTGGTTCAATATACAGTAAATACTCTAAATGGAGCTCTTTGGAGAAATATGGATGTTAGATTATGCTTCATTTCTCCCAAGTCAGCAAAAACGTCTTCTTTTATATTGCTGGCACATCCTTTGAGACTATCCCATATAATACCCCTATTACTTCATTCTTTTTATGTTGAAAATATAGTGCTGCTTGACTTTCTTCCACATTTCTGTTTTCTATGCTTCAAGTGTATACATCAGATACTTGGCATGTGGCAGCAGTTATGATGAAAAAGAATGGAAAAAGCCCTTTTGGATTTACAGGGTATTTGTCGTAACCGATTCTTCCCATCTCTCCGGTTTAAGATCTTTATTAAAGCTTACTGAGCTCAGTGCGAGCCCAAGCAGAGTAAGCTTATCTTCTTTTCGTGTGGTCGGTGCTTGCGTTTCATCTCTCTGTTTCTCTGTTTAGTGTATAAAGGATATTTCTTTACAGAAAAAATTTAAGAGTGAAGGAGCCAGTAAACAGTGGGCACATCTGGGAGATTGGTGGGCTGAAAGCTGAGCACAGGGAAACAACTGTTGAACTGTAACCTGCAACCTGCTGCTGGGGGCGCTGTAGCTAGACAGATAGATATGTGAGGCACTATAAGATAGATAGATAGATAGATAGATAGATAGATAGATAGATAGATAGATAGATAGATA
>JANRMT010062815.1:40184978-40203691 GCA_026402145.1 Polypterus bichir lapradei
AATATAATATAATATAATATAATATAATATAATATAATATAATATAATATAATGCATGATGGCAGAGTGATTAATCTTGCCATCTTACAGATTCAGCATTCTGGGAGTGAATAACACACCTGGTTGCTATTTAATATGGAGTTTGCATGTTACCCCTTATGTGGTTTCCTTTGTTATCTCAGTTTTTCTCCCATGTCCAAGAGATGTGGTTGTATGTGTTTGGTTGACTGGCATTTCTAAATGAGCTCCACATGGGTGTGGATCTGAGTAGGCCCAGTGATGAATTGTTGCCCTGTCCAGAGTTGGTACTCGCCTTGCTATTAATGCTTTTATGATTCATGTTGAATATCAATTACCCTGTATTGGATTCAGCAGTTTGAGAATTTGTTTTTATATTTTTGCTTTGCACCCTACCCCACCATAACCTATCGTCTAATGGTGGTGGAGTTGGAGGAGGGGGGGGGGTTGGGGGGGGGGGAGCGAAAGCTTTAGATTGGTCAAAACTTTCGATCTCAAGTTTTCGACTTATCTTGATGTTTTAGGGTCCCCTGATACTAAAAAACTGATTCCTCAATGATGTGTATGTGTGTCTCTGTGTGTCATAGTTTCTTGAGGATGGTGTACTGCACAGCTAAAGCGGCTGGATAGAAAATGACCAAACTTGAAACTTAAGTCTGTTGGATGATGAGCTGATTAGTTTTTGAACCAAATCTTGCAAGAGAAAGAGGCACTCAGATACCGTAATTCGACAATTAATTATGACTTCTACTTGTCCATTGCTATCATAGTGAACTATTTTATGATCAGCAAGATCAGCATCAGATTGGTAAATAATGATTGAAATGTTATAGAATAGTTTGGATAACTTGGCTCCTCCTACTGATGCTCACGCCCGAGTTTTATATGTGATGGTGTAATATTATATGGAGGGCATGAGAGCACAGTGATTAGGTCTGCTGCCTCACAGCTCCAGAACTCTGAGTTCAAATCCCAGCCTAGGCACTGTCTGTATGGAGCTGTATGCATTGCACCTCTGACCGTATGGACTGTCAGGACACCATCCATCCATTATCCAACCTGCTATATCCTAACTACACGGGGGTCTGCTGGAGCCAATCCCAGCCAACACAGGGTGCAAGGCAAGAAACAAACCCCAGGCAGGGCGCCAGCCCACCACAGGGCGCGCACACACACACACTAGGGACAATTTAGAATCGCCAATGCACCTAACCTGCATGTCTTTGGACTGTGGGAGGAAACCAGAGCACCCGGAGGAAACCCACATAGACACGGGGAGAACATGCAAACTTCACGCAGGGAGGACCTGGGAAGCGAACCTGGGTCTCCTAACTGCGAGACAGCAGCGCTACCACTGCGCCACCGTGCCACCCTTTAGGTCACTATCCATCACCTAATATGCACTATCTGTCACTCATTCAGAAAGCTAATTTGGAGTCAGCAATTACTTTAACCTATGGGAGGAAACCTAGAATACCCAGCAGCACCAACCACTGCACCACCATATCTCTGTAACATAGTTTATTATGGGCACATGATTGCGCCAGATGCAGAACTGTCAGAAAATGAGGCACACACCATCTGTTTTTCATACTAGCATACATTTTCTCTGGTAGCCATCAAAGAAAACAGTTTAGCAGCTAGAGTCTAATGGCCATTTATCAGCTACTGCACTTTCCGTCTCAGTGTTCTGCTGTCTCGTTATGAGTGGCGCAGTGCTGCATATGTGAAGTTGTAAGTCAACAACATGTGCTTTATATAGCGCTTTTACAGCAAGCGCCTTCACAAAATCTCTCGCAAGGCAACCTAGCTGTCAAACATGGGTTTTGAAAAATGATGTGAATAATAGATGAAGGGTGAAAAGAAACATGGCAAAGCCAAACAGAGAAGAACAAGAATTAAAAATGAAAAGTTATGGAATTTATGATCTCTAACTGCCTGATTCTGCTCATTTCCCATCAACCTGTCTCAGCTTTATTCCTCGTACTTGGCTGTCTACGCTCATCTCATTTTAAAGACTTTTGCCTTGTGTCTCCCCTTTTAATTATTATAATTAAAATTATTTTAAAAACTTGTCCTGAAGTTTTCCTTGAAGTGTTTTTAGAAAAATAAAAAAAAATGGTGTCAAGAACAGGCCATTCAGCTCAACAAGCTCACCCACCCCATTCACCACATTATCCAAAGTAACATCAAGCTGAGATGTGAGGGTCCTAAGTCCTGCTGCCCACCACACTACTTGGTCATTTACTCCATGTGTCTGTGTTTCTTTATATGAAGAAAAGCTTTTGAACATTTGCGTGAACTCTGCCATTAACAAGTTTTCAGCTTAGTCCCTGTGTTCTTGTTAGTTTAAAGTTTAAATCTGCTAACTCCTTTCATAATTTTAAACATTTCAACTATGTCTCCTTTTCATCTCTGTTTAAACTGAAAAGGTTCAACTCCTTCAATGTCTTCTCATAGCTCACAACTCTCAGTTCAGGAATCAGCCTAGTTGATCTTCTCTGGACTTTCTCTAGTGCTGCTATGTCTTTTCTCTCTATTATAATAAAAAAATCTTGGGTTTGAGACGTGATCTTCTCAGAAAGACACTTTGACGTCTCGCGAGAGACACTTTAACGTCCTGCAAGACAAGGCAGTGAGACAAAAGGACAGCTGCTGTACAGGCTTTTAAATAATCGACATGCAGCAAGCCAGCAGCTGATCCGACCGCATCTCCTTAGCGTGCCTTCAGCCCCTCCCCTTCACAACACGAGCGACAAAGACATGAAGTGGCTGGTGTGTAGCGTGCCCCTGTGGAGGGGATGGGCGAGTGAAGCGAGCAGGGGGCAAAGCCCCCTAGTTTAAAATATGGAGATCCAAACTCCAGGTAAGGCCTCACCAGTGTGTTGTATACCTTAACTATAACTGCCCTTGACTTGTACTCCACACATCATGCTGTATAACCTAACATCCTATTAGCCTTCTTGATGGCTTCTGTCTACATTTACTTTTATGAACACTCAGAATAATTAAATTCTATTGTAATCTTACTGCAAAAAATGCGTATGTAAAAACTAAACAAAATACTTTAAATGGGAATTGTTTTGCTTTTATTTAGCAACAAAACTGCCAATGGGGTAAAACAAAATTGTCTTGACAAGATTTCTTAAAGTAAACTAAATAATCATATATACAATTTTTTGATAAATCAATAATTCTTACAGTAAGGAAAACAAGATCTCAATACTTTTCACTTAGATTTTATTTTTTCCAGTGCATATGCAATACATTTTTAATCTTGTTTTTTAAGCTCACATCTGCAACGTACTCACTCAGAAAGGTGCTATATTAGAAAAGGATTGATCACTTGTTTACTCCACCATGCATTATTTTGTTCCAGCCATTTCTCATTTTTAGTCCTCTATTCTGGACCTGTCCCTTCCATCTCTTTCATTGTTAACTCCCTTTCTCCACTTCAGTGGTCATTGCTTTCCACTTTTCCACTCTTTTTTGCTGCATATTACCCATTAGTCGTAATCCTGAGCCTCCCCACACCTCCTTGTCCTTGACCTGCCCTATTGGTTGATTGTCCTCTTTTTCCTTTGCTCTTGTCCCTTATTCATCCATGATATGGCCACCCTCTAATTGTCTCAGCTTGAAAGAAATAGTTAAAGAATGAAATGGCATGACCAGCTGAATGTGGGTCATGTGTGCTGTTGACCTGGACTGTAAGAAGCCATCCAAGTCAGGCCAGAGAACGCAAATTGTCCATGATCGATTGCCCTCCTTAATGAGCCTAATTGTGAAATGTAAATCAAGCAGCAGTTTATTGGAGAACATTTCCACGCCTCGGATAAGTGTCAGTCAGCCAAGAATAGCAGTGCTTGTCATTTTATCACTGGGTGATTGTACTCAAAATGATTCAGTTCTTGGCAGGTTGATGGCAGAGCAGGGATGATCACCTGACACTTATAGATCACCCACAAGCAGATAAAACTGCCTACTTCAGAGGCCTGCACCGGCCAGTTTGCTGATTGGCTTCTTGGCACACAGGGGAGGCCTGCCATTGGTGGTGAATAATGTCCAAGTGCTAGTGAGTACAAATGAGAGGGGGTGGGTAGAAAGTTACAAAGATGGTTTAATGAGTGTGAGCGCTCTATAGGGTGGAGCAGTCCATAAAGGACACTCCATCTCACTATAGGCAATGCACTAGTGTTCTCAGTTTTCTCTGCAGAGATTGAGGCTTCATCCCTACATAACAGTAAAACACCTACAGAAGAGCTGACCCTCACACACTGCCCTGCACTGTGATGAGGCCATTCAAAAATAACAGCTAACAGCACAGAAAAATAGCAATGGAAATTGTATAATTTAAGGAGCAGGTGCACTATAGGCCTGTAATAGACTAGTGTCCTGTCCATGTTTGGTTCCTGCCTTGCACTTGATTGTAGAGTAGGTCCTGAACTGGCAAAGTGAGCCCTGAAAATGCATGGTCATCACCATAGTGTAATACTAGAAACATATGGACCTCTAGTCATGCCATGATCGAGGTTCCAGCCCTGAGCCGCAGTGCATGGGCTTTACGCTTACCCGATGGCATGGCTGTCATTCGTCTTCTTCATATCACGTAAGTGTCTTCTGTGATTTGCTTCACTTTCAGCAGATGTTGTCACTCTTCTTTGTCTCTCTGCCATGCTGCCTTCCTGATCAGTTTTACTATGCAGTTTGCTGTAGGAAAGTCACTAATTCTGAGAACTGCAGAGGTTGCCATGAGCCACATATTGCAAGTACCAGCAGGCGATGTTGGTGCAGTCATTCTTCTTCTACTTCCTATCAAATAATCAGGTTTTGTCATTTGCCTCACACTCAGCAGATGTCACTGTTTTTCTTTTTTCTCTTTGCCCTGATAGCTTTGTGGGGGTTGCCATCATCCACATTATTTGCTTCACCAGTGAATATCATGTCATAAGCTTTTGCTTAAGACCAAGATCAAGGTTGTAGTCCCACTGATTTGCATGTAGTCATGTGACAGATAGACACAACCCTTAGCATTTTCTATATATTTCTTGCTAAACTTCTGGGCAAAGATGCATTATGATTCTAGGGCTATCACCTAATTATGACCAGTGAATATTTTAATCTTTAAAATAAAAGGTGACTGAAGAACAGTCCAAGAGAAAAAAGAATGCAGGGGCATTGGCCAGGCTATTCCTTTTAATTGGCAAATAGAAAATAACAAAACATCCATTATATCCTAACTGCAAGGTCACAGGGTCTGCTGCAGCCAATCCCAGGGCGCTATGCAGGAAACAAACCCCAGGCAGTGCGCCAGCCCACCGCAGGGCACACACACTAGGGACAATTTAGGATCGCCAATGCACCTAACCTGCATTTCTTTGGACTGTGGAAGGAAACCAGAGCACCCCCATGCAGACACGGGGAGAACATGCAAACTCCTCACAGGGAGGACCCGGGAAGCGAACCCAGGTCTCCTAATTGCGAGGCAGCGGCGCTACCCACTGCGCCACCATGCCACCCAATAACAAAACAATGAACACAAATAAAGGTGACTTGATTCAGCCTTCCACTATGCCAAAAGAAATATCAATCAACAGCAATACTGTCGAAATTGATGGCTCGGGTACAATAAACGGCTTCTTCTGCGGGAGGTCCGCTTTGCTGTACCTAAAGTGGAAGGGCCGGGGGCAGTTCTGAATGATGTGGGCAGAGCTAGGGTTCTTGTTCGTCTTCTTGTGAGAATTGTGGTTTTACGAGAAGATACAGTTAGCACTGACACTCATCTCTCACTCCGAAGTATTGCTTACCTCATTACAGCCAGAAAGGATATCCCCAGGTGCATATGCATGGCAAAGGACTTACTGGCTAAAAATGGCCGATGTCACTGTTCTGAAAATTGCTGAACCAATAACTGTAAATGTGAAAAGCTGCCTCGATTAACTGAACTTAAGGATAAATTTAGCTCAAAATTAGGAAGAAGCAAAGTCATAAATATAAAATCATTGATATTATTTGATTTTCCAAATTCAAAGACAATCTTTTCAGACAGGCAAGGTCAGCCCCACACTCTTAAACATCGTCACAGATTTACATGAAACCCATGGCAGCCAGTTAATGGAAGGACCCCAACAGCCAGGGCACACATTGAGAGGTGAGCTGTTATTAAAAACTGCAAAAGGCTGAAAAAATAGAAATAAACAAATAAATGCATTTCTTAAAATGCAAAACTGATAAAAACTTCAGGAAAAACACTAATACAGTCATAAAAATAAATCTTGGAGTGTTACGTGTGACCATTTATGAGGCCACATGGATACAGTGTGTGAGGTTACTCCAGAAATCATGCATCTGTTTCATCCTCACAGTCAGTAAGTAGCAAGCCTGGAAGAAGATTGGTGACCCTGACTAAGCTCCTCCCATCATCATCCTGCCTCTGCTGGCCATTGTGTATACGAAACTGTTATGGCCCTGTTATGAACCCCTGCACATATTAAGCACAGGGCATCTTGTTGTTCAGAAACCGGTAGTGAGTGGAAGACGCAGACAAGAATTGAGGAACAAAAACAAAAGGTGTCTTGTTTTTTGACTTTTCTCAGGACCACCCAAAAAAGACATCAATCGATTGCAACGAGTGCAGAATGCAGCTGCTAGAATATTACCTAGGAAAAGAAAATCCGAGCACATCAGCCCAGTTTTGATCTCACTACACTGGTTACCTGTGTCATTCAGAATTGGGTTTAAAATACTGCTTATGGTTTACAAAGCCTTAAATAATCTCACTCCATCTTATATTTTGGAATGTCTGACACCTTACACTCCAAATCGTAACCTTAGATCTTCAAATGAGTCTCTGCTGAGAATTCCAAGAGCTAAACTTAAAAGAAGTGTTGAGGCAGGCAGCCTTCTGCTGTTATGCACCTGAAATCTGGAATAGCCTGCCAATAGGAATTCACCAGGCTAATACAGTGGAGCACTTTAAAACACTGCTGAAAACATTACTTTAATATGGCTTTCTCAGAGCTTCATCTTAGTATAATCCTGATTTTTATCTGTATAATATAATCAACATATTTTGCTGCATTTCATCTTAAAAATGATATCGTCATCATATGTAAATACGCGCTTTATAAAGTGGCTCAGGTTGTGTAATATTATAACTGTAGTGCAAGTTTACAGTGGGGTGATTGTACTTATAAGTACAGACAGTTCTACAAGGTGCAATTGATTGAGTGCATTTATAGTTCTTGGGATGAAACTGTTTCTGAACCGCGAGGTCCGTACAGGAAAGGCTTTGAAGCGTTTTGCCGTGGCTGAGGCAGCGTATGCTTGATGCTGTATCCCGATGATTCTCTTTCCAATCAGCTGCTGCTGTGATTCCCCACTCAGATACAGTGATATAAATACTCCGAGTGGTGCAGTGAGAGTAATATGGAAAAAGATGGTCCGCTGTGGCAACCCTTAAAGGGAGCAGCTGAAAGAAGAAAAAGAAGAAGAAGGTGCAGTGAGAGTAACAACACTAAAGCAGTTATGGTATTTGGAATACTATGGCTATTCCCTGGACCATTACATTGTTACAAGTTAATTACAATCAGATGCATTACACTAATAAACAATATGCGGTTAGTTTCAGTGTATTTATAAAGCCATGTCAGGAAAATCAAGAGTAACCACACAGGAACAGTAGCACTGCTTTGACGCTGGGTGCCGCCAGTCTGCAAAGGCGGAGAACTTGCGTACGACAAGGTATGAGGTACCTTGGAAAAGTGGAAAAGTGCGTGGCTTTACGCCAAGTGCAGGTTTTATACATCGTGATTTGAGTGTGGAAAAGTTCTTACGCAGCATTTCTGTGCGTACACACCGTTCATACATGAGGCTCCAGGAGTTTGTGTGTCCTCTCACACCTAATGGCTCATTTGTATTGAAACCTAAATGGGAGCAGGCAGACAGTATGTGATTTTATGGGTGTCACTTTTGAACCATCTTGTGTGGTTGTGTAGCGAGACTTTATGGTACTTGTGAAATTTGACAATGTGAGGAATGATGCAATGTCTTGCTGTATCTCTGTTTTTACAGTAGGTGAAATGGAGCTCAGTCCACTGTCACTGTTAGCTTGATTAGCTTTTATCTTATGGCTAGCAGACTGAGTTACTTAGTTCCTTATTTAACCAATTAAAAGCACAAATATGCAGTCCTACCAGGAATTCATAGATGTTTTGCTCTGTGTTGCTCAGTATTAATTCTTTAAACTCCCCTGGTGGAAGTTTGGAGTTTCAGGAACTTCTCAGGTCACTAGAGATTTAATCCCAAATGTTGCTCCTAGATTATACCAAGAAAGGGTTTACAACTGATTTTACAAGTCATGGGGTATGGGGGGTCTGGGAGTCAGGAGGTGATAGAAGGTGACAGTTCAACTGAAGAGTAGAAGACAGAAGGTATAGATAGTAACATAAGAGGTAGAAAGAAGGGTAATTCTGTTATACGTTTGGTAGAAAAGTCCGGAAAATACACCACTTGAGAGATAATTCTCTTTAGGTAGGCCCAAACAGACTGAAGGATATTTGTTTTGTTGTGCTGATTTTGTATTTTATGCTGTTCCTTGTATTTACTCCTCTGCTTTATAATAAACTAGCTGAAATACCCAGCATTCCCCTGGAGGAAAATAAAGTGCTTTTTTTTATTTAATTGTTTGAGAAACACATAATTAAAAAAAACACAACTTTAAAAATAAAAGTAAATTAACAAACAATAAAGACTCAATAATGTCCTTGTCTTGCAGTCTTGTATGTATGTTATCATCCAGTTGACGCTCGGAACCGGCCAACTCTACTTAATTTGAAAAGCAACATGGACGCAGTGGTGCTCAAACATAAAGAATGCTGGCAGTCGCCTGCTATATACTAACAGTGTAAGCCGATCCTAGAAAGTATTGAAATTGTCAGAACTACTCTGGGCATCTCTTTGCTATGAGGATTTGTGTTGCCGACGTGCTCGCATTGTTTGTGCATTAGCAGCTAAGCGACTGTTTTCCTTAGGAGGTTTCTTTTTGCCAGTGTACTGGCATTACTTGCGTATCCTCGGAGCTGGAGACCTCACCCCAACTCTACGCCTCACTTCTGGGCCGGACAGACACACACACTTGCACGAGTAGAACTCTATTTAATTTCAAAAGCAACGGGCGCGGTGGCGCTCAAACATAAAGAATTCTGTTTGCCCTCTGGTGGTTGTTGAATGTCAACTAGATGATAACATGCATACAAGATTGTAAGATCATCCCCCCACCCTACCCAGAAGGGGGTGGGTTAGGGCAGATTTCACCCTACAGTATTTTTAGTCGACCATTGAGAAACATGTGTACCAAGTTTCATGAAAATCGCTCCAGCTGCTCGGACGTGATGCTGGAGCATACATCCATACACACATTGACTTAGTGGTCACATGGTAGAAATAACAGGTATCAATGATGTATGATTGCTAGACTGACTCAAGAGGGCGCCTGTGCTCTGATGGTTGAATGCATTATTAGACTGACTGGCTAAAAAGTAAAAGTGTCCCGAAATGAGGTAAGGTAGCTATTTTCAGGCAAAGATATTCAAATATGAAAAATGTGAAAATTTGACATGCTGATGGTCTACGTGCTCAATGGTGTATTGTTTTCACATGCATTGTTTGTGCACTAATCACTGCACACTGAATACATGTTTTCATGTGATTTCATTGTCATCATTTTATTCAGGAGTGCATGAGCCCTGAAGTGACACTAATTTCTCTGAAATATTTGGAGTTTTGAGGAGTCCCAATATACTGAATGAAGCCAAGCAAAGGATATCTGAAGAGTTTGTTTTATCTGATATTTTGAATCCTGACCTTGCGTTTTGTTTTGTCCTTTGGTTTTAGAATTAGATATATGTGGCCATGAACTAGACTTGCCAGATAATATGTAATTAAAAAAGAAAAACATAATATCTCCACAGCTTGAGAATATAGTCAATAGATCTTAGGAGAGATTAATTCAATAAAATCATTACAGATCGCCTCTCCAAGGTCCGACACAAACCCAAAGGCAGTGTGTCCGTTCTCAAAGCTGAACTCTGTTATACCCAGGAGCTAGGAGAGCGGAACACAATTAGAGCAATGAAGCGAGACGTGTGGGCCGGGGTCTCATTTAATGTGTGGATTTGCCTTGGTGAGTTGTAGCAAATCACTGGTAGACATATGGACATGATGAATCTGGAAAAAAATAGGTGAGAAATGTAAACGTAGTCATAAAGCAAAAAAATCAAAATACCGTCTGGGCATCAGCCCAAAATTGAAATGTTAGATGAAAGCAAAATTTTAAATTGAAATAATGCACTGCAAGAAGCAAAGTAAAACTCAACAGGAAAAGCAAACAGCAACTCTGGAGAGACGATTAAGTGCCAGGGTCTTAAATACCAAACAGCATCCCATCATGTGACTGCTCCATAATTACAGCTGGTAAACAGGGGATGTAATTAGAGAGTGAAAGGCATGGCAGGAGGAATGTTTGGGGGTGAGATGTGTGTCTTTTATTTCACATTTGCTACATAAATTCACTAATTAGTTTCAGTTTGCTCCCTTTGCTAAAATGATTCCAGTCTTCCCAGCTACCTTCCTATTATTGGATTAGTCCCATCCATATGTTTACCCATCCTCCCACCATTTTGTTTTTCCATTATTGTGTCACTGGAAGCCATAGCCAACACAAGACAGGAAACATATGTATATTGTAGATTCTGTCACATGATGTACTCAAAAGGGTGTAGAAAAAAACTATAGGCCATACCAGCCCTTCGCCCATGTCTGGCTACACAGAATAGTCCTCACCACAGGCAGCCTAACCTCAACTCAAAAAGTAGGCTTTATACTTGACTAGGCCCAGAAATTAAGCAAAGGCTTTTAGCAAACAAATATAAAATATTTCCACAAAAAGAGAGGCGGAAAACTATTAAAAACCTCTAACCAAAAATCAAGCAAAGTTCAATTAATATTTGAATTATTTATAGAAAGGATTGAAAGCGCTCTTCTCGCAATAAATATACAGTATATTGTCACACATACCAGCTGGGTAAATCTCTTTGATTATGGAGTACACCAGAGGAATGAGCTCATGGTTACGTGGTTGCTAATGTATTTCTACTTCCTTCCACAGTACAAAGGACTGCCCAGCATAAAAAGAAGACTAAAGAACCTCTGGCCACACCTAAAGCTCCGCCCATTCTGGTCAAACCACATAGAAATATAATTTAACAGGAAGACTGACATCATTTGACTGTCAGAGTTTTTGGCTTACACAAAACTTTGTCTTTGTTGCAACTCTTTCACTTTTCACAGGCAATTAAACTGGGATCAAGCAAAACTCTCTTTATTCTCACCTTGTAATTCATTTTAAAATATGTATAAACATAATTCAGTTTTTGTGGCTGCTGCTATTTGGAACTTTCACATAAAACCTGTTCATGAGGCTTCACCAAGTGTTGCATTTTGTTTAGCGCTGAAGCCCCATACTGCTTGTTTCAGAATTGCACCAGAGCTACTGAGACTCTGTCTGCCCATGACCCTGATTTTTAATATGTAGATTCAGGCAATGTGAGAATCCTTTTGCTAAGCTGAGATTAACCAAATGTTCGAACCTACCACTAAAAGGAAAAGTAAAATGCCCATCTGATTGAGGGAGTAGAACAGGTGACTGTTTTGGAGTTTTATTTTGGCCAAAGCTTCAAAAGTGCAGGAGACTAGCACCAAAGGTGCTGCCAAGGCTGGTACCTTAAACCCTGCCATGCATACTCTGGCAAGGCCTCTCTTAATTGCACATGAGAGCACATGAGAGCATAAGGAGCCCATTATATACACTGAGGCGTCAGGCGCTTGCTTCTTTGCATGTGAAATGAGGCACTGCTTTGTCGCCGAGGTGTGTTATGACTTGACTCTCCCAGCAGGGTGTCATTTCTCCCCCAAAGCTGCAGGTGTATATTGGAATTTAGGCTTCAAGTGCTTATTAGGGCCTGACACCTCTAATGCTAGAGCGCGTGTCATGTGTGCCGCTGGTAATGAAAGGGCTGCCGTCGACTCTTGTTGTCTACTCTTCCAGAGGCGCTGTCACCCAGCAGCCCATTCTAGCTCTCCTCTCTCTCTCTTTTTGTGCTGCACATTGCCTCTTTATTTATTTTTAGATGCAGTCAATAAAAAATGGCCGGTAGGATGTCACTCTGAGATCCCAAGGTCCCAGGGTGCTAACCCTCTAGGTCATGTGTGCCATTGTGTTATCCCTGGGTGGGCTCATTCCTGTGGGGTCTCTGCTTCCTTAACAAATACTGTTGGCTCCTGTGGAGTAGGAGCACACATGTGTGCCAGATGCCAGTTGTCACCTCAGCTTTGGAGTTGCTCCTCGACTTCTTTCTGTGTGCTGATGATGAACAGATAGATTTAGATAATGGAAGATGACAGGCCTTGGTTACTCAGTCAGTTTGGAAGAAATCTCTACAGAATAGGAGGAGAGGGAAGAAATCATCTACACTATGCTGTCAGATGAGAAGACAGCTAGATAAACTGATAAACAGAATGGAATGGATACAGTAGATGAACTGGTGGATGATTAAATAGATAGACAGATTTATGGATGAACAGGCAGATGTTTGCATGATTGGATTAAGAGCTTTTGCCCATCCAGAACTGGGTCTTAATTGGAAATTTAGGGTGATAAGCTATAATTTTGACAGATCAACTTTTAATCCTGATGAATGGATGGAGAGCTTTCACAAAGTCATTATGGAACCTGATTCTGGCATGTGTGGTCCTTATGTGATGATCCTACTTAGAATAACATTTATTGAGGACTAGTGATGAGCAAACTCCAAGGTGTTTGCTTCACCTGGAGTTCAGAGAAGTTACAGAAGTGTTCTCGAATATTGCTGAACTTGTCGAAATGCATTGAAGTCAATGGAGATGGACTAACTGAACTAGATTTGACTGGATTATAATGGTGCCATCATCTTCGAAGTGTCCATGTGCGGGCTAGGGAAATGTCTGCCAACTGTACTGGACTGATTATTAGTGACTGGCCAAGAAGGTGACTTGAGCTGTGCGGCAGGAGTGCCAACCGCTGCACCACTGTGCCTCTGTGAGATAAATAAAAAAGATCACAGTCAGAGATATGCAATCATATACAGTATTTCATCAAAACAAACAGAAAATGCAAAAATCGTAATCAACAGTCAGAAAAAAAAGGGTCTTTTTAAGGCAGGACATTCAAAGTGGCGTGTTATGACTGAAGCTGCTGACTCATTCTGTTTTTTTGAAGTCACATTGAAGGCTCTCCAAACTGTGTGTCCTGATGATTTGCACTTTTTCTTCTATCAAAAAGATAGAAACATCTTGTAAATACTAATAAATCTTTCATTATTATTATTATTTCATAGAGTCTCATGTGTTGGGGGGCGGGCATCAGGCTCTTTCAAGGTTTGTTTTTTATTTCCACATGGCTAATTATGCATGCATAGGGCAAGTGCCTCCTTCTCTTATACTGATGTGGAACCTGAAGATCGACCTGCACATTTGGGGAGAAGCAGTGATAATTAGTTATTTATGCTGTGTGGTATATGGACGGCTTGTCATCCCGGCCAATATCCCCAGTCCGCCAGATGAAGCCATCCCTGCAGTATGGAGGTGCCCCAAAGACCAGCAGGGAATCATGGACAATGTAGTTTTTATACACAGCCCTGCTGGATGCCACAGGGAGAGTAAGAGGGAGCTGCAGGGAGGACCGAAGAGTCATATGTGCCCTATAACCCGGAAGTGCGTCATAGGAGGGGCGATGACAGAAGTGATGTACTTCCGGGGTGAAGAAAAGGACTTGTACCTGACCCGGAAGTGATAAAGAATCACATGGACTGGGGATTGGGAACACTTCCAGGTCAGGAAGTATAAAAGCTGAGCTGAGCTGGGTGGAAGGGTGGCAACGCGTCTAGGAGTGGTGGATTGGTTTACTGTTATTGTATTGTGGTTTATGAATATAGTGGAGGAGAGGGTGCTTTGTGCACTGTGGAAGATAAATAAAGTCAACTTGTGGACTTTTATCCGGTGTCTGGAGTCTTGGACAGGGGTTCAAGGGAGCGATAGAGCCCCCTATCTGTCACAGCTGTATATGTTTCATAAAAAATTTTGAGAACCTACATTACTTACTTATCTCTTCTACCACTAACTAAGTTCAACACAATCTGTAATGCAAATGCATTACATACCTGGGGGGTGGTCCCATCCAATATTGGCTGTTACAGCTCTGGGGAATGTTGCACTGGCCTCGCAAAGCATTATGGGGTACTGGGGAAAAAAGTTCTCCTAATCCGTCCAAATTATCAGTAAATAATTCGATGAACTCATCAAATGTGCTAATGCTAACGCTTTGAGAAATTTGGTGATGAACACCATTGAGGACTAATAAATAGATAGATTTGATAGATGAATGGATGGAAGTAGAACTTTTTCTGATCCATCTTAGGATCTTAGCTAGATATTTATGGTGAAAATAAGTCATGATCTTACTAAAATGGAATAATTTTGAAATCTGATTAAATGATTAATGGATGGATGGAAGAATGGATGGAGATCTTTGGCCTATCCAGTCTAGAGTTTGAGATGACATAAGACATAAACTTTCTCATATTAAATATTTGCTGAAGACTGAAGGATGGATAGATAAACTGATGGATGGATTTGGAGATGGATGGATGATGGGTGGGTAGATGGTCTCCCTTCTAATGGGGGACTAATACACCATTATGTTGCTTAGATGAACTAGGTTTTAAGACATGTAGGATGTATGTAAAAAAAAATGGATGGAAAGATAAACCGATGAATGAAAGCAGTTTTTCCTGATTCATTCTTTGATCTCAGATAGGAATTTCTGATGATGAGTCATGGTTCTGTTTAAATTAAATATTGGTTGAAGACAAATGAAAAAGAGGATTAATGAATGGATTAGTGAATGGATCAATGGATGGATGGAATGTTTTGCCTTACCCTAACTAAGCTATCTAACACAGATTAAATTGTACTTCCACTCATCCACCCACTGAAACCTGTTCGTCTTGAGCAATGTCTACCTCCACAAGTCTAATTCTTTTCAAGATTATCCTGTTCTGCTCAGCATTTATGATGGCGATCAGCCTGGTGCTTGGCCCACATGGTAGATACATACAGATTCTACCTTCCAAGCACCACTTTCTTCACACATCCATCGGTCCAGCTTCAGAAACCATGAAAAGTGAGGAGTCTCAGTTTATGACTCTGGTCAGCTAGTCCATACCACAAATGGAAGGAAATGATACATCCAATTAATTATTGTCCACATAACTTTCCCATCCTTACTTTTTTTTAGCTCTTTATTTCATGTTATACAATTAATGTATTTGGAATTTGTTAGTTTTCATATGCCCCTTAGGGACGGAGTGCAGGGTCAGCCATTATACAGCACCCTTGGAGCAATGGCAGGTTAAGGGCCTTGTTCAAGGGCCCACTAGAGTAGGGCCCCCTTTGGCAGTAATGGAGATTCGAAGCAGCAACCTTCCATATCCATAGCCTCAGAGCCACCACTCCACCTTCTTCTCTTGATTCAAATGTTATTTGGATGCCAGGTCACCTGAGGAAGTTTAGAATGCCTATTGCAATAGGATCCCTTAGCAGTTTCAGGATCCTCTCTGTGTGGTAGAAAACTAAACTGCCCACCATTTCTTCCATCCATTCATGCATCCTTCCACCCATCTATCACTTCCTTTCTTTTGTCTTGAAGATTATCTTTTTTCAATGCAGGATCTGCACACAGGACCTCAGCAAACCACCCTGGTTTGGAATAAAAACTCAGGTTTCATTATTTTTAAACTCTTTTCAGTAGAGCTAGAGATTGCTACCACGCAGCCAACTCAGTGGAAGGGATACCAATGTTGGCCCTGCACCATGAGCCTACCCTCATCTCCACTCTGGTGTCCCTCTGCACCAGAATATTGATGGACAAGTACACCTGCTCCTCAGCAGCATGATCCTCAGGTCAGAGGCCGGTGTTGCCATAAGCCTGAATGTTCCTTCTGCCTCATTAGCGAGGACTGTCAACGCACTCAATGATAAGCAATTAAAGCAAATATAAATAAATATAATCAAGCCTTTTTTTGTCACTTTACAGCTAACTAGTACTTCTGTAATACGCTCACATGCGAATTAGTCCCCCGCAGTACCCCTGCCAACACTAACAAACCCGAGCTGCTGAGTGTAAGACAACAAATAGCTCATAATAAGGCACATGGAATGTTAACAATTAGATCTTAATCAAAGCCAGCTCACAAAGGCTGCTCTTTCATCCCGTGGCTTTAGAAGAACACAAACAAAGCAGCACGAACTGCCAAGATAAAATACTACTTCTGAATAATCATGTCACTCAGTTTAAAAGCCAAATAATCTCTGCGCCGTTAAAAAGCTACGCTCGGAGAAGACACACGAAAAAGAGCCAAATGTTTGCTTTGTATTAGAGCGATAAGACGCCTTGCCATCTTTATAGCAGACATCTCCCTTGGCATTCGAAAGATGACTCCAGGATAAAAATTAATAAGGAGAATGAAGTAGTGATGGAGCAGAGTGGTGTGTGTGTGTTTGTAAGTGTGTGTGTGTGCATGTTCGTGTGTATGTGTGTTTGGGGGCCTGATCGTAAGGAATCACAGTTTCCTTCACCATAAAGAGGAAGAGAGCAAAAGTCTTACATAAGTGAGGAAGGGCTAAGGTCTTTAAGAGGTGACATTTGGCCCTGAGATGGAGCAGCCAATTCTGCAACCAGAATCTTGTGCCTTAAGATGTATGAGCCTCGTGTGCCTTTGGTGCTCGCCATCCCAGGCAGTTCAAGACGGGAGGAGATGACACCGCCAGTGTGCTAGACTTCCTTTGATCTTCGCTAAAATGCTGCTTGTTACTTTGAGGCTTTACCACTTAAAAGGCTGCTGTCCCGTTTGGAGATTGCACCTTCAGCAGCTGGCATTCTGGTTGGGTGCACTCACTCATAAAATGTGTTATTAGAGGGACAAAGTATTTATTCTTCTTTTTAATAAAAATAATTATTATAATCGTTATATTTCCTGTGATGGACTGGAGTCCCAACCAAAGTTCCGTTCGTTGTGTCTAGGGCTTCCATGACCCTTTTACATAAATTGTCATATCATGCCATTTCCTAACCTGCTTAACTCAGGCCAGGATTGCAGTGGGGCTGGAGCCTTTCCCAGCTAGTATGGGGTACAAGGCAGGAGCAAACCCTGGAGAGGACGCCACATACACACATACACTCACACACCCACGCAGCAAACACACACTCTAGTATTAGGATCCTGGGGCATTTTGGAAATTATTTACAGTTTATTTTCTGTTCTAGTATTAAGCTGCATATTGTTATTGAGATTTTTGACAATCAGCTGCCATTTTGTTTTTTGTTCTGCCGTATTAAATCACCAGGTTTTGCCCAGTGAGGGCCGTAGCCTTCATAGGTCGTGAGCCTGTCAGTCATCACACAACAGGATAAAAGGGTCTCTCTAGGTTCACTTCTTTATCTGACCACTCCGATTCCAAAACCCTTGTTGCACTTTAATTTTGTCAATTCGTGTTTGATTCTTTACTGACTTTGAACTCTGTAATCCTTTAAGACCTTGTTTTTCTAATGTGGTTTTTGGCTTTTGTAATTGGTGGGTATTTGTTATCCTGGTTCAGACCCTTGCTTCATTTATGTCTTTTCTCAGTTGTTCTCATTTTCTCTTGCCCTCTTGGCAGAATAACTAGGGTTGATTTAGTGTCACCAGTTCACCTAACCTGCATGTCCTTGCACTGTGGAAGGAAACCCACACAGACACAGAGAGAACAATTACATAAAGTGGTACATCAGAAAATATATATACTCCTAGAATTAATATTTTAAACAATTATTATTATTATTATTATTATTGGTGTCACCTCAATGTTTCATGATTGCATGTTCTCCCTGTATCCCTGTGAGATTTTTCTGGTACACACAATTTCCAGACTCATGACATGAGATGAACTGGTGACTCTAAACAAGCCCTTGTATAAGTGAGTTGCATAACAGGAGTTGCGTTCATTATTCAGTAAACAGAGGATGTTTAGAAGAGCTGGTGAACTGTCCTAACTCACTAGGAACTGACAGAAAATGGCATTCAGGCAGACATCGGCACAAAATATTTACTGCTTTGGAAATGCTGGACAACAATGAACTTGCAAAAATATATCAATTTCACAGAGATGGAATAATATTTGTGACAAATTTTGTAAGTTATGTGATCACTCATCTACGAGGTGATCCCATGTGTTATCAGCTGAAATTGTAATATTATGTGTAAAAAAACATCTCAAATTTTGCACAAATTTTAAACACCCTTAACAACACGTGAAGTAATACAAGGATTTCTACATTTCCCCACCACTCCACGTAAGGTAATGTTAAAGCAAGATTCTTTCATGCAAATCGAAATGTACATAAAGATCAATGCCCCAAGAATGGATGAGCATGTATATATGAATCGCAAACGATATCACAGTATCAGCACATGGGTGGTCATGGGTGCAAACTGACCTTTAGTAGCCATCTTATCACTCTGAAGGATAGATGGGGCTGCATGGCTGAGTGACACCTGAATGCCACC
>JANRMT010062815.1:40208691-40219742 GCA_026402145.1 Polypterus bichir lapradei
TTTATGCACTACTGTTCTAGCGCCCGTTATTGTAACAGGCTTAATGTCTAGTAATACAATATTTCTTTGGGTAGTGCAAGTTTCCTTCTATATAAAGAGGACGTGTATACTGTATTAGGTTAACTGGTGTCTCTAAACTGGTTCAGGATTGATTCCTGATGCTTCCAGGTTAGGCTTCAGTATCCTATGAATGCAAAAATATAATTAATAGGTTCAGTATCTTCTTCTTTTAAAGCTTGTTCCACTTTCATGTGGGGTCACTATATTGGACCAGCTTCGCTCATTCTTATGTGTTGTACACTTCCTCGCCTGATACCTCTTTTTCCCTTAGGGCCCCCTTCAGACAGTTCTCCACATTCTCTGTGGTCATCTTCTTCTCCATCCTGACACCTTCATATGCATGGTTCTTCTTCTCACATTGTTTATCTCTTTTCTCATGACGTGCCCATGACACTTTAACTTTAGGGTTCAGTATATAGAACAATACAACAATAACAACAACAACAACAATAATAATAATAATAATAATAATAATCTTACTACTACTACTACTACTACAGCTACTACTACTAATAATTATTATACCACTACTACTACTAATACTACTACTACTTCTACTACTATTACTACTAATAATGATAATACCACTACTACAACTACTACTAATAATTATTATACCACTACTACTACTAAAAATACTACTACCATTAATAATAGTAATAATCCTACTACTCCTGCTAGTACTACTAATTATAGTAATAATCTTACTACTACTACTATTACTACTTCTACTACTATTACTACTATTATTACTACCATTACTACTACTAATAATAATGATAATAGTAATAATCCTCCTCCTCCCCCTACAACTACTACTAATAGTAATAATACCAGTACTACAACTACTACTACTAATAATGATAATTATTACATCACTACTACCACTACTACCAACAATAATAATAATAATTGCTACTACTTCTACTACTACTACTACAAATAATAATAATAATAATAATAATAATAATAATAATAATAATAATTATCCTCCTCCTCCCTCTACTACTACTACTAATAGTAATAATACCACTACTACAACTACTACTAATTCTACTACTATTACAACTACTACCAATAATAATGATAATTATTATACCACTACTACTAGTAATAATAATAATTATTATTATTATTATTTTTTATTATACCACTACAAATACTACTAATGCTAATTCTACTACTACTGCTACTACTAATAATAATTATAATCCTACTACTACTACTAATAATAATTATACCACTACTACAACTACTAATAATTCTACTGCTACTACTAACAATAACAGTAGTCGTAGTACTACTGTACTTTTGTAGTTGCTACTCTTAATATTTCTGCTGTCCTTAGTGGAGTTACACAGTTATTTGAAAATATTATAACAGAAGCCATTTTACTTTTATTATTTATATTTTATAGTTAGCAATAGCACTAGACAATGAACTATTTTCATTATTGCTAACTCTAATACTGTTAAATTTTAATTATGGAAGCTGATATGATAAAATTATATTTAAATATGGGAGGCTAATGTTTCTATGTTTGAAAGTCAGTAAATCTATTACTGGAGGTTTTATATAAGTTGCCTCGTGTTTCCTTAGTTTGTTGCCCTTTAACATACCGTCCATGGGCCAGGACTGATAAACCCCACTGCTCTTCAGTGCAGAGCAAATGACATCAAAGGAGAACTGACACCCCCAAGGCCTCCACTGGTGGCTACGCCTCATTTCCTTGTTGTGGGTGCTCTGTGCCCCTTGTTATTTTTTAAGGGTTATTACTTCTGCCTACTCCAGCACAGCTGTAAATTTTAGCTTCCCACATGTAAAAATCCTATCATTCCAGCCCTGGCATGGGTTTGGCTCCTTTATTCAATATTCAGAGTTTTTAAATTTTGGATTAAAACATTATAAAATTGAAATTCTATATGCTGTTCTTTCGCCATTTTGCTGGTTGAACAGCAGCAGGTCTGAGGACCTGAGAGTTATGAGGAGAGACTGAAGGAGTAGGACCTTTTCAGTTTAAGCAAATGGAGATTAAGAGTTTGCAGAATTGAAATGTTTTAAACTTACAATGGAAAATTAGTTTGCTGGAACCCATCCGTTATTTTAAAATTAGTTCAACAAGAACATGGGGACGCAGATGGAAACTTGCTAAGGTCAAATTTAAATGTTAAGCAGTTTTTCTTCATGCAAAGAACCACAGACACATGGAATAAATTACCAAATAGTGTGATAGAGACTAGGATTTTAGGTACCTTCAGATCTTAACTTGGTGTTTTCATTATAATGTTCTTGTCACAATTGTTTTAATGTTCTAAAGGTGTTGCTTGGTGGCATACCCGGTTTATTCGACTCTCACACTAAGAAGTGAGGAATATGGAAGCAGCGATGACCTTAGGATCTTTAGGGTTCACCCTGCCATTCCAGATCTCTTGTCCTGGCAACTGCTTTAACAGTTTTGGTTTGCCTTTTGTAGGCCCTTTACCTGCAGACCTGTACTTCACATCCTTAATACTGATGCCGCATTATACCACTTCTTTTGGAAGGAAGTCAGCTTTGATTACTGCAGGTGCTGATCATGTCACTGGAGCATGTTAATTTACATGATCAGAAATCGCTGGGGATGTCAAATTATGTGACTACACACCTTCACTTTTCCAAAGTGTCATGTACTCACCATTTTTTCTGACCAATAATGTGCAGCCTAATGGAACCAGAGGCCACAAAAAAGATTTACAGGTACAGCAAGTTCATCTGCAATCCCCTTTTTTCTTTCCTTCCATTATGTTGTGGTACATAAAACATGCGACATCAGACAGACAAGCGTCTCTTCTCTTTACAAGGTCCAAAGCTCCCACGCTCCTTATTCCTCCTTGCAGCTAAAAGAAGAAGAAGAAGAAGAAGAAGCTGCATTATATTCATACATACTTAAGTTGTTGAGTAACAATTTCAATTCAATACTTAATAATAGTGTTACACTGTATTAAACAATCAGTACAAGGTAATAAAACCTAGTTACTCTGTGATTTTACAGGTAATTACATGTTAAGTACAGCGTAATTAGGGACACTTAATGGAAAGGATAACCACATTTACTCTTCTGCACAACAATGGTTTCTCTCTGGTGATCACCCCTCTCACACCTCTCTCACAGGTTGGGTTACCATCCATCTGTGTGGCCTCACTCAAGGTTGTACTGTTATCTTGAAATCTGTAGTTAGATTAGATTAGATTAGATTCAACTTTATTGTCACTGTCAGGGCTGATGCCACCATTAAGGCGAATTAGGCATTCTCCTAGGGCGCAGATAATAATGGAGGAAAACCCAGCTGCACAGGTTAGCTACTGAATAGTCGGTTGGCACAATAATAAGCTTTGCCTAGGACACAAAATAACCTAGCACCGGAACTGGTCATTGTACAGGTACAACGAAATGCAGTTTAGCATCTAACCAGAAAGTGCAAATAGTACAGCAAGGTTCAATAGACAGTGGGGGCAATAAGGCAGCATACAAATGAGAATATATATCTATATGATATTTGAATTTACAGGTAGTAGTGTGTACACAGAAGAGTATATAGATAGATAGATAGATAGATAGATAGATAGATAGATAGATAGATAGATAGATATGAAAGGCACTATATAATAGATAGATAGACAGATAGATATGAAAGGCACTATATAATAGATAGATAGATAGATAGATAGATAGATAGATAGATAGATAGATAGATAGATATGAAAGGCACTATATAATAGATAGATAGATAGATAGATAGATAGATAGATAGATATGAAAGGCACTATATAATAGATAGATAGACAGATAGATATGAAAGACACTATATAATAGATAGATAGATAGATAGATAGATAGATAGATAGATAGATACTTTATTAATCCCAAGGGGAAATTCACATACTCCAGCAGCAGCATACTGATAAAAAAAAAAAATATTAAATTAAAGAGTGATAAAAATGCAGGTAAAACAGACAATAATTTTGTATAATGTTAACGTTTAGATATGAATACTAATCAATAAGTACAGAAGCATAATATCAATAAATATATTTTATATTTAGACAGGTGCTTTGTGAAGCTGCAAGCTGTTAAAATCACCAAGTAAAGGTTCAAGGGTCCAAGATTAGACCAAATGTTTGCCACAGACAGTTGGAAAAGTCTTGTGAGATGGGCACACAGCAACATTGTGTAACTTCTGAGTTGGCAAGATAGGATCCAGCATAAGTGAAACGTATTACAAAAGAATGTCAACAGTCTAATAACAGTCAGTCATCCAGACATTTTCCAACCCGCTATATCCTAACACATGGTCACGGGGGTCTGCTGGAGCCAATCCCAGCCAACACAGGGCACAAGGCAGGAACAAACCCCGGGCAGGGCGCCAGCCGACCGCAGTAGTCTAATAACATTTGCTTTATAAACTTTAAAAAAAAATAATTAGGAAAACGTTATTACATATACAAAGAATACTCAATGTAAATAAGAGCCACTTTTAGTAAATTAACATTATGTTCCATTGATATAAGTATTTACCGAGCTATGTTAAATTTGTTGGTTATATATTACTATATAGAACACATTTTGTAGCTGCATAGATATTGGCAGGGTGTACTTTAACACCCTACAAGCTAACATGTAAAGTGAATGCTTTAACTCAGGGGTCTCCCACTCCAGTCCTGAAGAGCCACAGCGGCTGCAGATTTTCATTCTAACCTTTTACTTAATTAGTGGCCAGTTTTTGCTGCTAATGAACTCTTTTGCCTTAATTTTAATTGGTTTGGTATTTAAGTCTCAGACTCCTTAATAGTTTTTTTCTTTAATCAGCAGCCAAACAATAATGAGATACAAAATGAGCCAATACGTGGCCAGCTAACCTGTGTTCAGGTTAAAAAAAGATGAGGGTCTCGATAATGTCGATCTGCTCAGGTCCAAAAAAACACTTTGACAGAGATCTTAGAAAAAAACAAAATCAACAGTTTTGGAATCAGAGGTGGAGCAAGGCTTGGAATTAAATAATTGGTTTAATTAGCAACAAGAATCGACTTCTAATTAAGACACTGGTTGGAGTGAAATTGGTTGGAGTTTTTGGACCTGACTTAGGTGGTCATCTGTTGGTTAACAAAAAAATGAAGCAAGTCTTAAAAACAAGTCAACTAAAATGAAAGGAGGAGAAGTTAATTAGCAGCAATAACTGGTCACTGATTGAAAAAAAGGGTTAGCATGAATGGCTGAAGCCACTGTGGCCCTCCAGGACTGAGCTGGAGACCCCTACTCTTTCTTCTTGTTATTCTACAGACTACATTTTATTTTTTCTGCCTTGTAGTTGGCAAGAAATGGAAGGTCCACAGTTTATATCTTTAGCATAATGTAGTGAAACTTGAAGTCGAAAAAGGCACTGCAGGTTCCCACAGGATATGCTGGGGTGGCAACCCGGTTGTCCCCATTTAATTTAGTCACAAAACAAAACAAAACAAAAGGTCCGCTAAGTGCACCACTGTAATCAACAAAACAAAAAGAACTGAGGCTCTGACAACGTCTTCAAGCAAGTTTTAGGGAGCTCCACCCTGTGGTGCAGTTGGTTCAGAACTAACCGCCTCCTTCTGGCAGAGGTGGAGTTTAAAGGCGGGAGACCGGGGGGCGGAGTCAATCACCCTCAGTGCTGCAGAGGGACAAAGAGGAGAAGGTTAGTGCAAGCATCACCTCTAAAGCTGGGGTGGTAGTACCTGCTTCAGATGAGCCCAGAATGTGATCCACAAACCCGCATGCGTGACAAACTGACAGTTGATCAATAGAAGACACTGTAAAAAATTAATATAATGTTTGACAGGAGTGGTTTACAATGGCATGGGTGCTGCCATTGCGGTAGGAGGGCATTCAACACTCTGTCCTTCTCACCATGGCTCATTCTCAGTATCCTACTTCTCCATATCTATGTCAGCAGGTTCTTTGATCCTTATTTGATACCAGTACTCATATCAATATAACCAGTTGCCAGCCAGGCGTCTGTGGGCACCTGGGTATGGCCTATGCTTCTTCATACTGTTTCTTTGACTGCAGGACATGATGGAGGTCAGCCACTTGACTGAAATGACAAATGAAAGTGACCTGACAAGAAAAGACTGGCCACTTCAGCTTTTGAGAGACTATTTTTCTAAAATGTTTCCCTTCCCCTATTCCAAAGGAAAAAGAAAACAAAACACACAAGCATGTTTGGTTTTTACAGTAAATGTTCCACAGAAGCCTTCTCTCGTAAAACAAACACAACTGACGACTCTTGGATTTATTGTTTTATTCTACTTTTGCAGTGGAAACTGAGCCGTGATTTACTCTCATCCCACTTAGCAAAAAGTAAGCATTGACTTCCTGCACGAACTCCAAAGGAAGTGGCCAGCTGGCTTGTAGTTGGCTTCTTCTAAGTTTAGCGCTGAGGGTAGCTGACATGAAGTCCCATTATTGTTCTCTTGTTACACAATAGTATGGTTGTTGTCTGCTCAGCTAGCACCCAAACAGGGTGGAGCAGCTCGTTCTCCTCGTCCTCCTCCTTTCTACTATGAGTTAGGAGCCTGAGAAAAATGTACGGGCACACACTCTGAAAGAAAGGAAAATATCTTAGGATAACACAGTGGCCAGTATTGCTGTCTTTTAGTTCTAGGGACCTAAGCTTGAATCAATGTCTGTGCAGAGTTTGCATATTTGCCACAAATCCACATGGACATTTTACCTGGCCACCCTACACCCCAAAGTCATCCTTTTTTGGTGACTCAAAGTTGACTGAGAGTAGGTATGTGCCCTGTGAGGGCCTGGCACCCAGTCGAAGGCTGCTTTCTGTGTTAAAGCAGATGCAGTAGGATGGCTTGTGTAAAGGAGAGAAAGAATGAGAAATGGACCCCGACTCCTAGGTTTCTCAGCTTATATACTGTCAAATGGCTTTGAGATTATGCAGTGAGCAGGAGGCACACTTCTAAAACACAGTGAGTGCCCCCTGCTGGTGTACCCAAAAAAGTGTTCTGTCTGCACCAGGCACAAACCATTGACCTCTGATACTTATGGTCTGCTTCATCATGTTTGTTGCTCCTTAATGTCAGATTAACAGCTCTTATGCTTTCCCTTTTCACTGTAAGGGGCATGATGTCCATGTCCATAACAGGAAAAAATTAAGCAACTTAACTTACATAAAAATGAATGAAAGATGGTTCGGTACATCATTCACGGTGCACGTGTACTCAATATGTCCCTTAAAAATAAAAAGTACCTCACGACAGCTTCATCTAAAGCAGCATTTCTCAACCTTTAAGTATTTGCAACCTGAGTTTTCATAACAGTTTTAATCGCGCCCCCCTAACATTTTTTTGAAAGGAGCCCACTAATACCAATTTGTCCTTTTTTAATTAATGATATATCATAGATGCATATTTTATTATACCTACTTAACTTTTATCGACATTTATCTAGCTCTATATTTATTTTTCTAGTATCAGAATGTGCGGTGGGTTGGCACCCTGCCCGGGATTGGATTCCTGCCTTGTGCCCTGTGCTGGCTGGGATTGGCTCCAGCAGACCCCCGTGACCCTATGTTCGGATTTAGCGGGTTGGAAAATGGATGGATGGATAGTATCAGAATGTAGTTTAAGTTAATTTGTTTTGGTTTCAATAGATGTATTTTTTATATTTTTGATTCTTGTTTTCTTTTTTTCACATCTTTGCGCCCCCCTTTTTGTTACTTCGCGCCCCCCTAGGGTAGGTACGCCCCACAGTTTGAGAACCACTGATCTAAAGAGCAGAATGATTGAATATTTATCTGACATTAATTTATTGCCAAAGTGCCACAATGATCCGCTGTCTGTCATGTTGGGATGCAGCCAACGATCTTAGCTTCAGACTTCAGCACACATTTTAAATCTCCATATGGTACTGCTTTAAAAATAAAAATTATGTTTCAAAAATTTGAACTCAAAGTAGCCACAGATCCTCAAGAGCAGAGGAATCTTGTACAACACTTGAGCTGGAATCTGCCATCTATGAAAGCAACTTCAGCCACCGGAAATTGTAAAATGGTATTAAGAAACATTTGATGTACACTAGTAGTACATGTAATTACTTTCTATTAACCCTGTTATTCTTGAATATGACTCAGTGTTACAAAAATGGGTGATAAACAAAAGAGTCATAAGAAACTGTTTGATGAAGTGACTAAAAATGTAAAAATAGCCGCAAATTTCAAACCAGCTAAGCAAGTCTCTGTATATACCCAAATGTACAGTTTCTTACTTGTTACTCTTTATGCTAACATCAGTATTGTAAAATAAATGTGGGAAACACCCAGGTAATTATTTATTTTGCATTAAATGATGCGAATTTTCACTTTTGCTGTATCAATACAAATTAACCTGGAACATAAACCCAATGAGAGTCCCCTACTGGCACGTACATTCATTCATTTTTTGATACTCCAATCACTACACCGCCATACACCTCTAACCAAACCACCCACATTTAGAAAGTTTGCTTGTCAATTTTAGCACTCTGTCTCTAGAGAAACTAAACAGTAAGCCAAGTCACCTACTCACATTTTGGCTTTTATTTAATTTGATCCCAACAGCCAGAACTAATGATAACCTGATTGGAGTCCCACAAATGCTTGACATGAAAAGGTGGGCTCAGTTCTGATCCCGAGTTCTAATCAACTTTACCCAGTTCTCTTTAAATAGTGCTAAGATGAGAAAAGAAAATGGCAGCACCTGTGTCATAAAGCTGTGTCTGTCGTGGCCAAAGGCAGTGAAATGTAGAAATTCTGAGCTCATCGGGCTTGTCTAGAACAAGCCTTTAATCTGTTGTGTGATGGCTTGTGTAATGGGCTAGACATTGGTGTTTTAAAGAAAAGGACATTTCTGTGTGTTGCTTTTAGGAAAAACACATATAAATGATAAATGTATAGTAAAAGTCAAGAGACGAGGGGGTAATAGACACCTTTTGTTTGAGATTAGGATGATAACTGAAAGGGCAAATTTCCTGAAAAATGTTTACAGGTTATTGTTGATGAACATACTGTAGATATTTACTTCTCTTACAAAAGAGTCACCTGCTTTGAAGATCAGACTGCTTTGATTGGTAATTCATCAATATACAATATCGTGATACACAACTGCCTGCTTCCTTTGAAAATTAACGAGTTCTTGGGACATTGGTTTCTAATCAGCATACAATGGTATTTGTACTTCTTGATAGCTGACAGCAATGTTATTGTTTAATCAAAGACTATTGTTCAGAAAAAATAATCGATATGTACCATTGCTTAACCGATCATCATGTTGATCTAGGCAGAGACTGAAGCAGATATATACCTCTTGGTAAATCTGAATAAAAAAACAAAAGTATGGTCAGAGATTCCTAACTGCTGCCTACTTCTTTTATGTTTTTGGCCTCATATTGCTGTGGCTGCCCCCTGTAGCAACAGTGGCTTGTACCTGGCCCAGGTTTCCCTAAGCCTGAGGCTGGTAACACTTGGACCAACAGCAAATTACGCTAAAACATACAAGAAGAGGACCTAATTGAAAACATGATGCCACTAAATATCACTTTTCACCTTCAAAGCAGCATTGTGAATCACAATGGATTTAATTTGGCTTTTGTTTACGCTGATCAACAGAAAAAAACGCTTTAATGTCAAAGTAAACCAGCTTTCTGCAACGTGGTCTAAATTAAAATAATGAACAATTTTTATATGACCTTACTTTTTAACATAATCAGTGTTTTTTTCTAAATTGCCTCATTGTGTCTTCCTATTCCATTGTGCTTAAATTATATGACACCATTTATTTCTGCTGGGCTCATATCAATAAAGCAGAAGTGAGATCATTTCTTATCACTTCTTATTTTCTACACCTACATTCTGAACTGATCTCAGTCATCATGCTCATTAAATGAAGAAATGCAAGAAGTCCTTGTTTTATACAGTGCCTTCTGAGCTCCACTGGTTAGCACCAAGATTCATTATGTATCAAACACAAAAAACAATACATGTTAATCTCATTACCTTATACAGTGCCTTTCATACAATGCACCACCAGTGAAAGCAATGCATAATAACTTTAGAAAGGCAAATCAACTCCATTGATGTTATACAACAATTCTCATTTACATATTCAACCCACACATCTTCACCTCCTCTTAACAGAATCCACGCGTATCATACCTTCAAGTCACAAGTCACAGTTCAGGGTTGTGGTGGCAGAATCCAATGCCAGGAGCACTGACCACAAGGATCTGACGCTATCTATCTATCTATCTATCTATCTATCTATCTATCTATCTATCTATCTATCTATCTATCTATCTATCTATCTATCTATCTATCTACTGTGACAGATAGGGGGCGCGGTCATCCCCTTGAACCCTCAGACCAGATGCCAGACACCAGGTAAAAGTCCAATAATTATTTTTATTATTACAATAATGTGCACAAAGCACCCTCCACTCCACTATACTCATATAAATCAAACAATACACAATAAATCAATAAAATCTCCCACAGGGTCTTATATTCCTTGACCTGGAAGTGCTTCTGACCACTCAGTCCATGTGACTATCCAGCACTTCCGGAGTCAGATGAAAACTCCTTTTCTTCATCAGCCTGGAAGCACTTTATTTCTTCCAACCATGTGACTGGGATGTACTTCCGGGCTGTATGGAAAATAAATGTCTCTGTACCTCCCTGCAGCGTCCCCTGGTGGCCCTGACATTATCTAGCAGGGCTGTGTATTAAAAGTCCAAAGTCCATGATGCCCTGCTGGAATTCAGGGCATCTCCACGTTGCAGGGAGGGCTACATCTGGCGGCTTGGGGGTCTTGGCCGGGATAAACTGACGGCCATAGTCCACACTATCTATCTATCTATTATACAGTGCCTTTCATATCTATCTATCTATCTATCTATCTATCTATCTATCTATCTATCTATCTATCTATCTATC
>JANRMT010062815.1:40219752-40262271 GCA_026402145.1 Polypterus bichir lapradei
TATCTATCTATCTATCTATCTATTTATTATACAGTGCCTTTCATATCTATCTATCTATCTATCTATCTATCTATCTATCTATCTATCTATCTATCTATCTATTATATAGTGCCTTTCATATCTATCTATCTATCTATCTATCTATCTATCTATCTATCTATCTATCTATCTATTATACAGAGCCTTTCATATCTATCTATCTATCACTTAATACCTTATACATCTAATTTTCATATTTTTCTTTTTAAGGGTGGGATGGGTTCAGCTGTTCGAAGGAGCTGAATTTTTGCTTAGAGAGAGCTGATTTGTCTTGTTTCTTTTTTAATGACTCCCAAGGTTCTTTGCATTTTGCCATTTCTCTCACAAATTGCCATGATTTTTCTGTCTGGCGGCGAGCCCCCTGTTTACTTTTCACAATTGGACCCAAATGAATAATTAAAAGAGCTCCTGTTGCCTTCTCCAGCCGCTTCTGCCATTCTTAGTGTAATGTGATCGGCTCCCACTTAGGATACGGCTGCTGTACTGGAGTGCTTAAGTCAGGACATATCTTTACACCAGTCATCTAGTAAATGTTTTTATTATTTCAGATTTCACTTCCTGTACAAGTCCAAAGACATCACTTTAACCCTCCTGAATAATTGATTATCACAGCCCCATTTACACAAGTTTCCTCCATTTTTATTTTCAAAGCAGATGTTATGTTTTAGCCAGGGTCTGATCCTTGGCTTAAGTATGTTTTCCATTGATGGGTGGTTTCTGTTGTTTTTAAAATATTCTTTTACATATTTTTGTCATTTTGTAAAGGTTATAATTAATGTTTAAAATATCATTTGTTATGTATGTATTGTATATTGAGGACTGTAGGGGCGCCCCAAGCAACAAACACACATCAGCAGAACACAATTTGAAGGGTAAAATCAAACAATGTTTATTTTATAATTGTACCCTAGCACAGTAAAAAGCAGTCCAACACCATATAATTAAAAAAAACAAGCACCTCTGTCTCCTTCCACTACAATCTCTGTGAGCCTCGTCCACCTCCTCCTGATTTTGACCCTGAGGTAGCTGAGATGTTCTCTTTAATGCGGGACCTGTGAGTACTTCTGCTGCTATGATATTGTCTAAAGGGAGCCCTTCCCGGTCACATGGAATTTACCCATAAAAGTGCCCACTGCAACACTCAGAGAGCCGAACTGGGTTGCCTTTCTGCCCTACAAGTCCCAGGCAACCCTGTGGGTGTCCAAACTGGACCTTTATCAGAGGAGCACTGCCACCTCTTGTATTGGGGAATGAACTGCTCATAAAATCCCTTCATCCCTGTGTGACAATGCGGGTTCCACTCCAGGCTCCCATCCTACTTCCGGGAGCTCTTGAACCCAACACCGTCGGTAATGTCACCGAGATGAGCTGACAAATGAGGACAATTCTCATATATAGCCAGGGGATAGTGTGATCAGGGCCAAGGTGCTTTTATTAAAACAAACAGTCCTGTCCAAACAGAAAGTGCAGTGTATCACAGTTCCAATAAATAAATAAATAAATCCATATAAACAGTGAAATTTTGGGATAAACCAATAAATCCATTAAAAATCAAAGGTTAAAAATTAGAAGTTAAAATGCAGTCTCTCTAATCCTGATCTCAGCACACCTCCATCTCATCCTCCCATTGCTCACCCATTGCTCCCGTCTTGGCTGCCTTAAAGACATCACGGCCAGACCGTCCGAGGTCGGCTCTCCTCCCTTCTTCCTTCGCACTCCCGTAGGCGCTCCTCAGATCCATCGGGAGGACACTTGCCTTGCTCACCCTACTCTACCCAAACGTTCAGTGGGGCGAACTAGCCCCTAGATTGCCACAGATAAACACTCCTTTGCGGAGTTCCAGCTCATGCTGTCTCCTCCTTCCAGGTGGCCAGATCGCAACTTCCAAGACTGCCTTTCATATCCTTTAACCTCCTTTTTTCTTCTTTTCCTCAATCCATTCCTAATTTCTCGATCCATCTATCACCTTTCCTTTGTGCTGGTCTGTATATATACACTCACCCACCACCATGGGTGCAGCGCCTTAATCACATGGTGCAGGAAGCTGATGAAGCAATTGCGAACAATCGCACCCACACGTGCAGGTGCAACTCGCTCCAACTACTTCAATTAAGTCCCCGCGGCCGTGCAATCGCACCCATGGAAGTGACATGGCTTTATGGATTTAAAACCTGGTGCTTTTTTTTTAAAGCCGTGAACCCGCTATACCACACCGTCATCCATCCCTTATTAGCTCCTTCAATAAAAATTGGTGATCCTCCCAGCCGGGTTGTTACTCCCTTCTTGTTGTCCTTCCATTACGGTTTCTAAATTATCCTCAATCCTATTTGGGATGCCAGTCCATCGACTCTCACCCTTACATGATATATATACTGTATATATGTATGTATGTAAATGTTTCTTTGTTACATCCCTTTGTGTTCTATGGGGTGAACCTCAAGGGGCAGGCCCACTATTGCACCATTGCTATGTACCACCCTTAGCCTTTTTATTCTGGCTTTGGTTCTAACACCTGCAGAAAGTCATTGAGTGTTGTAGAGTTGGGATCTTTCTTTCAATTATTGTTTCCATATCTAGTTTATGGTAATTTTTTGCTCTATTTCGGGATTCTGCTCATTGGATATCGGAGTGGCTATATTTACTTTAGTTTGCCTGTTTAACACAAACCCTTTTGTCTTATTTTTGCTCTTTTCTCTCTGTCTTTGCTTTTTCTGTTTCCTTTTTGATTATTTTGGTAAATACTTTATTTATATTTGGACTTTATTTGCTTTTGTCTTGTGACAGACATAGTGTGTAAGAAAACTATTTAGGATGTGACCGGAATGTAAGATGTGGAGAAGAAAATAGGCAAATATCTGTAACCAGAAATGTGAAAGACACAGTTGTCAAGACAAAAATGAGAACACAATCAAAAGTACTGTAGAATACACCAGTCGCTTAATTTTCACTTCATAAACTCAGATGAACAAGAAGTGTACATTGTGACTTTTATCCCTACACTTCATCATAACTGAGTAACTCAGTAGTGACTTCTCCACAAAATATCAGCACTTGAGAAAAGCAAAATCTCACAGGAAAAGATGCAAAAATAATGTAACCAAATTCAATAAGTTGCAATTATTAAAACCATTAATAATAATTCTTTGTATTTATATAGAGCTTTTCTCACTACTCACAGTGATTGCAGGTTAAGGACCTTGCTAAAGGGCCCAACAAAGCAGAGTCCCTATTGGCATTTACAGGATTTGAACTGGCAACCTTCCGATTGCCAGTGCAGATCCCTAGCCTCAGAGCCACCACTCCACCTAGATCAGGAGTGAAGTCTGCATGTTCCAAAAAAAGGTCCTCCCAAGTACCACAAGAAAGCCAAAAATTAAAAGTTTTACCATTATAAGATGCTAGGGGTCAATATCACCCCTGCAACCCCAACAGGCAGATACACTGGATACAGGTTAAAAGCAATAAAAAGTTGTTTTTAATTTCTTCTTGTAAATAGTGCCCTTCAAGCACCACCGCCACCACTAAAAAGACAATACAACTATTATAAGCACAATCAATGAACACAATTCTCTCCTCCACACCTCCCAGCAAGCTCTGTCCTACTCCTCCAGACTTTACAGCAGTCCTTTAAATAGTCCTTGACCCAGGTCAAATGGAGAACTTGTATTTTCTTTAGCCCGGAAATACTTCGGGGCTTCCGTCCTCATGACTAAGGCCGGAGTTATACTTCACGCGACGCAATGCATGCTGCAGCGGACGCTCCTGCTACGCAAGTAGTGTTCATACTTGCGCGCGTACTTTACGTAAATCTGGAGGAATCCACCAGGTGGCAGTGCGAGATATTATCACGGTGAGAACATGTTCGGCTTCTCTGTGTTGTGAATTGCCTAGGACACCTATTATATTCTGATGACACCTTACCGCAATATCTCTGAAAAGGATGTTTATTGATTAAATCCATTAATCCAGGGATGTGTCCATTCCAGCAAGCATTGGGCACGAGTGAGAAACAGTCCCTTGACGAGGCCTCAGCTCATCGCAAGGTGAATACAAGCACACACATACACTAGCGTCATTTTAGCGGCACCAAATCCCCAAATCTGTATATCTTTGGATGGAATCTGGAGCACAGTGTGGAATACAAGCAGGATATACAAGCAACATAACTCCCTGCGAGACAGCAGTGCTATCGCTCCACCACTGTGACACCCCCATGTGTGTAATTATTCCCCCATGTGTGTAATTAACAATATTCATTATTTAAACGAAATTATATGTAAAATGTAACATACACACTTTAATGCATTTCATCATGAAAGTGATATCAAGTATAAATCTAAAGACTCTAAATGTGCAGAGAGTTGGAATATCATACATTTAATTTGTTCTGTGTGGCGATCTATTGCTGCTTTCCGCTGCTGTCAGGTCCAAGAAGCTCGTAGCGATTAAAAACTAGGATGACGTTTACGACCGTCTGCTTTAATGATAAAGTAAACTATGAGGTTAAAGTGGACAATTCGAGATTAAAGCCAAAATTTCCACTTTAATCACAAAATACACGTTTTCACCGTGTCCTTTATTTTTTCTCAGTGGCTCAAATATAACGCTATACATTATGTTGATGTTGCTACTCCTTAGAGGGAACATTGCCCATGATGCCCTGCGGGAGTCCGGGGCACTGCTATGCTGCAGGGAAAACGCCAGCTAGTATCCTGGGGGAGGCAGTGGCCCAAAGTAGCTGCCTTCCCCCATCCTTCTACCCTTTGGGTGTCCCGGCCGGATTGAGTTGTCAGCTGTCCACCACACCATATAATAACAACTCTCTCCTGAAGGGCACATTAAAGCATTTTGAACTTTCAAAGCTTGAGCTCCATTTTGATCCTGCAGGCCAGAAAGCCTTCTATTTGAGTTTATGGCAAGGCTGCCTGAGGTGAGACCTGCTTCTAAGGCCTGCACCTAGCAGAGTGCTGCTCTGGCTTTTGTGTGATCATATGGATACTGGGCAGTATATTGATATTGTGATTATTTTGACCTAAAATGTGATAGTCACTTTTTCTCAATATGTTCTCAGAGCATATTAAAGTTTGAAGATCGGCTTCATATGTACATGTATATACACAATTTATATACATAGACCAAAACCTGGTATATTTTCTCGCAATAATAACAGGAAATATTACCAAAGGAAACTTCCTTCTTTTTAAAATATAGCAATTTCACAAATAGCTATGCCTCAAAGACACAGCTCAAGCAACATGTTTCTTTCCATCCATTTTTGTTTAATATCTTCTCTATTTATTTTTCAGCTGCTATTGTGTGTATCGCCTGCCTTGCTGGTGTCTGTGTCTGCCAGTCAGTAAATGTTTCTCTCTCTCTGTTTTATATAAGGTAAGACAAAGCTCTTAATTCATTACAAGTACCGTGCTAATCACTGATTATAATGCATGTGCATATGTGTATTACACATATATTGTTTTATGATTAACATAATTTGTAATTATTCCAAATGATGTACGTATTTGCATATACGTGCTTGTTCTTGTCTGTAGCAGTCTGTATGATGCATGTGAGTATTTATTTAATAACATTCACCACCATTGGAAGTTATGTGTTTTGAACAGCTCCTTGAATCCTTCCTTCTCTATGGTAGTCAGCTGGTACTTTACAAAGTTGGCACCAGGGAAGAATCCATAAGCTAGAGCTTGAAGTTCTGAGGAGGGTGGCGATATTTCGGTGCAAATGGATACTATCCTTCTTCTTCTTTTGACTGCTCCTGTTTCAGGTCACCACAGTGAATCATCTTATTCCATATCTTCCTGTCATCTGGATCTTGCTCTGTTGGAACCAGGACCTTCATTTCCTCTCTTACCACATCCATAAACCTTCTCTAAGGCCTTCCTCTTTTCCTTTTACCTGGCAGCTCCATCCTTAGCATCCTTTTCCCAATATATCCAGCATTTCTCCTCTGCACATGTCCAAACCAACCCAATTTCCTCTCTCTGATTTTGTCTCCAAACCGTCTAACCTGAACTGCTCCTTTGATGTACTTGTTCCTAATCCTGTCCATCCTTGTCATACCCAATGCAAATCTTAGCAACTTTATCTCTGCCACCTCCAGCTCTGTCTCCAGTTTTTTGGTCAGTGTCACTGTCTCTAACCCATATAACAAAACTGGTCTCACTGCCGTCCTGTAGATCTTCCCTTTCACTCTTGCTGATACCCGTCTGTCACAAATTACTCCTTCTCCAACCATTCCACCCTGCCTGCACTTTCTTTTTCACCTCTCTTCCACAATCCCCATTACTCTGTACTGTTGATCCCAAGTATTTAAACTCTTCCACCTTCGCCAATTCTACTCCCTAATCCTTACCATTCCACTGACCTCCCTCTCATTTACACACATGTATTCTGTCTTGTTCCTACTGACTTTTATTTCTCTCCTCTCTAGCGCATATCTCCACCTCACCAGGGTCTCCTCGACCTGCTCCTTACTCTTGCTACAGATCACAATGTCATCAGCAAACATCGTAGTCCACGGGGACTCCTGTCTAATCTCGTCTGTCAACCTGTCCATCACCATTGCAAATAAGAAGGGGCTCAGAGCCGATCCCTGATGTAATCCCACCTCCACCTTGAATGCATCCGTCACTCCTACCGCAGACCTCACCACAGTCACACTTCCCTCGTACATATCCTGTACTACTCTTACGTACTTCTCTGCCACTCCCGACTTCCTCATACAATACCACAACTCCTCTCGAGGCACCCTGTCATATGCTTTTTCCAGGTCTAGAAAGATGCAATGCAACTCCTTCTGGCCTTCTCTATACTTCTCCATCAACACCCTCAGAGCAAACATCGCATCTGTGGTGCTCTTTCCTGGAGTGAAACCATACTGCTGCTCACTAATTATCACCTCCCTTCTTAACCGAGCTTCCACTACTCTTTCCCATATCTTTATGTTGTGGCTCATCAGTTTTATCCCTCTGTAGTTACTACAGATTTGCACATCCCCCTTATTCTTAAAAATGGAGACTATCCAATAGATACAATTCAATAAAGTGAAGCTTTACTTTCACTTTCAATCCGAATAAACAGTGAAGTAAAACCTCCCTTTTAAAATCGCATTATAAAATTATACTGATTTTTTTATAACATTAATTGATATTTTATTATCCTATGACTAACTGCTGCTCAAAAAGTCATATGGATGTATGTTTGACAGATTCAAAGATCACCAGAACAATATATTTATAAATCTGAATGCAATACAAATGACCTAAATGTTAAATTGTAATTAGTAAGATCAATTCACCTGCTAAACAAAAATTCAGACTCAAAATGAAAATAAAATAACCAGTAATGCTACTTAGACCCTCTGACAATTTACTGCAATGAATTCCATTTGGGGTTTTACTAACTTTACTGTCCTCCTCTAAGGCCCACTTATGTGCCTTTACATGTTACCTCTCTCCCATTCTCTCCTGACATTCCTAACATGACTGACTTTGGGGGGGCTTAATGATATTTTGGGACTAGTGGAGGTGACCAGGGGAGCATGACCTTATTCTATCAGATGCTTTAGCCGCAGAATTTTTTTCTAAAGTCAGATATCAGACAGCATATTAATGGTGTCTTTTGCCTCTGGGCCTGCTTAGAGAAAATGGACCCCCAATGAGTTCATTTCTTACAGCTTTGGTGGCGGATGCAAGAAACTAATTGAATTTCAGTGTAAGTGAAAAAATACATTGAATAGTCTGGTTCGTCTGATATAAATTACATGTGATCTGTTTGAGGATGGCCTTCCTGTTATGCTGTCTGCCTCTGGTCCCCGCACACCTCCAGGAACTGCCTGTGCACTTGCTGCAATGCACCACTAGGGGGAACCGAATGTCTAACCAACCTACCCCATTCCTTAAATCTGTTGCTTGGACTCTGAGGTGCTCAGCTGCAGGTATGATAGGGTCTGGGGTGGGGGTGTCTCATGGTGCTCTCATTTCTCAATTAAATGGCCAGACTGGTCACTCTGTAAGGTGATTGTGCTGTATCTCTTAGTAATAGGGCTTCGCATGCACAGTCCAACATTTGCCTGAGAGGTTTCTGCTGTGTAACACACTGGACATGGCTTGACATGCCTCATGTAGTTGCTTGGGGGACAGAAGGCAGGTGACTTCATCATGTGCAGTTTTGTAGATTATGAAAGGTTCTCTACAATTTTAATATTAGCAACAGGAGACTTCCAGCTGGCTACTCAGTCATGAGATTCAATAAATCACTATGGGCTGGAGTATAAACTACTTGTACTATGTTAGCCCTGATGACACTTTTACACACTGGACATGACTGACCATTTCTTGGCATAACAACACAGCTGTGGGTGTATGTGCTGATACCAAAATTTCAGTATCCTAGGAATAACTGACCATGGGGTGGACCACCACTCCTATGCACAATTATACAGGTGGAGCTCTCCACAAGAACATTTGAAGATTCAATATACTGGACCTCAGTGACCAAAAAGACAGACTGAGTAGTGACCAGTGGTGGAGAATACAATGGGGAGGCCATTTCTAAAACTCATCACATACATTTATATTATACAGGTGGGGCTCTACATAAGGACTTCTGAAAATTCAACACACTAGGCCTCAGCAACCTTAAAAGACAGATGAGTAGTAATCAGTGACACAGAAAACTGTGAGGAGGCCATTCTTATAACTCACTATATGCAATTTACGGTAATATTATACCAGTGGAGCTCTACATAAGAACTTCTAAAGTTTTGAAACACTGGACCTTAGCGACCAAAAAAACAGAGCAATGACCAGAAAGTTTAATGTAGAAAAATGCTAAAAGTGGGCAACATGAACATCTATTATAAATACAAGATGGGAGACACTGACCTATAGGAAGGAGCCTCCGAAAAGGTTTTAGAGGTTTATGTTGGCACAACATTTTCATCATTGAAGAAATAGCCAGAAGATATTAAAAAGCAAATACCATGTTAGGTTAAATCATAAAAACTATTGAATATAAATCAAGGGATGTTATGCTCAGACTATGAGACTGCATATGGAGGGCTGTGTGCAATTCCGGTCACGACAACTACAAGAAAGACACAGCAGCACTTGTACCCACTCAGAGGAGAACAATAAAGCGAATCTCAGGTCTTAAGGGCATGTAGTACTGTGACGGTCTCAGAGAATTACAACTGTTTAGTCTCAAGCAGAGGAGACTGCGTGGTGACCTAATCGAGATATTCAAAAGACGTTGATAAAGTAGACCCAGCAGAATTCTTTCAGCTTATCTGTGAATCACGTACATCAGGACATCAGTGGAAATTTAGGGGCAGTGAATTTAGGACTGAAGCCTCTAAGACTTATGGAAATTTGAAACAAACTATGGAGGCATTAGGTGAAGCAAAAACCCTGACAACCTTTAAGAAGAACCTGGATGAGATGTTGGGACAGCTTAGCTATTTAGCTAAGCAAACAAGCCTGTTGGACTGAATGGTCTCCCCTCTTTTGTCAAATTCATTATGTTCTTATATCAGATGTACCAGACTATTTGGTGTATTTTTCCACACACGGCGAAATTCAGTTACTGTTAAGTAACACAAATGGTCCTACAGGTGTTACTGAATATTCAATACCCTGGACATGACTGACCAGCATAGCAGACCACTCCTTTGTACAATAACACAGCTGGGGCTCTTTCTATGTTAATACTATTGAATATTCAAGACACTAGATGCCAGCGACCTGATGGAAAGGCCACTCTATCACAATAAGATAACTGAGGCTCTCATGATTTAAAATCCTGGACAAGACTGACCAGGAGCATAATCTGATTTTTTTGTTCAGTAGCATGAAACGGCCTTTGTATGGCATTACTGAGTGTTTGTTATCCTAAATTTGACTCACCAACAGAGCAGACCACTGCTTTATTTATTAATACAACTTTGGATCTCCATGTCATTACTCAAGATTCAATATCCTGGACATGTCTGACCAGGAAGACAAATGACTCTGTAAGATAATAACACAAGTGAGTTTGAAGATCTAATACCTTGGGCAAAACTGAGTATCAGGGCAGGCCACTCGATTATACAGTAATTTGGGTTTTATGTGAAATAACTAAAGGTTATTCCATACAAGCCATTCATCAAAACAGTTAGGACTGTTTGTGTTTGTGTGTTAAATGTTCAATAATTGAACATTTAATACACAAAACAGAGTATAGTTACACACCTGAGGCTCGAGGTGGCTCTACTACATATTGTGATTGCCATTTTTATTTATTTTTTCCTGTTATACATTGAATTTCTGATGTTAGTTTTGTGTTTGGAGGATTTATTTAAAAATGGATTGTTTTTAAATTTTTATGTTGTCAGAATTTTTGTTTTGATTATGGATGTCACAATATTGAGGGTTTTGTACTGCCCTTTACCATGGTCAGGTATCCCATGATGCACCAGGACTGTGTGACAGTGAATTCAATGGTGCAGCCATTCAAAGGTTACCTCTGTGACTTGAATGTTATATAGTGATTATGTGTGAAATTCATTTGGATTTTAGTATTGATACTCTGCCTATATTAAGACTGTATTATTGGTTTGGCACTAGTGGTTTTGATAATCATTTTTTTTGATTTCTGGTTTTGACCTTGGCTTTGTCTCTGTGACCATGTCTATTCCCCAGGTCCTTCTTTTTAAATCAGACTGACTTTTTCCTTACTATTTAGTAAATTTCAGATTTAATATACTGGATTACAGGTGACAGGCCACTCTTTAACATATGGGGTGATAGGCATGTTTGTTTTACACATATGTGTGTACAAGCGATCAACTGGTTGTTAGTGAAGTTTTAGCACACTGGACATCACTGACCAGTAGGTGTTGTCATAAGTACTATACAATACAATACAATACAATACAATTTATTTTTGTATAGCCCAAAATCACACAAGAAGTGCCGCAATGGGCTTTAACAGACCCTGCCTCTTGACAGCCCCCCAGTCTTGACTCTCTAAGAAGACAAGGAAAAACTCCCAAAAAAATAACTTGTAGGGAAAAAATGGAAGAAATCTTGGGAAAGGCAATGTAAAGTGAGACCCCTTTCCAGGTAGGTTGGGCGTGCAGTGGGTGTCAAAAAGAAGGGGGTCAATACAATACAATACAATACAATACAATACACAGGACAGAACAAATCCTCAATACAGTATAAAAATAAAAATTTTAGATGTAGCAGAATTTAACAGTAGATTATATCACATAATATGATTTGGATTTGTTCAGAGTCCTGGAGACCTCATCCATCAAGCCACCTCCCCCATTTGGCCATTCCACGGCTGAAACAGTGCTGGGCCAGCCAATCCGATGAAAGGACCCCTCTTTCCCATGATTCCTGCGATCCTCCATCAGGGATGACTTTACCTTAAGCAGGCAAAACAACTTGGCAGGTGGGACGTGGCACCATGTGCCACATTTGAGTACCGAGAAAAGAAACAGAATAGGTGAGGGTTAGTATCCAATTATAACTATCATGTTACTTATGTTTAGTGCTAATGTCTGACAACAGACATACAGTCTGTACAGTTAATCAGCAGCTCTAGTCAGGATATGCTAAACTGAAGTAGTGAGTCTTCAGCCGGGATTTAAAAGCTGAGACTGAAGGGGCATCTCTTATAATAGCAGGCAGACCATTCCACAGTTTAGGGGCCCTGTAACTAAAAGCTCGACCTCCCACTGTTATTTTATTAATCCTTGGAATCATAAGCAGACCGGCATCTTAATGTGCGCTCAGGTTTGTAAGTCATGATAAGTTCAGACAAGTAAGCCTGACCTTGGCCATTTAATGCTTTATATGTTAAAAGGAGAATTTTGAAATCTGCGTTAAACTTAACCGGGAGCCAGTGTAAGGATTTAAGAACTGGAGTTATGTGTTCATATTTTCTTGTTCTTGTCATAATTCTTGCAGCTGCATTTTGGATTAACTGGAGGCTGTATAAAGAACAGTTTGAACATCCAGTGAACACCGCATTGCAGTAGTCAATCCAACTAGAAATAAATGCATGAATTAAGTAGCACATAGAATAGTAAAAAGGATCTGAGAACCGTAAAAGACTCACAAGCCAGGCCAGGATCTTTACTAGCTTGCCTAAACAAAGGCCTTGTTTCACTTAACTTGACCCCATAGCTCAACAGGCAGGCTTGGGCCTGCACATGCCTAAAATAGAGCCCAGGTTTTAAAGTTCAAAATATACTTTTAAATCTTCCACAAAACACCAAAGATGCCCCACAAGAGGAAAGAATTGTCAAATCTCTGGCGTGACAGACAGGTCCACACAAAGAATTTTTACAAATGCAGGAATTTAATTAAATAACAAAAAGAAGCACAAAGGATGGCAAAAAAGAGGCAAAAAGGGTTTGCATAAAAAGTCAACCCAGAACAGACAAATTTTAATGCAAACTCCAAGACCCAAAAATCAAAGACATTAACAACATAAATCTAAAGACCAGAAAGTCCATACTCACTAAAATTTGAAACGTCAATGAACTCCAGAATCTTGTATAAAGGGCGAGGGTAGTCCTTCAGCAGTGATGTCAAAGTGGCTCAGCGTCTTCGGGTTCTATCTACAAAACACAAGGAACAAATACACACTGAAACATATCATACATAAATACTGAATGAAAAATAAATATAACAATAATAACAGAAATGACAGCATGGAGAATAATACTTCAAAAATAACAAAAAACAACAGTCAAAAAGAAAATTCACATAAGCTCAGAATAAACCCTGGCAGCAATGTAACAGTAGCTTACACTACTCTTTAGAGTGCTATGATGAGTTTTGAAAATCTTGCCGGTGACTAGACATGGTGTTATAGGGATGAGACAGACATCATAAAGATTTGGCGTAGCCACCCGTATATAATTCCACGGCTGCAAAATAGGTTGTAAATTGAACAGAGATGTTCACTGGTTTGAGTCCGAGACAGAACTGACTAGATGTAAGCAAGATGGCGGTGTTAAAGGCACGTACAGGAAGTGAAGCCATCATTGGGACCTGAACCGGAAGCAATATCATTGGGACCTGAAGTGACGCCATCTTTGGGCCTGGAACCGGAAGGGATGCCATCAGGACACAAATGTTGTCATCATTGGGGACAGAAAGTGATGTCATCGGGACGGGATTTCCCGAGAAGGAACTGAGAAAGACAGTTAGCCAACTCCTGGTGTGTTGTGGTATTACAATTACTCAGGCCCTTTAGCTGCCTTCTATTCGCATGTGTGTGACAATGAGTAAAAGAATTTGGGTTCAAACAGTCCCATTTGCTGTCTGTGTGAAGTCTGCCTATTCTCCTTGTATTGGTGCACTTTTTCTGTGGGTGATTCATTGTCCTCACTGATCCCAAAGACAAGAAGTTTTGCTCAAGTGGCTCAGTGCAGATTTGTCTGTGTGTGCCCTGCAGTGAACTTGCATCCATGGTGGTTCCTGTCATGTGTCTAATAATGCTGTTACAGGTGATGTTCCTTTTTTGAAGTTCTTCTATAAGGACACATCACCATCATCATCAACGTCATCACCCCTACTGAGATGCACATGTGCTGACCTGCATACCCTCATGTCTTCATGACGTGTTGGCTTTCAGGGACACGATGCCTTTAAGTCTCCTTGAAGTCCCAGTGTCCTTCAGCTAAAACAAGGTGAAACTACATTTTGTGCATCCATCTACATTTTTTTTTCTTACTCATCTCCAGCTTTATTTGTTAGGGGAAAAAAAGAAGAAAAGGAAACAGCTGTCTCTTCCTATCGTGTAATCCTCTTCAAAATGGCATACATGTTTAAACACACGCAGTGAAGAGGAGTGTGTGTGAATGGCTGAATCATTGATGCTAGAGACCAGAAGCTCTTTTAGTGGTGATTTTTCTCCAGCTGCAGTCTGAGGACACAGGGAGGCACTCTCTGCTGCCTTGTGCCCTATGGTAGCAGTAAACTCACACACACACACACACACACCCCTGCAGAATCAGACACTCCTATGTATGCACATTCATATATAAATAAAGATACATAGGGTGATGCACACACGCCCTACATTGTGGCTCACGTGCACACATGTATTGTACATTCATATTGTCACACAGGCCCATATACTTCAGCATATTCATATACACTCAGAGGCTCACTTGGACACACACATATAGACACACACTAAAGCACACACATTAACATGTGGAATCAGCCACTTAATTCTATAGCATAGCCAGAGTTGTTGCTCTGACTTTAATTTATGAATTATTATTTTGTTATCCTGTAAATCTAATTTTTCAGATTATGTTATTCATTTGATTTTTCTGTTTTGATAGATACTGTAGATAGATAGATAGCACTTTTTACATTACATTATTACAGTGTATTATGTAGTACTAGGATGTTGTATCTTGTTAGCCATTATGAAAGTAGTGAGAAGTCAAGCAAAATGACACCTTTTATTGGCTAACTGAAAAGATTACAATGTGCAAACTACCGAGGAAACTCAGGCCCCTTCTTCAGGCAAGATGTTAGCCAATAAAAGGCGTCATTTTGCTTGACTTATCACTACATACAGTGTATTATGTAACACTGATATTTATATTATTACTATTGATATATAATTTATTCATTTTGTTATATTTTATGTCAGCTATGTATGCAGTGCTTTCTGTTATCTGCCCTGCTGCGTTTATGTGGAGCCTACTGTAAGCTTGGACCACCCAGTTAGGCAGCTGCACTACTGACCCCAGGAGTATTTAATCCAAACCTGTTCTGCATTGCCATTATGATTTTGATTCCTGGTTTTAGATTTTTGTGCTTATATTTATGGATCCTCTGGCTTTTGATACCTTCATTCATTTTTTGTTACTGCCTTGGTTTTTCTTGTAATAGTTTTGCATTCTTTTGAATAAATCTTTAGATATAAGGAACATTTTCAGTTTCCCTATTCTCTACTTTTATATGGACATTGTTGCTGAATATTAAGTTCCTAGGACATGACTGACCAGAAGAGCAGACCACCCCTTTGCACAAGTAACACTGCTGAGACTTTTTCTGTGTTACCACTACTGAATATTCAAGACACTAGGCACCACAGCCAAAGCTCCATTTTTGCGTTTGTGCATGCCAAAATGCTTGTCTGTTAAATTGGGGTTAGGATGTCTGCGGTGAGGCCTATTCCTGAGGCTCAAAACTGAATCGCGGTAGTCTGTTTTTCTGTTGATTTTTGGATGTCTGCTCCCTTTTTGTGATTCTTAGTACTGGATATCATTACACCTAACAATGGCTGAAGGTAATGTCACAGTATTAACTCTGTAGCTTTTGCATGCCTAAATGGCCTGGGTTTGGACCCATTGATGCAGCATTAAGAGGCCTCATCCCAGTAGGTTAAAAAAAAGACGAGAAGGCACAAAAATGTGAATAGGAACAATACAGCAAAATATAAAATGTATAAATGAAGCAGTATAATCCACACACCATACACACAAACTGCCACATAGACTGACATACACACATATTCATTTATATGCAGGGGCTCACATACACAGATGTTGCCAGGATTGTACCTAAATTAAGAAGAAAACAAATTCACATGCACTCAGACCCACTCTCATACATACATATGCTCACTTGCACACATATAGTATGTGCAACATACACACATACTCTCACACACTGAAAAGATGAATGAATTTCACAAATAGGAAACCCCACTATCTAGCGTGGGTGGGGTGGTGTTTTGACCTTGGACCTTGTGCCATGAGTGACAGAGGTAGAATGAGTCCAAAATAAGTTGGAGTGCCAAGTGGGCTAACCCAGTTTAATACATTCAGAAAAATAAAATAAATTAACAGTGGCGCTCAAACACAAACAATCACAGGCAATCACCTCAAGTTTTGCCCTGTAGTGGTGTTACAATACAAAGAAGGGTGAGGTTTTGGACGAGCTCCAGTCTCACAGGCACTTAGTTCTTACTCTGATGTTGTCTGGACCAGAAGACGTAGGGCTTCCCTGTTTTTTCTTTTGCATTTTAAATTGTTTTTGTCTTCTTCCTAGATGTCTGACAACAACAACAACAACATTTATTTATATAGCACATTTTCATACAAAAAGTAGCTCAAAGTGCTTTACATACTGAAGAAAATAAAATAAAAGACAAAATAAGAAATTAAAATAAGACAACATTAGTTAACATAGAAAAGGAGTAAGGACCGATGGCCAGGGTGGACAGAAAAAACAAAAAAAAAAAAAAAATCTGCAGGGGTTCCAGGCCACGGGACCGCCCAGTCCCCTCTGGGCATTCTACCTAACATGTATGAAGTAGTCCTCTTTGTAGTTAGGGTTCTCACGGAGTCACTTAATGTTGGTCATACAGACTTCTGGCTTTTAATCCATCCATCATTGTTGGAACATCACGGTGCTTTGAGTAGATGGTGGAGGCACAAGCCACCACCAAAAGGACACCGGAAAAGGAAACAGAAGAGAGAGTAGGGGTTAGTACAGATTTTAGAGCCACCATGAATAGTTATTATAATGAGTTGGATATACAGAGTATCAGGATTTTAATTACAGTGAAGTTATGAGAAGGCCATGTTAAACGACATCTGACTTATGTTTAGAGACTTAAAGATGATCTATGAATAAGACTTCTACTTTTTCTATTTGTATATCTGTGTTATACAAGTGTGCATTGATTTGTTTTTATCTACTATTTTAAGTATGTTGTTTATTTATTCATTCTTATTCTTATCTATTTATTTGTTTTTCTTTTCTTGCAACTTTTTCTTTGCCATCTTGTAAAACACTTTGAACTACATCCTTTGTGTGATGATATCCTATAGAAATAATGATGTTGTTCTCCTTCACATGGGGTGTTGCTATGGAATTGAAGACCCGCCTCTCTCCTTCAGTCATTGGTCAAGAGTTGTGTCTTCAGTTCAAAATCTTGCTTTCCACCTCTCCATATGAAAGTGCATTCTGTTTGAGGATTACTTTCATTTTCAGAGGTGATTATTTCAATAATATTTCATTAAGCATTTGTGTGTTTTGGAATGTTGTGAACATATAACTGGATGACTTGAAATGTGGATTATGAGACTTTTACTTTTTTAATATTGTTTACTGTTAGCCAGTGTTGGTCACCAATGGCTACTATTACATCAAAAACTTTGTTGTGTTCATTCCTCATGAAAATATAAAATTTAATTTTTTTCTTGGTCATCACTACAAACTATGTGTGGTAAGTAACATAAAAAGTATCATTTTGGGCTTAATATTCCTTTAAAGTGTAAAAGGGCAAAGTACAAGAATAGTCAAAAATCAGGTGAGGGTTAGGAAACCAGAGAATCAAACATCAAAGTCAATATATAAACCAAGAGCAATGTCAAAAAGTTTCCAAAAGTTCTATTTCCAACTTGAAATTTGCTTTGAAAATCTTTTTGGCTTTTATTGTTTTGATTGGTAATTAGAAGCAGCACCTAGTGTTGCAAGGGCAACTCATTTTAAGGTCTGGTCTGTTTGTCTTCCACTGGAGCTGCTCCAGGCATGTCCTAAAGGGCAGAGACCCTACAGACCCAAGATGCGGTAGAGGGATTATATGTCTTGGCTGGCTTGAGAACACCTGATAAAACCTCAGGAAGAGCTAAGGACAGGGAAGTGTGGGCTGACCAGCTTGGCTGGCTGCTGCTGCAAAACTCAACAGAGTTGAGCAACCTGACAGAGCTGAAAGAGTTTTATAAGGAGGAAGAATCAAAAATGGCAAAGTGGAGATATTTTAAAGCTGGTGGAGCACTCTAACACAAGACTGTCATGACTGACGAAAGTGCATTGATTAAATACTGGCTCGAGAGAGGTGAATATTTATGAGATCAGGTATTTTACTTTTCAGATTTGTAATTAATTTAGATCACTTTGTAGAGATCTGTTTTCACTTTGACATTAGAGAGTCTTTATCTGTTGATCAGTGTTAAAAAGCCAAATTAAATCCACTAATTCAATGTTGTATAATAAGAGAATGTGAAAACTAATGTAGCATGGCCACATAGGGGGTTTTATTTTTGTGAACGTATGTCCTGTTGAGTGATTGTTAAACGTGAATAAAAGCAATGGTCGCACAGACTCCTATTTGTAAATTGAGGTCTGTGTCTTTAAACAGGTTTGCACGGATGCAGAGGGGCTTGTGGGATTTGTAGTTTGTGGTTTGCAGGCAACTGGACAGATAAAAGCGGAAGGGAAGGATGTGGCGGGACTGTTTGATTGTACATTTTCTGATAGACTCCATCATCGACAGCAGCTAAACCTTTTATTAATTGGGTGTTCATATAGGAGAGGGATGGTGCATGTCCACCGGATTTAAGGACGGCAGTGGGTTCTCTTTCCTCCAAATCCAGTCCTTCGATACTCTTTTATAAAAGGCGCACCTCTGAAGACTATTACTTTTCTGGACTCTGGTGTTAGGACTGTGCTCACTATCCAAGTTCCAGGAATCAGTTTATACCCGGCCGGGATGCCCCTGCTGCATATGTTCTAGGGGGAGCAACCATGGGCTCCTCAGTACCTCCCCCGGGATGCTTGGTGGCAGCCTCCCTGGGTGACGTTGGTGCCTCAGTTTCCCACAGGGCTGCATGGGAGATTGAGTTCTCCACAACCCGGTGGGGATCTGGGGTGGCCGCCAGGGGGTGCTGCATGGATCCCTGAGCGTTTATGGACACCTCTACAGCCCCGCCCGGAAGTGCAATTAGCCACAGGTGATCAAGCACCTGGAGCACTTCCTGGTGGGCTATAAAAAGGACCAGCATCCACCACTCAGGGGCCAGAATCGGAAGGAAGAGGACGAGGTTGCCGGGGAGGAGTGGTGTTGCCAGAGGAAGGATTGGTTTGGTTATGTTGAAGTGCTTTGGGACTGTGGGACACAGGGAAGGCGTGCCCCATGGCTGAAGAGAAAAATAAAAAGTCTTATTGATTTTACACGTGCCTCTGCATTAGTTTGTGTCGGGTCGGGCGCTATATAGCGCCTTTATTACAACTGTTAATATCATTGAATGGGGTTTGTTCGGTACTTTTGTCATTATTTTTCTTTACTGTGTTTGTAAGTAGTTATTATAATAAATAAGGGATATTTATATATTTGTTTGTAGGATGTGTTTAATCCATATGGGCATTTTCCTGGGGTATTGTTAATATACGGGTGACAAGGTGGAAATACTGTAGGGCTTAGGTGTTGGCCTGATTCTATCCGTCCCTCATTTTAATTTTTAAAAAAAATAATTTTATTGATTTTATTGAAATCACACATCATTCCATACAAATAGATCAATTTTACAAAAATAGGATTCAAAACAAATCAACCCCCACCCCTGAGAAAGAGAGCATGGGCAGCAGAATAAAATTTAAAGCTAGTAAAAATAAGTAAATAGATGAATTAATAAGTGAATAAAGATAAATGGAGAAGAAAAAGAAATGGGTAGAGAATCTGCTTTCTCAGTGCTTTAAATGCTTATTCTAAAATGTTATTGATTAGATTAGGTTTTGAAAAATGTCTGCACAGTTCCTCTAAGTGCGAATTAGATTTTTTCCAATTTCAAATAGTATATAATATCAGTTACCCACTGACTTAAAAGAGGAGAGTTAGAATTCCTCCAGTTTAGCACAATAAGTCTGCGTGCCAAAAGTGTAGTGAAGGCAATCACAGTTTGTTTGTCCTTCTCCTCTTTAAGCCCATCTAAGGGGTCCAACAAACACCACGTTAGTGGATTAGGAGGGATTGTGACCCCAAGGCTGTCTGAAAGGCATTTAAAGATTTTGGTCCAAAATGATGTTAATTTGGTGCACGCCCAAAACATGTGACCCAGAGAGGCTGGAGCTTGATTGCAGCGTTCGTATGTTGGATCTTGCATTTTGGAAAATTTTAAACGAGACAAATGTGCTCGATATATAATTTTGAGTTGAATAATTGTATGCTTTGTGCATATGGAGCTCGAGTGAATTCTCTGCATTGCTACCTTCAACTCCTTTTCTGAGATGTTGAGTGAGAGATTCTTTTCCCACTGTCCTCTTGGATCTTTGAAAGGGAGGGACTGTAAAATGGTTTTATATATTGCAGAAATGCTGTCTAAGTCCTCGAAACTGAGCAATATTTTTTCCAGCATAGAGGGAGGTGGGGGGTGAGGAAAACTGGGCAGGTTCTGTTTAACAAAGTTTCTAATTTGAAGATAGTGAAAGAAATGTGTTGCTGGAAAGTTAAATGTGGAGTGTAATTGTTTGTAGGATGCAAAGACATTATCTATGTACATATCTCTAAGTGATTTCATCCCAAATTTTAAAAGCATTGTGACTTATTTGCTATGTAAATCTGGTGGCAACCTCCGTGCTTTCTAGAAGTCAGAGGTTCGCTACACTGTTAACGGATGAATACTTTTTATAGATGTTGTATACTGTTAGATGACATTTATATTAATCAACTTTGAATTTGCTCTGTTTTGCTGTAAGTTTATCCTAATCTGCTTTTTCTATATATACATTATCTATCCATCTATCAATCCATTTTCTAACCTGCCTGTCCAAAGCAGGGTCCTGGGACAGCTGGAGCTATCCCAGCAATCATTGGGCACAACCCCTGAACAAGGCGCCAGTACTGCATCTGCTTTATGTCATTTAGAATTTGTATTGTACCTGTAAACTTGCTAAAGTTCTCTGAAACTACATTCAGTTAAGAGCGCTTTATAAAAACAAGAATTGAACTAATGACAGGCTGCTGCTTAGTGGATGTCGTGGGTTAAAGATGTGGAGACTTTCAGGGCTAACCAAGAACGTTTTGATTCTTCCAGTACCAACCACAGGTGTGCTCAGACTTTCTGAGGGCATACTGGCCTAAATGCCCCTTAACTGTGGCACAGCAGTGGATGATCTGGCCCATCTCTGCTGTATGTGTGTGTGTATGTGTCTGTTAATGGAGCACAAGACACCTTTGAGTCACACCCTAACATGTCTTCTTTCCCTCACACCCCTGTGTGATTGCCATACCAAACCCCAGGTCTTCTATGCAAACCCTCCAACAGAAATGCGAATAATGGCAAATTTTAAGACGGTGACACGTAGAGGGCCTGTGAAAACATCCATTATTAATTAACAATGATAAATGCAGTTTTCTCTTCTCCTTGTTCCAGCGTGCGTTTTCTCCATTTGTCTGCTTCTCGCTAAATTTTTCAGTGTTTTTCACATCAGACTGATGTTACTTATAATTACTAACTTTGCACCAAAATTATATTTGACATGGCTTGTGTGGGTAATTAGAGCATTTCGGAGAGCAGGAAGTCACCTGGGAAGGACAGCGAGGCTAAAAAGGCACCCAAAGAGTGGAAGTAATTTAAATATTACATGCACCTCCTTGAAAAATGCCAAAAATCATTTGAATTAGCAGAAAAGATGCTTGACTAATTCAGAAGTGGAGACAAAGCCAGACATGTTGGGGCCCGCTGTCCTGGTGTCAAGAAAGCCTCCTGGAGAGCTGAAGAAAGAGCCAGCTGTAGCAGGGAGGGCGCCGTGGGCATCGGCCGTGTGTGTGTGCGTGTGTGTGTGTGTGTGTGAACTGAACAAGCCACAGGCTCCATCTCACCAGAGCTCTAAACCAACGACAGTCACCCCAGAACTGCAGAAACCCCTACTTTACACCTCAATGGAGGCAGTGCTATGGAGCGAGCTGTTCAGGTAAGCTGTCATCTGGTGCTCTCTGATTCACTTTCTAAGCAGCACCTGGTGCTTCCTGATCAAACTTAAATCTATATAGTGCCACTCTGTAGTGGGCGTCACATTAAATGCAATTCTGTTTTTGCACAGATGTGTTAAGTGACAAGCACAAGGTCACACAGGCAATTGAACAGGCATCTTTCAGGTTTACAGTCCAATCCCCCGTCACCGTCAGCCCTCGTTTCTTGTTTCATTACGCTGTAGATAATCAGCACATGCAATCTGAAAAGGGCACCTAAAGGACAAAGCAGCATTTAAAGTTTGCTTTCCTCTACAATGCTTGCTGGCCTTGCAATTTGATGGTTTAGCAAAGGGCAATGCAGCCTGATGGCTGAGCCTTGGGGTTTTTAAACCAGGAAGCTGTGTGTTCAATCCCTGCCTATCCTGAGTAAGTTACTTAAGCTGCCTGTGCACCAAATCTAAAATGTAATGCCAGTGGCACCTGCACTTCAGAACAGGTAATCCACCTGAAGCTAAACATGCTTGGGCTCGGATGGGAGATCATCTAGGAAAAGGTTGGGTCGCTGCTTGAAGAAGAAGTGTTGGTGAGGCCATCAGACATGTGTCCTGTGTGTGGATCCCAATGTCCCAGTGCAGTGATGGGGACACTATGTTGTAAGTATGGTGCTGTTCTTTGGATGAGATGTAAAACCAAGGTCATGACTCCCAGTGGACATTAAACAATCCTGGGCATTCTTTGAAAAGAGTAGGGTGCACTCTGATGTCCAAGTGAAACTGGCCAGCACAGCCTGGCCCCTAATCATTCCGTGTCTCTAATTGGCTAACTTTTTCCCTCACCTCATCACCATCTCATACCTAATGTGTGGTGAATGATGTTGCATCATCCAGATGGTCACATTAAAAAAAAGAATGTCCAAGTGTATTTGGGTAAATTGCCCTCAAGGTATATCGCCTTTGTAAACTGTAATATATAGTTCACTTCAGTTTGTTTGAGCAAAATTAAAAACTTAGAAAAATGACAATTTTTATCCTCCAGGATAGGGTCATTATTAAGGTCTGTGCTGACCAACTTTGTGGTGTCCTTTGTCACCTGCTCAGTCTGTTCCTAGAGCTCCAGAAAATGCAGCTGCTGTGGAAAACATCCTGCATTGTTCCTGTTCCAAAGAAGGCAGGCGCCTCTTCACCTCATGACTAGAGACCAGTGGCACTTACAGTACATCTCACATCATAAAGACCTTTGAGTCCTCAAGTCCTTTTGTGGTACACCACCTGGAACCACTGCTATCGGACAAAGATTGGAGGGGAGGATGCAATTATCTATCTGTGCCACAAAAGCTTATACTCAACTGGACAAAGCTGGCAGCACTGTGAGGATTATGCATCTTGATTTCTCCAGTGCCTTTAATGCCATCCAGTCATTACTGCTAAGGGATAAACTCAGAGATATACAGGTGGATAAGCCTATGGTTTCCTGGATAATGGACTATCTGTAGGGCAGACTGCAGTTTTTGAGGTTCAAGGACTGTATCTCTCACATGAATGTCAGCAACACTGGAGCACCACAAGGATCAGTCTTATCTCTTTTTCTCTTCACTGTGTACACCTCTCGCTACAAATATAACCCCAGGTCATGTCACTTGCAGAAGTTCTCAGATGAATCTCCACTTATGGGGTGTATTAATAAAGGGGATGAGACAGAGGTTAGGAGTCAGGTTGAGAAGTTTGTTTCTGGGTGCAAAGAGAATTGTCTGCATCTTAAAATCAGCAAATAAAGGAACTGATTACTGCACCAAAGAGCCTCTATGTAGAGGTGATGTGCACCTACAAGTGCTTGGGGGTCCACATTAATAACAGGTTCAACTGGTCTTGGAACACAAAGGAACTATAGAAGAAAGGGCAGAGCAGGCTCTTCTTCCTTAGGAAACTGCGTTCCTTTAACGTGGGAAGTGCCATCCTTCACATCTTCTATTACTCTGTAATGGCCGGTGTGACCTTCTACACTGTGGTGTGCTGGGCCAGTAACATCACTTCAAGAGAAGCCCACAGAATTTACAAACTGATTAAAAGGCCAAGAACAACTATGAGATGCGTCCTGGAATTCGTAGTGAGGGAAAGAATTAAAACACAACTGAGTTCCATTACGAACTTGATCCAACTGGTCTACAACTCGCCACCAGAAAATCAAAAGGGTCAGAAACACCTCTTGAAACACCTCCCATGTAAATCTAATTTACAGAGCATCTTTTTAATAGTAGACTCATACACTTGGAAATCAAAAGTGGCAAGAACTACCTGTTCTGAGTTGTTTAGAGGCTTCTTTCAGCATCTCATGTTCTGCTCTTGGGTTGAACTTGTTGTGGAAGCCTGGTCTGAACAAGCTGATAGTTCTTTGAAATCTCTTCCACTTGTAGATGATCTTCGAGACAGTGGAATAGTTGACTTCCAGATGTTTGGAGATCTTTTGAAATGGCTTCCCACATTCTTAGGTATCTAGAACCTTCATTTTGGAGGCTTTCAAGAGCCATTTTCATCTTGGCATGGTGATAGCACCCACTTCAGCAACTTAAGAGGAAATCAAACTAAATGTCATGTTCAGACCAGTTCCTCTCTAATGACGTTTTAATCATTTGCCCCTGATTTTAATTTGAGGTATTTGAGGTAGTGATAAATGTTTGGGTTCACTTCTTTTTCACATGCAAACTTTGCATTTATGTTTATTTAAACTATACAAGGGCAGCATGGTGGTGCAGTGGTAGTGCTGCTGCCTTGTAGTTAGGAGACCCCGGGTTCGCTTCCTGGGTCCTCCCAGCGTGGAGTTTGCATGTTTTCCCTGTGTCTGCGTGGATTTCTTCCAGGTGCTCTGGTTTCCTCCCACAGTCCAAAGACATGCAGGTCAGGTGCAATAGTGATTTTAAATTGTCCCTAGTATGTGCTTGGTGGGTGTGGGTGTGTGCGCCCTGCAGTGGGCTGGCACCCTGCCCAGGGTTTGTTCCTGTGTTGGCTGGGATTGGCTCCTGTGACCCTGTAGTTATGATATAGCGGGTTGGATAATGGATGGATAAATTATACAATGGACTACAAATGGTAAACGCGGACTGACGTTTGCAACACGATAGCTCCTTTGTCTAAAGATCGTTATCAAACTTTGATAAGTCCAGATATGATAAAAAAGAAAAAACATTTTACACATGACTGTAGATAGCTGCTTTTGAGGCTGGAAAAAGTTTCTGGGAGACTGCTTATATAATTTACATTACATTTACTTAGTTTGATGACTCCAAGGTTTGATTATCCAAGGCAACTTACAACATTTGAGATTAGTTGCACTTCTTTTTGTTTTTTCCAGTTAGGGCACAGGCAGGTGAAGTTACTTGCTCAGGGTCACATAATCTTCATCAGTAGCATGATCTGAACCCAGAACTAGGCCAGAGGGAAATTTGTTAATGCATTAGTAACATTATATAGCGCTTTTCAGAGCCAGCACAATTAGGCGATCTTGTCAAACAGAGAGGGGTAAGCTCATTTAATCAGTCAAGCGGATTATTCATTTTGTATACAGCACAATGCCAAGGTGGATGTGTAATACAACAATAGCGTGAGGTGAATGATCTGAAACTCAGTAAATCAGTCAAAGGATGATTAATGTCGTATGGCGCCCAACACCATCAGGATGTGCTCTTCATATTCAATTCAAAATGCACTTTCTCAAACAGTGCGATTCGGCCTTCCTGCACATCAGTTAATCAGAAGACCACCTGGTGAAACTGGTTAAGCACCACTAAATAAAACTTTGATGACTGTACAGTCAAATGACGGCTCGGCCCCTTCCATTCACACACCACAGGCCGTCTTCCTCCCACTGCGTTGTGTCGTCTATTGCTTTACATAAACTTACCACGGCTAGCCGTGCCCCCCGTCTCTCCTCCTCCTCCTTTCCTCCCTGCTTAAGAAAGTAATAATGAAAAGAAATATGATTATACATCTGCTGCAAATAAAATTAAGTATAGTGTGTTGGGGCTTATAGTAGAAAATATTGCTCGGTGTTCATTCATAATTAAAAGATCTGAAGGTCACAACTGCGGGACGGGAGGTTGGAGAGCGGCAGCCACTTTCACCTTAAGGCAGGCTGGCAGCGTGATTCATTCGTGCTCAGCTTCACGTGCGCCTCAATTTATGACTCCGAATTTCGGCAAGCCGGCCTAATAGATTCTATAAAATTTTATGTTGAACATTTGAATGCCATTTCTCGCTGGCAACTCCACTCCTCTCATTTGCATGGCAGACAAGCCAAGCTCAATTCCGGAGGAGGCACTGCATGCCTCGGCTCTCCGGTCACATTTATCTGCCTTGCTTTACCTTTTTCCTTTTTTTTTTATCAAGAAGTCAGGTGTTGACAGTGTTTTCCAGAATTGCTGGGTCACCCTTCTTCTCTTACTGTTTTATCTTAGGGATTCCTTCCTTCCATCACCATTTTTAGATTTAAAGAAAATCACTCAATACTCTAGAATGACAAAGAAAACACATTTTTTGTAAATTTATTAAAAATAAAAAACTGAACTATCACATTGAAGTATTCAGACCCTTTACTCAGTATTTTGTACTTAGTTGAAGCCCCTTTAGCAACTATTCCAGCTTTGAGTGTTCTTGTGTGTAACACAATAGACGTCACACACCTGAATTTAGGGATTTTCAGCCATTCTTCCCTGCAGATCGTCTTAATCTCTATCAGGTTGAATGGGGACCACCAGTGGACAGCTGTTTCCAGCTCTCTCCAGAGAAGATTGATTGGGTTCAATTCTGGGCTCTGGCTGGGCCACTCAGGATCAGTCACAGAGCTGTCCCTAAGCCTCTCTTGTGTTGTGTTTGCTTTGTGATAAGGGACATTGTCCTCTTGGAAGTCTGAGGGTTTTCTTTAAGGTGTTTTTCTGTACTTTGCTCCATTCAGCTTTCTCTCAACCCTGTCTAGACTCCCAGTCCCTGCCACTGAAAAGCAACTCCACATTATAATGCTGCACAGTATGAAGCACCATTGCGCAGGTTATGTGTGGTTGCAGGTTTCCTCCAGACATGACACTAATCTTGGTTTCATCAGACCAGATAATCTTGTTTCTTGCAGTCTGAGAGCACTTTGGGTGCAGGTTCCCAACTTTGCTGAGGAGTGGCTTCTGTCTCGCCACTCTGTCATAAAGTTTAGGTCAATGCAGTGTTGCAGAGATGGTTGTCCTTCTGGTAGTTTCTCCCATCTCCACACAGTTTCCCTGGAGCTCCGTCAGAGTGACCATCGAGTTCTTGGTCACCTTTCTTATCTAGAAAGAGTTGTAGTTGTTCCAAATTTCTTCCATTTAAGAACTATGGAGCTCAATGTGCTCTTGGGAACATCCACTGATGCAAAACTTTTTTTGGTATTCTTCCCCAAATGTGCGCTTTGACACAATCTAGTCGTTAAGCTCTTCGGGCATTTCCTTTAAACTCATTGCTCATTTTTTGCTCTGATACTCATTGTCATCTGTGGACACTCTGCAGACAGTCCTGTGCCTTCCCTAGTCATGTCTAATGCATTGAATTGACTACAGGCAGACACTAAACAAGCTGTAGGAACATCTCAATGATGATCAATAGAATGGGATGTACCTGAGCCAAAACAAAGAGTCGGAATACTTTGTGAAGGTGATATTTCAACTTAAAAGAAAAAACTAAACTAAAATCATGTTTTCTCTTTGTTATTCATGGGGTACTGAGTGATAAGAGAAAAAACGGTTTTAAATGATTTTATCAGAAGGCTGCAACAAAGCAAAGTGTCAAGAAAGTGAAGTGATTTTTAATGGAGAGGACAGAAAATGAGGTGAAAGCCAATATGTACAGGGAGTGGGCAAGTGTCCAGAAACATCAAAAACAGCCAATAATGCCCTGCCTGACAGAGCTGATGCTGCATGAAGGGGTTCAGCCACAATTTCTGCCCCTTTATGTCATTTTTCTATTCTGTCAAAATATGTAAAACATGACACATCAGCGTCTCTTCTGTTTGCAGTGTCCTTATTCCTCATCTCTGTATTTTTTGCATTGGACTTCAGGCTCAATGCTCAATGGTTGTCAGCTCTCGCACAAACAGAGCCCACCCTCATGACAAAAGACAAATTCAGGGCAAGATGTAGACTGGTTGGAGTGAGTAGCTTTGTATGTCAAACTACATGACGGTTGCACAACTACTTAAGATTATGTAAATGAAGTTTGCCACTAGTCATGAAATGTGACATGGCCTTAAGATGGGTTCCACCAGTCAGGATGCTTTGGCAATTCAGGTAGGAACAAAAATGGAAAATCCAACCAGTTCTGCCATGCATGGAACATCTTGTGTTTTATTTCTTATAGTCCTTTCCAAAAAGCATAGATGATACTGTGGTGTGACTAGTGTGATGGGTTGCCACAGCTACTACTTGGGATACTACTGGGATACCAACAGAATGGAAGGATCAGGGGAGAGGGCATTGGTGAGGCAATACCTCCCCAGGGACACTAGAGGGCAGCCCTCCTAGGCAGCAGTGGCACCACGGATTCCAGCAGGGCATTCCGGGAGCTGGAGTTTAGTGTAACCCTGTTGGGTTCCATGGGGGCCACCAGGGGGAGCTACAGAGCCCTATAAAGGACCTCCAGCACACCTGGGAATGATTCCAGGTAATTCTGATGAGCCACCTGGAACACTACTGGGACCTGAATAAGAGGAGCACCCTCACTCCATTTAATGGCCAGATTTGGGAGGAAGAAGACAAAGCCTGAGGAGGAAGTGGAGGCGGATGGACTGGTGGCAGTGAAGGGAGTGTGTTGTGTTGGTGTACTGTGCACAAAACTGTAAATAAAGTGGGTGTTGTGTGTTGAACCTGTGTTTTGTCTGCTGTCTGTGTCGGGGCTTAGGGCGGCTGTATGCGCATAGGCTTCACAGTAGCTAAAGCATACAAATAAATTCATATCAAATTTCATATGAAGTTAAAGAAGAACACAAAATCTAGCCTTAAATACTCTGCATAGTTCCATCTCATTTAACAGAATATAAACTAATATCTCTCTATTTTAAAAGGAAATCCTGAGACGAGATTTTTTCAAAGAGATAACTTCAAGTCCCGTGAGACGAGACTTTGGCTGTGAGATTTTTTTCAACTCACGCCCTCCTCTCAACCATATTCAACCATGCACACAGCCCTCTCACCTCTCAATCGTGTGAATACTTTTGATAGACACAGTTCTTGCTCTCATAGCTCTTATAAATTTTTATGTTTCCTCACTTAAGTTCCCAATTAAAGATGACTTATTATGTCCAAATCTTATTGAAGAATTTCATCCTGAAGAGATATCAACAGAAGAAATGAATACACGGGCAATCCTAGCACAGAGAAACGATGAAGTTAAATGAATTAAAACGAAAATTGTCAATCGGTTACACGGCAAATTGGTTAAATGTGTATCAATAGACTATGCTGAAACAATTGGTGGTGATCATGCAGAAGATAAAAACATCAACTTACAATATCACGAAAAATATCTACAGCCGTTAACATCGTCTTGTCTTCCACTACCCGAATTACTGTTGAAAGAAGGAAGTATCCAAGAAAGGTAATGTAGTACATCTTCCCTGGATAACATTAGACAACAAGGAGATCTTGATATGCCATTCATATTAAAACATTTACAGTTTCCTGTTAGAATAGCTTTTTCAAAGACAATTAAGAAATCACAGAGACAAACATTTGATAAAGTTGGTTTATTTATTAGAGAGAAAGAAACGAAATTCACTCACAGGCAGTTATACATTGTGTTGTCACGATGTAACTCCAAACACAGAATCAAAATTCAGTGCGATATTGATGAAAATGAATGAAAAAAATTCTTTTTAATAAAGTTTTACAGTAAAAGTGTAAGTTTAAAAAGTATTTGCGTGTTAATTTCAAATCCAAACAGAACAAAATTATATAATGCAATGAATAACTCTAATGCAACAGGAAACATAATTTACTTTCAAATTATTACATTTTACTATTTTTAATATGGTTAATTGCTCACTGTAATGTAAAATAGTTCTATTATGCATATATAACAACTCCCATGAAAATAACAATCTGTTTAAATTGTACATCTGCATCCCCATATGAGAGTGGCTGAACCACAAAGTGGCTAGCGCGTAGCGCCAACCCGGGGGTTGGCAGGCGAAGTGAGCAGGTTTCATAAAAATCAGAAAAACAAACTAAAAGTGAAAAGAAAAAATTCAAACAAAACACCACACAGTGATTAATGCAAAAGATAAAATAAATAATAATTACCTCTGATGTAACTTAAGTTTAACATATTCAGATTATATAAAGGAATAAAAATATATCATCAATATTCGAAAGATTTTTCTTGATCATTCCCTTTGCCACAGACACCGTGTTTCCCTTTTAAAGGTGACAATTGGTGGGATGCCAGCCATAACTCCCCCAGCCCATTAGGTGGCAACATGGTGTTCCTGATGGAATAGCTGGCCTGAGTTGCCCTTTCAAACCCGAATGTCCAGTAGCTTCCTAAGTGATCCGGCCCTTTAAGATCTACTGTGAGCAAAGGGTGGGCTACTTCTGACTGATTTGCCCTTGAAAGAAAGAAGATTATATGCTCTAAAAAATGAAAGAAATAAGAGGCCAGCGCAAGAATGCTTCTCTGACCTAATTACAAATTGCCAGTGGGCTTAACATGCTTGCCTTTGGAATGTTGGAGGAAAAAAAAGAATATGTGTAGAGAAGCCCATGTGGACATAGGGAGAGCCAGGAAGCTTCACTCTGACTGTGATCAGGGTGGAATTTGAACCCAATGGCATTAAACACTGTGCCATCATCTAGGGGGCCATACTGAGGAGTATTTAGTGCATCTCTCTATGACATTTCTACAGTATGTCATATTATCTGAAGTACCTTTTTTAAGTTTTAGTGTTCACTATCATAGGAGATTAAAAAATAAAGATTAACTGACCGAAGAATTGAATGGAAAGTGTGTGTTATATTTCAAGAATAGTTTTTATTCTAGATGGATAGGCAGAATAGAGTACTTTTCTTCAACAATACAGACAACTGCTGTGATAACAAATAAAATCCATCCATCCATCTTCTTTTTGAATCTGATCGTTTCCAGTCTATCCTAACAAGTCACACTGATGTACACATGCACAAGTACTTGTATCAGGTCACCTAACAAATCAGGCACATCTGAGGGATTTGGGAGAGAGCCTGAATCCCTAGAGAATGCTAAAATGAATAGCGTTAAAGGTTGTAATGGTAAGGCTAAATTGCTATATCTATTCCTTCTATTTCTGTTCTGCCCACTCCATTGAATTTGCACATATGGGCTAAAGCAAGGTATCTAGTCTGCCCACTGTGGTCCAAGTGAGGCATGTTGTGAAGTGACTTTGGGGTCTGTGGTGGTGCAGAGTTTTCAAATAAAAAACAGAGTAGCTCAGGCTTGAGGGTCTGGGTGTGTGTTGTTGCAATGCTATGTAGCCCCAGAACATTTAATAGGGAAATTGACTGATTGCATATTCACGTGAAAACAAGATCAGTTTAGCTAGTTTTGTCATTGGCTGAGGCCAAATCATTAGGCAAAGCACCTGCTTCCACAAAGGTATAAATGGGCCTGAGCAGAAAATATAAAGGATGGGAAAAGAAGGGAGTGATATCAAGGAAGAGACAGGTTCGAGAACAGAAGAGGAACTTGAACAGGAGCAGCAGAAAGGTGGTCAGGAGTTGGCTTCACAAGAACTGAAGGAAATGATGCTTCATGGGCAGGTTGCTCCTGCTGAATGTTTCCACAGCAGGGGTGGCTGAAAGGGCTTTGAGGGTTGTCCTAAGGATGGTGGTGGGATGATGGGGACGGGCTTGGGTGGCCAAAGGAGGTGGCTGGGACACAAGGTATTTTAATGGATGACTGTTCACGCCTCACTGAGGAGACCCGATGGGTGAGTGAGGGTGAGATGGGATAGAGAGGCACTGAGGATATCTCAAAAGTTTTACTTGATTTTAACCCTGGTTTGGACTAATTGTTTATTGACTGATATTAACTTCCACTGATGAGCACTAGTTTATATGGATTATTTATTTGTTGACTTGCATTGGACATTATTCATTAATAGACTGTACTAAGTACTTTTAAAGCACCAACCTTGCTTATTTGTGTGTCTCATTGCACTAGTCCAATCTCAGTTTCATGACTGTTGATGTCCAGGTTAAAGAAGGTGGTAAGGCTGCGGGTAACCCAGACATTAAAAGGCACTGTAGAACACATCCTGAGCAGCTGCTCCAAAGTAGTTGGTGAGAGACGTTACAGATAGAGGCATGGCCGAGTCTTGAAGGATGTCACCAAAACTGAAGCCATGTATTCCTGCCCCTCTAAACAGGTGATCACTTTTGTTACAACAGGTGAGCAGCAAAAAAACAAAGAGGGCACCTTTACCTCAGCAAGGGACTGGCAATTGCGTGTGGGCCTTGAAGGACAGCTGAAATTTCCCAGTCAAATTTCCAGCACTACCTTGTGACCAGACATTGTTATCTTGAACGAGACCACCAAAAAATGGTGATGTTGAAGCTAACAGTCCTGAAGGAAGAAGATGTGGAAGAGGCCTCTAATAAGAAACTAAACTGGGTGAATAAATGTACCCCCAGCACATGCAGGATTAAATGTATATGAATATACCGTGTGTTTGTTTCTTTTCACTTGATTACACACTATGCACATGCTTAACTCGTAACTCACTAGTTACCAGATGAATGATTCACACTCTTACACAGCAGCAGATATTTTTTTTTTGTGAAATAACGCAATGATTTGTGTGTGTGTGTGGTGTGGGAACACTCTCCCATTAATATCATAAAGACATATTACATATCATTGATAACTGTGTTTATCGACATCAACAACATTTATTTATGTAGCACGTTTTCATGCAAATGTAGCTCAAGCTTTACAAGATGAAAAAAGAAAAAGAAAAAATATAAAAATTAGGCAATACTAATTAACAAAGAATAAAGTAAGGTCTGATGGCCAGGGAGGACAGAAAGGGCTGGAGAAAAAAAACCAAAATCTGCAGGGGTTCCGAGGCCATGAGACCACCCAGACCCCATTAGTCATTCTACCTAACAAATGATCTCAATCAGTCCTCATGGTTTTCAGGCTTTGCATGGAAAAATTAGATGATGATGGTCATGTGGACCTCTGGCCTTCTATCTATCAATGTAGAGACTGCACAGTGCTTTGATCAGGTGGTGGTGGCACAGATTGTCACCACAGAAAATTGGAAAAAGAGGTAGGGGTTAGTATGGATTGTGAAACCATGAAAAAAAAAAGAAAATTAAATGCATACACAGAATGCCAGGGTTACACTAAAATGAAACTATGAGAAAGCCATGTTGGCAGTTTTTTTTAAAGTGCTCCACCATATTTGCCTATCGGTAAACTATTCCAGATTTTAGGTGCATAACAGCAGAAGGCTGCCTCACCACTTCTTTTGTGTGTATTCCTGGAATTTTTCATGATGCTACATGAGTTCACCACAAAGACTTTTCATCTCGACTCCCTTTCCTGCAGAACAGGGTGATCCCAATATCTACGCTCACAACGCTGATGACACCTTCTGTTCAGTACTGTGACCGGCAAGATTAAAAGCATTAAAGTCATAGAAGACATTATGGAGACTCAGCAGTCATGTCACAACACTAGAACATTTTACAAGTAACAAAATGTTAAAAAGCAAATTATGTGAGCCATGTTTTCTCTGAAAAATGCTTCTTTGAAAAAGCTTGAAAAATGATGGAAAACGTTTCAAAACACCTTTAAACCACATGAAAAAGAATGAAAAAATCTTGCAAAATGCCTTTGAAAATCCTGAAAAATGCCAGTGTAAATGGGCCCTATAGGGAAAGGGTGAGAGTGGAGATGCAGCAGTAGTGAAAAGTGGCTGCCCTGCACAATGCTGCTCAGAAGTTTAAGGTGCTAAGGTGTTTTTTGCAAATGTATATATGATTCATTTCATCTACTTAAGATATGAATTTTCCGAGTGAGATGTAAATTTCCTAAGTGATATCATTCTCCATATGTAATTTATTGAATACATTCCATACTACCAGACCTAGATTTAAGTGCTCTGCTAACAGTGGAGCACTAACGTGACAACCAATTACCATGGAGTGTTTTGCAAAGTGATGGAATGCCCTAAGATCTGAAAGCTTGTGACTCTTTACAGTGAGTCCGTTAATGTCAATAGGTCTGTGAGCCTCTCCAAATCTCCTGAAGTCCACAATAACAGCTGTGTTTTAGGTGCACCGTGAAACAGATTGCTGTTACTGTGCCTTTCAGTGAAATGTTTAGTCTCCTTCCAGCAGGCTGTCTTGTCATTGTTAGTAATCAGTACCTACTGCCATTATGTGGGAAATCTGATGACTTTGTGTCATACTTGGCAAAACAATCGTGAGTAAACAGAAAAAAAAAAAACACTGGAGGGGAGAGCCTCGTAGTATATAATGAGACATGAAATTAGAAATTGTCCATTTAGCAGCTCAGAGGCTTCTCAAGGTAAAATCATAAATGTGATAATTTGCGTCGCTCACATGGCACACACTGATCTGAAAAAATATGAAATTGCAAAGCAAAACTTGGACTCTCCTAAACTGCATAACATCCATTACAGTTTAATTATCATTTAAATAAGGAGCTGATGGCACTTGATTAACGTGCATATTTTAATTTATCATCACAAAGTCATGTAGCCTTGAGAGTGACTATTTCTTGTAAATGGTAGAAGGACATCAAAGGTGACATCTTCTCCCTTCTTAGGCATCTGATCGCTCAGTATTTCACTGTTGAGCCGTCAGACTACTACACTGTTAGCCTGGTAGGTTTGCTAACTAAACACAACTAAGCCAAAGCAGCAACAATGACTTCCATATTTATTTCATTCCAGACCTTTTCACGATGAAGACTCTTTCCCTGTGTCCACACTCCAAATGCAGAACTGGTCAATCCATTAGGTGACATAACCACCTGCCTAGGGTGCAGTCATCAGAAGGGTGGCATTAAGGTGTGTTCCAGACATTGAGGAGGTCCCTGTCTCAAAGGTCATCGAAATCTAATATTACTGACTACCTGCACTCGACAACAAGGGATGATATCAGTCCACCCTGCTTAGAGCTCCAAATCGACCAGCACTGCCTAAATCTCTTTGATTAAATAAATGGATCACTATAAAGTTGCGTGGTGTTTGTGCCCAGTGATGAAAAGACACTCAACTGGCTCAATCCTGCATTGGACTTGATGCTACTGAGACTCTGAGCCAGAATGAATTGGCTCCAAAATGGCTGGATAGACCGATGAACACTATCCTAAAGTGCTTTGCATGCACAGTCATCATCTTCTTTTATTTTCTACCCAGTCCTAAGAGGAGTGAGATACTATGCAGCAGGTATGCAGTTGGATTTCTGGGCAAAGCAAACCCTTGTAGGTTCCACAACAGGCTCACCTTTTATGGTGGCACAATACATGACTTCAAATCGGAGAGAATGTCACCATGAAGATGTTAGTCCACATGACTAGATATTTTCAGGGAATAACAGTTTAATTGACTTCCTCATGTAAGCACACTTTCAAATTCTCAGAGTATCACATATTGCCTGAAGTGCTATCATCTCTACTAATGTTTTGAAGGTATGGTGAGCTCAACTGCAATCTCTGTTGTAAAAGGAATAGACTCGACATACTTAAAAAGGTTTGGGGCAGCCACCCGTATATTATTCCTGGCTTCAAAAGATTCTTGTTGTATGCAGAGATGTTCTCTATACCTAGTCCAAAACAGAACTGACAAGGGTTTATCAAGATGGTGGTTTTAAGGGATAGGACAGGAAGTGATGTAAGGGAACCAGAAGTGATGTTCTTCATTAGTCAGAGTAGGTGCCGGAAGTCATAATCTTCTAGGCGCCGGAACTGGAAGTGACGTCATCTGTTTTAAATCAGACAGGTTTTTCCGCGGCTGGTCTGTTGAGATAAAAGGAGAAGGTTTAGATGCACCCCGCCACCTCCTGGCCTGGCGTGGAATTACCTTTGCTTGGTCCATACAACATCTCCTAGTTGCACGTGTGTGACGCTGTCTATTTTTTTCTTTTTCTATTCTGTTGTGGTATAATAAACACATGATATCAAGAAGACAAGCCTTACTTTGAATTACAAAGCCCAAAACACCAATTTTCCTTTTTTTCTTTCTAACCACTTTGTATGTATTATACTTCCAGCCGAGGGTTCACCCCTAGACTTAAGACAAAATAAAACTTGTTTGATTTTGTAAAGGAAAGTCACAGAATGCTGTGAATGAGTGTCTGAGGATGTCACACTACATGGTTTAAAGGATCCAGTGCTTCTCTTAATTTTTATGGTCAGTAGTCAATGTCACTGGCTAAAGTTTTCAACTATACCATATGTTAATTTCTCTTGCTGACCTCAATTGCAGTTTTGCTATAGAGAAATGGCTGTTCTGCCAATGGAAGCTTGCCTGTTTTGCTAAACTCTAGCTTCATTAAGCGGAGTTTCCACAAGACTCAATTGTGCTCTAGATGTTCCTGGGTTTCTTGACCAAGTGTTGTTCACACAGGTAGTTCAAAATTTACTGATATATTTCTGGTATCACCTACATTTGTTAAAGTGTTTAAAAACATGCCTGATTTATGTTGTTATTAGTCAAGATCCGTGTGTTCTAAACAATGGGATGGGTCGGGTAAAGTTTGAATTTGTGTCGCTCTGAGTTGTGAATTTCAATAAAACTGAACGAGAAAGGGTTGCAAATGGTTTGCAGAAAGCAAAGGGATAAACAAACCCCCCAGACAACTACTGATGGCGATTCTCCAAGGGGAAGAGAGAACGGTTGGTAGCGATTCTGAAAGGAAGATCACCCCCTTAGACGACGATGTTTGGTTTGTAAAGACATTTTTTTCATAGGCCTGAATAACAGGGAGACATGGACGCCAGTTTTCAAAACCCTCCGCAACCCCACCACCATCACCTTAAAGTGCGTATAACATATTGTATATATCCATAAAGCCTGAAATCTGAGCTTTTGTAGAACATTCATGCATTATCTTTTATAGATTTTTTAATTTAAAAGTCCATTTCTGGAATTTGTTCAGAGATGATATGGAAATTTGCCATATGTTTATATTTCAAGCACAAAATGAAATGCAACCATATTGTGCATCTTTGAAACCTAGGAGTCTTTACTTTGACAGACAGCTGGAATTAAAGCATAATCTTCTGTAGTGTTTTAGAGGTGAATGTTGATATGTTGGCCAATTTGTAAGATAATAACTCTGTCGACAGTGACAGATGAATCACTTTTTGATGTAGGAAAATGGAGTCTAATTTAAAAACTTAGTTGTAATAAAAACCTGGATACGCAGTGTCACTCCAGGATTAGGGATACATACTCATAACACAATGTAACATTCGTAAATCCTCTTAATCCAAAGTAGCAGCACCAGGTACAAGATAGGAACTTGGCCTAGATGGGGCACCAGTTCACTACGTTGCACACTCACACACACACGCCCTCAGCCATTAACCTAACAAGCACAATCTGAGAGTTCAGAGGAACAAACTCTGTGCGAAAAGGGAAACTGTGCAACCTCCACACTAACAGTGACCAGGACGTTGGATCTGTGAGGCAAACATACAAAGTGAAAATTATAAGAAATAAGTGCAGTGCTACAGGCCAGTGGCACAGTTAGTTGGATTGCAGCACATGCCCCTGGTTTGAGCTTTGGCTGAGGTGCCACCTGTGTAGAGTATTTATGTTCTCCCTGTGGCAAGGTGGGTTTTCTGGGGGCTCAGATCTTAGCCTCCACAAGTATGTTTCGAGGATTGGTGGTGCTTACCGTATATACTCGAGTATAAGCCAACCCGAATATAAGCCGAGGTACCTAATTTTACCTGGAAAAACTTATTGACTCGAGTATAAGCCTAGTGTGGGAAATGCAGCAGCTGCTGGTAAGTTTCAATAATCAAAATAAATACCAATAAAATTACTGTACATTAATTGAGGCATCAGCTCATTAATTGAGCACACAGCCTGGAATGAGTCTCACAGAGGCTGCACAGCACCACAAGAGCCCGCAGCAGTTCTTCTACCGCCCGCAGACCAAATCAGGTGCAGTGGAACCTCAGGTCAGGACCATAATTCGTTCCAAAACTCTGGTTGTAAACCGATTTGGTTGTGACCCGAAGTAATTTCCGCCATAGGACTGTATGTAAATACAATTAACCCCTTCCAGACCGTACAAACTGTATGTAAATATATATTTTTTAAAGATTTTTAAACACAAATATAGTTAACTATACCATAGAATGCACAGCGTAATAGTAAACTAAATGTAAAAACATTGAATAACACTGAGAAAACCTTGAACAACACAGAAAACTAACACTGCAAGAGTTTGCGCTATAGCGCTACGAGCAGCTCGCTAAAAACACTTTTTTGAATGAGTTTTAAGCACAGGGAAAAATGAAAATCTGAAAAATCTGTAATTTAATAAACCACCAAGAAAACTAACATTGCAACAATGCACGCTACGAACCGATCGCTGTAAACAGAAGTGAAGTGGAGGTTAAAATCCAATAGAAAAAAGTCTTCATTAAATACAACGAGGTTAAAACAATGCTCGAATCTGTCTCTTTAAAAACAAGCCCGGTACATTCTTTAACTGCCTTCTCGGCCTTATGTGGCCAGCCCTCTCTCTAGCTCGCTTGTCTCTCGTGTGTGTGTGTGTGTGTGTGTGTGTGTCACTTGCTCACTCTCTCTCTCTCCCTCTCACTGCACAGGGAATGCACAGGGAGAGACTGAACACGTGCGGAAATACAAACCGAAAGGGAAACTGGCTTGTTCGTATACCGAGTATGTGGTCATGAAGAGATGCAAAAGATTGCCAGAATTTTTGGTCATAACCCGATTTGTACGTGTTCAAAGACGTTCGTGAACCGAGGTTCCACAGTACTGTACACTCCAGCTTTCTGTCGGGTTGGCGGGGGCAGCGGGTCCTGACACGAGTATAAGCTGAGGGTGACGTTTTTCAGCACATTTTGGGTGCTGAAAAACTCGGCTTATATTTGAGTATATATGGTAATTCTTCTCGGTGGCAGGTGAATGTAGCCTGTTGTGGACTGACATCCCATGCAGGACTTGTTCATTCTTTGTGCTTGCTGTAACAACATTCAACTATATGTAAGAAAAGCAGGGCCGGTTCCACCGTCTAGGTGAACTAGATGGTCACTTAGGGTGGAAGAATTTGAGGTGGGCAGTATTTTTTTTAAACAACAGAGACCTTGATTTATGAACACTTGGATTCAATACAATACATATTTGAGATGTCCTTGGATTTACAGCAAGTGCCCAGCCTATGGAACAGGCAAATGTTATTCCATGCGTAAAAACTACACACCCCAAAGCAATAAATGACTTCAGACTGGTGGCCTTAACTTCTCTTATCATGAAATCCTTTAAGAAGTTAATGAAGAGACCACCTGGGCCTATCTGGACCCTTAACCAGTTTGCATACAGGACAAAGGGGGTGCAAAATGCACCAGCAACACTTACTGTATGAGCACTTAGGAGGACCAAAAGACATGCAAAATTGTTCCTTATAGATTTCTTGTCAGCTTTTAATACAATCCAGCCACATATTTTACATGGTGAATTGATTGATCAATTCTGTTTGGACCATAACTTAGTGGAGTGCAAAGTGTTAATAGTCGATTTCCTGATAGCTTAAATCTTTCTATTGTTATTGGACTATCGCTTCTCTTGTTTGTCTTATATAAAAATGATGGCAGAGTTCACACAAGGATGGACATTTCCTGAAATCTGCAGGTGACTCTGTCATTGTGAGTCCTCTACAAGATAAAGAGGACAGTCATGGACCTGTAGTTGATTAGTTTGTACATTGGTGTGATTGTTCCTTTTTACAGCTAAACACTATTCAGACAAAGGATATGGCCGTAAATCTCGGGTGCTCTCCTCTTTCCACTGTCTCAACTTTAATTAAAGGGGATACAGTGAAGACTGTAGAGCACTACAAATGCCTAGGGACAATCATTGATGGCGGGCTAAACTTTAATTTTATCACAGAGAAGATTTGTAAGAAGTGGCCGGCATGTCTTTTTTTTGTAGGAAACTCAATAGACTCAAAATGAACAGAAACATAATGCCACTTTTTAAAAGTCCTTTATTGAATCTTGAAACTGAGTGCAGGCAGAGAACTCTGTGAGCTAATTCTTATTTAAAATACAAGTATAAAATACTATTTATTAAATACAGAATTAGTACACATAAAAATGCCGATTTGTTAAAACATGCAGAAACTGATTAACATAAAAGGAAACCATTGTTATCTGTCCACTGAAACAATGGCCAGTTGAGAACGGAGGAGATGAAAATTGTGAAAGAGAAAGTCAAAGACAAATAATCTTTTATCATATTTGCTTTGGCAACCCTTACCATTAACATTACAATCATCTTGATAACATTTTTGCAGCAGCCCTCAGTCACCAAGCTGTGTCACAAACAGATTAGCCAGTAGCCATTCTCTTTTCTCTAAACGTCTCTTGTTACCATCAAGCTGCAGATTTAGGCTTCTTAGGGTAAAGAGCAACAGATTTACAAACAGATATTATTGCCAGAGCTACTGTATAAGCATTCTGAATTGTTACTTGTACGGGTACTGCTAACATGTTAAATTCTAAATTATTAATTTGTGTACTGTTAATGGTACTTATTAATCATTGTATTAATCGTGAGTGTGTACTCATGGCAGCACTAGTTCTCAGGTTATGTCTTTGATTATTTCCTTGTATCTCTGTTACAACATCTTATGTTTTGTACTCTCCTGCTGCTAAAAATTTCCTTCTGGGATAATAAAAGCTTACCTAAACCTAATAAAAATCTTAACTGCCAAACTTCCAATAACCCTATATTATTTTATATAAAGTGATGCTTGGTCTTAATATTTGATGACCTACAAGGGCCCAAGATGCACCACACTTGGTTTCACAGAGGTTCCCTTCAAAAATTAAATCTAAGGGAAAAGTACTTATATCATGACATTAAATCTTGTTTTCCTTAGTGTAAGAATTATTGAGTTATCAAAAATATTATAAAAATATTTGTGATTATTTAGTTTACTTTAAGAAATCTTGTCAAGTAAATTTTGCTTACCCCATTGCCAGTATTTTTTGGTAAATAAAAGCAAAACAAATCCCGTTAAAAGTTTTTTTTTTGTCTGGTTTTTCCATTTGCATATTTTGCAGTGCTCTCTTTATGGTGAAGTCCTTGTTTCTTTACTTTCTTCAGGTACAAATTCCTAGTTTCACGTTTGTTTTAGCACTTTCAACAAGTTTGCTCTTTATGTTATTTTCCATCCTTATTTTGACATACAGATGCATACTGATATTTTTCTTTCAGTTTCTTTCTTTATTTTGCAAGCACAGTGCACTGCCAAGGACTGTTTATGTGTCTGTTATGAATCTGACAATATGAAGAACACAAACACTGCAAAGCTGGAAGTCTGCCGAATCGTTGAGCTGGCCAGCATACACTTTACAGCCTTGTCATTTCTTGACTTGCATGTTTAATACTATCTATACTATGCCTGTTTTAAATCTCTCTATTATAATAAAAAAATCCAAGGACGAGACTTGACTTTTTCTGACAGATACTTTCACGTCCCGCGAGACTTTGTGCCAAGAGATTTTACCACACCAGGGCATGAAATAAAAGGCAAAGAGTAGATGACAAAGTAGAACGTTTTAAAGAATTCAAAAACGTTGGTGCGATACACATGCAGAGCATGTTAGAGATTATTTATCCATCCATCCATTATCCAACCCACTATATCCCAACCACGGGGGTCTGCTGGTGCCAACCCCAGCCAACACAGGGCACAAGGCAGGAAACAAACCCCAGACAGGGCGCCAGCCCACCGCAGGGCACGCACACACACACACACACACACCAAGCACACGCTGGGGACAATTTAGAATAGCCAATGCACCTAACCTGCATGTCTTTGGACTGTGGGAGGAAACCCACGCAGCCACGGGGAAAACATGCAAACTCCACACAGGGAAGACCTGGAAAGCGAACCCGGGTCTCCTAACTGCAAGGCAGCAGTGCTACCCACTGTGCCACTGTGCCATCCGTTAGAAATAATGAAAGTACTAAAATTCGAAAGTCTCAAAAAAATGATAGTAAAGATTGCATTAGTGCAAACAAACAGTAATTACAGCGAAAAGAGATTAAAATATATTGTTTGGATTTAAACTCGGAGACTTCTAGATCGTCTAATTTGTGTTGCCATAAGGGAAAAGTAGTGTTTCTTCCCAATGAAGAGGCCTATCCGCAAGAATTAAAAGATCTGTTGTTTGGTGAAAGTGAAATCCACATATGCGAGCGGCAAAGATGTCAAGTGGCTGGCGTGTAGCGCAGGCCAGGAGGTGAGCAGGGCAGGGGATTGGAGAGTGAAGCAAGCAGGGGACTAGTTACTGTAATATTGTTATTCTGTATTAGCACTGATGTGAATAATGTGTGAAATTAGTGAAAATTGCATATTTACCCTATGATATAACTTAGCAATTATTTGTGTGTTTTATAGATCTATCTATCTATCTATCTATCTATCTATCTATCTATCTATCTATC
>JANRMT010062815.1:40262281-40269781 GCA_026402145.1 Polypterus bichir lapradei
ATCTATCTATCTATCTATCTATCTATCTATCTATCTATCTATCTATCTATCTATCTATCTATCTATCTAAGAAAGGCACTATATCATAGATAGATAGGAAGATACTGTACATAGATAGACAGAAAATCGTCATCAGTGTGGAGGGGTAACAATACCTATGTCACATTTGTAAAGAGGAACAAAATGCTTAAGTATTAATCATTTCAATTTTTTGTAAACTGTTATGTTCAGATATGCTTACTTTGTGACATTTGTCCTTTAAGAGCCACCTTACAGAGAGGTGTTCCCAATGAAAGTAATGTATCTGCCACAAATACATGCAGCTAAGTTCATACTGCCTGTTTAAGCCTTATGGTAGCATAGCTGGTAAGTTTATATATGTAAAATGTTACCGTTCTGTCCTACTACTTATACTATTTTGTTATTTGTGTGCTGAATATTATGTTTCTTTATGTTTCACACCTGCTCTTTGTTAATAAACGAGAGATTTGTACACGTCATGTCATGCCAGTCTCCAAGTCGTTATATTGATAAAGGAAGGAGTTTAGCTGCCTGAATATCTATGACATTGTAATAATGAGATCAGAACAACCTGGGACGGACCCATCTGTCACTCCTGTTGGAGGGCAACATGAGCTCGGTTATGAACCTCTGATTCAGCGATCCGAGTTCATTATTCTCCCACCTGGACTTTGAGTGCCTGTATTTCTGTAGCCATGGTCTGGATGATCGCTGCCATCTCCTGCTGTTCCATTATTTTCCACAGAAAATCCTGCAATTGTGAAGAACTTTAATTGCACATTCTATTATGAAGATGATGATGATGTGCTTTTCAAAGTTGGTATTCTGTTTTGAAAAATTTAACTACCATCAAGAAATTACTTTATTTATTATTTATTGCATTATATTGTTACTGTATATGTATATATTTATGATTTCACTCTTTATGCGTAATACTCAATTTTTTTAAATAATAAGTCAAATTTACTTTCATTTTTCAAATATCTATGGAAAACTGAACGTTTTCTTAACAAAAATTGTGAAATTCATGAAAGCAAATATAGACTTATAGTCCACATTAAATGCATCTAGTGCATGACTGTGAATATATAAATGAGTTCATAACTAACCAGTGTGATGGACGGCCGGCAGCTCATCCCGGCTGACACATCCAAGATCCTAGATGGCGTCTTCCCTACAGCATGAAGGTGCCCCGAATTCCCGCAGGGCACCATGGGGGATGGAGTTTGGCTTCACAGCCCTGCTGGGTGCTGTGGGTGACATCGTGGGATGCTGCAGGGAGACATGGGGATTTTTATTTTGCCAGTAGCCCGGAAGTACTCCCAAGTCACGAGGATGGAGAAACAGAAGTACTTCCGGGCTGAAGAAAAATATGTCTTTATCTGACCCGGAAGTGCTATGGAATCACATGGACAGAAGGACAGGAGCACTTCCGGGTCAAGGACTATTTAAAGGACTGGTTGAAACCCAGCAGACTGAGTCGGAGTTGGGAGGGAGTGTGACAGAGCTGCTAGGAGTGGAGGATTGCTTATTTGTGATTTATTAATTATTGATTTATTGTTTATGGTGGTGGAGGTGCTTTTGGACACTTTATTGAAGAATATTAAAATACTTCTGGGTGTTTTTAAACCAGTGTCTGCATCTGTCTGTTGGGTTTCATGGGGCAATAGTGCCTCTAACATCCATTAACTTACACCAGCTTACAAATAAAATGTTATATAAATAATAGTATAATAAAGTGTAAAATAACAAGTATTCTTAAATCATGGAAAAGGTCCTATGAATTTAATGCTACTAACAACTTCTCCTAGGGCAGGAAAAATGCTAGAGCCAACCTTGTGGAAGAGCATGTTTGTGATGAATATAATAGCAGTATGATGGCATGGAGCAGTGCTTAGCTCTTCTGCGGTGCAGCTTTGAGTTCTTGGATTCTGATCCATCCGCTCATTGTTTGTGTAAAGTTTGCACCTTCTCCCCATAACTTTTCCCAAGCATTTAATTGGAAACTAATGGATGAAAGACACAAACAATAAACGTTTGTGAGAAGGAAGACTGCCTTCAGCAATTCCATAACGTGGACTGAAGACGCCTGGCCACCTAGATGAAAAACAAGTGTTCCTCTGTGAGTTACCACTTTAGGAACCTTTAAAACTCAATTTTATGTTATTTGGGAAAAATGAGATGAGCAGAATTGGCAAACCTGTTAGGCTCAATGGCCAGTTCTCATCAAACTGATTATAATGTTGTAACACCACGACCATCTATAAAGCACTCAATCACATTATAATTTATGCAGTGCCTTTCACATCAATGACTTATTCACACAAAAGAGATGAAATGCAAACTGGACACTAGGGTGACCCCCACACTTTGCTCTCTCTCATTCAGAACGATGGGAGCCATCAAAATGACGCCTGTTATTTATTTGCAGGCCGCTTGTCTGCAGCGGAGATGGATGTGCTGGTGCCTCAGGAGTGCACAGCCAGCTTTATATTTTTGACATTTTCTTGTTTAATGCCTTGTATATTTTATACCGCTCCTCTTTACAATCGCTTTTTGCATTTTCTTTTAGAGCTTAAATGTGGTTATTGATGCCCTTGCTGCAGTGCATTATGCATTATTTGTTAGTAACAGTGTTTTTGCATACTGACAGTAACAAGAAAACGCATGTATGGAAATCCTAATATAAATTGACTTATGTGTAGAGGGGCAGGTTTTGCTCACTAAGCTATTCCTGGAATAATTTATAGTTGTTTTTATTTTTTATTGCTAATACAGGGAAACCATCCCTTAGAGTCCAAGTCACAATAAAGACTTGTGAGTTTGAGGCCAATGAGCCCTTAAACCGTGAATGATTAGTTTTGCCTTTGTTTATAGTTCATATTTTTTTAACCCAAAACCGGGCTCACTATAATAGGAGAAATTTCAGAATTTGATGTCAGTAATGTCGTAGTTGGAGCTGATGCATTACATTCACCCAGTCCTATTCCTTTTGAGCATTATTCATTTAGTTTTTGGGACAGGCTATGACCCCAGTGGCCCTCAACTGGATTAGATGGGAAGGAAAATGGATGATTTAATCCAACATTACTTAGAAATTAAAATAGTATAATAAAGTTATTATGATTGGTGGTTGCTGAGTATTGTATAGGAAATCAGTAGTGCATCTTAAACTGACAAGTTTCTGATTTACAGTCCAAGGCATAAGCCGCTAGGCTAGTGGAGAGCACGGCAGACAACAATGTTAGGGTTAAGCAGCTAGTTGATCTAAGTGTGCAAAAAATGTGGCTTATCTGAGGGGCCATGAGCATTATCTTCAATTAACATCTATAAAAGCTACTTCCTGCATTCAGGCCTATGACGATTGAAATTTGACTCAAGTGCATCCCCTGCTATTGGTCATCATTGAGATGTTTCTGCACCTTTTTGGGGGTCCAGTTGTGGACAATTCAATTGATTAGATATGATTATGATCACTCGTCCATAGAAGGTCCCACAGTTGATAATGTGCATCAGAGCAAAAAAACAAGCAATGAGGACGAAAGAGCTGCCTGCTTAGGAATAGGACTGTGCCAAGAAAATTCATTGCAGCTTTGAAGGATCACAAAAGCACAATGGCCTCCATCATTCTTAAGTGGAAGAAGTCCAGAACAGACTCTTCCTAGAGTTGGCTGCCCAGCCAAACTCAGCAAATGGGGAAGAAAAGCCTCGGGAAGAGAGGTGGCCATGAAACCGATGGTCACTCTGATAGAGTGCCAGAGAACCAGTGTGTAGATGGGAGAAACTTTCAGAAAGACAACTACTACTACAACACTGCATTAATAGGGGCTTTATGTCAGAGTGGCCAGAAGGCACATGAAAGCCTTTTTGAAGAGCAAAGGCACCTAAATGACTTTCAGACTATGTGAAAGAAGGTTCTCTGGTCTAATGAAACCAAGATTGAACGTTTGGCTTCAGTTCTAAGGGCCACGTTTGGAGGAAACCATGCACTGCTCATCACTTGGTCAGCACCATTCCAACACTGAGGCATGGTGGTGATGGCATCATGCTGTGGGGACTGGGATACTACTCAGGATTGGGGGAAAGCTGAATGGAGCAAAGTACAGAGATACCCTCAATGAAAGTGAGTGTTCTGGACCTAAAACTGAGATGATGTTTGTCCTTACAACAGGACAGTGACCTAAAGCACAAAGCAAAGACATCACAGGAGTGGCTTAGGGACAACTCTGGGAAAGTCCTTGAGCAGCCCATCCAAAGCCTAGACTTCAACACAATTGACCTGAACCTGAAAATAGTTGTCCTCTGATGGTCTCCATCCAATTTGACAGGGCTTGAAAGAGCAGAATTTCAGAAAATCCTAAAAAGCAGGTGTGCGAAGTTTGTTCCATCAAGTTTGTTCCTAAGAGGACTCTAAAAAGGCTTCAAGTAAGTATTGAGTAAAGGGTCTGAATACTTCTGTCAATGTGATATTTCTGTTTTTTTAACAAATTCACAATTTCTAAAGTTTTGCTTTTGCTCTGTCATTCTGGGGCGTTGAGAGTTGCTTGATAAGGGAAAAAATGAATTTAAAACAAACTGAGAAGCATTCTATACTCCATAAATGATGGGTTACTGTACAGTTTCAAATTCAGCTTCAGAGAGGTCGCTTCAGCTTGTGTATTTTGTATACAGTTCTTTCCTCTTTTACATGTCACATAGCCGCTCCTCAAAGAGGTATTTAAATGACTGCAAAGTCGTGCGTATGTCTGCATGTTGACGTCTTATGCTTGAAGGTGCTGTCTGTACAATCAGCGGTGTGGTGGTCTGTGTTTAATCTTATTAAACACAAATGTCTCTTTGATGAACTAAATAAAAATTCAAAGAGCTTCAACTTTCCATCAATCCATCTATTTTCTAAACCCACTTACCCAAAGTAGGGACACAGGGACGCTCATTAGGTGCAAGGCGGAACAGAAAATGGTCATGACACCAGCTGATTGCAGGATATATACACTGTCACACACGTGTGCTTAGGGGGCAGCCAAAGGGCTCAAACGAAAGAACGAAAGATAGAGGATTGGAACAGAGTATTAACACCTTTTCTGTTTTGTCCCAGAAAAACAGAGGATCAATAATGAAGAAATGCCTCAATTCCACGACAACACGCCACTTCCAGCTCACCATAACAACTCTACTTCCGGGTCCCTCTGCCTAAGACGTGGCTCACTGTCCTGTGTTAATAACTTCACTTCTGGCTCCCAATGATGATGTCACCTACGCTATCCGATGAAGACGTCATCTCAGTCCTTACCGGTCCACATCACTTCCTGCCAACTCATTTCTGTTTGTTCTATTTCCTGTTAATCTATACTAATAGCCCTCACTGACTGACTGACTCACTGACTCACTGACTGACTCACTCATCACTAATTCTCCAACTTCCCATGTAGGTAAAAGGCTGACATTTGGCAGGCTTATTCCTTACAGCTCACTTACAAAAGTTAGGCAGGTTTCATTTCGAAATTCTATGCGTAACGGTCATAACTGGAACCTACTTATGTACATATATACGGCCATAGCCTGCAGCTCGGTCGCCGTGTGAGGCGGAGTTGCGTCCCTCATTGTCACGCCTCCCATGTAATTGAGTGCCTGCCCATATAAGGCCGTCCGTCGGCAGCAATCCAATGGACATGCTGGCGCTAAATATTCACGGGTAAAGGACTGTGCTTATGCAAACGAGATAGTCAGGGATAGACTAGTGTTTGGCACAAACTCAGCGAAAGTGCGAGAGAAACTTTTAAGTACCGGGTCTTAGCTAACATTAAATAAAGCCGTGGACATGGCGAGATCTCACGAGATAGCACAAGCACAGCTGAGAACCTTCGATGCATGTACTCCGAGCGGCTCACGTGAACTGACTGTGAACGCAGTACGCAAAGAACAAGGAAGAGCTCCAAAGAGTGCTGAACAAAAAACGCATTACACAATTGAGAAAGCAGCAAAGGAATATGAAGCGAGTGACGCATACAAGCATATTCATAAGTGTAGCTACTGTGGAAACAAAGCACGGTGTAAACCATAAGTTTAAATTAAGTTCATAGACAGGCTGCCGCTGGCGTTTGTCATGCCTATGACGAATACGATATTCGCGAGATACAAGTTTAATGAGAAGACGCAGGGTATAAACGAGACTTTTGATCACTTTGTAATGAAGTTAAAATTGCTGTAATGGAGTTAAAATTGCTGGTGAAGGACTGTGCTTATGCAAATGAATAGGAAAGCAAGGTGTAAAGCTTAACTTTAAATGAGGTTCATAGACACGCTGCCACTGGCATTTGTCATGCCTAAGACGAATACGATATTCGCGAGATACAAGTTTAATGAGAGGATGCAGGGTATAAACGAGACTTTTCATCGCTTTCTAAAAGAGTTAAAATTGCTGGCGAAGGACTGTGCTTATGCCAACGAAGATGAGATGGTCAGGGATAGAATAGTATTTGGCACAAACTCAGCAAAAGTGTGAGAGAAACTTTTAAGTTCCGGGTCTGAGCTAACATTAAATAAAGCTGTGGACATCGCAACATCGCACGAGATAGCAAAAGCACAGCTGAGAACCTTCGATACATGTACTCCAAGCGGCTCACGTGAACTGGCTTTGCAGGACTGGGAAAGGTAAACCCGTGCATGCAGTGTGTGATGTCTCAGATAAAGATAACTTGAACACAACACATCCTCCAAATACGAACCTGATTGAAAGAAATAATGATAATCAAATCCTTGATGACAGCAACACTCATAACAGTGACAAAACAATTACATTGACAATCATGTTACGTTATTTTTAAAATGTTTCCTTTTCTTTTTCATAACTTCTTTAACAAACTACTTCGCTGCAAAGCGCGGGTATTTTGCTAGTGTATATATAAAAGAACCCAAACAACTACAGCTGTGGTAAAATGTTATTTTATTGCATACTCACTGACCAAGTATCAGTCATTTACGATTACGCAATGGCTCGAGCATTATACGTGGAATTACCCTAACTCTTAATCTTTGTTTCTGTGTTTTGATTTTTTCACAACACACACACACACACACACACTCACACACACATACACACATCAGGGACCAATTTAGTATCACCAATCCACCTAAACTGCGTGTCTTTCAAAACACTTAACTCAATCCCAGAACACCTCAGAACATGCAGACATTTTCTAGCTTGTTTAAAAAATAAGAATCTGCTCATTTTGCCACAAGCACAATAAGCAGACAAAATAAAAAAAACATCAAAAGAACAATTTCAGTCGTTTCAATATCATTAATGAAACCTGTGTGTGCTTTTTCATAATTTCAAAGTTTTAAACATGTTATTTGAAGTGAGACTGGGATTATATTGAAATTTTATATTATAAACAATTCTGGTTGTGAGACTTGGTGATGTAAATATTTAGAAGTACGGTTGTGACTCTAAACAAATTTAGTTTTTTTTAATTTTTA
>JANRMT010062815.1:40274781-40290715 GCA_026402145.1 Polypterus bichir lapradei
GCTGTTTGCAGAACTACATGACATTAATACTGTAGATATTTGTCTATTTTCAAAGGATACATAGTCAAGCTTCATCCACTAGTTTAACCTTTTGAAACAGCAAATGATTGAAACAATAGATGTCGTAGCTGCGTTTTTTCCATGTTCCCAAAATCAAGCAGCTACTGAGATGGCAAAGTAGGATCCCGCACAAGTCAGACACATAACAAAAAAAAATTCTCAGTCCAATGAAGTTCATTTTAAAAGTTTAGGGAAAATTTACAAATGAACAAATCACAAAAATTCAGAAAAATGTTATTCCACTCGCAGAATTAAAGGCAAAAAGTAAAAAAGGTTTATTCTGCAGTCTTAGCTTTCTCATGTTAAACTTCAGTTACTTTCTATACTTAAAGGTTGTAATATTTCCCAATGTCAAACTTAAGGAATTTTCACTTAGGACATTCTGTACGTACAGTTTGAAACTGTTTGCCCTCCATGCCTTAACAATGGCAAGGCAGATCATTAACTATAGAACTACTCTGTAGTCAGAGGGACAAAAAATAATTAGAATATTCCATTTATAATTGAGCTTGTATGGTTCTAAATAATCTGGTATCTAATAATAATAATAATGGTTCCAATAATCTGGTTGAAACTTTGCCTAAGGGATAGTTAACTAGATTTATTCCATCTCTGTTGTTAGCTTAAAAATACTAAGGAGTAAGGATAATATGGAGTGACGTTCTTTGATATTAGTTTCACAGAAATATTTTTTAAACTGTGAATTATGTGGATAATTGTTAAAAATGGATAGAGTTGTTACTGTTGAGACTGAGGGGAATTTTACTTGAGAAATATTACATAGTATGCCAGGATTAGGTAATTTTTCATCTGTTTATTTACAATAGCATACAGAACCTGGATGACGAGCTTTCTTATTCTTTTTAATTCTTTAAGTCTATACTTTTTGGCTACCAGTAGTCTATTATTCTCTATCCAGGCTGTAGTTTCTGACATTTTAATATAAGCTTGAGCCATTTCATCAAATCATTGCTTTTTGGTTTCAATTTTTTAAGAGCCACTACAATATCTGTATTTTGAGCTGATCTGTATTGGTCTTGATAATATTTGAGTTCAACACTTATCAATAAAACGTAATGTAATGTTGTAATCAAGAGCTCACTCCGTTCTGGGTTAACGTGCACATCCATCGACAAGGGCAGGAGTAGGTCAAATGGAATTAAGTGGTGATCTAAAATCTTTTTCATTTAGAGGAATGATAATTAAGTTTTGAATATCAACACCATGAGTAATAATTTGTTTTAATGTATGATGATTACAGTGTCTTAGGGATTCACAATTTGAAGTAAGAAAGTAGTAAAAACTTTCCCATGTCTTTGTAAATATCATATTTATCCACCAGGATTATGTTATCATGGTTTATAGATAGATTAGATAAAAAGGCAACTAAATTTAGTCATGAATATATATTATGTTCCAGGGCTCTGTAAGTTCCTAATACTTTCCCAACAATTCATTAGCTGAAACTGAATAACTCAAATGGAGGGTCATAGAGAACTTGAGCTTCTCATAGCAACTTTGTACAATGTGCTTGTTGGTACCAAACCTCAAGCAGGTGTCAGTCCATCACAGGGCACTCTCAGAATCATTAACACCATTAATATTTAGTGCTGCCTACCACTGTAACCTGCATGTCTCTGTTGGCTACAAGAAAAATGAAGAATCTAGAGAGACAAGGACAGAATGGAAACTCCACACAGTCAGAGATGTGAACCCTACCATCAGGATGCTGTAAAGTAAGGGCCCACTATCCAACACAAGTGCATCTGATTCAGTTTTAAGGGTGTAACATCATCCACATTTTCTAATGTGGCCTTTTGAACAATCACAGCAGGTTCACTACAAATATTTCCTGAAATATGGAAGATGATAGAACCATTTGGCACAGCCTCAGCTAAAGGAATGGTGTCCATATTTCTTTCAGCACTGTAATACAATCAACTAAAATATCTTTATTACCTAATAAGTGATAGTTTAACCCATGTAAAAATGCATGATTTACATAGAGCAGGTTTTATGTTTTTAAGCTTGTACATGTAAAACATAGGCATTACTATGTTACAGCTGTTTAACCTGTAAGGTGGATACTTTGGATAGAAAGCCCCCATTCCCAGACCAAAAATTAGAAAATATGGTTTCAGAAAATAAATGGATGGCTGTAATCTAAAATGGGGTATATGGATCTTAAGGGATTTATGGAGTGAGCTAGTGCAAAAGAGATAAATAAGGGGTTTTAATAGCATGACTAATTTGAATATACTAGTGGAGAATGCAGACCTGTGGTCCTAAAATAAAATTTCTGGTGGCTCATTTTATTTGTTTAATGGTTAGCAGATATTGCTCCTCCTCTTTTGTCTTATTATTATGGTGTTCTTCATCACATCAATGGCCTCTGCGATTTGCTTCATGCTCAACAGACGTCACTGTTGTTCTTTTATTTTCCACCATGTCTCTTGGTTTTGCTCATAATTTGCCATAATAAACAGGGGACCTCAGAGCACTTTGCCGAGGAGGCCTCCACCTAAATTTTTAAAAATGTCAAAAATTTTGATAAAGACCAACATGAAGCTCCAGGCCCCAGTAGTTTGTGAGTAATTGTGTGACAGACGCACAGACCATAGATTTTTATTATATATGGCGGTAGACACTATTCATTTATTCATCTATTAATTTATATTTTATATAGCACCATTGACAGCCTGCCCATCACAAGGTACTTTACAGAGCTAACAAGATTAGAATATACTGTCAACTATAACAATTAAGTAGTACAAGAGAAAATAATACAACAAAGCAGGGATCAAATACTCTAATTAAAAAGTATAAGGGGTTAAAATAACCCCTTAATGTATAATTGTCACTACACTTTACATCAAAGTCCTTGGTTCGATCATTTCCAGCAATTTGTATTGCACTGACAGACCCTTGTTGATTACACCTGACACTGCGGCATACATTTTATGAATTCCATTTCAAGGAGAACACCTTCTCTCCAATCCCATCTCATTTATGCGCAAGTTAGTCCCAGCTGATGATATTCCATGCTGAAATCATCTTATACCATGAAAATCAACCAGTTTTACTGTATTCACTGTACCTGTAATTCTTAATAAAGTTATCCCAACAGTCAGCTTTCTTTCAAAGCCATTGAGTTCTCATCCTCCTTTCAGGCGGCAGAATTATAACCATAAAGGCCTGTCCAGCATGTATGAGCATGTGCTGAGATGGCAGTTACTTTATTAACTTGAAATGTCTCCTGCCTTCAGTATATTTTATCTTGTTTATTGAACTGTTTTCACTTTTGACTATAATAAATACATTGCGATGATTACAGATAAAAAATTATAACATTCGACCAGACTGCTTACCAACTATTATTGTTAGGGAAATATAAGGGGCATGAATGTGCTAGAAGGTAGAGAGGAAATTAATAACCAGGGGATGAGGTAACCAAAAGGAATTAGGTAGAGAGAGGTAAAAGGTCAGAATACCAGAAAGAAGACAAAAATACAAATTCATAATATAAATAAGACATAAAAACAAGAATCAGAGCAAGCAAAGTAAAAAAAAATCTTCTTGGAAACACCTTTTAGTTAAAATTAATAAGAAAAAAGATGTCTTCAAAAAGGAAGGAATCCAAAGGACACTGTTGTGATGCACCACCATCTTAAATAGTGACCTATATGTGTCTGGCATTGGGTGTCGTGAATCTGCACCACAAAAATTGCAATATCCAGGCCAGTAAAATTTATAAAATGGCTGATATCATCATAATACTGTAATGATACAAATAATGGACATACAGAAGTGCATTACATTTGCAAAAAGGTTAATGAATATGGCATGCTGTTTAGGTTTGGCCCTACTTACAGTGAATGTGACATTTCACGTCAGTGAGACAGTGGACACGAAAGTGAACGGGAGAGGGTGGGTGTGATAAGAGACCAACACATCACTCAAAAACAGACATATGTACTTTCACAAAATTTTGTATTTATATATTTGGTTTTTAAATACAGGCTTCGTGAAGTTTTAAGAATTTCACTGGGGAGCTGTAATGAGAAGACAAACACCACAACAAGCCACACTGAACCAGAAATGTGAAGTAGTAGTGTTGGTGGTTTAACCCATCAAAGAGCTACCCAGTCATGGAGTCCAACTTTGCACACAAAGAGCAGACAGACTGATAGAGAGCTGGCATAGATGACAGAGGGGACAGTTGCCTTTCAGTTAATAATGACAAAAAGGTCAACATTTAAAACATGCATCAATATTTGCTTTCGTACTTTAAACCCTTAAACAAATAAACCCAGGCAATGCAGGGTACTTTGGTTAGTTATTTAAAAAAAAAACCCAATATCAAAAATGCTTAGTGCTCTCAGACTAGGATTTGAGCCCCCAAAACTCTAGAATTGGATTAAGAAAATGATTAGAAAGGAGAAAATGCTTCTGTAGTCCGAGCGCTGTGTACATGAAGAGCTCTGTTCTATGAAGTAAGAATGTCCATGAGCCATCACTGCAAAGTAATAGGAAATGTTGTATTTTACCCCTTGTTTAAACACTCCTTGCTTTCCAGTTTTGTCCTCTGCTGTTTCTTCTGGTGAGGTTAGTAGTGTAAAGTGTGCATCCAGTTAACTGTCAGTCTGCTGAGTTAATGAAGGTTAATTTCACGTGCCTTTAACAAAGCAACATAACCAGTGATTGGTGATACAATGTGCGCATACAACTATCCTCTAGCAAAACACCTACACAGAGCTGGCGTGCGTGAGAATGGGTATGTGAGTGACTGTACCCTGCTATGGGCTGACACCCTGTGCAGGGATATCCTTTGTTGAATTCAAGCTCCCCACAACTCATAATTTGGCTTATGAATGAATATGTTGATAAAATAGATTAATTAATGGAATGTGATGTTTCTGAGGAGTTCAGCAGATGAAACTTCACTTCTGCCATCCCTTCCACAGAAGGCCAAAGGATTCCTGGTGTTGATTCCATAAACACATCCCTATCCTCTGCAGCTGGTCATTTATCAGGTGACATAGTCTTATCTAATTCAACATACACTGAAGGTATACAGCAGTTACAAAGATGCCTTATGTTGCTGCACCTGTTTCACTAGAAGACCGCATAAAAATAGTTTAATACTTGCCCAAGAGGCAGCTTACATCTGATTTGGTATTTTTTTGGATTTGAAATCCAGAACAGGTCCATGTCACAATGTGCTTTGATAGCCACATCTATCTGTCTGTCTGTCTGCATGAAACAACTCAGCTCCCAATGGACTGATTTTTTTTAAACCTGGCACACTTGTTCTTCAAGAAAATCTGTCAAGGCAATTTTTGCTGAGATATCTTGAATACAGCATACTATACACATTTTTGGAATATGTAAATCTCCCATTGCAAAGCATTAGTGGATTTGCAAACTCATTTAACTTAAAACAAGGCCACATTCTTCACAATTTTGACTGCAAATTTGTTTACTGTTTCATTTTTATCTTGAGAGCGGTTACTTCTTTTACTTTTTACTTCTTTTACTCTGCACATCACTGCAAAACAGTGACACGTCTGCAGTTGTGCATCCTGAAGTAGATACACCAGGAGAACATGTGACGGGGCGGGGTCAGAGGCGGGCAGGGTTGGATTACCAACTATTACCATATAAGGAAGGTATGACAGAAGCAAAATGCATTTATATTGTCGATTCTGTAATAATGATTCTTTATTTATTCAATTTACTAGTAATGATGTTTTTATGTATTCTTCACTGTATAAGGTTATCACCGTCCCTTACTGTACTAATGCAGTGGTAGGTCTTGCTATATGCTAACAGTTTGTTTCTCCTTCTGCCCCATCCCATGCTCCTCTCTGTAGTCATGCAGTGTCAGCCACAGCAGCTCACTTCTTCTGCTCCTTAAAATCAAAGCGGGTAAGTGACATGATGCTCATATCTGTAAAAGCGTAAAATAAAGCAACTCAGTATTCTCATTACACTAAAAACCTCATGGCTCAATCATCTAAAGATTTTATTGATTTAATATTTCTCTGATACTGTAATTAATTGGTGAAGTGCAACAATGATCCACTATCCATCATATTCGGATTCAGCCAACAGTTGTAGCTTCAAATTTCAGCCCAGATTTGATATCTACATTGGGTAATTTGAAAAACTTTATGTTTAAGAAATCTGAACTGCAATTAGCCACTGTCATGCATGTACATCTGGAGGGCCACCTTCTGGCTCTGTCGAAGTAAACAGTATCACTCCAGGATGAGAAGGGGCACTGTCATTGTCACTAACATTGTCTTCCTTTTCACCCACTGTTCCTAGAGGCAGCCCAAACAAAGACGCCTAGAGCCCGCCTTCATCCCCAAGTGGGCCCCGCCCCTTCTGGCCAGGACACAATAAAAACAGGTTCATTTTGGAACTGTTGTGTTTCAGCCAAGGGTCCCAAAGGCTGGGGTTCAAACTCATGGTATAAGTCCGGTTTATTAATTCTTCATTCTTTTATTTATGTTAGTGTTACTTTTGTTGATTATTTCCATTATTCTTTGCTTTTTAACTGTGTTTAAGTATGTAAACTGTGTTTAAGTATGTAAGGTTCTCCTAGAAGCGGGTCCACCTGCCAGTCACTGCCAAGTACTACCCTCCACCCCTGATAAATCTTGAGGATCTCCCATAATTCATATTCTGCCCAGACGGCAAGATAAAATGTGAATGACTGGAAGACAATATCTAAAGAAAAACAAACATAAACCCATCAATTACAAAAACCAAGAACTACAAGAACAAAAACAAGATCAAAACAGATTGCAAAGTTCAATATCCATAAAAATCAAACACAAATTGACATTAAAGTATAAGAAGGGTCTTGGAATCTGAGAAGTCAGATAAGGAAGTGAACCATTAATGACCCTTTTATACTGTTGAGTGATGACTGACAGGCTCACAGCCTCTGAAGCCACACCCCTGGAAATTTAGCGCAGCTGAACGGAAAACAAAATGGCTGTGAAAAAAAAAATGGCCCAATTTGAAAATGAACTTTACAACGAAGAGTTGAATCGAACAACTTTTGAAAACCATTCCATTAGATTCCTTGAAGTCAACATTCCCAATACTGATATGCAGCTGAATACTAGAGCTAGAAAATAACCTGTAAATAATTTACAAAAAGTCCCAGGATGGCGATACTTTCTGGCGGCTCATTGTAAATGCGCTCTGGGAGTTTGATGAATTCTTGTGCCTTTCCTGCACTCCTGTAAGTTTTGAGATCTTTGACCTTCATGCTCTGTTTTTGACTGTACTTCTGGATTTCTGTATTAAAACTATATTTGTGTTGGATTGCCTTGTGTTTCTAGGCAACTTCATTTTGTCATTGAGCTGTATGGAGCTTCTCTGTGTGACAGAGCATTTTTGTGAAGAATGAAACCTTTTTAGTTTTATGAAGTTTGTGTGTTTGCCTGTTTATCTAACTGGGGCTTGGTGGTATATCACCCTTTAGTGGGCATTTTTGCTACTTTTTGGGACTTAAGGTAAGTTCACATTACAAGCGTTATTGCGCAATTCCAATTTTTTTGTTCAGATCAGATTTGCATTTCTTAACAGTTCACATTCATAAGTACAAGTGACCTGTATATCAAACTACAATCTGAACACATCTGTCCTCCGAAATGGGCACATTGATGGCTAGCTTTTGCTGTTTTCGTGGCTATTGCTGGCACTTCTGCAAAAGGAGATTTGTGGGTACGAGAATTTATGAGTACGAGAAAGGAGCCAGCAATGGGGAGACCATGACTGTTGTCACAGCCTTAGCCCTCTTCCATCGTTTTGCTGCACTGCCGGTGCTGGCTGATGACAGCAGTGCTCAACCCATATGTATAGGCTGTGGGGAACAGCCCAGAAACAGACAGGTAGACATGATGTTTTAGCACCACACACGTTTATTTACAATATTATACACAATAGTGAACACACAACCCAGTGCCACAGCACCAATCACCCCTTAAGTCCTGGCCTTTCAAACAATGCCTTTCTCTGTCTCTGGCCCGCCTCCACTCCTCTCCTCCGAGCTCTGTCCTCTTCCACCCGACTCCAGCCATCGAATTGACGGAGGCGGCCCTTTATATACATGCCTGGATGTGCTCCAGGTGCTTCCCGACACTCTTCCGCTGGCACTCCCCTCTGGCACTCCGGGTGTCCCCGGTCCTCTTCCCCCCAGCACTTCCGGGTGTGGTGGAAGTGCTGAGGTCCAGGGCTCCAAAGGCACCAGTGCGCCCCCTGGTGGGCCCCTACAGGGTTGAGCTTCAAAGCTCTGTACCCGTGGTCCCCAAAGCAACCAGGGCGTTTGCCCCCTCGTGGTCTGGAGGAGGCACAAGCCCTCCTCTGGACCTCCTAGGCATCCCGGCTGGGCAGCAGCCCCAGCCACTCACCACAAGGCATAAAAACACAGGAATTCCTACCTGACCATTCTCATTCATTTCGCATGGCCACAGTTCAGATACGTCAGATATGTATCCAATCTAGAACTACATATGAAAGTGACTCAAATCTGATTTGAAAAGATAAGATTTCTGTGTCCACACAGCCCTGAAAAAACATCAGATTTGTGTCACATTAAGGTAAAAAATAATCAGATTTGAGTCACTTCAGCCCGGTAATTTGAACGTAGCCTTATGTGTCCTGAGACTCCTAGTTCATGAAAGAAAACCAACTGGACCAACGGCAATGAAGCCCCTGCTGAGGGAAACCTGTTTGGTTTTGCTGTGGTTAACTGCCTTACTTTATGCCTGATTTGTACTCAAAGATGGAGCAGCTTTCTGTGTGTTTCTTTGGCTAGGTGCCCACAATTAAATGGAATAACCTGGTTGGTGCCCCGACTATATTTCCTGGCACCACAGGTCACTCCATAGGCCCTCCAAATCCAATATCTAACAACAGCACATGTATTTTTTCATCCGTTGAGTTGGAGTCTTCTGTGCATGAAAGCAATTTCATTCACACAATATTGGAAAATGGAAAATGGTATTCAAAACATGTACACCAGCTAGTACATGAAATTAAATTCTATTATCAATGATATTTTTGAATATGAATCACTGTTACAAAAATATGTGATAAACACACTTTGATGAAGTGACTAGAAAATGTAAAAATACTCCAACTTGCTAACCGAGTCCCTAAACGCACTTGAGTGGTATGCCATTTTTGTACTTGTTTTGCTTAGCTCAGAGACGTGAAAATCATTCATCATTACAGCAGATCACGCTCTACAGTGCACATTTGGAGTGTATAATATTGCTAAGTAAGACATACTTTCGGCTGCAGGTCGCTAAATCATCTCCTGGGATTGCCTGTTTAGTTTTTGGGCTTGCCTAAATGAGACAGAATTAAATATCTTTGTGCAGATCTCTTCCTCTGTGGCCTCCAGCATTAAACATTAACACTAAAGCTGTTATAATTAAAAGTTGTCTGACACTAACTGCTAATATTCTATCTTTTGTAATAGGCTCTCAGTTTAACGCAAGCATGCACAGGGTCACGCTAAAGGAGAGGCTTTTTTAAAGCACGGGACGTTCGTCGCGCTCTAGGAGTGGCCGTGATCAGTACAGAAGTGACTTGCTACACCGTTCATCTCCGGCATTTTTTTAAAATAGCCTCATTGTGTCGAGTGTGTTGATTGCTTTTTCTGTGATGCGCCTCCTGAAGCTGCTTCTTGCAAATTTATATTTATGGGAGGCCGTGGACCTTGAAAAGTCCGCTGTGGACTCTAGTGGACAAAGCTTAGGAGAGATCAATTAATCAAGGCACGCAGATGCTTAAGTGATCTTTAGGGGCATAATGGTTAGCGCTCATGCCTTACAGCTCCAGGGACTTAACTGTGAATCCTAGTCCGGTCATTGCACATTCTCTTCTTGTCCATCTGTGGATACTCTCGTTTATTAACAACCCAAGGAAGTATAAGTGAGGTTAATAGACTGTTGAATTGGATGAGTCGTGAGTGTGTCCTCTCATTTAGGTTTAGTTTCTGTCTTTCATTCAGGGCTCTGCTGGTTCAAATGATGGAAGGATAGACTGAGGTATGGTGGGAAGAAACTTTCTGATCTGCTTAGGAGCTCCATTACTGATGTCACACCCATGGTCTCAGACACATGAAAACTGAAGATAAGGGATGTCATAGGGTTTCAGATATTTTTTGGTTTAAGGTTCTTAAGAAGCAAATGAGACACATGTCTTGATGTAGGGGCAGAAAACTAATGTTTAATGGGCTGTACCACACTTCTCCATTCCTTAAAGACTACCACAGAAGTGAAATGAATATGAAGCACCAAACAGTGAGCATTTTTATTTCCTTGAAAATGGGAGCAAGGTTAAGGGAAGGCTACCCTATACTATTGCACATTTGCACAATGGTGAATGCTATTCGGCCTGTGGTGGCCTGGCACCCCCATCCAGGCCTTTTACCCAAAGCTATTGGGATAGCAAACAGGCTCCTTGACACTGAACAACACTAAGTGGTGTTGCCAGTGTCGGGTGTCTTGGGACCCCAGACTTTCTGCATAACTACACAAACCCCAGTTGTGTGCTCAGATTACCTTTTCTTTGATGTTTTTATCTTAAACATACAAGTCACAGGTCACAAATTCTTCTGTCCTTCCTCTTTTTCCCAAACCTCCACTAGCAAGTGTTGTTGTCCTCCTCCTGACTCGGACAACCCCAAATGAGATGAGGAGGCCCCTTTTATGCCTGGCCTGGCAGTACTTCTAGAGGCACAACAGGTGAAAGTCCATCAAGGTATGGACAGCGATTCCCTGTCCCACAAAGCTGCCCAACGGGACTACAGCTCCCAGTATCCCCTGCAGTTGTGTGCATGGGTGCACTGGTCCTCAGTCACTGGCACAAAGCTGCCCAATGGGACTACAGCTCCCAGTATGCCCTGCAGTTGTGTGCATGGGTGCACTGGTCCTCAGTCACTGGCACCTTGCAGGAAGCAGCTGAATGAGATGAGGGGGCTGGCTACTTTTATGCCGGGCCTGAAATATGTCTGGAGCTACAACAGGTAAAAGTTGCTGGAAGTACAGGCAGCCTTTGCCTGCAGCTACCCCTGCTGATACCCATGGAACCCAGCAAAGCTGCCTAATGGGAATACAGCTCTGCAGGTGTGTGCATGGGTGCACCGATCCAGGATCACTGCCTCCTAGCATTTGAGGAACGGACACAGTCCTAGAAGCCTGTTGAGAAATGAAACACTTGGCCAGGACATCAATCCATTGTCACCTCCCATTACAGTGGATTCAGTAATTGACAGATGGTTGGAGAAATGGATGGATGATGTGGCCTTCAGGGGGTGCACAAACTCCCTAATCTGTCACAGACAGTTGCAGACACAAGTTCAGCACAATACATGGCTTTTATTTTGCCATGGGAAACTATTCCCAATTGTTTCTCACACAATAAGTGCAGTATAAAGCACAAATACAGTACACAGTAATGCTTTTCTCTTCTTTCTCTTCTCTCTTCCCAACTCCACTCCTCCTCTAGCAAGCTTCGTCCCACTTCCTGCTGACTCTGGATCTTGGAGCAGTGATAGCAGGCTTCTTTTATCTTGCACCTGTCCCAGGAGTACTTCCGATGGCTCATTAGCATGGTCTGGAAGCCAGACATAGTAGGGCTCTGCAATCCCTGCAGCATACCCTGGCGGCACCCCTGGAACCCAACAGGGCTGAGCCATCAAACTCCAACTCCCAGCATGTCCTGTGGGAGTCCATGGGCGCTGCCATCTAGAGTTCTGGTGGGGGGAATAATGCCCTATGCATGCTCTCTCCTCCGGTCCTTCCTTTAAGAAGGCATCCTGGCCAGGCATGGGCCCTGGTCAACCCCCTAAGTGGACAGAACTGTGTCATATCTGTGGCCTACAGAGATAAACTCAATAAATAAGTCACTTTACTGTGGCATATTAAATAGTTCATTCAAAATACAATGCTGCACTGCACAGAGCACCATAAAGTGCAATGTACGCCATTGGGTGTCCACTTATATATGGATTTTCTGTTTCTTATTAACAATGTAGATATTTTATAAAGTTATTAAATAATTTACTCAGAAGATGGACTTTTTTAGTTAATGGTTTATGGCTTCATTTCAATGTTCATTATACAAATGGAAACTAAAACAGTGTTTAATAATAGAGCACTGTGGATTTCAAGTAGATACGTGAACAAACACTGTAGAAGCACCACATAAAACGCTGGGGAGCAGCGCACTTTAGTTTGACTGCTATTACTGTGATTATTTCCAAAGCCAAAGTCATCCAGCGGGCAGTACACCTTTCATCTTGCAGGGAGTGAGACCAACATGGCTCCTTCAGCAGGCATTATATTTTTTGGCAGGCCTGCCAGTGCTTGGGCATTCTTCAACAGTAGCTGGAGAGGGTTGCTAGTGATACAATAGCCTGGTCTGTCTAGGTGGATGAGTTCTCACCAATTAAAGTTGTTGAAGATTAGAGTCATTGGTTTCTAGTGCCAAACTGTGAGACCCGGAAAGAGGTAACGGTTTATTCCTTAACCCCAGGAGCTCCTCTATAACTGGTCACCAGGTCACAATGTGCTATACTGGGGCCTTGATCTTCTGCACACTCTCTTGGTGGCCACTTCTGGACCTTTTTTGTTCTGCTAAAAAATAGTGAGATCCTGGAATGCCCAACTGGGATATACTGTATTTATTAGCAACACTAGAGAAAAGGTTTAGGCTTCGTTCTTTCCCACATTGTGTGGTACCCCACAGTCTGAGAACAGCAGCCAAACAAACTCTCATCTTTATTATTACTGACTCAGGTGGCGCTGCAGTCCTTGTCCTCCTTGACATGTCCGCTGCCTTTGACACTATTGACCATGAGATACTGCTGTTGCGGCTTAAACATCTTGTTAACTGGTTTAGGTCATATCTAACTGGTAGACACTTTTCAGTGACTTTAAATTCCTCTACTGCTCCTCTTAAATATGGTGTTCCTCAGGGATCCATTTTGGGTTCTATTTTATTCTTTATATACCTTCACCCTATTGGAGCTATTTTAGAAAATGTAACATTTCTTTTCACTGCTATGCTGATGATACTCAGGTTTATATTCTCGTCTGCAACTTTGCAATGAATCAACTGCACAACTGTCTTTATGAACTAAGATCCTGGATGGTTAATAATTTTCTTGATCTGAATTAAAATAAAATGGAGGTGCTTATAGTGGGTCCATCAGCTAAAGCCCAAATTGGTCTTGGACTTCTCGGCTCTATCTCTGTCTTTTGCAAACCTCAAGTCCGCAATCTTGGTGTTATCTTTGACAGTAACCTCTCTTTTGAGAAAGAGATTAATTCTGTAGTTAAGAGTTGCTTTTTCCAGCTTCGTCTTTTAGGTAAGATCAAGCCCTTTTTATCTTCTAGTGATCTTGAGAAAGCTACTCACGCTGTTATCTTTCTCGCCTCGATTACTGCAACTCGCTGTATTCTGGGATCAGCAAATCCCTGATACGCAGGTTACAGTTGGTCCAGAATGCTGCCGCTCGCTTTCTGGTTGGGGCATGAAAGTCTGATTCTGTTTCTCCAATATTAGCTTCTTTACACTGGCTGTCTGTCAGTTTTCGAATTGATTTTAAAATCTTATTGCTAGTTTTTAAATCTTTACATGGGTTTGCTCCTGAATTGTGTGCTTTACACCAGCCATCTAGAGTGCTTAGATCTTCTGGTCAGTTGTCTCTGGTTGTCCCTCGTACTAAGTGTAAAACTAAGGGGGACAGGGCTTGTGCAGCTGCTGCTCCTCGCCTGTGGAACTCTTTACCTCATCACATAAAGGAGTTGTCTACAATTGAACTGTTCAAAACAAGATTAAAGACTCATTTCTATTCACTTGCCTTCAGTAATACTGATGGTTTCCTCATTGTGATTATGTAATCTTACTTCTATTTATTATTTACAGTATTTTATTTATGTTCATGTATTTTATTTCTATTTATGTTATTTATGTTAATTGTATGTTTTTTTCTTCTTTTATTATAAAGCACTTTGGCCACAGCATTCCTATGTTGTTTTAAATGTGCTATATAAATAAATTGACGTTGATATTGGTGTTTAGATACCAGGGACCATTACTAAATGACCTGCCAAGAAACTGTCTTTTGGCCTCCAGACACACCCTTGGGGAGAGTCATCTTGTCATAATATGAAAGTAAATTTGCACTTTTGTGATAATTTTGTTTGAGTTAGCTATACGAGCTTTCCCTGCACACATGTGGAAAATGTGGTGTGTCTGTGACCACTGTAGTAAGGTTTCCACCTTGATCGGTGAGTTTTTCTTGTTTTCTAAATGTTGTCATTGGTAGTGGACGTGGACGGACAGCCCACTTCTTCTTTCTTCTTAGTAGATGCACCATTGGCAGCCATAACAGCCTTCAGTCAGTGTGCACAGGTCTCTCTCTCTCTACCAGTTTTGCATGTCTGACTATTTTTCCCCGTTCTTCTTCTTTTCAGAACCGCTCCAGCTCTTTCAAGTTGCGTGGGGATCATGTGTGAACAGCTTTTTTCAAGTTCAGGACATTAACATTGTTGTTTTTAAGCCATTTCTGGGTAACCTGGGGTCGTTATCTTTAAGGAAAACAAATCTTCTCCCAAGATGCAGGTTTCCTGCAGTCAGCTTCAGGTTTTCCTCCAGGATTCCCCTGCATTTTGCTGCATTCATTTTATCATCACAAGCCATCCAGGTCCTACAGAGAAACATCCTCACAGCATTATGGCGTCACCACCATGCTTTATGATAGGGCTGATGTGTTTTTGAAAATATGCAGAGTTTGTTCTCGTGGCCTAAAACTCAGTTTTGATCTTATCAGACCATGGGGCCTTGTTCCAGCTGACTTTAAAGTCTCCCATGTGCCTTCTTGCAAACTCTAGCTGTGACGTCATGTCTATTTTTTTTTTCTTTTTTTAACAATGGCTTTCTCTTTACCACTCTTCCATAAAACTGTAACTGATGAAGGACCCAGTCAACAGATGCTGTTTGCATATCCTCTCCAATCTCACTTAATGTGTCTTGTAACTCCTTCTCAGTTCTCATTGGTCTCTTGCTGGCCTTCCTCATTTGCCTTCTTCTTGAATGATCACTCAGTTTTTGTGGATGGCCTGCTCTTTGCCATACTCCTTCCATTTCTTAATGACAGATTTAACTGGACTCCATGGGATAATCAATGACTTTGATATTTTCTTGTCTCCATCCTCTGACTTATGAATTTCAGTCCCTTTTTCACAGAGTTGCTTGGTGTGTTCTTTTGTCTTCATTGTGTAGCATTGACTTGTACAGGCTTGACCACAAGCTGGACCTTCCACATTCAGATGCATTTATTTGACAATCAATGGAAACCCCAGACAGGTGACCTCCACTGAACTAATTCTGTGACTTATAAAACCAATTGGCTTCACCAGTGAGGATTTAAGGGCGTCATATTAAAGGGGGTTAATATTTATGTGATCAGTACTTTGTGTTTTATGTTTGTAATGAATTTAGACCAAATTTCAGAGATCTGTTTTTACTTTGATGTTAAAGAGTGTTTTTTTCTGTTGATCAGTGTCAAAAAAGCTCAATTAAATCCAATTGGATTCAATGTTGTATAACAATGAAATGTGAAAACTTTCAAGAGGTGAATACTTTTTATAGGCACTTTATTTATTGCTATCTATAGAACTTTAGAGGAAATGGTGGTGCTCCTCAGTTTGGGAACTGCAGCTAAACAAACTGAGAGCATCACTGCTGGTCATTATATTCTAGGGACACGGTCATGAGGAGCTAGATAGATAGATAGATAGATAGATAGATAGATAGATAGATAGATAGATAGATA
>JANRMT010062815.1:40297917-40313023 GCA_026402145.1 Polypterus bichir lapradei
CTTCTCTTCTCTTCTCTTCTCTTCTCTTCTCTTCTCTTCTCTTCTCTTCTCTTCTCTTCAGCCTCCACTCCTCTCCCAGCAAGCTTCATCCTCTTCCTCCCGACTCTGGCCCCCTAAATAGAATGAGGTGGCTCCTTTTATGCAGCTCCTGGGAGTGCTCCAGGTGGTTCATTAGCGTTATGTGCAATCACTCCCAGGTGTGATGGAAGCTCAAGAAAAGGCTCTGCATCTCCCCCTGGTGGCCCCCACGGAACCCAACAGGGCTGCACTAAACTCCAACTACCAGCGTGCCCTGTGGGAATCTGTGGTGCCACAGAGGGCTACCCTCTAGTTTCCCAGGGGTGGTAGATGCCTTGCAAATACTGTCTTCCCCGGTCCTTCCATCTAAGGGGTGTGCCGACTGGGCAAGGGCACCTGCCGTCCACCACAGGGTATTGAATACTGCATGATGAAGGAAGAAATGAATTTAAACGATTTTAGCGCAAGGCTGCAACATAACAAAATATGCAAAACATGAAGGGGTCTGAAAACATTCTGAATCCATTGTAGATTCTCACTCCATCATTTGGAATTTAAGATAATGGATGGCGGTCCCAGGAGTCTGTCTTTTGTAATTTTGTTTGCTTTAATACTGGCTTATTAAATTGTTTTGCTGTCTAGTATATTGCATTTGATTTATCGTTGTTTATGTCTGTGCATGGTAGGTACCGGAGGTGCTGATGCTTGTGGACACTGCAGAGTCTTAATCTGACCCTGTCTGGTGGCCATATTCATGTGTCCTCCTTACAGTTTTGTTTCACATTTTCAAATCAAGTCCTCTTATTGCTAGAAAAAGCATTTGTGTCTTTGCTCTGACAGGACTTCCATGAAAGACTTCATATCTTAGGGTTGTGGGTTTAAATCCCACTACTAACACTGTGTGACGAGGAGCAAGTCACGTCACGTGCTTGTGCCCCAACTGGAAAAATAAAAGAAATTGAACCAATTAGATAAAGGTGTCAGGCAAATAAGAAAAACTAATAATCTGGGCGTCTACAGAGAGTAGACCTCAAAAAGGGGGTTGATGTTCTGGCTTTTTATGGTAGATGGCCATTCTTCTCATGCTCTTCACACTGGCCGCACTCATATTTGCGCTGCCCCGCTGTATGTTCACCAAGGATCTAACAAACTGGCTACAGTCTGGTGGGCTTCTTTTTTAATTTCCTCCGTAACTTCAGCACTTCATTCAGATGCACAAACCTGAAGGCCTACCTTTATTGTCACAGTACAAGTCAAACTTTAAGAGTTGTGTTCTGTTATATTAAAAAAAAATTCAGAAGCATAATGCTTCTTTGTTTAAATTTCATGTCACAGCACTCTGCTACTGCCTTGACACCCATCCGTCGTGCCGCCTTGGCTTCTGTGGAGTCACAATCACACATCTGTGCCAACGAGAAACGTGTTAATTAGTTACAATAACAACAAAAACCACAGGGTTCATCTACTCTGCCTCTCCTTCTGACAGCTGCTGTTAAACTCAGGCTTCCAGACAAAAATTATGATATAGTGCCTTTATTGTAAACCTGCATAACACAGCAAATGTTTTCTTATTCAAGTGGGTCTCTTTTCATTTATAAACACATTTAGATGCAAATGTGTGCTAATGGGGGTCCTAAGACCTGCCTTTAAAAACATGTTTCAGTTTTTTGTAACCAAATCCAGTACAAGTTCACCATCTGGCTGAAGATTCAGCAGGACCCTTTATGTGTGGTCTGGGTGTCTGTGTCTGCTTCATCACTGAGCCCTGCTGGGTCCCTTTCTCCAGGTGGGTTTTGGGTGCACTTGTTTTATACCTGAGTTTACTTTCTAGTGGGACTTTCAGTATATGGCCAAAAATATATGGACATCACTCCAAACTACTGAGTTCAAGTGTTTCAGCCCATCCTTTTTTAACAGGTGCATCAAATCAAGAACATAGTCATGCAGTCTCCATTGACAACTAAACAATGTGTCATACTGAAGAGCTCGGGCACTGTCATAGGGTGCCACCTTTGCTTGAAGTCAGTATGTGGTCTGCTAGGTCTGCCCCGGTCAACTGTAAGTGCTATTATTGTGAAGTGGAAGCACCAAGGAGCAACGACAGCTCAGCCGTGAAGTGGTAGACTTCACAGAGCAGCAGCACCAAGTGTTGAAGTACATAGTGTGTAAAAATCACCCATCCTTTGTGGCACCGCTCACCTCTGGAAGCCACGTTAGCACAGGAACTGTGTGTTGAGACCTTCAAGAAATGGGTTTCTATGGCTGAACAGTTGCACACAAGCCTAAGATCTCTCAGCTGGAGTGTAATACACACTGCCATCGGACTCTGGAGCAGTGCAGACGTATTTTCTGGAGTGATTAATCACGCTTCACTATCTGGTAGCTTGATGGATGAATCTGGGTTTTGGTGCATGCCAGGAGAATGCTTTCTTCTGGACTGCCTAGTGCCAACTGTAAAGAAGGAATAATGGTCTGGGGCTGTTTTTCAGGGTTTGGGGAGGTCACTTTATTCCAATGAAGAGCACTGTCAGCCACAGCATACAAAGAAATTTTAGACAATTGTGAACTTCCAACTTTGTGGCGATAATTAGGGGAAGACCTGTGTCTGTTCCACCATGTCTCTGTCCCTGTGCACAAAGCCAAAACCATGGAGGAACTCAAGTGGCCTGCACCAAGCCCTGAACCTCAGACTTACTGAACACCTTTGGGATGAACTGGAATGCTGATTATAAGCCAGATCTTCTTGTTCATCATCAGTACTTACCTGACAGATGCCCTTTTGTCTGCATGAGCACACATTTCCACAGACACACTCCAAACTCTTGTGGAAAGCTTTCCCAAGAAAGAGTGGAGGCTGTTTTAGTCTCAAATACCCGTGGCTTTGGATTGATTATCCAAAAAGCTCACATATGTATGATGGTCAGGTGTCTCCTGTTCTGCCACATCCCAAATGTGTTCTACTGGATTCAGATCTGATGACTGGGGAGACCACTGATGAACATTGAACTCATTGTTATGTTCATGATGTCAGTGTGACATGGTTCTTACTTTGAGACATGGTGTATTACGGGTAAATTGTGGCCTTGCAGGTATGTTCATGGTCAACAATAATATTCATGTAGGCCATAATATTTAAGTGATGATTGATTGGTATTAGCAGACTCAAAGAAAGCATTCCTCATACCATTACACCACCACCAGGAGGTGACACAAGGCAGGTTGGTTTCATGGATTCATGCTATTGGTATCAAATTCTGACCTTACCATTTGTGTGCCTCAGCAAAAATTGAGATTCATCAGACCAGGCTACGTCTTTCCAGTCTTCAGCTGTCCATTTTTGGTAAGCCTCCGCCCACTGCAGCCTCAGCTTATCTGACAGGAATGGAACCCGACGGGGTCTTCTGCTGTGGTAGCCCATCCATCCACCTCAAGATTTGAAGTGTTATGCATTCTGAGATGCTGTTTTGTTGGTTATTTGAGTTACTGTAGCCTTTCTGGAAGCTCAAACCAGTCTGGTCAATCTTCTCTGATCCCTCTCATCCATAAGGCATTTCCATTGACAGATCTGCTGCTCACTCGATGTTTTTGTTTATCATAACATTCTGAGTAAAATTTACAAACTGTTATGTGTGAAAAGCCCCAGAGATCAGTTACAGAAATGCTCAAACCAGCCCATCTGCCACCAACAATCATGCCACGTCATGTTGAAGCCATTGAGATCACATTTTTCTCCTTTACGGTGTTTGAGGTGAACATTAACTGAATCTTTTGACTTGTATTTGTGTTATTTTATGCATTGCACTGCTGCCACATGATTGGCTGATTAGATAATTGTGTGGAAAAGCAAGTGTGCCGGTGTTCCTAATAATTTGCTCTGTGAGTGTACTTCTATCAGTCCCGGTAAACCAAGTAAAGTAACATGGTGGGGCAATACTGGCTGCGTTGGGCTCAAAGCAGGTAAGAACTGTAGAGATGGCACCTGTGTATTACAAGCCTCACTCTGGTACAACCCAATATTCACACTTAGACCAACTTGAAATGGCTAATTAGTTAACCTTAATATCTTAGGAAATGTGGGAGGAAAAGCCAAACAAACATGCAAGCTCTACATAGGCAAGAACTGGGCATAGGATTTGAACCGAAGAGCTGTGAGACAGTAGGGATAACTGTTATACTACATGCCAGTCCAATGTAGTATACTGGAAAGGTACTCTTAAATAAGGATCAGGCAGGGCAACATGTCTCAGAGTGTGGAGGAATGGTAGCAGATCTTGAACCCACGGCCCTGCCAAGAGGCTCTTCCATCAATTAAAGGTGGATGTGTGTGTTTGTGTGTATGAGAAAGTTTGTTGAGAAGACCACGTGTTAAAGGTTTACTTTAATCATGCCAATATTTAATAAAGGAATGGAGTCACACACTTCCTCAGAAGATACCTGCGCACACTCTGCAACTCGACCTGCCACCCCACCATGCACTCACGCTCCTGCCTCTCTCGCGTCGCTGTGCTTTTTGGAGCGCTTGATTGGGATGCATCCAGCGTTCCAGGAGCTGAACACCATTAACAATCTTCAGCTGAATAAATAATTGCTTCAGGCATTTTGTAATTATCCATCTTAAATGGTTCACAGGGACCTCACGTCTGAGTATATGAGCAAGGGGTGCAAAGTAAAATTATAGGCTTACACCTAACTGCTGCAGTTATGGAAAATGATTTGGAACAGGAAGCTCGTTCAGCTCTACACCTGCCTTGATGTCCCAGGAACAAATGGATGTTATTGGCTGCCCAAATGGTCTACTCAGGTTCTGTGGTCAGCCTCATGCCAGCATGCAGGTTTTGGGTTCTTCTCATCAACTTAGTGCCTAATACACTGAACTGCCAGGACATCCTGCGGTTGGGAGAAAGGAAAACGGAGGACAGATAGAAGTGAGATTCAATTTATTAATAGGCTCATTGAAAATATGGACCATATTGCATGTATTAAACAAAGGAATAGATGTTCTTCTGTATGGTGAGTGCCCTTTCTCAGTAGTTAAAGCTGCTGCCTCAGTCTCCATAATTTGAATGCTGTGCTCAGTCATTGCTGAGGAGTTTTCATGTTCTTTTTGGGTTTGTGTAGGCCTCCTCTCACATGCCCACAGATCTGGACTGTAATCAGGTGACTGCATGTCACTGGGGATGTGGGAATAAAACTGGAGGAAGCAGTGCAAAATCCATGCAGTCACCTGAACGAGCACACAGACTTACCTAAAAAGACTCAAAGGTATACTTGCTGCCAAAGGAACTGAATTAAGGATCCGAATATTTAAATGAATGAGAAATTTCAGTTTTTGATGTTTAATACATTTTTCAAAGCTTTCTGAAAATATGTTTTCACTTTGTCATTATGGTTTAAAGAGTGCAGATCAATTGTTAAAATTGCAAATTCATTAATTTACAATGAAATCTACAACACAATAAAGTGTGCAGAAAGTGAAGGAGTCTGAATGCTTAATATATCCACTCTGTTGTCACGCGTGTGCGATTGGGAGACAGTCTAAGGGCTCTGGTGATGGTAGCTACCTGCCGGGCCAGGGTTTGGTGCTGTTTGCTAATGCCTTCTCTCTTCCTTCTTCTGCAGAATGGAACACTGTCAGCCATTCCACCTCTGACATCACTTCCATTGTCTGGCCTCCTGGACCTGTCCCTTCCATCCTGGAAGCCATATAACCAGCATATGACCAGCAGTTCGGCCACCATGGAGTTAGTTCTGTTCTGAACTCGAGTCTGAGCCGTTTCCACAACTTCTTGTGTGTTTTTTTGTTTTGTGCAAACTTTTAACACTAGAATTCCTGAAGCCTACGTAAAACTCGTAATCCCGGCCCAAATTAAATCCCTTTACACCTCTACCATCAGCGTCTTTTGTTTTGTAAATGTGTCGATCAGCACAAGCAGCAAGCAGCCTGCTGTTCCATCCCCCCCCTGACTTGACAGAGCTCAGCTCCCCCAGCTCAAGCCAAGGCTCCTTATCTGCATGTGAGGTTCCTGGAGTTGTGTAGGATAAACAATACAGTATATCATTATTTGAAATACATGCATTTCATGTGTTTTCCGTGTCTACGAAGATCTGGGTAAGTGTAGGATGAAAAGAAATAAATGCAAGGCAAGAAATGCTGAATACATACCTAAAGCAGAAACTTTTTCTATGTTATACTATTAATGACGTGAAGTGTATAGTGTGTGATGACCTTAATCCAAATATCAAATAAACACATGTGTTTTTATTGAAGAATATAACCAAAGGAAAAAAAAAGCATTTGATTTGCATGTTGCTGTCAATGAGTTAAAAACTGAAACTCAAATGTCAATCGACTGGAAGTTTATACAGTATGTGTTCTTGAATGGTGCAGAGGTAAGAACCACTGCCTTATAACCCAAAGGTCCCAGGTTTGAGACTGGGCACTTCGTGTTTTGAGTAATGAGCTGCTATTATTATTATTATTATTACTATAATATAATAAAAACATACTCTTAATCTTCTTTTGCTTAAACTGTAAAGGCTCGGCTCTTTTAATCTTTCCTCATAACTCAACCCCTGTAGTCCTCGAATCAGCCTAGTCGCTTTTCTCTGGACCTTTTTCTACTGCTGCTATGTCCTTTTTGTAGCCTGGAGACCAAAACTGAACACAGGACTTCAGATGAGGCCTCACCAGTGAAGATGGTGTATGCACCCAAACTTTACCCTGGCTGTTACAGATTGAAATCAAAGGCTTCTTTTCTTTTAGGGTGGGATGCAAGTCGAGTACTGGTGACACTTCAACACAGTGCCATCTGACTCACACCTGACCTTTTGAATGTCACCAATTAAGATAACGCACATATACTTTTGAAACTGAAAGAAAAAGCTGAGATGATGCGGTCACCGAGAGAACGTGCAAAGCTGACACAGGTAGTGCTTTGTATTTTACCTCTGTACTTTGTGTAAACATTTTAATGGTGATTGCTGAAAGATGTTATATATGCAGTAAGGAGTGATTAATTAATTGAATCCTAGCTTCCATTCACTTAACAGTTGTGGAAGAAAGCCCGGACACAGACAGCTAGACATGTTTAAAGCACCACAACGTGTTTAATTACAATACTAATATTTACAACAGTGACACTCGCAACCCCAAAACTCCCCCAAAGTCCAGGACTTCTCAATGATGCCTCTCTCTCACGTCCGCCTCCACTCCTCTCCTCTAAGACTTTGTCCTCTCGTCCTCCCGACTCCAGCCATCAAATGGAGGGAGGCGACCCCTTTTATCCCCACCAGGTGCCTCCCGATTAGCTTCCGCCGGCACTCCCCAGTGTGGCGGAAGTACCGGCTGCACACACGGAAGCATTCCAGATGTCCTTGGTCTTCTTCACCCCACCACTTCCGGGTGTGGCGGAAGTGCTGAGGGCCAGGGCTCCTCCGGCATTGGGGCACCCCCTGGCGGTGACCATGGGCCCCTATAGGGTTGAGCTTCCATGCTCAGTTCCCGTGGTCCCCAAAGCCACCAGGGCGGTTGCCCCCTCGTGGTCTGGAGGACGCGCAATCCCTCCTCCGGTCCTTCTGAGCATCACGTCTGGGTGCCACCCTCAGCCGCTTGCCACACAGTGTGTAAAAGAAGAGAAGAAAAAATATGAAAAGCAAACATCTGATTGCACTTGACAAGCCTTCAAAAGGATTTCCAAGGAATGGCTGGTAGCCTGAAGAAGCATGAAAAGCCCCCCAATCCGTTCTGCCAGTCTGGCCTGTGTCTTGCACTGAGTAGACTGTTTTCAGCCGGCCATCTACCTCGCTCACTATTTCCAATTTGAAAATTCTCTTTAATTTATGAAACAATTCAAAGGAAAAATGAAAAAAAGGAGAGCAGTTTCTGATATTCAGTGAAGAGAGAGAATGGGGGGGAGGTGTGGGGGGGGTCACCAGGGGGCAACTCAGCTGCATTAGTGAAAATCCCATTCTTACACATTCATTTCGCTAAGTCTTTTCCCTAATTTAATATATTTTACTAACTGAGGACACGTTGCGGCCCGAGTAGCGGTTAAAATTAATTAAGTGTGTCAGGAGAGTCAAGATTCCCATAATATGAATGTCTTTTTCCAAGATTAATATTCCTAAATGACAAGCGACAGCCTGCATTTGGCAAGTGCTGAAGCACCCTGATGTGTCCCCCGGCCGCCACCTTGTTTCTGCTCTTTATATCATTTAGGAGAAAGCGGGTATCATTTAAGAGTGGACAGCGGCTCCCTCCTGATTACGGCTGGCAGACGGCGGCTCCGGCTCCAGTCCTGCTAGCTGCAATTAAGGACTTTGTACCGTACAATTTAAGTGCGAGGCGGGCGGCCTTTAGCGCGGGTCTTGTCATCAAAATGAACGTCTTCATGTAGCCAAGCTGAGCAGTGAAGATCTAGTAGACTAATAGGTGTAAGCGGCCAAGGGACTCAAATCTTCACTTAAAAAAGTACCAGGAAAGGAAATGGAAAATAAGGATTGACTGGCACAAAATAGTATGAAAAGAGATAAATAAAAACACCAAAAAATGACTTGAAGGACCAGGCTTGGGGTGACACAATGCTAGGCCCTCCTGAAGGACAGATCCAGTGTTCTGGTTCAAATCCTGAGTCTGTTGATTACCTGTGTGGAGCTTTTGTGTTCTCCCTGTTTCTTTGTGGGATTCTTCTTACATTTCAATAACACTGCAGGTGAGGTTAACTGGAGAGTCAAAATCAGCACTGAATTCCCTTTTCAATTTTCATTTCCTGCCCTGCACTGAGTGCTGCTGGGATAACCTCTACCCACTGGTGACCCTGAATTGGATTTAACCCGTTGGAGAATGTTATGTTATGTTATTTATGTTATGTTATGAACTGGCTGGGTATTGAGTGAGTTGGGCCACAGCCAGAGCTGGTTAATGCCTTGTTGGGTATAATAATTATAAATGACATCAGTATTTTAAACTGGCAGTCAGCCTCGCAACTTGTCCTAACTCATATAAAGAGAAACTGCATACCAAAATTTACTTAGGTTTTTAAATTATTTATATAGTTATACTTTTTTTGTGTTGTGCCTTCCATTCCAGGGCTATCTTTGTTCATATAAGGCCAGTGGTGGGTGGTGGGTGCTGTGGGGTGGGTGTTTTATTGGTATATTGTAATGTACCTTTCTGTGAGCTGTTACAATGGTTTATCATTTATACTTTGTTAATACAAATTTGATCACAAAAAAAAACCCAATAAATTACATTTATATGTCATTTTTCTGGCCACTCAGAGCACTGAACACTTCAGGGATCATCAATGCACAGCACCCACCTAAATAACGTGACAGCAGCCATTCTTGTGCCAGTACGCTCACCACACATTAGTTTTAGGTAGTGAAGGAGTGAGACAGATATTTAGACAATAACAGACAGGGAATGATTAGGGGGGCCAGAATGGATAAGGTCATGGTGGGCTTCAAGTGTCCTGATCATTTTTCCTCTAGACACCTAATGGTTTACTCTTTATCATAATGGTGAAATTTCCTGCATAAAATGGTCTAAAATGAGGATTTTATTTGAGTCTAGGGCTCCAGAAATAGAGGGTAAGCCCAAAAAGATTGATGCCTTCCATAACTAGACATCAAGACGAGTTGAATGGTATATCATATGTTGGGGTTTTCTCATACTGGCAAGACAGGAATGGAAGATAAAAAAAAGAAAAAACAACTGAAGTGAATTTAAAGTCAGGTCAGGTCAAGTCAAGTTAGGGAGCATGCACTCGTACAGCACATTACTGCACACGCAGTCCATTCCCACCCTCCAGAAATGACCCTCTATCTGCCGCAGCCAGGTGTTACTTTGGCGTCCCCTTAGCCTGGTCCAGCCACTTGGGTCCTCAGCAGTGTGGGTCCTGTGAGCCGGATCTCCCTCGGGGAATCATGCCACATGACCATAGTGCCATAACTGACGCTCCCTCACAATACAGGTAATGTGCCTCATTCGGGACTCCATGAGCCACCACTCATTCAATACAAAGTCAAACCAGTGGTACCCAAGGATATTCTGAAGTAACACAGTACTAAAAGAGTCCAGTCTTTGTCTCTGGTCACTGGATAGCGTCCATGTCTCGCAACCATATAGCAAGACAGGAAGCACCAGGACTCTAAACACTTGGACCTTCGTCCTTTTGCATAGATATCGGTAGCGCCACACACCCCTTTCCAGTGACCTCATGACCCCCCATAGGAAGAGCCACCAGAGACATGAATGTCACTTCCGAGGTAAGTAAACCCCTCGAAAAGGTCGACACTCTCTTCGTAGACAGATACACTGCTGATGGCTGTGCCCAAGAGGTCATTAAAGGCCTGGATCTTGTTCTTTATCCAGGACACTCACAAGCCCAGACACTTAGACTCCTCGCTCAGCCTCTCGAACGCCCTGATCAGAGCCTCTATTGACTCCACGAAGATCACAGCATCGTCAGCAAAGTCAAGATCAGTGAATCTCTCTTCAACAATAGATGCCCCACAGCCGCTGGACCTCAAGACCTTGCCCAACACCAGTCCCTGTAAGCATGAACAAAGTAGGAGCAGAACACACCCCTGATGAACCCCAGAATCAACTGGGAAAAACACAAAGGTTCTGCCTCCACTCTGCACAGCACTCACAGTACCAATGTATAGGCCGTCCATGATATCCAGCAACCTTGAGGGGATCCTTCAAAGTCTCAGGATGTCCCACAGGGCAGATCAATCGATATTTGCATTTGCACTCCATGAGAACCCTCAGTGCCAGGATGTGGTCAATGGTAGACTTCTTAGGCATAAAACCAGACTGTTCTGGTCGCTGGTAGGTGAGCAGGTGAGCAGGTGATCACGGATCCTATTGAGAATGATCTTAGCATGGACCTTACCTGGCACAGAGAGCAGTGTTATCCCCCTGTAGTTGCCACAATCCAGGCGATCACCATTCCTTTTCCAGATAGGGAAGGCAAGTCCTGTTTTCCAGTCAGTTGGGATGACACTCGTCTCCCAAATGGAAACAAAGATTGCTTGCACTGCCAGAAGGACAGCCTTACCACCAGCCTGGAGAAGTTCACCCTGGATACCACAGATCCCTGTAGCCTTTCTCCCCCTCAGTTGGTTCACTACCTGTTTAATCTCAGTGAGATTTGGTGGTTCACAGCTGATTGGAGGATCAACCTCAAGAACCGTGGACCCAGAGATGTCCAATGTCATAGCGGGAGGGTTTAAAGTGCTCAAAAATAATCTGATGAATACAAAATTAAAGGATCTATAAAAAAAAATACTCTCTAATGTGTCACATGAGGAAAACTATTCTGAAAAACCTACCAGTGAATCTGGGGGCACCAAACAAAAAACCTAAAGGGATTTGAAAGCGTTCAGAAGTAATTCTTATGAACAGAAAACAGATAAAGGGTGCAAAACAAATGGCATCAACCACGACATAAAGAAAAAGTCAAGGGATCATTCCACCTTTAAAAGTGGTCCCCAATTGAGCCCCAGCTTCTGGTGGCTTTGAGGGTTTAATATTATTGATCTGGAAAGGGTGAAGCTTAGTAGCAGAAGTGGAAGGTGAGTCATCTGTATTCTGGCAGATGAGCATCAAAACTGTGGACAGAAGTGGAAATGTTGTTAGTGAGACCACCCCCTGTCTGTCTAGGGTGGTATTGCCTACCTTTTTGCAGCCTTCATGTTGCTCCCTGAGCATACATCCTTGACAACAGAGAGTAAATAATAAATAAACAGAACAATGCTAACAAAGCAATATTAACAAAATTTGCAGAATTGCATCCCTCTAACCATCTTGTTTTATCATAAGGGTGTAATTTTGTGCACCAAAAATGCCCAAAATGCCAAATATTTCAATAGTGTACCATATGTAGGGTTTTTACCATATTAATGGGAGAGGGAGGTTAGGAGCACGCACTGATACAGTGCATTGCTGCACCCACCACATCAAGTCAGGATCCCAGATTAGGACCCGAGTGCAGCCATGCAACATGCAACGGGTGACACCTCAGCACCACACTCACACATTCAGATGGAATGAAACAGTGTGAGGTTTTTTATGGTGGCTTGAGTACCAATTCTGCCACCAACCCCCAGGTTATTCCCTGCAGGTTGGAGGGCCTGCATTATAGGACTGAATGCAGATTAACATTATATCCTGGACAGGGCAATTGCAGATTAAGGGCCTTGCTCAAGGGCCCAATGAAGTAGAGTCACTTTTGGTGTTTACGGGATTTGAACTGGCAACCTTCCGAATGCCAGTGCAAATCCCTAGCCTCAGAGCCACCACTCCGCCCATACTGGTGAGTCAAGACAAAAAAAGACTGAAGGAAATCCAAAGAGTTCATAAGTAATTCTTATGTACACAATATAAAAGGAACCATAAAAAAGTTTCTTGTGATCCATATCTAATATTTACCATGGGGAAAACTATTCTGAAAAACCCATAAAAGTCAAAAACCCAATATGTGGAAATTACATTCTAAGAGCAGGGTCACATTTTGACACAATTCATGCTGTCCCTCAGCTCCAGAGGCCTGCGCTCAGCCTCTGGCCTGGTCAGTGTCCGTGAGATGTCTGTTTGATGTCCTTGTGTCTATATCGTTTTTCTGAGGAAACTCTGATTTTCCTTCCCCAAAGAAATTTATGTTACATTGGTCCAGTATGAGAGAATGTGTCCTGCAATGGACAGGCATCCCACCCAGAGACAGTGCCTGATGCTGCTGGAATGGGCTACACTCCTCTCCACCTTGTGTTAGATTAAGAAGGTCCAGTAATGGAGAGATGAACTTTCTGATAACACTCACTCTGAAAGCACCATATCATGACTAAAGGAAGGTTAAAAAAAGCCCAAAGCCTAGACACACACGACCCAACACAACTCCTGTTCTAAAATAAAGGACTTTTTATCCATTCAGCCCAATACAATTACAGTTACATCCAAATATAGAGACTTTTAAGTTCTCTCTCCTTCACTTCTCTCTTTCCTTCTCTCCTCCAATGAATGTTGCCTGCTGTCTCCCATCTCTGACTCAGTCCAAACTGAGATAGCGGGCTTCCTTTTAAGCCTGACATGGGAATTGCTTTTGGTCTCTTGTCCCAGTCATCCAGAGCACTTCTGGGTCATGCAGAAACCAGGGCAGTCCTCCTCCAACAGCGCCGTCTGCCAGACCTCAAAGACCCCAACAGGGTTGCGTGTCTGGGTGTCCTAGTTGGGTTTAGTCCTGAAGAACACTGCCACCTTGCTGTGCAGAGGAATAATCTGCTCCTGGCTAGTCCGTTTTCCCAATCCTTTCGTTATGGCCTCCCGGCCAGGTATGATTCCTTCCTTTATCCCGGTCAGGATGCCCGTCCGTCCTCCAGGGCACCCACAATACATATATTGCCAGATATCCCTCTTGTGACAAATAAAGTTCTACCTTTATCTTGTGGCTTGCTAATCTCCTAAACGAGATGCTTCCTTCTGGGACGCCTAAGGCCGGAGTTATACTTCACGCGATGCGACGCATGCTGCAGAGGACGCTCCTGCTACGCAATAGTTGTAGTGTTTATACTTGCGCGCGTACTTTACGTAAATCTGGAGGAATCCACCAGGTGGCAGTGCGAGATATTATCACGGTGAGAACATGTTCGGCTTCTCTGTGTTGTGAATTGCCTAAAACACCTATTAAATTCCGATGACACCTTACCGCAGTATCTCTGAAAAGGATGTTTATTGATTAAATCCATAAATCCAGGGATGTGTCCATTCCAGCAAGCATTGGGCACGACTGAGAAACAATCCCTGGACAAGGTCTCCGCTCATCACAAGGTGAATACAAGCACTCGCATACACTAGCGTCATTTTAGCGGCACCAAATCCCCAAATCTGCATATCTTTGGAAGGAAACCGGAGCACAGTGTGGAATACAAGCAGGATATACCAGCAACATAACTCCCTGCGAGACAGCAGTGCTATCGCTCCACCGCCGTGTCACCCCAATTGTGTGTAATTATTAACAGTATTCATTACTTAAACAAAACTATATGTAAAATGTAACATAAACACTTTAATGCATTTAATCATGAAAGTGATATCAAGTACAAATCTAAAGATTCTAAATGTGCAGAGAGTTGAAATATCATACATTTAATTTTTTCTTTGTGGCGATCTATTGCTGCTTGCCGCAGCTGTCAGGTCCAAGAAACTCGCAGCGATTAAAAACTGGGATGACGTTTACAACCGTCTGCTTTAATGACAAAGTAAACTACGAGGTTAAAGTGGGCAATTTGAGATTAAGGCCGAAATTTCCACTTTAATCACAAAATACACGTTTTCACCGTGTCCTTTATTTTTTTCTCAGTGGCTCAAATACAGCGATATACATTATGTTGCTGTTGTTAAGTTGCAAAAAAAAAAAAAAAAAACATGGCACAAAGATGTTATGTGAGACTTTTAAAATGCATCGTGTCATTACAATCGGGAATATGCGACGCTTGAATATAAAATCACCACGAATGCATCTGTATGTCAGCATTTTGCTTCACCACATCGAACCATTCACCAAACAGCAAAGCACGCACATCGATCCCCGTAGGATCTGCATAGAGGCTTTCTGTCACATGTAGATAGTAAACAGAGACTCTGACGTCACATTCCGACTTTTAGCACACTGTGCCCCCCGACTTTTTGCTGGTACTGCAACTCGCGCACGCGTCGCGTCAATTTCTGAGGACCTGCTCAGAGGACGCATGAAATGAACGCTGGGGACGCGTGGCAGCCATGATGCGGGCACGTACGTGTTCTGAGCGTGAAGTATAAATGAGCCCTTACTTTCATGGACTGGAAGAGGCGGAGTCAGTTGCACTCATTGGGCATCTTCTCGGAATTGTGGCAGGAAAAGGAGACAAGTCAGTTAGCAATTGCGCCCTCTGGTGTCCCGGAGTTGTAGTGCTTACTCTCTGATGAGCCTGGAAGGTGATCATCTGACATGCATGCATGACTATCTATCTATCTATCTATCTATCTATCTATCTATCTATCTATCTATCTATCTATCTATCTATCTATCTATCTATCTATCTATCT
>JANRMT010062815.1:40313033-40330875 GCA_026402145.1 Polypterus bichir lapradei
TCTATCTATCTATCTATCTATCTATCTATCTATCTATCTATCTATCTCCTTATGAGCGTGTCCCTAGTATATAATGACCAGCAGTGATGCTCTCAGTTTATTTAGCTGCAGTTCCCAAACTATGGAGCACCACAAAATGTGAGAGGCAATGAACATTGCAATGGAACATTAGAGCATTGTAAAATTAATGATGAGAACAGAGCAGTCAGCCCAACAAAGCTTGCCAATTCTATCCACCTAATTTCTCCAAAACAACATCAAATTGAGATTTGAAGGTCCCTAATGTTGTACTCTCTACCACATTCAATGTGTCTTGAGAATAAAATTTTGAACATTTGTATGAAACTTACCCTGAAGAAGTTTCAAATCATGTCTCTGTATTGCTGTTGAAAGTAATAGCCTGGATCCTCTGCACTAATACCTTTCATAATTAAAACAATTCAATGATGCCACCTCTTAATCTGTTTAATCTGAAAATGTTCAACTACTTCAGCGTCTCCTCATAGCTCATAGCTCAACTGCAATCAGTTTTTTTTCTGGACTTTCTTTAGCGCTGCTATGTCTTTTTGTAATATGGAGACCAAAAGAGCACTCAATGCTCCAGATGAGGCCTGACTAGTCTGCATGTCTGTATGTGTGTCTGTCCGGTTGCTGTGACTCTGTCATTCCAAAAGATGGCACATCACAAACATTTTTAACAATAAAATGTTTTTGCATTTGTCATTCTAACTGATGGATGGGCATTACAAACAATAACACTGCATGTATACATCTCACATATCAGAGCCATAGGCATTGCATGCTGTACTGCAAACTTTAATGCTGAGGTCTAAGGTGATGCTAATGTTTGTGATGCGCCATCTGTTGGAATGAAAAATTCAATACATTACAAAATACACTCTGCACTGCAAATGTTAACATTCATACGTTGAGGTCTTTGATGATTATTTAAATTACAACCTCTCTTTGTCGAGTAACACAGCTAGTGTGTTATAAAGCTTAAACCCGACCTACTTTGACTTGGCTGTCAGCAGACAGGTCACTTTAAACATTAAAATAAATAAGCTGAAGGAAATCATTTTCCTCATTGTTTTACATTTTGAAAACCAGCACATAGCAGGACACAAGCTACAAGTAAGAAGCTGCTGTCACCCCCACACTGGGGGACAAGTCATTCCCGCAGCCATACTTCCTAACTTTCATACTGGCAGTCCACACAGAATGGAGCCATCATTGCACCCTGAACAGAAGCTGTCAACTTTTGAATCTCTTTATTAATGTAGAAATCTATCAGATTACCACGACCAGTGGTCTTTGAAGTCCCTGCACTTCATTAGCCCCCTGCAGCTTCCACATGCTTGGGCTGCGTCCTGCTACCACGCTCAGTGGTGATCTACTGTGACTTTTTAAGTCAGCCATGATATGCCGGCTCAAGCTGATTACCAAATCCAGTAGCTCATAGACAAAGAGTGATGAGGAGAAGGCGTGCAAATGAAGTTGAGGGCGCAGAGGAGAACTGGGAATCTGAAAAGGACTTTGCTGAAACAGGAAAAAACAGCAGGAAAAGGCCCCTTAGCACAAGCCTGTGTCACCAGGGCTGGCAGCAGCAGTGGCCCCTGCCTCACCCTTCTGTTTATAGAAGTAGATGGAGAGCTTGAAGGTGAGTTATAAGGCAGCAGTGGCACCCTCAGAGAAGAAAATGAAAATAAGTGAGCACTGAGCACAAGAAAGCATTTCACTATTCAAAATAAAGAATTCCTTATTGGGAATATTCTAACATTCGGAATAAGAAGACAGTGCTCACTTGGAACTGTAGAATAAGGAAGAACTTAAAGAGGGCTTATTATATAACTAGCTGTGCTACCCATCTAAGAAGGCTTGAAATTATGTGTGGCCCTTGTGTTTTTATTGATACGTCGGGTGTCCATTTGGTCTGGTGTAATAAAACGTGACTGATCCCTTTCCCTAGTAGCAGCTTATTCCTCTTCAATAGAGCAGCCCATTTTGGCAGCTTCTTCTCGGTGTTGCTCTTCGAAATGACCACTGTTATCGTGTTTAGATGTGAAAATGTGGTGCTGTTTGCTACCACATTGGCCTGGTTTAGTGACTCCAGCCTAATCATGTTGTGACTTTGGTTTCCCAACATGCACTTGGATTTATCCTTACTTTTACTCATCCATTGCCAAACATGCAAAGTTATCGCTCATTAACATTACAGCTGTTAACCTCATTTACTGTACATGGCTTAAGCCAGTGGTTCTCAAACTGTGGGGCGTACCCCCCTAGTGGGGCGTGAAGTAACAAAAAGGGGGGCGCGAAGATGTGAAAAAAAGAAAACAAGAATCAAAAATATGAAAAATACATCTGTTGAAACCAAAACAAATTAACTTAAACTACATTCTGATACTAGAAAAATAAATATAGAGTTAGATAAATGTTGATAAAAGTTAAGTAGGTATAATAAAATAAGCATCTATGATATATCATTAATTAAAAAAGAACAAATTGGTATTAATGGGCTCCTTTCAAAAAAACATTAGGGGGGCGCAATTAAAACTATTATGAAAACTCGGATCGCAAATACTTAAAGGTTGAGAAACGCTGTGTTAAGCAGGTGCAAGAAAGTTGCTACCACACTCCTGCTGCCTGCATATAACATTGGACAACAGAATAGGCTGATATTTGATATTTTTATTATATTTTTTTACCATTCTAAATGTTTTGCTTATTTATAAATTTTTCTTACTAACATTAGCGACAGGATGGACATACTTTAATGTTTGCAGTGCACCATTTATTGGAATGTATTTTTGAAGTGCGTGTAGTAATAAAATGCATTGTAATTTTCATTCCAACAGTTGGCACATCACAAACATTACCACTGCTTTTACTTTTCCCAGTACAAATTGCATAAAACAGAGAAATAGAAACTGGATGGACACACACACACACACACACAAACGCACACACAGAGACACTTGTCCTTTTATTAAGGTGGCAATGTGACTACAGTAATAACACAAACAATGTTTGACTGAGACTGATAACAAAGACGCTATAAAATAAAGATTGCTGTTTTTGTTACTTTCAATTTTTTGGTATCTCAGTGGTTACTGCAGCCATGGATCTGGGTTTCATCCCCTTCCTAGTCACTGCATGGTGATTGTTCCATGTTCTCCCTGCATCCATGTAGGTTTTCTTCAGGTGTCCCAGGTTACTCCCATTTCCTGAAGATGGAATATGAGTGAAATTGCCAGAAACAGACTGACACCCCAACCAAATGGGGATCTTTTGCCCAGTTTAATGCCAAAAACATATACATTTTGGATTGTTTTTCATGGTGTACCTAGCTAATGTTATCATAATTGAAGTTGGCTTCAGCCTGGTGAGAGAGACACCAGCCCCTGTGACCCTGATCCTAAGTTTGATTGGCTGGATAGATAGGCAGATGGGTGATTGACAGCTCAGAGGACTGAAGGTGGCTGTATGTATTGAATGCAGAGCTTTGCTTGGTGTCACTCAAGTGCTTTGAAGTGAAGAAGACATTACAAAGGAGATAATTAATTTGTGTGACGGACATTGTGGGCTTCCCTATCCATATTTATGTGTTTGTCATTTAAACTTTAATGCAATTATTAAGCTGCTTGACAGTAAACGCAGGATGTTGTTAACAGTCAGTCTGCCAGAAACCCTGCAATGATAAAAAAAAGCTGGGTTGCTGTGCAAATGGGTGAACTTCCTGATAGTGCCCCTTACCCAGAATTAGGGATAAAGGTGCATTTGGGTACAGGACAACTTCTTTGGGGTTTCGGCACCTTTTATCACCATATGTAGCGGTCCTCAATGTATGGCTGGTCCTTGCTTATCTTCAGTTACTTTCCAGTATAAAAAGTGTTTTGGTATTCATTCTTGCTATTTTTGTTTACTAAAAGGCTAAACAATTTCTTCAGGTTCCAGCTTTGAGAAAGTGAAGGAGAGTAAAGCAGCAGCACTGGGGTCTACCTTGTAATAAATTGTAGGGGGTCATACATTAGTCTATATTGTTACACACATGCGAATAGGAGACAACTGAAGGGCTTAGAGAATAATGTTTACACATCCGCCCAGGGGGGTGGCGGGGTGCACTGACTCTCTTTCTAAGTCTTCTGCAGACCTTTCCCGGGAAATCCTGCCAGGAGCCGGTGCCTCAGCTCAGAGCACGTCACTTCCAGTCCTGGGCTTGAAGACGACATCACTTCCGGTCCCAGCTCCAAGGACGACATCACATCCCCCAGACTCCATATAAAGTCTCACTCCTCTCCTCTAGATTATACGGGTGGCTGCCCCAAACCTTTACCATGTCTGGAGTCTCAATGTGTCACAATATACAAAACATGCATTCTGGAACCCACTTAAATCCAATTCAGCTTCAGGGGGGCCTTAGATACAGGTGGAAATTACCCTGTATGGTGTGCCAGTCTATCCTCCACATGTATACCCCATACTGTGGCCAGTTTCAAATTGCCAGTTAATTTAACTTACATGTCTTTGAGAATGTGGGAGAAAAAACAGATTATCCAGAGGCAAACCTGGAAAGAACTTGCATACTCCACAAAGACAGTGTCCAGGTGCAGGATTCAAAAGCAGGAGAATGGATCTCTGAGTAACCAGTGCTAACCACTGTGTCTCCCATATGTAATGTATTCAGTCAGTCAGTCTTTATCCAACCTGGCGGGAGCCAATCCCAGCCAGCACAGGGCGCAAGGCAGGAACAAATATCCGGGAAGGGCGCCAGCCCGCTGCAGGGCACACACACACACTCACACACCAAGCACACACTAGGGACAATTTAGGATCGCCAATGCATCTAACCTGCAAGTCTTTGGACTGTGGGAGGAAACTGGAGCACCCGGAGGAAACCCACACAGACATGAGGAGAACATGCAAACCCAGGTCACCTTACTGCAAGGCAGCAGCGCTACCACTGCACTACCGTGCCAACCATATGTAATGTATTAAGACATAATAATTTATTATCTAGTTATCATCCCATTACCAATCTGCTTCACAACTCTTACTCCCACCTGGACAAAGCTGGCAGCACTGTGAGGATTATGCTTTTCAATTTCTCCAGTGCCTTCAGTACCATTCAGCCATTCTTGCTAAGGGATGACGTCATGGATATGTGGGTGGGTATCCTAGAAAATGGACCATCTGTCTGGCACACTGCAGTTTGTGAATCCTAAGGACTGTGAGCAACACTGGAGCACCACAAGGAACAGTTCTGTTGCCTTTTCTCAGTATCTCTGGACTATAAATGCATACATACAGTACATCCATACATACATTTACACTTGTTGTTTTGTTCTGTGTATTGTATTGTATTGACCTCCATCTTTTTGACACCCACTGCACACCCAACCTACCTGGAAAGGGGTTTCTTTTTGAACTGCCTTTCCCAAGCTTTCTCCCATTTTTTCCCTACAAGGGATTTTTTTGGGAGTTTTTCCTTGTCTTCTTAGAGAGTCAAGGCTGGGGGGCTGTCAAAAGCAGGGCCTGTTAAAGCCCATTGTGGCACTTCTTGTGTGAATTTGGGCTATACACAAATACATTGTATTGTATTGTAAATAAGACAGCAGGTCATGATGTTGGCAGACCTTTATGATTTATGGGGTGCTTTGACCAGCCGACCAAAAAGGGCCTTATGAAAAGATGCATTGAATACCCAATTGATGAGGGGCAACCTTATTTTGTTTATACTGCTATTAAACACTGATGTGCATTATTTTGTTTTTGTATATTGGCAAGTAAATGGCGACTGCTTGGCACCCCAAAGTGCAGCAGTTGTACCAGCCTGTTATTCCTTGGATGACCACAGTTTGCTTTCATATCCTTTGTCATTTTCATTAAGTTCTTTTTATTGTTTTATGTGTTCCTGTTAATTCTGTCAATGTTGTTAATAATGTTGTGGTGGGCTGGTGCCCTGCCCGGGGTTTGTTTCCTGCCTTGCGCCCTGTGTTGGCTGGGATTGGCTCAAGCAGACCCCTGTGACCCATAGGTAGGATATAGCAGGATGGATGGATGGATGGATGTTAATAAAGTTCTATATCTTTATCATTTACTATCTATGTGTGCTTGGAGAACATCTTGGAAGCATCGAAAAGGAATGTAATACCTGCTGAACAGAGAGGGGGCACTCTCAGTGACAACATCTCCACTTCTGATTGCAGCTCTCATGCTCACCAGCTGGAAGAAGACTTACCCAGCTTCTGCTTCTGCTACTAAGCTCCACCTCTTCTGGGTCAATAATATAAAAGCCACCAAAAACTGGCATTTATTTGAGGACCAGTTCTTTAGGTGGAAGGATCCATTGACTTTCTTTTGCCGTCTTTGCTGTTATCAAGTATTTACCTCGCGTGTCTTTTTCTTTGCTAATTTTCATCTTGTCATTAAACGGGGTTGTCAGCTGATACCTCTTTCCAATTGTATGTTTTCAGATCACTCTATGTATTATGTGTTGGCAAGTGTTCCTTGTATTTTGTGAGTGATACTCCAAGAGAAAGAACCACCACTGAAGGACCAACTTTAGATTGTGAGGCTGGGGAGCTGGTCCTGCAGTGGACCGTTAACATTTGGAGAGAGCTATTCTTGTGAGTACTGGTTTTCTGACTTTTTGTATTTTGGCTCTGTTTTTGGATTTAGGATATGCAGCTGCAGATTTAGAATTGTTGTTGTAGGTTGCCTTTCCTTTTCTGTCTTTTCTTTTTTGCCTTGATTTTCTTTTTTTGTTTTTCTTTCGTTTATTTTAATAAATGTCATCATTTATAAAGATTTTGGATTGGGCTTTGTTTTCAAGCCAGGATTTTGTAGGGTTTCTCTTGCTTTATGTATATTCTGTGAAATTTATAGACAAATTTTGAACTTTTGAATTCAGATCCTGTTTTTGGGCCTGAGTAGGCCAAAGCCTGTCGATGAAATAAAGGTACTAAGATACAACTTAGCTTTTTGATTCTTAATAATTTATTTGCATACGTAGCAGTGGTGGTGTGGGTGCTATTGTCCTAAACAGTAAGGAATCCAACACTGACACATGGCCAAAACAGTCTGTGAACAATCTGAATATTTTCCTCATGGTTATATGGCACTTTTACAGGCATTCCAGTGTTTTTCCATATTGCAAAAATGGAAATTTACTGTTAACAGGCAATTGTAGATTTGCACCATGTGAAGGATTGTTTCACACTCATAGGCCAAAGCAGGTAATTGGTTACTTTGTTTCAGCCTCCAGTTAGTTCGGTTTCATTTTACACAGCAAACTTTCAAGTAATCCAGAACTAACAATAAACACCTTGCATGTTTGTCATGAACTCCTTCCAATGGACAAAACCAATTATTTTTTTGGAGAAAAATCATCATGAAGGATCAGCACCATCTCATTTGCAGTAAGTATGTGTTTTGTTGAATAAAAAGCTCTGTGAACAGAATAAAAATAATTTGCTACTTCACATGCTAGCCTGTTCCTACGTCCTAGCCTGTTTTAGGGGTCTTTTCAGTGAAGTGCACCATTTCATCATTTCGTGTGCTGCTCATCATAGCATTCTATCTGTGACTGTTCATTTTGTTCAAGTATGTGCCCCTAAGGGGCATCTTCAGGGTTTTCTCAAGTTTAGCAATACCAATACCACCCTGAGCCAAGTGGGGGCACTGTTGCTCACACACTCTCCCTTTTCATCTGCAATTCTGAAGGATATTAATAGGAAGACAGTTGAACACACATTTCCAGCCCTGGAAGTCCCAACTCTTCTGAAACCCCGTTACATAATCATGCCACTTGAAGAAACGTTAATTTTTATACAGAGTGGTCCATATCTAATTATGCAGATCCAGATCATCTGGATGACTTTGATTTATGCTGGGGAGATTCCAGTTCGGTGCAAAGATTATTCTTCATGTCGCCAGTTCGTACACTTCTCAATGGTCCAGGATTTTTGGGTGATTTTCTATGTAATAAACTTAGTAAGTTATAGCGTAATGAAAATTGCATAATTAGATCTGGACCACCCTTTACTTACATCTGAGGGTGAAGGAGCTCCTGCTCAGTCATTTAGATATTCTTGTTTTCTCTATTTCCTTTTCAATTGATTGAATGACTTTTACCAGGGTGGCAGACCAACTTACCGTGCTGCTTTATCTCTCATATTTACACTGTATAAAATATGTAACTGTCACATGATATAAGGCACAGGGGATATAATAAGAAGAAAATTGAATGGTGGTGTTGGTAAGCAGGCAAATGGAAGGACTAGAGCTAGAGCCCCAGCTAATTCCTGACAAAGATTCACACAGAAACAAAGAATAATAGTCAAGATAAACAGGAATACTTTTGAATCAAATATCAAAAGCAAAAAGTCAAAAACACCAGAAAGATGAGGTAATTATGGTTATCAAGCAACTTTAAGTGGGTTTATAGCATCAATTATTGTGTTTGCTATGACATTACTTACATTTTTTCTTTATTATGTTCTTGTAAAATAATCATTACAGTTGTATGTTCTTTAAGTGTTGCCTGTGTATGATGTCAACAACTTCTTTGTCCACTGCAGCTACAGGTATGGTTGCCTTTTATCTTCCGATTCTATAATGCACTAGTCAGACCACCTCTGGAGTACTGTATACAGTTCTGGTCACAACGATACAAGAAGAAGCAGCACTTGAAGCTGTGCCCCTCAAGACTTAAAGTCATGTCCTACTTTGACACACTCAGAGAATTAAACCTGTTTAACCTCAAACAGAGGAGGCCACATGCTGACCTAATCCGGGTCTACAAAATTCTCAAAGGTAATGATAAAGCAGATCCAACAGAATCCTTTCTACTTAACAGTGAATCACATAGTTGAGGACACCAGAGGAAGTTAAGGGGAAGACCATTGAGGTCTAAAGGCAGGAAGGACTTCTTTAGTTAGTGAATGATGGAAATTAGGAGTAAAGACATACAGTTAAAGCAGATACCCTGACAACCTTTAAGAAGGATCTGGATAACATATATGGGGAGGCTTAGCTATCTGCTAAACAAACAAGCCTGATGGGCTGAATGGTCTCCCCTCGTTTGTCAAATTTCATATGTTCTTGAAGGTACTAAGGTGAATATTTTAGCAGGTGACCGATAATTAAAAGAAATCCTGTTCTACCGATAAATTCCCTGAACAAATCTACATGGTTATAACAGTTAGAGGCATGGTTAGGCACAAACTACACAATCAGTGTGTTGACAAGTGTGTGGCACGGATAAGTCAGGATGACTGTGACAGTTGAGGACCCCTGGGGGTGTCAATTGAACCTACAGCATTCTGTAGCTCAGGAGAGCCAACTCTTGGAGAAGGAGGATTATAAATGATAGAAAACTTCAGTGAGGGAATTGAGAGGGTACCTGCTCTAAATGAATGATCCTGGCACCCAGTGTTTGGTAAGTTCAGTTAGCATTGGCTTTCTACTTTCATATTGTTCTCTCCTCCTGTGTTATTTTCCCTGGTGGGTGTGTGAGTGTGTATGTGTATGAGACACACACACAAATGTCATAACAAAAACAAAAGTAATGCAGCACGGGGTGAGGAGTAAGTCAGCACCATATACCGTAACACACAATCAACTGTAATGCCCGCCTACACTTTTCCCAGGTCAGCACATTACTGATAGTAGGTTATGTGTACACAATGAGATCCCTAGAATTACAGGAGCTATTAACGGCATGTTAATTATATGCACACGCACACAAACTGTGCAAACTATTACACATATTGTAGTGTACATTTAAAATACCGTAGCATCCAGCATGTGCTCTTATCCTCATGCCATCCATTTCAGTCTTGGCCCCCTTCATGCCCTGCTGCTCCTTAATGAACGGGGCATTGATCCTGCTTGAAAATATGTCACTGCAAAACTCCTAACATCTTTACCTCCACTATTCATAATGTGAACAATTCTTCATCTTTCAGGGTCCGACTGTACTTCTTTTCTATCTTTCCATTAAGAACAGACCCCAAAAAAAACAAGACATGCAGTCTGTTTATTTATCCTGTAGGGGATGAACCTAATACTTATATAAGTGGCAGGCGTTCAAAGTTGCTGTGATGATTTTGAGGCCTAGAATAGGAGAGGGTCCTGGATTGTCCCATGCCAACTGCCCACCATGTCCTTCTTAAAATTGAGTACTCCTAAATCTCCAAACACACACAGTCAGGTCCCTGAATTCAAGAAACACTCCATTAATTGTTGTAGTTAGTATGGCATTCTCTTGTATTTGGCACTTCTTTGGCACTCCTGGTTCTTGGCTTGATGTAATTTGTGTCCTTTTGCGTGTCACGTTCCCTTCTGGTTCCTGTCAGCCAAGCCGGCATCCTGACACAATGGTGTATGTGTAAAACTTTCCACACTGCCAATTACTCCCTGGAGAAATGCAGTACAAGATGTTACAATGGACATCAATGGAGATGGCCAGCGGTGGTGGGATGGCACCCTGGAAGAATTGGAGGAGCAAGTTGATAATAAAAGCAGAACAAAAGGTCCACCACAGTTCCACTACAGAGAACCAAACAGTAACCTAAACTGTCACAAAGTCATTCAATTGATGCCCATTTTCTTAATGTCTCAAATACACTCAGAGTATTTAACACTGCGAATGTGGGTAAGACAGTAACACAGAAGGTAGCACGTCAACAGTAGAGCACTTGCACCCATGTTTGATTTACAGAGGAGTCATCTTAACCTTAATCCTTCATGGACTTGGCATGTTCTCCTGGTTTCCTCAAGGGACTCACTGGCATCCAACTACTACTGGAATGGTTTCAGGACAAGTTCTCTGCCAGCATGTGCGTGTGCATAATGGACACATGAAAGCACGAAAGCTTCTTTCAATATGCTCAACATTTAGAAGGTTCCAAAACTCCATAGAGGCAAAAAGTAATTAAATGATGTTTTGTTGTTTTATACTTGAATTTCATGATAGCTGAAAAACTAATAAAAAAAAAAAGTATAATAAAAATTTTTTTAAAAGGTGATTCTACAGTTTCCTTATGCTGTGTGGCTTTTGGTGGAGCCTGTACAAATATTTAGAAATGCTATGGATTGTTTAATTATGGATAAATAAAAAGAATGTTTTATTCAGGGTGTCACATAAAGTCCGTGTGCAGTTTAAAATAGTTGTAACTTTGTAAGTATATGTGATAGAAAGAATCTGTAAAAAGGATTAGACAGGAGAAACACATTTTTTATTGTTCTTGTTCATTTTCAACATGTCCACCATCATTACTAATACAAAGGCTAATATGATCCTGTTGTTCTCGGAAAACATTTTCAAGCTGATTTCCAGTAATACCAGCAATCACATCAGTTATCCTCGCTTGCAAGTCTTCTAAAGATTGAGGTTTGGTTGAATAAACATTTGTTTTCACATGTCCCCATAAAAAGAAATCCAGTGGAGTCAAATATGGTGAACGTGGAGGCCAAGAAGGGAATCTCTCATGTAGAAACTGTCTAACATGCAAAGCAAAGTGACAAGGAGCACCATCTTGTTGAAACACTGTATTCTCTATCAGTCCGAATTGTTCAAGTTGAGGAATAAAGTAATTTTGCAGCATTTCCAAATAGCTATCACCATTAACAACACACCCTTCAGAAAGGAATGGCCCTAGGACTCGATTTTTTCCCACAGCACACCACACATTAACTTTGGAAGAATCTCTTTCATGTTCAACAGACAGATGTGGATTTTCAGTTGCCCAAATACGGCAAAAATAAAACTTCTAAAGACAAAAACAAAACTAGATACATCAAGCTTTATAATCCTTTTTACAAATTATTTCTATCACATATACTTACAAAGTTACAACTATTTTAAATCACAAACGGACTTTATGGACACCCTGTAAATAAATACATCCACATACAATATAGAGAATAAAAATCATAATCCTAATGGGGATTCCGCACCTGATTTTTTTTTATATTGTTGATTGTATATCTATGGTTTTCTTAAGTAGATAAGAAAGGCACTATATAAGGTCATAGATAGATAGATAGATAGATAGATAGATAGATAGATAGATAGATAGATAGATAGATAGATAGATAGATAGATAGATAGATAGATAGATAGATAGATAGAGTGAAAAGGGAAAAGACAAGAGAAAATGTGTTGGGGCTCCAGCAGGAAGCCCAATGTAATGTCCTATACAGAAAAGAAAGAAAAAATGGATACATCATGTTGAGAGTTTTATCATTTAGGCTCAGAACTCCATCCTCTATCAAAATGGGTTCAACAATGAATGCTCACTTCTGGTGTTTCAGATTGTTGAGTATGAGGTAGAGCAGAAGTGACAGAGTTTATGGTTATTTCGAGCAGAAAGTGACATCACTCATCCTCTGGGAACACTGTGTTAGTGATGGTTCAATGCTCTTTCCCTTTTCCTGGTGGGAACCCAGACCCTTACCTATGAGACACTCAGAAAACTTGCATGTGTGACAACAGAAAGACAGATGGATAGAAAAGGCATTATATAAAGTCAATAGAGAGACAGATGGACAGGAAAACCAGTGCTTGAGGCCAATAGATTGATACATAAATTAGAAAGACAGGAAAGGCATTAAACAAGGTTGACAGATAGATACATGAAAAAGGTATTTAATATATAAAAACATCCACATATAATATAGAGAATAAAAATCACAATCCTGATGGGGACTCCGTACCTGATTTTTTAATTTTTATATTGTTGAATGTATATCTATGGTTTTCTATCTATCTGTCTATTATATTGCACCTTTCTTATCTATTTTACTGTCTATCTGTCATATAGTTCCTTACATATCTATCTATATATTGAGGCCACTGGCAGGAACATTATATATGTCTGTCATATAGTACATATCATGCTACTATCAACATATCTGAAAAAAATATAAGAATATGTGTGTAAAAGAATAATTTATATCTGATATATCTTTAGCTTAATTTAGCTTGATTTTAAAATGGTGGAAGTAAACTTTGCTTTTCCTTTCCAACCTCTGGACAGTTGTTGAGATGTCTAGGAATTGTTCTGCGGAGTTATGAGGCACTGTAACATCATGTCACCCTAATTTCTTTTTGCATGTGCCACATTTCCACATGCACAGCCAAATACCCAGGGACTGAGGTTATAAATTAATAGTTTCAAGCAATTAAATATTTTAGCCCAGGTACCCCCCCCCCCCCCCCAATAAACACACACACACACCCACCCAATGATTAGGGCATGTTGGTGGTATTAGTCTCAGTCAGCCTAAATGACTTCATGCTTAGTAAATGCCACACTTGACCTTCAGATGTACAGGCAGATGGGTCAAATGGAGGGCTAAGAGTCTCAGTTCAACAACCAAGTGGTTGGTGAGCCCAGCGTGAGCTTTTTATTATTGCTGGACCAAAGCAGTAGCCAGATATGCAGAATTCGGATGGCTTTCAGTGTATCGACAACATGAGGAGGGCATCAGGAACTCAAATTAACAGAAGCACTGAATTCTATAAAGCAAATAGCCACATGAAGGCAGGATTCAAACCACAGGCTGGTGTGCTTAAAATAATTCCTGAATATGTTTTCACTCAATAAACCGCTTCTTTCTGCTTCATATAAAACAGCTTACGTAAACCCTTGTTTAAAAAAAAAAAAGAAACCCAAAACCTTCATTACAAAGCTCGTATGATTTACTCCCAGAAATAAAATAACTGTTTTAAAAATACTGGCAGTGATTACAAGAGAGACAGATGTCTTTTAAGATTTTTCCCAAAAGACATGAAAATAGTAATAAAAAATAAGTCAAAGGATCAATGGATTCATTAATTTCATGTTTTTTAGTTTGAAGGCGGATTGAAGAAAAAAAGCACATTTAGCTGCCAGTAGGGGGCGCCTTCGTTATATACATAATTTATACATCCTTCACCAGCTACGTTTGCTCTTCCAAAAAGGAGCGGTGTTCCCGGCAAAACACAGAGGCATTTCTGCAAAGTAAAAACATTTATATAACCTGAATCTAATAATAATAATAATAATATATGGTACACAAAGAAATATGAACACATGCTCACATCTAATATGAGGCATCGGTTTTCGAATGTCTTTTCATTTATTTTAGTTTCAGATTTTTAAGTCTTCGCTACAGACATACCCAACAAATGAAAACTTTACAAACAAATTAGCCTACATTACCTAAACCCACCTAATAGTCAACAGGTGACCATGGGCCGAAAACAAACCTGGCCGGAGCGCCAAACGACGCCACACATATGTCACCCAAAAACTGAGAAATCCCATATTTGGGATGAAGAAAACTGGAGCCACGGAGAGAACGTGCGCACTCTACAAGGATAAGAAATCAACTGAGCAACTTGGCACAGCCGGCTGTCCCTAAGTTACCTGATAGAGCGGTCACGTGGTGGCCACACGAGCGTGCGCGTGCACGCGCCGCACTAGTACACAGCACTCGTAAAGGTCAGTTTCCACGTCCATCTGGGGATGTCAAGTCATGGCGATAATGTGCCCGTGTATAAATTCCCAAGTTCAAGACGCTAACAACCTATAAAGAATCAAAAGTAAATAAAATCTGTCAGCACGATTAGTTAAATTACTGAATTTAATGATCATGTGATTTAATGTTCTTATTTAGTTCTGAACTACGATCTGGCAATTTAACATTTAGCAGTGGGTGCAAGTCAAAGTAGGGGGCACGTGCGGTAAACTTATGAACATAACTTCGAGGAAGCCTGTAACTGAAATGCTGCAGCCTCGCCTTGTCTGTTGCTTCTGAGATGACAGCGCAGATTTTGACAGCCACATTCTCTTGGATCACAATACGGCATTAGTGAACTCAACACCTTAAAAGTGCGTGTAAATTATTATTAAGTAGCTGACTGTAAAAACTCGAAACGGGACGATCCGGTGCCTCTAATTAAAGGGTGGCGAGCCGAACAAATTTGCATCGCGCATCTCCTCAGCAGAACTGCCGCTGTGTAAAAAGAGGTGCAAAGGACTCCACCGTCTGTCATTGCTTGCGCTTTGTGACACCGACGATCCGAAAAATAACCAAGAGCATTTACGAGTATTCCGAAATAAATTAATCGAGCAAGCATATAACTGTATGGTTTTAGCGTAACTTGACTTTAATATTATTAGTTTGATCAGCTAACCTAAATTTGAAGAAATGACAAGACGATAAGTAGCGCTCCTGCCCTGCGTGGCGGCGTCATAACTCGGTGCCTGGCCAGCCTGCCAGCTTTAGAAGGTCAGCATTCGCATTGTACTTTTTCAGACGCCTACATGAATGCAAAGTTGACATCGGATCTCAGGTGATCCAGTGCTGTCCGTGTACACAATGTCGCCAGTTACCCCCAAATATTATTATTAATAATAACAATAATGTGAATAAGCATAATAATATTGTCTGTATTTTTCAACAGTCGTTTTTTTCTCACAACATGTCAGGTGTTGAAGAGACTGACAGTACGCGAGCTTCTTAATCACAGTAGCAGGGTCAGATTTTGACTCAAATTTCGCTAGCAAAGACACATTGACGCCCGGCTTAATGAACATCAATATTGTTAATGACAGAGAATGGATCCATTTGATAGGACAGCAGACACAGCGAGACGCGCAGCCGACTGTCTTGGTGGGCATCCTACCTGCCAGCCAGGGCTGGGGGCAGCGCCAGTGAGATCGCCGCTGTCAATAATCGTATTCATTTCCTTTTTTTTTTTTTAAAGGAAGGTGTGCCTTTTGTAGGGAGTGCAAAATGATATCCACACATGTTAAAAAAAGAAAAGGTAGGAAGGGATGTCCTCGACTAGCCGGCACCCCTGCCCTTGCTGGAACTTTTATTCGCCATGTGGAGGATGGAGAAAAATATGAAAATGTTAATTGAAGATGACAAGTAATTGCGGACGTGGAGAGTGCATTCTCAAACACGTGCATATCTATTTTAGCCATTATTATTATTAGTAGTAGGACCGTTATTTTAATTAAAAACAAGCACGAGACGGATGCAAGCCATCTTCTAATATTTAATAAATATTCTACTATTAAATTCAGACCCCATCACTTATGAAATTAAGACAATTATTTGACTTAGTTTCCAACGCGCGATTTTTTAATTGTGATATGAAGATTGTTTTATATTACAATTCAGCTATTCCCTTATTTCATACTGATTTATTTCGATTCCCACCTATAGTTACCGCCATCATTGTCATCATTATCATCCTTCATTACTTCATCTGTCAGAGTTATAACATTGCTTAAAAAAAATCGAGCAGCTAAATGAAAAAAAAAAAGTTCTCTTCCTTCGATAAATAAAATATAGTGTCAAAATAAAGTATTCTCCCTACGTTTCTGTGTGATTTTTTAATCGCAATGCACAAATTCCCATCGCTACCCAGAATGCAAAATGACATGTTTTTTAAAAATCAGGTTCCCTTCTTTTTATTGTTATTTAGCATTTTCCCATTTCTCGTCTTGCATCTTTAGTTACCAGATGTGTCCCACTTTGAAGAATTATTTCTCCTCCCCTGAGTCAAATAAATGCAATCAATATAAGTATTGCTCTCAGGGCCTTGAAATATTACATTAATGTTCCATGTGGTGACATTTTAGCTGGAATTTTCAAATACATCATGATGGCTCAAATTATTATTTATCAGAGAGCTGTTTTTTATATTTTGCAAAACAGAGAGTATTAGCTTAAATTCCCATTACTGAAATGCAGATGTGGTCCTAGCCCGTGTCTTCTCTCGTGCTAGGCGTGTTGCTGGTTTGCATTTGATTTTATTTCGCTATTATTTTGCCCGTGTCGCCTCTCCCTTCTCCGAGCGCGTTGCTCGCTGATTCGACGCAGGATTGGCAGCGCCGCTCATTATGGATGCGCTATGCGGGCATGTCAATTTTACATATTGAAATTTATCGAGTCTCTTACTTCTGAGGACTGTTTTAAAAAGCAGTCAATCACAAGTAACCCTGAATCATCTTTTCAAACTGCAAGAAAGCCATCGGTCGCCGACGAAGTTCTCCTGCAGTTTTTTTCTTCTTTATGCCCCAGTAGCGCAACTGAAAAAATATTTTACGATTTGTATAATTTGTTTTTTATCCCATTTTATTGTTTTAATTGTCAAAAACGTTATCTCTTGTTAGAAAGAAAGCAATGCACCGTTAAATGCGGCTATTTCAGGTATTAAAAAAAAAAAACAACAACGTTGCCCTCTTTATATAACAAACACGCCAGTTTGGGCTGTCACGCAGTAACAGGGTCTAATAATGAGGTGGGCTCACCAGGTATTTTTGAACACCCGTATTCTTCGGCTGCCACATTTAATCGCTTTAAAAAACATAATTATGCATTCATATAATTACTTATTAATATTTAGCTTGTACAATCTCTACGCATGCATGTAATCAACCATTTCCATGTCCCTGGAGGAACCGGGATAAAGATAAATCTTTTCAAATGTTGTTTGAAGGCATGTCACCTAGTTCGGCTTTAAGAAAAAGATATTCATTTAATTTTACAAGTCTCTCTTTTTAAAAAGCCCATTCCCTTTAAATGCAGGAAGAGTTTTTCTTTTCTTTAAAACTTTACAACATCAAAATCCGGTCGAAGCCTAAAATGCCAGGTCTATGCACAAGTCAGTGAAACAGAGGTGACCTGAGAGATGATCAGTCATTTTATATAGCACCTTTCACTTGACGCCTTACCACAACAAAGCACAATACAACCAGAAAAGTAAAACGGAATGGATTGGAGATCTATCTATCTATCTATCTATCTATCTATCTATCTATCTATCTATCTA
>JANRMT010062815.1:40336477-40363270 GCA_026402145.1 Polypterus bichir lapradei
TAGATAGATAGATAGATAGATAGATAGATAGATAGATAGATAGATAGGTTTGGCTCAGTTAGAACCATTTATACAGTGCCTTGTTATGTGTGGTGTGCAGATGTTGACGTGCATCATGCATGAGAATATCTGCTATATTTACACTCACATGATGCACATTATCGCCTGAATTGTACCTCTGTACATTTGGATATTGTTATTAATACAATGTTCTCCTTTGACATTACCATATGGTGTCTGACTGTCCTCTGGATGAATTGTCCACTTAAATTAAACTTCACTGGGACAAATTTCCAATCTGTTGAGTTTTGCATGTGGAAAATGATCATTATACAGCGATAATAAAGTAAAGAGAGTTCTGCAAGAGCATAGAGTTAACCAAACCCTGCATGGGTTCAAATGCAAAGCCATATAGTTGAGCCTGCAAGTGCTTGCTTTGTGTGTGCACAGAAAGAAGTGCCCATCTAGTCAACTAGCTTCTAGTGAGCTCAATGTAAAAGTCACATCACAGAAAAAAAATAACTTTGCAAAAGTACAAAATTTATGTATGCAAAAAGTCAAAAACAAGGATTAAATAACAGCAAATTGCTAAGAAAATGAAGGTAAGAAGAGCTGAATCTTGTTTTTAATAGAATAACCCCAGAATGTTCCTGTGCTTCCTTGTATTGGAGAACATGGTTGCTGCGATGTTATGCTATAATGTATTTTGTTCTGGCGACTGCATTACATGACTGATAAGAACAGTGCTGAAGCATTGTGAAGAAGGAGATGAAAAAAAGTTGCTTAAAAGACAAATTGAAAAACATGGTCAATGTGCAGGCCAAAAATCAGAAACACTGAAGTCTGTGTGTGGATGATATTTTGAAGAATCTATGTGATAATGTGACATGGGTAGGGTGGTGGCTCTGAGGCTACAAATTTGCACTGGAAATTGGAAGGTTGCCGGTTCGAATCCCCTAAACGCCAAAAGAGACTCTGCTCTGTTGGGCCCTTGAGCAAGACCCTTAACCTGCAATTGCTTCATCCTGGGTATGACGTTAATCTGCATCCAGCCCTGTAATGTAGGCCCTCCAACCTGCAGGGAGAACCTGGGGGTTGGTGGCAGAATTTGCACTCCAGCCACCATAAAAAACTGGTTTCACACTGGTTTCATTCCATTTGAACTAGTGTGATGCTGAGGTGCCACCTGTTACGTGGCTGCACTCGGGTCCTAATCTGGGATCCTGAGTTGGCTTGTCATGTGGTGGGTGCGGCAATGCGCCGTATCAGCATGTGCTCCTAACCTCTATGTGATAAGGAATGGCAAGCTTATTGGTCTGAATGGCCTGTACTCATTACAATTATTGTAACGTTTTAAAAGATGAAGACAGTTAAATAATTAACCAAAATGGGCAATACAAACTCTTAAACAAAAAGCTGAAAATAATCCAAAAACAACATGAAACTAACACTATCTTAGACCCCATCCACACTATGTTTTTGTTTAAAAATACAGACATTAGTATTGGTTTTTCATTTTGTCCATTTTTGGACACACTCTTCAGATCTGAATACTTCTGAAAACGCAGCATCAGGGTTATAATGTATATGGGTGAATAGTACTCATATTGCACTCTTGTTTGTTTGTGCTTATCGTGTAGCCTGTCTCTGATTGGATCCTGCTCATTATAGCATCTCATTTCCTGATTGGTCAACCTTCATGGAAGAAAAATGTCAAATAAAGGAAGGAACACAGAAAACGGTTTGGGATAGCTATCCTGTATCCTTACAAATTGGGTGATAAAAGAGCAAAAAGGCATCAATATCTCTTTACAGAGTTGAGTCCAAAACAGAACTGATGTACGGCTAACAAAATAGCGTTTTTAAAGCTGGGTGGTGGAAGTGATGTCATTGGGCCTGAGACCGGAAGTGATGTCATCAGGCCCAGGAGGAATTTCCCTTGGATGGTCTGCAGAAGAAAGAGAGAAAGGGTTAATGCCCACTTCAGCACCTAATTTGGGCATTGGGCCGAGCAACTCAAGGACATTCCCAGAGTTATCCGTAAGTCACTCAAGTGTTGTCATTGCTTTGTACTTTGGGTGATTGTCCTTTTGAAAAATGAGCTCAGCTTGAGGTCCAGGATGTTCTGGAGAAGGTTTTCATTAAGGACATCTGTACACTTTGCACCAATTAATGTTTCCTTAACCTGAATGGAATTGGAATGGTATTGCAAAGGTGATGAGCAGTGCCTGGTTTCCTTCAGACATGATGGCTTAGAATTGAGCCCAAAATATTCAAACTTGATTTATTTAGACCAGAAGATCTTGTTTTTCTCTACCTAAAACTCATTTACGTGCCTTTTTTGCAAGGTTCTAGAGGACTTCCATGTCTTTTACAGAGGAGAGGCTTCCGTCTGTGGCCACTTTTCTGTTAAGCTCAGATCAGTGGAATGCTGCAGTGGTGGGTGTCCTTCTGGAAGTTTCTCTAATCTCCATACAGGTTATTCTGGAGTTCAGCCTGAGTGACCATCAGGCTCTCTTACCATATTTCTTCTCTCACAATTGCTCAGTTTGTGTCTGGTGTCCAGCTATAGGTAGGTTTGTAGTTGTTCCAGACTTCTATAAGAGTTATGAAGGCTACTGTGCTCTTAGGAACCTTTAGTGCTACAGGAATTCGTTTTTATAGCTTTCTTTGCCTTGATACAATCCTCTTTCTTAGCTCTGCGCAGAATTCCTTCAACCTCACGGTTCGATTCTTGCTCAACTGTTCGACATTCTACGGTAAGGTGCGTACCTTTCCTAATCGGTCCAATCAATTAAAATGACCGCAGGGGCACAACTGCTATCATGGGCTACATCAGGAGTGGGCAGAAGGAGGAGTATAGGAACCTAATCAAGGACTTTGTGGATGATAAATTGGACTGGACTACCAATACTGATGCTCTATGCAAGAAAGGACAGAGCCAACTATACTTCCTTAGAGGACTGGCGTCCTTCAACATCTGCAATAAAATGCTGCAGATGTTCTATCAGACGGTAGTGGCGAGCGCCCTCTTCTACGTGGTGGTGTGCTGGGGAGGCAGCATAAAGAAGAAGGACGCCTCACGCCTGGACAAACTGGTAGGAAAGACAGGCTCTATTGTAGGCACGGAGCTGGACAGTCTGACATCTGTGGCGTAGTGACGGGCACTGAGCAGGCTCCTGTCAATCATGGAGAATCCACTTCATCCACTGAACAGAATCATCTCCAGACAGAGGAGTAGCTTCAGTGACAGACTTTTGTCACTGTTTTGCTCCACTGACAGACTGAGGAGATCGTTCCTCCCCCACACTAAGCGACTCTTCAATTCCACCCGGGGAGTAAACGTTAACATTATAGAAAGTTATTGTCTGTTTTACCTTTTGTCTGCATTTTTATCACTCTTTAATTTAATATTTTTTTATCAGTATGCTGTTGCTGGAATATGTGAATTTCACTTTGGGATTAATAAAGTATCTATCTATCTATCTATCTATCTATCTATCTATCTATCTATCTATCTATCTATCTATCTATCTATCTATCTACAGACAATGTGTAGAAACAGCTCAACAGAAAGAGATGCACCTGAGCTAGATATCAAGTGTCAAAGGAAAGGGTCTGAATACTTGAGTCAATGTGATATTTCAATTTGCAAAAATTTCTAAAGTCTTGTTTTGTCATTGTGGGGGTATTTAGTGTTACATAAAGCGCAGTGGTAGCGCTGCTGCCTCCCAGTAAGGAGACGTAGGTTCGCTTTCCAGGTCCTCACTGCATGGAGTTTCCATGTTCTCCCCGTGTCTGTGTGGGTTTCCTCCGGGTACTCCAGTTTCCTCCCACAGTTCAAATACATGCAGGTTAGGTTCATTGGCGATCTTAAATTGTCCTTGGTGTGTGCTTAGTGTGTGGGTGTGTGTGTCCTGCGGTGGGCTGGCGCCCTGCCCGGGGATTTGTTCCTGCCTTGCGCCCTGTGCTGGCTGGGATTGGCTCCAGCAGACCCCCGTGACCCTGTGTTAGGATATAGCGGGTTGGAAAATGACTGACTGACTAAAGTGAGGAAAAGAAATACAGTGGAACCTCAGTTCACGAACGTCTCGGTACACGTACAACTCGGTTCATGACCAAAAAGTTCGCCAAACTTTTGCCTCGGTTCACGACCACACACTCGGTATACAAACAAGCCAGTTTCCCTTTTGGTTTGTGCGTGCCGATGATTTCCGCATGTGTTGCATTGTTCTCGGTCAGACGTGCCTGCCTACGCGTGCGTGCCTGCCTACCTGCACGAGAGCGAGCGTGTGCTGCTGAGAGAGAGGGGGAGGGTGCGTGCTGCTGAGAGAGAGAGAGAGAGAGCGAGAGCGAGCGTGTGCTGCTGAGAGAGAGAGAGAGAGAGCGTGTGCTGCTGAGAGAGAGTACACTGTACATGTTTCATCAAAGTGCACGAGAATGTAAATTGACAAACCCCTTATGTGTCAGAGTTGTAAGCCAGCATAAGTAAGCAGATTAACCAGGCATTAGAAAAATATGACTAAACCCCGTCAGCATTCTGCCATCGCCTCTGAAATCTCTTCAATATGGTGAGTTACCCTTTTACAGATTGGCTAATTTGTTTGAACATGTCAGCTTTACCGGGGCACATACACTCAGCCACTGAAAGACAGTTTTAAATGAACTCTCTCACCATCGTGTTCTTTTCTTTTCTTTTCTTTTCTTTTCTTTTTTTCTTTGCAAGGACAGACATTCAAATTATTTCAGCAGGAGGACGAATGTGTCTTGATCATTCAAAGGGATAGTTGTGAACAAGGCAGAGGTCAGAAACACATTAAGGCATATATCATTCTTTGTGACTTGTTAAGGGGGCGCACCTGCACCCTAAACCCCCAGACACAACCAAACCACACAGTAGCAGATTGAAGCGAGAAAGTTTTTATTCAAACAAAATACCTTTTACAGTTTTTTTTCCCCACCTGGCGCATCAGTCACAATTCTGTTTAATTTCTTTCCTTTACTTTCCCACCTCCACTCTACTCCGAGTAAGCCTTGTCCACCTTCTTCCGACTGTGACTCCTGGATGATGTGGAGCTTCTGCATTTAAACACCAACACTGGAGTGCTTCCTTTGTAACAGAACTGTCACCTGGAAGCATGTCTGGGTCTGATGACGCCTCTCTGAAACAGGGGAGCCTGCTCCCAGCAGCTCCCTCGAGCGGCACCCAAGAACTACAACTCCCATGCAGCCCTGCTGGCGTCTAAACAAGAACCATAAAGCCTAAAGAGGCAGTTCCCTCATAATGGCATCCTGACTGGGAATGTGCCATGAACCAACCTGGTTGGGATGCCTGTCGATCAATGTCCTTCCTTTATCATGACTTCCTGGCTGGGTAAGAAACCATCTATTGCGGCCAATGTGCCAGTCAACCCATTTTTTCTATGACACCTTATAATACATTTTTTTATAAGCCATTCACTAATTTTTAAGATCCTTGGAACTTCATGGATTCTGGTTTTATCCTCATTTGGTCTATTAGCTATGTTTACAAATGTATTTTGTTACTTTTGTTTTACTGCTTAGCACAGGGAGACAGCAGTTTTGAGAGTGAGAATGGAATCAGGAGATGACATTGGCAGGAGAGACGGACAAAATGTAAATAAATAAAGATGAAGGCGTGCAACCAAAATTGTGGTGGAAGAACGGAGTGGTAAGTCGTTCATCAAAAAAAGGAACACATAACCAGAGGCAAAACAAAGATGAGGCGTACCTCATAGTCGGAGGGCAGAAAAAGTAGTCGTAACCAGTAACTCGGAAACTACCAAAAAGAAAGACGCTAAAAGTGATTCACTTGTGAATTCAGAACTTGAGCAACCAGGAAGTATAAAATGCTGACCTTTCTACCAACACATGTGCCTAGGAACGGCACGACAGTCGTCAACAAAATTATTCCAAGAGTGCTGGTGCCCATAAAAAAAACAAAATAGCACCATGGGGAAAAAGAAATCATATTTAACACTGGAAAAAAAAATAATGTTACCAATAGACTCCTTGACTTTCCAAACCCCAGGAACTATACATCATTTTTTTAAATACCAAAGAAAAGTTGGTAACAAAATAAAAGTCATAGGCCCGATCATTACAGTGCAATGCCATTTTGTTTTTGTGATGAGCATTTCCTGTTATTTCAGTGAACTGACAAGACTTGAGAACTTTCCTTAACAAAATTCTAACAAAAATAACAGTAATAATTCTTAATATTAAATAAAGTAGAACAAAACAAAATCTTTTTTCAGTGAGATCCTGACACCCTCTATTCACGCTCCTAACTACTATGGTTTAGCACACTATGGTATGTTTTGTGTAGTCGACTTAATTCTTTGTAGTTGTTATACTATAGCCTGGGTTTCATCCTTGGCTCAAGTGTCTTTTATTTTACTTTTTAAATGTATTGCTCTTGGTGTATTCATTTGTAAATGATGCTTGTAAAGATGTTGTCGTCTTCCCCTTTTTTGCATATAATTAATCTTTAAAAATCATTTCTGTGTTTATATTGATGTATTTAATGTGCTCTCTCCGATAGACTCAAAGAGATATACTTTTTAGAGAAAGGACCATGTGAGGTGTAGTCAGGGAATTAGCCAAGTTTGTTAACCACAAATCAAGCTTATTCTTCATTAAGCCCCTGGTGTTAACCAAAAATCAAAGTCAGTCAGTCTTCTGCCAGAATGGCTCACCAAAAAAAAATACCCTACTACTGAATGAGGTGTTTGTAATGCCTTTTATATGGTTGAGCTGATGACATCTGTGCCGCACAGCCCCAGGGCATTCTGTGAAACACTGCTATAACTACCAACATGAATATCAGAAAATGGCAGCGCCCACGATGAAACAAAATGGTATTGTGGCATAGTGCAAAATTGTTTTTAACTTTTTCAGGATGTTTTCTAAAACATAAATGCCAAAATTAATTCCTTTAGTTCCAAATTTCCAGATTGTCACAAACATTTCAGGGAAGCACATAAAAATTAAAGAAAATCACCATTCATAACATTTAGTATGTATTTTCATTTAATTGATATCTGTAAAACTCCATGTCCTTTGTGTATTGAGCCAAGGGGACGGGCCCTCCTGACACTGCCGCTGTGGCATAAATGATCTCATGTAAGTGTCATGAACGTGGAGTCCAAAACCACATAAGTCCCAATAAGTTCCACTAAACCCTGGCTTAGGGCAACGCTGAATCTTAATGAAAATAAAAATATTTATTTCCACAGAAATTCTTTTAACAAGAATGCAGCTCTGTAGAGCACAAAAGGCATAGAGGAGTTGTCAGCAAGGCAATCCAAGGCAAACGCCGTCCCAATCAAAAATGAAAGCATGGGTGCAAATGTGCAAAAATTAAACAAACACAATAGATCACCAACTTCTTAGCACATTCAAAAGGACCCTTCTGGAACTGTGGAAGACTCTCTGCATTTATGGGATGGAAGTCAGTTCCTAGTGTTGATTGGCAGGTTGCCCCACCTCTTGGGGAACCACCCACAAAACACACGGAACATAACCTAGGCACATTCGCATAGGTATACCTAAACAAAACTATAAATCAAGAATGATTCACATAGTTAACAGTAAAAGCACCTAAAATGCACAAAAGAGCCATCAAACATGAATTTGAACTCCAGCCAGGCAAGGAACCCTGGCTGAGACATGACATTTAGACTGGAGGAAACTCAGCACTGGTACTGTGACTTCGGTATTTAATTTGCTTCTTGGATCACAGAATTCGGTTTGTTTTTGTTTTTAATTTTGGGTCAGGGGTGTGGTGCTGGGGCGGCATGGTGGCACAGTGGGTAGTGCTTGCTGTTAGAAGACCCGGGTTCACTTCCTGGGCCCTCCCTGCATGGAGTTTGCATGTTCTCCCCGTGTCTGCATGGGTTTCCTCCTGGTGCTCCAGTTTCCTCCCACAGTCCAAAGACATGCAGTTTAGGTGTGTTGGCGATCCTAAATTGTCCCTAGTGTGTGTGTGTGTGTGTGTGCCCTGCGGTGGGCTGGCACCCTGCCCGAGGTTTGTTTCCTGCCTTGCACCCTGTGTTGGCTGGGATTGGCTCCAGCAGACCCCATGACCCTGTAGTTAGGATATAGTGGATTGGATAATGGATGGATAGATGGATGGGTGTGGTGCTTCTCCTGTCTCTTTCATGATTGTTGGGGCTGTAAGCCTTTTGAAATGTGTAGGTTTTAAGTTTTTTTGAAGAATTCAGACCTTTTTAAAGTTGTCATGAATATATTGCAACATCTACTACTTGAAAATCTTATCTAAAAAAAAACGTGGATTTTGTTTGCCATGAGGAGGAAGTTGGATTAGCCAGCTAGACGGTGCACCCTCAACAATCTTAACATGAATTCTTTGAAATCCCTAGAAATGATTGTGTATCTTGAGACTCCTCACCTCCTACACACTCTGAATGGTGTCACTGTGAAAAGGCTGCAATCATTTCAGTTTCTTAGCATAGCAATCACTCACAGTCTGGACTGGGTTGAAAACAGAACTACACTAATGAGCAAAGCTCAGCACTGGATGCTTTTTCTCCGTCAACTTAAAAGTTTAACCTGTCTCTGGTCCACTTTTCTAGAGCTGTCATTGAAAGCATCCTCACTTTCTCCATCACAGTCTGACATGGCAATGTATTGTCTCCCTCCAAACATAAAGTGCAGTGTGTTATTCGGATTGCATAATAGACAGTAGGACTGAAACTGGGGTCCTGTATATACATCAAGGGTCAGGAAACAAGCTGGAAATTTAAGCAAAGGCTACACTCACTTGGGCAACCATCTCCATCAGTTATTGCCATCGAGGAAATGTCACCAGTCACTCAAGGCAAGAACTGCTAGACATGGAAACAGTTTGTTTCCTACTGCAGTCACTCTGCTTCAACAGTCTCTGAATCATCTCAGACTTTTCCTGATTTCCAATCTAAATTGTTTTCTGGTAATTTCTTGTTTATATTATAAGGACTAACTTGGTATTTTGCAATTCTACACTACTATATTTTTTTACGAGGGATATTCAAAAAGTTTCCGCACTTTTATATTTTCGTTGGAAACGGTGAAGGCCTGATTGCGTCATGTGACTGGGAAAATTACGTCGCGAAAAGGAAGGTGACTATGTATGTAGAAAAGTGATGCAATTTATTTTTGAAATTCTTGATAAATAAAGTTAAAAATAAAAAAATGCTGAAAATTTTTTGAACGTCCCTTGTATATAGTTGTGTTTTGTGTAATATATATTTCACTACGGTGGCGCAGTGGTAGCGTTGCTGCCTCGCAGTTAGTAGACCTGAGTTCGCTTCCAGGGTCCTCCCGGCGTGCAGTTTGCATGTTCTCCCCGTGTCTGCGTGGGTTTCCTCCCACAGTCCAAAGACATGCAGGTTAGGTGCATTGGCGATCCTCAATTGTCCCTAGTGTGTGTGTGTGTGCCCTGCCTTGCGCCCTGTGTTGGTTGGGATTGGCTCCAGCAGACCCCCGTGACCCTGTACTTAGGATATAGCGGGTTGGATAATGGATGGATGGATATTTCACTAATCCTGTATATAAAGTTGTGATGGTGTCACATATTTTAGGTTATGTTGTTTGATTATATTTATTTCGTTATGTGTGAGGATGGAACACCAAGAGAAATTCTGGGATCTATGTTGCCCTGCAATAAAGTTCAAAGTTCAAAGTAATGGGTGTTCCACAAAGGAAATAAAAGAGTAATCTCTAAACCATTTGGTTTAAAAATGAGAAAAGTTTTTATATACTTTAAAAAATTTAAAACAAAAAAGATACTAAAAGTTTTAGAGCTTAAAAAGGTGAATGGAAAAGAGTGGATTTAATGCCCATTGCATTCTTTGATTTAATGCAAGGTTCATGGTGGGTACTGGACAAGGGGCGCCCTTTCCTTATTGTATCATTCTTAATAAAGTTGTTCTGCTCGAACGCTTTGGGATAATATCTGCTCCGTTTCAGTGTTCCCTGTTTTGACTCTGCGGGAATTCATTAAAACATGGAGCTGGCATTGTTTTTCAATGGATGGGTTGAAATGAAAGCTGGCATAGGCTGGGGCTCTCCAGGTAGGAGGTTACAAACTCCTGCTCAACTGCAGCTTTTCCCAAGATACGTTCTGGCAAACCCTGCTGGTTTTTCATCTCCCAGAGCTCTTAATCATGAAATAATACCCTATATGAAAATCATTTATTTGCTTCATTAGGAGATTAAAATGGGTTACAATTATCTTCTCCTCTGTTTGAAACAACTTCTAAGATTGTGATCAAAAAGCCCTTTTGTGATTGTGATCGCAGTTTTTTAAGACAGTGGATAATTAAAAAAACAATCCAGGAATCCAGGTCAATCAAGTTATTATTTTAAATTAGGGTATTATACACAGATTAAGAGTTCATTTGGAACAAAAACCATGAGACGCTGCAAACCCTGAGTCTCGCTCCTCCTCTCCTCAGCAGAATGTAAAATAACAGCAACCACTGGATTGTTTGAAAAACATGTTTTCCTAACCAGTTTGGCCAATCTTATTCTACATTGTGACATAAACTGTAGTTAGGGATTCAACTGAAAAAGTGAAAATGAAACTGGATGCTTCAGAATATTCACCTCTGTTAAACAAAAAAAAAAAAAAATAGAAATAAAACAGATCATGTGGGTTTAAAAATAAGGCCAGAAGTAAAGAATCTAGGCATCATTACAGGTTCAGAGCTAAATTGTAAATCACGCAGTAATCATAAACAGTGAAGTTTGTACTAGAAATCACTCCAACTCCACTCCGACCAGACATCATCCTGTGGTATTTCCTGCCAGGACAGTGATCATGGCCAAGCTCATCATCCCATGGGAGGACAGAATGGAGGCAACCTTTGAGAGGAAGAAGGGGGAAGTTGATGAGATCTAAAACAGAGTGTCTTGACACTCTGTGGTCATTAAGGATATCTTTAATAAAGAGCAGGGTGTATCCCAATGGCCCGCTAAATTGCCCACCATGGCCTAGTCATTCCCTGTGTCTAATTGGCTATCTCTCTCACCCCTTCACAACCTAACAGCTAATGTGTGGTAAGCATACTGGCACAAAAATATATAAAAAACAAACTTTTTAAGTAAAACGATTTTATTTACTTTAGTTATAAATACACTAAAAAGCAAAAAATAAATTTTTCTTTAACCACAATTTTCATGGTTGTATGTGACTAAATACAACCGTGGGGCGCACAAAAATGAATTGATTCAAACAATTTTTGAAACTTATTTAGCATGGTGGGGAATTACAATGTTGTTGTTTTTGTTATTTTTTATGATGAAAGAAGCTGTTCTATTAATTGATTGAATTCATTCATTTATGTGCACCCCACAATTTTATTTAGTCACATACAACCCCAAAAACTGCCGTCAAAGAAAAATGAATTTTTTGCTTTTTAGTGTATTTAAAGTAAATAAAATCATTTTGCTTAAAATGTTTTTTTTAAATATTTTATTTTTTTACTTTCTAGTTTTTGAGCATTTTGCAAATGATTTTTCTTTAATCATTTTTCATGAATGGGAAGCTTCTTTAAAAGTATTGCATAATATATCTACTTTAGAGAATTATTTGAATATTAAAAAAAATGATATTTTGGTCTCTATTTTTCTGCTCAGGCTCTTTTGAGATTAGCGCTCGGTCGCTGTAAAAAAAAAAAGAAATCGACGACAGAACGGCAAGCTTATGACAGCACTTCCAAACCGTGATCATCAAGGCTTCACAAGAGTAAACAAGTCAAATCGGCACGTAGATTTACAGACTCTACTCACTGGAAGAGGCAAGTGGGGGCAATTCGATGCGTCTCACTTGTGTGCCCCTATATCTCACTATATTCTGGGTGTGTGCGCGTTAATTGGAATCGCATAACCATTAATTACGGAAAAATTAGTTACGTAATTACATCGGTTTTGATGGATTAAAGTATTGTCATCGATACTGAACACGTATGCACAATTTGAAGAAATGTGCTTCACCAAAAGTGGGTTTAAAATCAGTTGCAAGAAAACAAACAGACAGAGGAGTCAGGTTAAATAAAATCGTTTAATAAAATGGCTGTTGTTGCATTACTACATTTAGTGGTGGTCAAAGGGGCTCACCACTCATTGTGTCCATCCATCCATCCATTATCCAACTTGCTATATCCTAACTAGAGGGTCACAGGGGTGTGCTGAAGCCAGTCCCAGCCAACATAGGGCGCAAGGTAGGAAACAAACCCCGGGCAGGGTGCCATCTCACCGCAGGGCACATACACAATCCCACACACCAAGGACAATTTAAGATTGCCAATGCACCTAACCTGCATGTCTTTGGACTGTGGGAGTAAACCCATGCAGACACGGGGAGAACATGCAAACTACACACAGGAGGCTACCACTGCGCCACCGTGCTGCCCCCACTTACTATGTAAAGAGCTTTAAGTAGTGAGAAAGTGCTACATAAATAAAAATATTATTATTATTATCCAACCATCCATTCATCTTATCTGAGCTTATCCGAGATCGGGTCGTGGGTGCAGCAGCTTGAGTAGAGATGCCCAGACTTCCCCCTCCCCGGCCACTTCTTCTAGCTCTTCCGGGGGAATCCCGAGGCGTTCCCAGGCCAGCCAGGAGACATAGTCCCTGCTGGTGTTTATAATAATAATAATATTAATAATAATAATAATAATAATAAGTACAAGTAATTGGTAGAGGCATCCACAGAATCAAGGTGGAAGACAGAAACCTACCCAGTAGAGGTCATCTGTGGAGATTTCATTGAAATCTCCACTTCATGATTTCTGAAGGCTGTCAGAATTACCAGCACCAGGCAAAATAAAGTGGTCAAAGAATTGGAGGAGGAGGCAAAACAAGAAGATTTCTGGCTCTGGCTTAGAAGAAATGATGAAAAATGGGGGGAGTCAAGGATCATAGGGCCGGGTGTAGGGAGTGGTAGGGAGTCGTCACTACCGCTGCCCCAGCAACCTGACAAAACAGTTCAAAATTGATTAAAATAAATGAAACCTAACAATGTCTGTCAATTAACATTAGAGGAGAGTGGTGTAGAAAGAGGACAAAATTCCATTCAGCAATATCCTCGGAAAAAACAAACCTCTGAGGGTCCACAGTTAATCATAACTGACTGTTGTAATTTGGAGTCTCAAACATAATGTAAGTGGGTTGAGGCCTCCAAAATGATCGTTAACCAGGGTAGAACCTTTACTGGTCAACCTAGAAAAGGTTCATCCAAACCAGCCAGCCTCTAGCTACCACCTGCAAGCTTCAAAAATGGGGAACTGGTTTTTAAAATGTGAGGAGTAATAAAAGTCCCAAAAAATACCAAAATGTCTACAAGGGAGTGAAAACCATAGAACACTGGCTTGTAGAGAGCAAACATGCAGAAATCTTTACAAATTAAAGAATTTAACAAAATTAGAAAAAAAGGGAAGAAGGGCAAAAATGAGGCAGGAAGGACTGTCCTAAAAGGAAATCTGAACTAAACAAGTCCCAATGCACAATTCAAATGCAAATCCAAGAAAGAAGCAGAAACCAGTAATAAATCAAAGAAAAGACAATACTGACAGACTCCTCAAACAAACTCAGTGCTCTGCTGCCAGGTTTCACCCTTTTGGTTGAATATAAAGCCAGATGGTGAAATCAGCAGCAGTGATGTCCAGGTGTCCCCGCTTCTTGTGGCTCCACCTAGAAAGGGCAGAAAATTTCAGTACATGTAAAAAGAAAGAATACAAATAACACACAGCACAGTAAACTAATGTAACAAAAACATTAAAAAGAATTATTTAAAATTAATAAAAGCAACCATTTAACTGTCATGATCTGGAGAGATTCCTCCAGGCATAATTTTGTGAGACCTCCATAAGAAGCTAGAAAGAAGGCGAGAACTCTATATGGTCTGTGCAGAAGACACAACATTAACTTCAGCCAGGCCGCAAGGGCAACGTGATGGCTTCAGTAGGAGCAGGGCCAATATGAGGAGCTGACAAAACAAGTGGAAATATCACCAAAATATAACAAAAAACTCCCACAAGAGGAGGGTAACTGTAAAGCTCAGCTTGTGCACAAAAAGGCGAGGAAAGGATCTTTAAAAAAATAAGACTTATTAACTAAAGCTCTGTGACAATGAGTTGCTCCGAAGAGCATAAAAAAGGAACAAAGGAAACTCTGTAAAGCAATCAAAGTCCCGAAACAGTAATCAAAAGAGAGGAGCCAAAAGAAAAGTTGAAATCCAGTGTTCATAAATCAAAGAAAATACAAAACATGAGCAGCAAATCACAACACCAAGCTTTAACATTGTACCCCACTGGAAAGCCTGCCTTTATGGGACTGGGGGCGGTTCCTAAATGAGATGGGCAGGTGGCCCCACCTCCTTGAAAACCACCCACAAAACACAAGAAACATAACAGAACACAAACTTCCACGTAGAAACGTAATTACAAAAAACTGAAATTTTATTAACATAAAATAAATAACTATTACAGTATAAACTTATGCTCTTATAGCTTGTGAACCAGAAAGGACAAGGTTAGTTGCCCTCAATGGATGTCTTGTTAGAGCTGTGGGTGGAAAAAGATTCAGAAAAGTCAGCGATCGCGCCCTGTGGTACCCCGGGGTTGTAGTGATTACCTCTGACAAGCCCAGAAGATGACCTTCTGACGCCCAAACATGACTAACAGTTGTGTACCAGCAGTGTTTGGTGGAAACTGCAAGTCTTTTTGAGCATACTGGTATCATACAGATCCAAGCCCCCCTTGGTTGAATGTGAAAGTATCGAGTCACTAGAAACTCCAAAGGGTTCCTTTGAATTTTTTTTTCGTTTTACTGATGAGCATGTGTGAATAACAAATGAGCTGGTACTTTCCATTTATGACCAATTTCTTCAATCCCACTTAGAATTAAAAGCAGTGCTAAACAATACTACATGAGTGGGGGTGAGTGGTACTCCATGAAGTATCAATCGATTGCCACAAAAAACTAACAAATGAATGACTAGCGGGAACGGGGAGCGAGTGACATAATGACAACGGCGTGGCGGTTCAAAAGTGCTCTGCGGCAAGCTGAAAAAAGCTGAGCAGCCTTTTAACCGGACAGCTTAGCGGCAATGGAACATTGGGGACCACCCCTCTCTGCCTGCCGAGCGAATGTGAAAGTATTGAGCTGCTTGAAACTGCATTGGGGATTCCCTTCTCTTTTGCTCTTCTATTGAATAAGTTATCTTAAACAGAAAGTGCCTGCACTTACAGTATATATGGCATATCCACTCCATTCACTGGGTGGTCTGTAAACCAGAAGGCTGCTCATTCTCTGCCACTGGCTTACTGTCTGCCTGGTTGTCTCTAACTTCAGAAATGCGTTAATGATACTAATGGCTAGGTCATATTAGATAAAAGTGTTAAGTAAACATGAATGTGAAAAGAGTCATCTCTGTTCTCAGACCTATGCAAAGATTTCTAATTTACTCATTGGTAAACTGTTCAGACACTCTGAAGGTGATTTAGATCAGTGAGAAAGCAAGTATCCGGAAAAAAGCAGAGCATCTTTTATTTCATATGGCATCCTCATCAGTGATCTCTATTCTAAGATGGGTTTTTATGTTTATTATAATAAATTTATACAAGTCGAGTATCAACGGCCTATACAACTTACTCAGCATCATGCAGAAGAATATAAAAAAAATGTTCATATTCAAAAGTTACAACTCCAGCACCTTGGTTGCTCTGTCGAGCTTTAAAGGAGAAAGAAGTGAGCACTGAGCTATCTGTGATATCTTAGTTACAGAGCCTGCAGCTGCCTGACACTCTATGTAAACTTCGTATCTCGTATTTCGTAGTCTTTGTATTATATAGTGCCTCTCAGACAGTGTTACTTTTTTACGTTGTTAACCTCTGGGTTGCTTTATGCCCCTTGGATAAGAGAATCTGAAGTTTCAGAAGCAAAAGAGAACATCCAGGTAAGAGATATGGAAATATTGTTCCATGAAATTCAGTGTATATACAGTATACAGACATAGTAAGTTCATTTCTGAATGATCATTTGATATTGTCTATAAAATTACCAGAAGTTTGATCATCAATGATGTCTTCCACCAGTGTAGTCTTCGAGTTACATAATCTGGAAACTGATGGCACATAATGGGACAGCAGGCCCACAATGATGATGATGTTACACAGTTTATGAAGAGAGCTGGCTGAGATGTCAAATGTGATGCTCTTTTATCTACAGTAGAGTGTGTGCAGTGATGTAATGAGCGTAATGTTGTATGTAAGTACAGGGTAGTTCGTCTATAATTAATGGCCCAGCGTCTCCCTTAAACTAAAGGCAGATGTGTCTTTGAGTGTTGCTCTGATGAGGGTGTACTGTTAAAGAGCAAGCAATCTGATGACAGCCTGAGAGAAGGCCATCCATCAAGAAGCAGCTGATTATCCACCTCTCTGTCACCAAACGCCAATAACCTCCATAAGTGTCATTCCTCTGCCTTCTCTAATCCTGAACATTGTGTGATGCATCTCCAGGACATCTTCACAAAGCATACATGTAAAAAAATGGTATATCTATGATGTTCAGAAGTCATTTCTTTCACAACTCAACTTTATGTTTCAGCAGAGCCCTCACTGGTTAGCATCCTGATTTGTTTTGGGAGATTTTTTTATATTAAACTTATTCAAGTTTAACTCAAAGTCATGCACCTTCACTATTGCTTTCCTAAAACTGACATTTTCATGATTTTTATTTTTGGTTATGTGTCATCCTTGTTTATTCTTAGTTTTCCTATTCACTTGGTTTGTGTTCCAGCTACCCTGAATTGTACTAAGGGGATTTAAGAATGTCTTGTGTATACAGTATATATTGTGACAGATTAAGAGCTCTCGCTCCCTTGAACCCTCAGACACCACGTCAGACACCAGGTAAAAGTCCAGTAATCCTTTATTCGGACAATTGTACAGTGCCCAAGCACCCTCCTCTCCACAATACTCATAAACTCTCAACAATAATTAATAATACACTCCACCACTCCCAGACGTGTTGCCACCCTTCCACCCAGCTCAGCTCGCCATCTGGGAGCTGTCACAGTCCTTTTATAGTCCCTGACCCCGAAGTGTTCCAATCCCCAGTTCATGTAATCCTTATCACTTCCGGGTCAGATAAAAAGTCCTTTTATTCATCCCGGAAATACGTCACTTCTGCTGTCGCTTTGCCTATGACGCACTTCCGGGTTATAGGGCACATATGACTCTCTAAGCCTCCCTGCAACGTCCTCTGTTGGCCCCTGGGGTATCCAGCAGGTTTGTAGGGGAAAACTCCATAGTCCATGATTCCCTGCTGGTATCCGGGGCACCTCCATGCTGCAGGGAGATCTCCATCTGGCGGCCTGGGGGTATTGGCCGGGATGAAAAGCTGGCCATGGACCACAATATATATATATTACATTCTTAGTTCTGAATCTCAGTCTGATTATTTAGGTGGTTATCTACCTATTGGAGCTTGTCAGGTGTATGCACTTTTGCATCCCCTTACAGGGATCGAACCTCAGATGTCAGGCCTGAGGCGAAGCCTCTGACGTTGTGCCATGGCGGCTGATTTGCTTATTTGACAGGGTGTAGATCGGAATACAGTATTACATTCTTAGTTCTGAAATGCAATCTGATTATATAGTTCCCACACTGAACTGATTTAGTTAGATAAGATGGAGAATTTTATATTCTGTAACCCAGAAGTGACGTCAGTGTGGGTGCCGGAACAGGAAGTGACTTCAGGTCATGCAGGTTTTCCCGTATTTGATCTGCAGAAATAACAGACAAATGTTTAGAGCACCCCGCCACCCCCTGGCCTGGCGGATAATCACCTCCACTTGGTCCATTCAGCTCGCTCCTAGTCGCGTGTGTGACAATATATTTATATATATATATACTAGGGGGAAGCCCCCCTGGTGCCTTTGGTACCCGACCCCCAGTTGAGGTCAGTCTGCCGCTTGCTTTGTGAAGAAGGGGGCTGAACGCACTCCAAGGAAATGTGGTCACTCCTCCAAAACCCCCCTGCCATGCTGTGTGATCTGCATCTTGCGCAGTGCTTCAAACATTTAAAAACCTGGACGGCAGCTGTCCTACTCTTTGTCTTTTATTTCTGGTCACGGGCGTGGTCAAATCTCTTGGCAATCTTGGTTAAGTCTTGTCTTGTGGGATGTGAGTTCTTGATATTTTTTAGTTTATAATTTAAAAACAGAATACGAATCTGAAAATTTAAAAAATCACATTAAAGTTCGATAAATTCTGAAAAGAATGATACCAAACATATACTGTATATGTAGGTTTTAAAATAAGCCCGATTTAAAGTGTGACAAAAAATGTGACATAAAAACATCACATAAAATCGTTGCACTTTTAGGCTTAGGATTTTATATATATAGAGTAGATTGTGACGGATGGGGGCCAATGCCATTACCCAGCCGGGATGCCACTTGTGAAGGCCAGGGGCGCACCTGCTGCCCCAACCCGACACAAATAGACAATGGCAGCAGCGCAGTGCAACAAAAGCCTTTATTTCACAGAAAGGCACTCCGATCCAGTGTAGTCCCCAAGAATTCCAAGCAGAGTAAAACCTCGTCCCTTTTCTCTAGAGCCTTGCAGCCTCCATTCTCTTCCGGGTATGAGCCTCACCAGCCTTATCCTCCGACTCTGGCTCCTTTTGGGAGGCGGCTGGCTCCTTTTTAAGCCACACCCAGGAGCACTCCAGGTGCATTCACTGATCTCAACAGGGCTGTGTTGGCAAATAGTAATTACCATACAGCCAAGCAGGAATCCGAGGAGCCATTGCAACCCATGGCTGCCAAATAACAGTTCGGGGAAGAGAGCATCCCCCAGAAGTCCTCTCCGACTGTCCTTCCACCTTGGAGACTTTCCGGCTGGGTAATGGTGCTGGCCGCCATCCGTCACAATATATACATATATAGTGAGACTTTTGAGACCCTGACAACCCCCCCATCTGCACTGTGTGCTGAGACTCTGTTAATGTAGACAGGGATTGGTTGTCCAACGCTGGTGCAACTGCAGGATCGCAGGCTCACCTTATAACATGTCTGTCACCCAATGGTTGATGTAGGGAACATTTAAAACTTGCCACTGACCTGGCCTTTAGCTCTCTTCCTTTCTCTCCGAGGAAGACTATCTGTTCTTTTAATTTGAAGAAGGGAGCTCATGCAGGATGAGGACAAAGCCACTGCTTGCTTGCTGTGTTTGTGTGTGCTGAAGTAACAGCTCTTATTTGGATAAATGTTTTAAAATTTGTGTCTTTACAATAAAGCTGATTTTGTCAGAAGCCTGAACTTGACTCCTTCTCTCTTGTGCAAGTCTGTGAGCCACACATCACTATATATATACAGTATACGAGCTATATATATGTGCAAACCTGGAAAATTATGATGAAAAATAAGCAGGATTTACAAATGTTCTTGAGAAAAAATATCTTGTCAAACACAGGTCTAAATCTTGACTGCCCAAGATGGCTAATCGTCCGCCATTGAGGACTTCTAGCAGAAAGAGGTATGCCCAGGCAGATGGACACTGGAAGTGATGTCATTGTTATTAAAGCCATCAATCTTCCAGTCTGTAGAGGGAGGAAGAGAAATGGCATTAGCGTACAGCACTAGGCTGTTGAGTGGCAGGGAATTACTATCAGCAGAGCCCTTAAGCTGTCCACTATGCACACAGGCATGAATCTATCTATCTATCTATCTATCTATCTATCTATCTATCTATCTATCTATCTATCTATCTATCTATCTATCTATCTATCTATCTATCTATCTATCCATTGTAGCCACCAGGGGGTGCTCCAGCCATCCCATACCTGACACAGACAGATGTGGACATAAGTTCAGCAACACACATTTTTTATTTCAGTGGGAAACTCTTTCTCTTTCATTTCCCACTTGCTCAGCACAGTTCAAAAGTACAATAAACAGCACAAAAGCACACTTTTCTTCTTTCAATTGTTCTTCTGTCTCTCTTATTGCCTCCACTACTCTTGGCAAGCTTCATCTCCCTTCCTCATGACTGTCGCTCCTAGAGCAGGGGCAATGGGATCCTTTTATGCTGCACCCTGAAGCACCTCCGGTAGTTCATTATCATGATCTGGAAATACTTTGGGGTGTGGTGGAAGCCCATCGCAGGGGCAGCACCCCCTGGCAGCACCCACAGAAACCAACTGAGCTGCACCAAACTCCAACTCCCATGGAGCCCAGTGGGAATCCGAGGCACCGCTACAGCCCGGGGGGCTGCCATCTATCACTCTAAGTGCTTGTGTGGATTCAGAAAATATTGAGACCCCTCCACTTTTATGCACATATTACTATATGTTGTAATCTTGTGCTAAAAATGATTGGAATTCATTTTCCCTCCTCAAGCAACACTCAATGCTCCAGAATGACAAAGCAAATACGGGATTTTAGACATTTTTGCAATTGTATTAAAAATAAGAAAAATGAACAATGACATTGAAACAAGTATTTGGACCCTTTACTCAGTACTTGGGTGAAGCCCCTTCGGCAGCAATTCCAGCCTGAATTGTCTTTTTGGGTTTGACATGGGAAGCCTCACACAACTGGATTTGGGATTTTCTGCCATTCATCTTTGCAGGTCTTCTTAAGCTCTGCCAGGTGGGATGGAGACTGTCAATGGAGAAGCTATTTTCAGGTCTCTCCAGAGATGTTCAACTGGGTTGAAGTCCAGGCTCTGGCTGGGCTACTCATGAGCATCACAGAGTTGACCCTTCACCTCTTCTGTGTTGTCTTTGTGCTTAGGGTCATTGTCCTATTGGAAGCTGGGCCTTCAGCTTAGGTCCATGGCGCTCAGAAGAATGTTTTTTATTAAGGGCATCTGTGTACTTTGGTCCATCCAGCTTTTCCTCAACCTTGACTAGAAAGCCAGTCCCCAACTCCAGAGCATGATGGTGTCACCACCATGTTTCACCATTGGAATGGTATTACTTAAGTGATGAGCGGTGCCTGGTTTCCTTCAGACATGATGCTTAAAACTGAGCCCAAACTGTTCAAAGTTGTTTTCATCAGACCATAAAATCTTGTTTCTCAAGTCTGAGACTCTTTTAAGTGCTTTTTGAACAATCTTTTCCATGTGTCTCCATTCAGCTTTCCCTCACCTCTGACTAATATACCAGTCCAAATATCAAATATTAAAACCAATTCATCCATCCATCCTGCTATCCACATTAAAACTAACCTAATCCAAGTTTAGGGTACTTTGTGACCAGCTGCTCAGTGCAATTAATTCTTTTGAAGCACCCCAGCACACTTGATACTGTTACAAGTGCAATTCAGTCATGTTGCCTCCATCGGCTCAGGACATATGGCCTATAATGCACACTGCCTTGGCAAGTCTAAAAGCATTATTATAAACCTCAGCCATACTGTATTGTCGCTTTTCTCCTTCATCCGTTCAGGACCATTAGCACTCACAACACAAGATTCTGAGTCAGTTTTGATCCACAGGTCACAAGGCTCCTCAACAGCCATCCACACAGGTGATTGCATGAGCGGAACTGAGGAGCGTTTGCTGTATCTCTCGCCTGATGTTGTATCTCTCTCTGTGAGTTTTGTTTCTTGTCTCTTGTTGGTATTGCACTCCTGTCACTAGTCTGTGACATACATGAAGGAAAGAATTTCATTTTGCTGTGTGCATCACTAGCCGCACCAGGATTTCATAAAACAGTGGGTGTAAATTTGTTGTGAGTGGGCCTAATGTTATTTTTATTGTTGTTAAACATATTGTATTAATAGCCAACACGGTGCCACCAAAAGTGTTGGGGAAGCAGCGGGCCCCTGTTTAATTTAGGTTGAAAGAAAGGGACAAATATTAAAAGAAATCATCACACGAGGGTACTAAAACAGTGAGAATAAAGATGACAGAGACACAGCAAGTGGACGATCACACAGACACACAGACACACAAACACTGACACTTGCCCTTTTATTACAGTAAATTTAATTAATGCTTGACAGGTGATGTTTTTGTAAGAATTACTTGCAAAATATACATATTTAGTCTTTTTCTACCCATCTATTCTGTAAGAGTTGAACAAAAAATTAATATTGGCTAATGAAGTTCATCCATCCATCCATCCATCCATCCACTTCCACTTATCCAAGACTGGGTCGCGGGGGCAGCAGCTTGAGCAGAGATGCCCAGACTTCCCTCTCCCTGGCCACTTCTTCTAGCTCTTCCAGGGGAATCCCGAGGCGTTCCCAGGCCAGCCGGGAGACATAGACCCTCCAGCGTGTCCTAGGTCTTCCCCGGGGCCTCCTCCCAGTTAGACGTGCCCGGAACACCTCACCAGAGGGGCGTCCAGGAGGCATCCTGATCAGATGCCCGAGCCACCTCATCTGACTCCTCTCGATGCGGAGGAGCAGCGGCTCTACTCTGAGCCCCTCCCGGATGACTGAGCTTCTCACCCTGTCTTTAAGGGAAAGCACAGACACCCTGCGGAGGAAACACATTTCAGCCGCTTGTATTTGCGATCTCGTTCTTTCGGTCACTACCCATAGCTCATGACCATAGGTGAGGGTAGGAACGTAGATTGACTGGTAAATTGAGAGCTTTGCCTTACAGTTCAGCTCCTTTGTCACCACAACAGTGAGACAGGCTAATGGAGTTATACAATGAAATTCTTACCTGCATGTGGTAATCAACTGGAAGCACGTTACCACTCTCTGGTGCCATGATAAGTGAGTATAACAACCCTATCTCAAAAGTCTGTCTTCTTTACCTTAAAAATCTTATAGCATATTACATCTTATTTACAGGTAACTAGCTGTTCCCCAATGGCTCCGCCCACATAGTACTGAAACAGAACAAACTTTAAAAATCAATAAACAAAAAGGTTTTGCTAGCTAAGCAGAGGCAAGTTATGCTCCAAAACACAGAGGTAGACCGACTCCCCACTCCTGACGTCACGCTTCCCCTTCCCCTCGGTCTCTGTCTCTGTCTCGGATTAGTGCGAATATATTGCTCCCGCAAGTGAACTATGATTCTTAGCGAAGTCACAAAATCAACAGGAATGTTCATGCAAATTATAGAAGAAAACCCGACCTAAATCCATGAAGTAGTTCTCTCATTCGCTAGCTAAGCAGATGTAAGATACGCCCTGAGGCTGGAGAGTGAGTGAGGAGGGCCCGCCCCCCTCCATTCGGCCCACTGTGTCACTCTTGGATTCATGCAAATAAATCAGTACCGCAAGCGAACTATGATACTTAGTGGGATGAGTGAAGTCGCAAAATCAACCGGAATGCTGAAGCAAATTATAGAAAGACACCCAATCTAAATCCGTTAAGTAGTTCTCTTGTGAAAAGCAGACAGACATACAGACAGACAGACGCTGAACTTTAAATATATAGAGATGTGTTTAGTGCTGCTACTTCACACCTTCTGGAACCAGGGTTCAAATCCCAATCTGGTTACTTTTTGCGGTGAACTGTCATATTCTCATTGTGTCCTGGTGGATTTTCTCCAGCAATTCCATATTGAGTGCAGATTGATAGGCAAAAATGACAAATGTATCCATTTACCAATAATCTAAAACACAATAAAATGTGCAAAAAGTGAATACTTTCTGAATTAACTGTATAATTACACCTAAATTAAAAATAGCCCTTTGCTTGCTAGCAATGCACGAATATTTTTTGGGAAGAAAGTATGTTTGTAGCGTTATGAGTATAACAAAAATGCATAAAATACCAATTTAGAACATAAGCCTGCTAAAATATTAACTGCAGCAAATATAATCATAAAATATTTCTTTGTGTGATATATATGCATAATAAAATATTAGTTTAGAATAAATAAGCAGTTAATTATATGATATGCATAAAACACATACATAAAATATCCATTACAGATTGAAAACCTGTTAGAAACATTGTGCTTAAAGCTTATGAACTATTCGATTAAAATAAAAAACTGTAACGAACACTGTGCCAATGATAAATATCTATAAAAAAATGTGTATATGAATGTTAATATTATGCATACTGCTCCAAAATTGTTCATAGATCATTTGAAAATGAAAATCTGTTAATTACATTTGCCCATGAAGTATGGTGACCTGCTTGTGCAGGATGGTCACCGTTCATTCATTCATTCATTTAATTTCTCACCCCTCTTAGCCCATTAAAGGGTCTTAGGAGCCTATGCATGGCAGGAGGAATTAACCCTCAATGGGACATTGGTCTGTCACAAGGCACTTTATTGGTTACTAGTGGTAACAAAAACAGTGAGCACATTGATTCTCTAATAATATTTTAATTAATAAATGTGCCCCCGCAGAATAAGATAAGCCAAATCTGGACATCTTGGGGATGTAGGAACAAACCATAGTACCTGAGAAACATCCAGGCTGACATGAGAAGAACACATAGTCTCCTCACAGAGGGACCACATGAGTGTTTGAAGCTGTAGCCTGGCACCTTTACCAAGGAAAGTCACATTTTGTGCAATGTTGGTAAGGCTATTAATCTTTTTCAGGTGAACCAGATTTGGATTCAAAGTCCTGGTCTTATTTTCTTCCAGCTGTTCCTATTTTTTATTAGATTCTTACATTTACTATAAAGAAGCTCATCTAGATGTTCACAGACCATTTTTATGGCAGTCATACTCGGGCAGTGGAAACTTGTCCAAATGTTGAGATCACAGGGAACTAGACTGGCAGAGTGGTTAACATTTCACGTGGCACTGACTCCAGTTTTATTTTCATACGATAGACCTTCTTCGTTCACCTTGTGTTCAAATGTTTAATCCCACACTCCAAGGAAAAGATATCAGGTCACCTAGTGAGTGGAAATCGGCCCAGTATCAGTAGGGCAATAACTGACACCCAACGGAATTTTGTTTTTCTTCTGGGTTGCTCCTTTTGTTGCATCCATTGCATTAGAGTCTGACTCTGCTCCTCACAGTAACAACACGTTAAGAATAAAAACAAAAGAATGGATCTGGTGGCAAAGCTGGAACTACTAGCTTATGTCACCCCTGATATCCCCCATTAGAATCTAAGGCTCACAGATGACATGTCTTCAGTTTCTTGATACTAGTGAGCCTCTGAAGCCGAGAAACACTTGAGAGAACCTGCAGACCATCTGTGCCAAGTAGACTGCAGTGTTGATTGTGTTAGACCCACAGTATACTGTCAAGACACCATATAGACATACAGTGCATGTATTACTCTGTGACTGTGACCTACTGCTGTTAGCTCTGAGGATGTAACAATGAAACAATAAATCACAGCGAAACTCTGGTAATTCTGCGTACAAAGAAGCGTGCATTACAGACAGCATCAGTCAAATTAGCCTGAAACAGCACCCTCGGAGAAACACAACCATTTCAGGGTTGCAATATTGTTCTCAATAGATTTCTGTCTGATGCAATTTTAGAAGGAGCAGTCCTGGGGTCACCTTTGAAGATGTCTCCATTTTTTAAAGCCAGAACTATCTCATGACCTGTCAGCTGTAAAATGTTTGCAATGCAATCTGTTTTAGGCCATTGATTTGCAAAGCATTACTTCTTGTCACATGGTTTACATGTTCTGTTTAGGGTATTGGCAGAGATGACTAATTTTATGCCCAGATGTCCATATTCAAGCTGTGGTGTCTGCTTACTGTTTTCCTCAGCTAGATGTCACATAAAATACATGAATGAAAGGCTGTTGATCTGATTTTTTTCAAACGAGAACCAAGTTGATTTTGGGGATAGAATAACAATAAAAATTATAATAGTGCAATATATTTTTGTGCTTTATACACAGTGTGTATGGAGTTAACTACAGAAGTATTGTTATCCTTCACATTAAACTGTTTATTCATATCTGGTGCTTACAATATATATATTAATAGATATACATATCTACATACACATACATATATCTATTGTTAAACATAGTATTTATGTATACATATATAACTTTACACACACACACACACACACATACATATACAGGTATAAATATACAGTAGATATATAAGTACAACACTAGATACTAATACTGTACCTATATACAGTACATGTATACTACAGTATATATAATAAAAGAAGCAGGTATTTGACATCCTAGGGTTTTTCTTTTTTTCATGGAAACATTTCACAAGCCTGCCCAGAAATTTGACTTTTACTTGAATTTTCACAATTAAACATAAGAATTTTAAACCCATTTTAGCCAATTTAGTGTTATGGATGACAAACATTTATCCCAGAAGCACTGTGTAAAAGCTAGAACACAGCCGAGTATGGAACCACTTTTAAACCTAAACATACACGTTTTACACATTTTTACACACACAGACATGGAGAAAATATGCAAAAACCATATAGACAGCAGTGGACTGTGGGCATCAAACCTAGGATACTGGATCCATGAATAACTAACTACCAGTCAGCATTCTACCACATAGATAAACAGATAAGAAGCACACTATATAGTAGACAAATATTTATTTACTTTGAAAAAAACTTTATTATGCTCAATAATAGAAAACACCAACACACAAATATATACAGTTAATAAATAATCAATAATTTCACAAGAAAAAAACTGTTAATAATTACATTATTCCACTACTACTCCCCTGGTACACGACTCCGACTCCACATATAAATTCAAATAATTATAGATAGATAGATATGTGAGGCACTATAAGATAGATAGATAGATAGATAGATAGATAGATAGATAGATAGATAGATAGATAGATAGATAGAT
>JANRMT010062815.1:40383077-40417929 GCA_026402145.1 Polypterus bichir lapradei
ATAGATAGATAGATAGATAGATAGATAGATAGATAGATAGATAGATATGAAAGGCACTATGTAATAGATAGATAGATAGATAGATAGATAGATAGATAGATAGATAGATAGATAGATATGAGAGGCACTATATAATAGATAAATAGATAGATAGATAGATAGATAGATAGATAGATAGATAGATAGATAGATAGATAGATAGATAGTGTGACGGACAGCCGAGTCCCATGCCCAGCCGGGACGCCTCTGCTGCATACGTTCCGGGGGAGCCATCATGGACAGTGCAATACCTTCCCCGGGGCGCCTGGGGGCAGTCTCCCTGGCCGTGGGTCCTTCCTCAGTCTCCTCCGTGGCTCCATGGGACATGGAGTCCACCACAGCCCGGTTGGGAGGTGGGGTGGCCGCTAGGGGGTGCTGCGGAGAGCCAGCCGCCACAAGGGACGTCTTACCAGCCCCACCCGGAGGTGCAATTAAGACCAGCTGGTCAGGCACCTGGAGCACTTCTGGGTGGGCTATAAAACGGGCCAACCTCCCTTCATTCGGGGCCAGAATCGGGAGGAAGAGGACGAGGTTGCCTGGGAGGAGTGGTGGTGCCAGGAAGGGTTGTGTAAAGTCTGTTTTGTGCTTTTGGGACTGTGTTGGGCCTGTGGGACACGGGGAAGGCATGCCCCACGGCTGAAGAAAAGAAATAAAAAACCCTGTTTGTTGTACACAGGCCTCTGCGTAGTCTGTGCCGGGTCGGGCGCTATATAGCGCCTTTTACAATAGATAGATAGATAGATAGATAGATAGATAGATAGATAGATAGATAGATAGATAGATAGATAGATAGATAGATAGATAGATAGATACTACTTTAACATGTACTACTACTACTTTAAAATGTACTACTTTAACATGGCTTTCTGATAACTTTACCTTAATTTAATCCCGATACTCTGTGTATTCAATTCATTATAAGGAACTATTCATAATGGCTCTAAAATTTGTACTGATCCCACCTCTCTCTTCTGTTTCTTTTCCCGGTTTTCTGTGGTGGCGATCTGCGCCATCACCACCTAAACAAAGCACCGTGATGTCCTACATTGATGGATTAAAAGCCAGAAGTCTACATGACCACCATCATCAAGTCCTTCCAAGAGAACCCTAAATACAAAGAGGACTGTTTCATTTATGTTAGGTAGAATTCCCAGAGGGGACTGGGCGGTCCCGCGGCCTTGAACCCCTGTAGATTTTATTTTTTCTCTCCAGCCGTCTGGAGTTTTTTTTTTGTTTTCTCTGTCCCCCCTGGCCATCGGACCTTACTCTTATTCTATGTTAATTAGTGTTGTTTTATTTTAATTCTTACTTTGTCTCTTATTTCTCTTTTCTTCATCATGTAAAGCACTTTGAGCTACATTATTTGTATGAAAATGTGCTATATAAATAAATGTTGTTGTTGTTGTACTATATAATAGTATAATCACTGAATGCAAAGCAGGAACCACACATGGACAGGGTGCCACTCACACAGACACACACAGATACACACAGACATACCAGGTGATAATTTAACAACATTAATTCTCCACACATGAAGTCTTTGAAGGAAACTAGAGAACTTGCAGGAAACCCACTGGACATGGGGAAAACATGTAGACTGCATGCAGTAAAGATGCAAACCCCAATCTCTTTATTGTGAGGCTGCAGAGATACTACTGTGCCACTGTGCTGCCCACAGATAAATATTTAAAGCACTATCTAGTATATCAATAAACATATAGATAGATAGATAGATAGATAGATAGATAGATAGATAGATAGATAGATAGATAGATGCCTATTGACTTCCTGTGAGTTGGCATGTATGAGTGTGCCCTGCAATTGACTGGCATCTCAGGACTGCCTGACTGGCCTTTGACCAACTGAGACTCTGTCAGGTTCAGAGTATATCATGATGAATGATTTCAACAGTATAGTATCTAAGTAAAATCTTTTCATTTAATTTTATTTGTTTGCATGAATCAGCGTGTTCTACCTAAACTTTATACCAATAATGTCTCAAAAGATTTTGTGTCATTTGTGCACATGTATCTTTAGAAAGATTATTTTGCTTATGTACAAATTCTGTAAGTCTCGTCACAAGAAATCCAACACCCATCCGGGTGGAGAGGAGGTTAGATTTATATCTAGATATTCCATTATTGCAATATGCATCCAGCCATTTTATCCCATTTTTTTTTATGGAAGGCTGTAGTCAACTCTGGCAGGCACAAGTAAAAGTCATGATGCCAGTCTATCACAAGGCACACTCACTCAGTTCCATCTGGCCAGTTAAGGGTTATCTATTAGCCCAGCATGTCTGACTTTCTTTAATTTGGACCTGGGGAAAGCCCACATAATTACATCGATTTCCAAAGAGGCATTGACAGGTCCAGAAGTTGAACCCTGATCCCTGGACACGCAGTGCCAACTACTGTGCCACAGTATAGTGTGGTGTAAATAACATTTCTAATTAGTTGACGACACACATACACACGGTGGTCGCTTCTATTATTTCATTTCTAGATGACGCTTCAGCCCTTTACTCCTCCTTCCAATCCAATCAGACGGCTTGTTAACTTCATCATTTTGGACTTTTATAGATTTTCCAGTTGCTGCACTTTTCATAAACAAGCATTTCAGTGACCTTTCCTTCTGGACGTCAGCATTTTCAACTCTAAAAAAAAGTCCTGAGCCCTGAAAGTTTATAAATAAGCCTTCGATCAAGTTCCACAACAGGTGTGACCTCCCTCTGTCCTAAAACTGAACAGTTTCACCAAGCAAATAAAAAGCACAGCCTTCCCTTAAAGTGGCAGGCCGGTGTGGCAGCAAGCCCAGACGACTTTTTTTTACAAGGCAGCAAGCACTCGGCTTGCTTTTGCTGGGGTGGCGCTAACGGAATGCCAGCATTCTGCGATGCCTTTACCCAGAGTTCACATTCCCTCTTAAATTATGCTCTTGTGTTAAATGGGTGCCTGCTGCCAACAGAGCAACTCTAGCCAGGAAGTCATGCAAAGTTCACAAATTCCACTTGAGAGAGTCCCAGAAAAGGTTAGGATTGTGCTTGTCCTTGTGTCAGTTCTGGGTAATGTACAATCCCTCTGGGAAAAGTAATCCAGGCGCTATGAGGCAAGATTAGCTTCATTTTCAAGCATGGCTTTGAGTCCTGGTGCCCCAGCTGCGCCACCTCCGCTCCAGGTGTTGGCTGAAACTTCACTATTGCAGTACTAGCTCGATGTATATAAGTGGCCAAAGAATTATGGGCCTGCTGAGTGGTGACAGCGTCACCTGTCACATAAAGGACAGAAGAACAAGGTGAGGGTCAAGATGAGCTCCAAAGTAAATAATTCTGCATGTCCATGAAAAGATCTACTCCATTCACTTACTTTGATCAGCGCAGTCCTGTTAGTGAATTCGTTAAAAAGTCAAAATGTTGCAAAATGGACAAGATGGTATTGCTGACAAGTAAACCTTCCCCTTCTCCTTTCTGGTACAGTGAAAACACCCTGATGGAGCAAGCTGTTCTCTTGATGTCCAGCTGAGCAGGTCAGGTCTGAAGTTTACTTGGGCACCAGGTGTTTTAAATGAATGGATGTTTTTGTGGGTGAAGAGACAACCAGGGTGCCAGGGTACAGCTCTGCATTTTGACCCCTTTCCATGTTGATGAACCCTCAGTAAAGCCACAGAGTGAACAGTACAGTAAGTCAAGAGTCAGAAGATTAACTGGCATGGAAAAGTGAGCCTCGCCAGAGAAGAAAAGGAGGAGTATTCCATGGAGGTCCTCTGTAGGACAGAAAGACTGTGGAGGGCTAGTGGAGGGCTACACTTATGTTTGCCCTGTTCTGTGTATGTGATGGATAATTTGGACATTAACTAGTGGCTAGAATTAGACTGGCCATGTCACCTAGTGGTCATGGTACTGGGCTTAAAACCCCAAGACTTTCAAACACGCCACTGTCTCAGTCAGTGTTGGCATCCCTAAGCAAGTTCTGTTTCCCAGCTCAGCTCCATTTGTAGAACATGAGAGTCAACATGCCACCTTAATAAAAGGATGATTGTCTGTCTATCTGTGTGTCCATACGGTTGCTATGTCTCTGTTATATGCCATTTGCTATGAGATTCACAAAAGCAGTGTTAATGTTTATGATGTGTGCCGTCTGTTGGAATCAAAAATGCAACGCATTACAAAATACATTCCAATTGATGATGCAATGATTACTTAGATTTCAATGTGTCTTAGGCGGATAGCACAACTAATTGGATGGGATAATCTTTCAGGGCATATGTCTGTAAAGTCACTTTGACCACACAACATCAGTAATTTTTACAATGGATTTACAGGGAATAAGATATGTCTGGAAAACTTACAGAGATGGGCATACCTTCTATGGTTACACAATGTCATCACCTCAAAACGTTGTAAGCGCGACACTATTGCTCTTTCTTCTAAACCTCTAAAATCCTGGGAGAAATTCCATTTTCACAGTAAATGATGGAATTTCATGGGTATGTTGATGCATATGTGACTACTTTAACCTGGGTTTATTTTGTAGAGACTTTTCATAGAAGGTAAAAGACTCCTTAATCTTTACTGGGGCCTTGTAAAAAGTTACTGACATGAACGATTCAGATAGCACTAAAATTACAGAGGTCCTCGGGTAATAATTACATTACCACACCTCCTGGTGTAGGACTATTCCTGTCTGAACATGGCTAAAGACACAGCTGGATAGTGTTCAGTATAGAAAGTGTTCTGATTTCAGTTAGATCAGGAAAGAACATAATAGGGAGATAAAAATGAAAACAAATAAACGACTTTTATGGTTTTCTAAAATGTTTCCAAATTTAATACATTTTTCTTTCTTACTTTTTGAGTTATTTTTATTTTTTATCTTAAACACAAATGAATTTAAATTCTTGTATGTACTTATCCTAAATTGTCCTTAGTGTGTGCTTGGTGTGTGGGTGTGTGTGTGTGTGTGCATGCCCTGTGGTGGGCTGGCACCCTGCCTAGGGTTTGTTTCCTGCCTAGCGCCCTGTGTTGGCTGGGATTGGCTCTAGCAGACCCCCGTGACCCTGTAGTTAGGATATAGCGGGTTGGATAATGGATGGGTGGATGGATGGTATGTACTTATTATTTTGTATAGAACTTGATTTTAAAGTCCTAAAATTCTTTACTATTTTATCTTGAATGTTTCCAGCAGCGCTGTGTTGTTCTTGAGGAATGGTGCCATTTTGAGTATCGGTTGCCAAAACACGCGACACCAGGTTGCTAGGGGCGAGTCCCTGGAAGACATCAGTGATGTCATCTCTGTATTTAATCTGGATTTGAGTGTTACCTGTCATCCAAGTTTTTTGTTAAGTGATGTTTCATTAATTCATTTTTTTCTCATTTTCTCCTGACCTTTTCATTACTTGTTGAACCCAATGTGAGTTTTAACGCATGTAGACTACACTGACTATTTATTCTTTTTTTTCTAAGTGTATTGTTGATTTTGCAATACTATTTTGTGCTGTTTTTATTGTCAACTTATTTTCTACAAGTATCGCCGGTTTTTGTGAATCATGTCATAATTGTCAGTCTGGTAGCACTGGGTAATAAAATGTAACTTTTTATTCACATGTATCAATATAGGTGAATCTTTTGGCATTTTTCTTGCTGAATTCAAATATATAATCAGATTTTACATGACACAAATTTACAATCAGCATATATTTTCACTCTATGTACATGCTGGCAGCAGCTCACTTAGAATGTACACGAGAACAATTTTCTGCTGTTCTTGACCTCAGGATTATCCATCTTAATGCATATTGAGCTCCACTTGCTTTGGCATTGCTTTTCCACCTAAGAAATGTCCCAATGAAGCCATTCGCCATGCAGAAACAGTTGAGATGAGAATGTGATAAGAGGAATTTTTAAAGAAGAAGACACATAGATGCTTAGATTTTGACATCTGATTGCCAACTGGCATGGAGCTGTGCCTTAGGCAGGGATCAGGCCCTTATCTCAGCACATTCAAATGTGTTACAGTCTTTAAACTCTGGCACAACTGACTTATTTTATGCCATTCTGGAAAGTTATAAATGTTAACGAAAAGTAAAGAAAACCATTGTAATTCTGAATTTAATATTAAAAAACCTGTACGTCTTAATAATAAGTTTATGTACTAAACATACAGCTTAAAAAGGACATATAACTCAAAAAGTATGGGTGATCGAAAAATATTGAGCACATTTCTGAAATCAGCATGAAAGAGTACTTTTGTAACACCCATAAATTATTCTGTGACAAAATCTTTGTTGATTAGTTTAACTCTTTTAGGGCTGATGTCAACTTTTGTCAAAATTCAGGAGTAGAGAACGGTAATCAGCTGTAAACTGCAACAAATCTCACCCTTACGTGTTAGTTCGACTCTCATTGCTAGAAGGAAAGTTACACAGCTTTGCTGATTTAACCTCGATTCCCTACAGGTGCAGGAGTAGCGAAGAGCAAACAACCTCTAAAATGGCACCGACATCTGGCGAGAGACCAAAGCAAATGTGCAATGCAAAACACTCCATGGACGTTTTACGTAATTTCGTTGAATAGAACTCTGACTAGTCAGACTCTGAGTTTTATGCAAGTAAAATGAAAAACGAAAGTGAGGTGCCGGCATCATCTGATCAGTCCCCTACAGCAGCATTCACCTGGGAGGACCACCACTTATGATGACAAGAGGTACAAACCATATTGTGTCACACTGAGACCGCCACCACCACCCACCTGCTGTGTGAAGACAGCCAGCCCACCGCGCATTCCTGTTGACCACCTAGGTGCCCCCACACAGCCACTGCCAGCAGACATGCCAAACATGCGCCATCAGCAGGCACAGCACCAGACATTTTTTGCTGACTTATGGGTGAAACCATCGCTTTGTGGAAAAAATGTTCAGCCCTCAAAGAGTTAATTACAAGGCGGCATAAAAGGCCACCACACCTGTGTTATCTCGATCCAAGATTGCGGTTTTCAAACTTCAAACTAAGTTGCGTTAGTTAGTAATTTGTTGTTTTGACTTTTCAGAGCATCTTAACGACCACAGTTTCTGCACTTTTGTTTGCTCTGCTATGTGTATGTGGCGGGTAATTTGTACATTAACTAGTGGATAGAATCAGACTGGCCTTTGACCTAGTGGTCATGGTACTGAGCTTAAAACCTCAAGGTTATCAACATGCCACTTAAAACCCTGAAGTTGGGGATTCAGATCCCACTTCTGACACTGTGACCTACCTGTACAATGTCACCTATTGTATCTCAGATGTTGTAACCTTCCTTAGATAAAGGCGTCAGCCAAATATAAAATAATATCATTTCATTACTCTTGATCATACTGCAGGCTTCATTGAATTTCTGAGTACCGTATATACTCTTGTATAAGTCGAGTCTTGAAACCTGGAAAATCGATCATAAAATCAGACCCCGACTTATAAGCCCGTTCAAAAATGCAACACGTAATGTTTTTTTTTTTTTACATCTACTTGCCTCCTCCAATCTCACATCAGTTTCTCAGACGCATGGAATTTTGTTGCAGCAGCGCAGTTACCAATTTCTTTCGCCACTTCAATGACTTTTAATTTAAAACCAGCTTCATATTTTCTTCTAATCGAACGTTCCAGATAAAAGATGCTCTTACGATAAAGGTGTATGAGGGGGTGAGATACAAAAAACACAAAACAGTGCAAATGTTGCTTCGGAATAGTTTGGGTATTACTGTGTGGTCACGTAGGCACAATACATAGAAAAGAAAGGCCATGTGCTCTGTGGTTACTCTCTCAGGTGGGCTAGCGTTAGCATATCGTAATTTCTTGGACAAATAGTGTGAGTTTTCCGCATTCGACTTATACGACCGACATTATAAAATACCGGAAATTATACGGTAAAATCAAGCCCCAAATTATCCGCAGGAGAACTTAAACGCGAGAATATACTGTAATGAGATCTTGACCTCTGCTGAGTACAAACTTAAGCAGGATCAATTCCTCTGCTGATTTGCTGATTTCATGCTCAATGCACCATGGCTGCCATGCGTTCCCAGCGTTCATCTGACGTATCCTCTGAGCAGGTCCTCAGCAATTAGCACGACGCAGTACCAGAAAAAAGATGGGGGGCGCAGTGTGATCAAGTCGAAATGTGACGTCAGAGTCTCTGTTTACTATCTACATGTAACAGAAAGCCACTTTGTGGATGTGCCTGCTTTGACGTTTCATGAATGATTGGATGTGGTGAAGCAAAATGCCGACATGCGTACAAATGCATTCATGGTGCTTTTATATTCAAGCGTCGAATATTCCCCAACATAATGACACGATACATTTTAAAAGTCTCACCATATTTTTTTTTTTTTGCACCTTCACAACAGCATCAGAATGTATGGCAGTGTATTTGAGCCACAGTGAAAAAAATAAGGGACACAGTGAAAAGGTGTATTTTGTAAAATGTGGCTATAATCTCAAAATGTCCACTTTAATCTCATAGTTTAGTAGTATTTTATCATTAAAGTAGACCGTCGTAAACGTCATCTTAAAACCGACCCAGTTGTTAATCGTTACGTGCTTCTGGGGTTGACAGCAGTGGCAAGCAGCAATCGCCACACAGAACACATTACATTTATGATATTCCAATTCTCTGCACATTTAGAATACTGATTGAAATCAAATGGTGATTGTTTGGGAACCTTTCCAGAATACAAGGTCTTTCCGGAAAGTATCCAGCCATGTAATTTGAAAAATAGATACATTTATTGAAGAAGATACATGATGTAAGAAACATTGCACATACAGTAGGACAATGACGCCTCAGTCCCCTTCAAAGTAGGCACCTTGGGACCTCACACAGTTCTCCCAGTGTCTCTTCCACTGTTCAAAAAATCCTTTGTTGGAATTGCCATCAGCTGCCTCGTCGTATTTTCCTGAAGTTCGTCGACAGTCTGAAATCTCTTCGCTTTCAAAGGTGATATTAGTTTTGGGAAAAGCCAGAAGTTACAGGGCGCCTACTCTATGCTGTAGAGGGACTGAGTCTCCTGGGTGATTTGATGCTTTGCCACCCATTGCACCATCCCCAAAAGTCTTCTTAATCATTTGAATAGTTTCCGCTGTCGAATGTTCAAGCTTAATGCAAAATTTGATGCAGATTCATTGATGGACTCGCTCAGTCATTTTGAATGTGATGGCCACACTGTACACATGCTCACTCAATGGCATCTAGTCCAGTAAAGTCGTCATTGTTCACACATGCACATTCCAGTCCACTATCTTTGGCTGCCCGCTTACATCAATGCCATGCAAACCCGTCCATCCATCCATTATCAAAACCCGCTATATCCTAACTGCAGGGTCATGGGGGGTCTGTTGGAGCCAATCCCAGCCAACACAGGGTGCAAGGCAGGAAACAAACCCTGGGCAGGGCACACACACACAACCACATACCAGGGACAATTTAGGATCCCCAATGCACCTAACCTGCATGTCTTTGGACTGTGGGAGGAAACTGGACCAACCCGGAGGAAACCCACGCAGACAAGGGGAGAACATGCAAACTACACACAGGAAGGACCCGGGAAGCAAACCCAGGCCTCCTTACTGCGAGGCAGCAGTGCTACCTCTGCACCACCGTGCCGCCCTGCCGTGCAAACCATTCTCGTTATATTAACAATGGCTGGACTTTTTCTAGACAGGCTTTGTATACGTTTTTTCAAGGCCTCATAACTAGATTGGCTCATTCATGAATAAAGGCTCTGACCCATAATTGGTTCCCATAAATTTACCCAGAATGAACAAATGTTGATGTATGCCTAAGAATCAAATTCTAGATTCTGCTTTAAACTCACCGCTGCCGGGAGAGCCTCCAGCCTCCCTGTAAAATAATAGCTGCTTTTAGAAAATGAAACGCATAGAGGATTTGTGGATACTACAAAAATAAAAAATAAAAATAACCTAAAAATAGATTTCTAACTATGCAGAATGCAATGTTAAATACAGTATAACCAGTCCTTTTAGTTTTTTATTTGTTAATATTTCTCACAATCCTACATTCTGTCTATTTGTGACGCCTCACTTTATTGAAATGGTGTACTCTGTTATCTGGCCTACACTCCGGTTTACCTTCTCTCTGTAGTGTGCTGTAGCTTTAGGCCCCCAACATGACCTCCCCATTACCCCTCCCTTTTGCTAGTGCACTAACATCTGGGGCCCTCAGGAGAAAGACTGAAAGAGCCCCTCACTCAGTGGGATGCCGGAGTTGTTCTTCTAAGCAGCCCAGCTGTTGTCGTTATGAAGACTGGGGGCCAGACTCATTAAAGTTTTACCCTTTCTCTTCAGACTTGATTTCTGCTTATGAAATGCAGCTTGATATTTGAGAGACTGACAGTCTTTTGGTGTGTGTGGAAGTCACTCAACCAGAGTGGGCACTATCAGCACCTGAAGTGGGCCGTTATTCAACCTCTTCCAATTTCTACCTAGTCTAGCAGCAAGTTTTCTTAGCAATGTTCAAAGTTTCACAGGGAACCCTCTATTCGATTGAATACTTCACAGGATTTACACCCTAGCGCTTGTCAAACAAATGTTAATGATACGCCAAAAACAGAGTGCCACCAGTAATTTGGTTGCACTTGAAGCACTGGGTGCTGTCACTTATGCTGGGCTTGTAGTGGTTGCCTTTCTACCAGGGCTGCTTTTAGGCCTAGGCAAAGTAGGCGACTGCCTAGGGTCCCCACTGCCAAAGGGCCCCGTCCAGCATTTTTTTTTAGTCATAACCAAATACAACTTACAGGTCCATATTTCAGAAGTACAAATTTCTTCCAGTGGTGGAATTATCAGTATGGTTATGTGCGAGAAGAGAAGAAACAGTGACGACAGGCCGCATCGACGGTGATGGTGGGGCCTGGGGTAGTGGAGGGCAGATCAGGCTCCTAGCCTGCCAGGGTGTCTGCGCAACACATCGATCATACTATAAATAGTGGAAGCTGAGAGCCTAAAACCATTCAGAACATACAGAAATGGAAATAGGCAAGAATGAAATACACTTTTTAGCTGCACAGACCGCACATAGAAGGACAGTGTGGAGACAATTTGATTATGAAGCTTGTGATGAGCTGATATGTGATCCTAAAGAAAAATTCTGCATTGAGTTCTTCAGTGTCTTGCTAGATCAAGGCTTAATGTCAATGACTGAACGATGAAAACCCATTATGACAATTTTGGATTCCTGCACAATTTTGGATGCAGTATGAACCTGAGCGAAACTGATTTGAGAGAGTGTTGCGACAATGTTCTTAGCAATATCTTAACAAATGAAATTAGTGGCTCTGATGTTGATGCTCCCGATTTATGTGCCAAATTGCACAATTTACCAAGATCGGTTCCACAAACTACTTCTGCTCTTAAAAGTTTGCAATTCATTTACAAGAACAATTTGGAAGATTCTTTCACAAACGTCTCTGTTGCATTACATATTGCTTTGACAATTTCTGTAACTGTCTTGTCTGCTGAACGCAGCTTTTCAAATCTCAAGCTGATTATGAGTGACCGGTGAACAAGCATGATGCAAGATCGATTGAATGGCTTAGCATTAATATCAGTTGAGCAGGAAGTCATCGACTCCCTCAATTATTCAGACTTAATCAAAGACTTCTCAAAAATGAAAGTATGCAAGATGTTTTTACATTAAAGGTTTTGATTTACGTGTTATGTTAGGTATAGTCAGTAGGTTCCTTCGACATGTTCCTCTCAAATCTGATATATATAATATATAATCATAAAATTATAAGCTATACATCACTAACTATTACGCATTTATACAGATAAAATAATTATTATGCATTCATATGGATAAAATAATTATCATTCATTCATACGGATAGAAACAGCAGGGCCCCGACAGGTATCTTTGCCTAGGGCCCTCAAAAACCTAAGAACGGCACTACTTTCTACTATATTAGATGTAATGTAGCATATTGATTAGCACATGCAAGTAAGAATTTCACTGCACTCTGTACATGTGATCATATTGATCCTATGAACTTATCCTCATGTATGAGAAGTCTGCATAATAATTCAGAAGTATGGCAGCCCTTAGTAATATGAAGAAGTTCCTTTGCCATTACTTATAGGCTTTCAAACTCCCATTTTTTTCTGAGCTATTTGTCATGTCATCATCTATATATATAATTCACTAAGGCAAGACACCCATGGAAAGGCAAGACACCCATGGAAAGCACGCCGGAAGGGGCGTGGATTCACTAAGCCGCCGACAAGTAAGACACCTATGGCGCACGCAGGAAGGAGCCACGCCCACCAACTCCAAGACCATTGGATACGACGACAACTCGCAGAGCCACGCCCACCAACTCGGACGCGACGACACAGAAAAACTGGCGTCATTTATATTCGTCTGTCGTAGAGGCCACATGCACTTCCGAGCCACGTTGACTGTTCATAGAGGCATGTTTCTCGTGGAGGTGAATCGCCATATGCAGCGTGTAAAACGGTTTGCGAAGGGTATCCCATGGGATCCTTAAAATGATCCTTTACAACTGAGGTTAAAACACAATGAAGTAAGCAGTCTTTAAAAACCGAGTTTTCGGTTACGACGCACGACCGCGTGCACCATAGCAAACTGTTTTACACGCTACATACAGCAATTCGCATCCTCGACAAACATTCTTAGATGCTCCTGCAGGAACACGAAAGACGTTTCCCTGCCCACCAACACTCCTTTTTCACCGGCCCGCGTCTACCCTCGCTCTCTAGGCATTCACACTGCCTGCCCATGTGCCCGGATGCAAAAACTCACCAACCACCCAGTTAGTCCCTTTCGTCTGTGCTAGGAGTCCACATGCATGTCTGAGCCACGTTGACTTTTCATTATTCTTTTCGGTTTCGACACCCGACCGCGTCCACCATGAAAAACCATACGAAAGGAACAACGAAGCCCCACCTCGCTACTACCGTGGTCGAGTATCTTGGTGGATTATATAGAAAAAAGCAGCCACAACCGCACAGAGCAATGAAAAGTCTACGTGAGTCACAGGTGCATCTGGACTGTGAAAAGACAACAACGACTCAAGTGCCGAGTTGGAGGTGGGCACATGAGCAGGCAGTGCATACTGAACGAGAAATTCAGTCACGGACGATTGTGTGTTGGTTTGTTCCATGCATTGTTACAATGTTGCTTTTCTTGCTTATTTATTACATTACCGATTTTTCAAATGTTAATTTTCTCCCTGTGCTTAAAAATCATTAAAAAACCGTCCTGATTATGCGGCATATGGTACGACGCGGGTTGGCTAGTTAATTATATTTTCACTAACTTTTCAAGTTCCTTTGCTTTTTTTATTTCATTTGTACATTTGTAGCTCCCTCCTCATTTCCCTTTCAGGTATCTGTAAGAGCTTTATCATGTAATGGAGATGTTCAGGATTCTCTACTTCTTAAACTATTTTGTAAAGATTGGCTTTAGACTGTACACTCGGCACTCCTTGGAACACTGCTTGGCCCCTCCTATTAATGTAAGTTCCTAGGCAACATCAATGACACTACAGTCATGTGGAATACGTAAAGTAAAAGGGAACTGTGAGGGCCAGCCGGCATACTAACCCAGCCAGGACGCACTTAGGGCAGAAGGATAGGGGAAGACAGCTTACAAAGGGCTTTGTCTCCCCCAGGACGCTAGATGGCAGCATGACCAGGCTCGGACCCCCATGTGGATGCCCACAGGGCATGCTGGGTATTATAGTCCCTGTTGCTTCACATGGGGGCCACCATTGGAGTCCTTACATTGTGGTATTTCCACCTCATTCAGAAATGCTTACAGACCATATGTGCAGAAGATCTGAAGCATTTCAGGGATGGCTAAAATAATAGGAGCTGCCTGCCTCATATCATGGAGCCAGAAGTTGGAAGGATGAAGCTTGCTTGGAAGAGTGGAGGAGGCAGTGACAGAGACAGAAGACAAAGTGTTGTGCGCTTTGTGCTTTGGGACTGTGTTATTGTGTGTGAGAAACGCTTCCTGAAGACTGTGTGTAATAAATCTCTCTTGTGCTTTTACACTTGTGTCGGGTGTTTGGGGAGCTGGCGTGCCCCCCAGTGGCCACACAATTAAAGACTGGGCAAAAGTGGCACCCAAATCCAATTTTGACACATCACCCTTGATCTAGCAAATATTTAGCATTCTTCACATTAAAGAGCATTTTCTCTTGAAGCCATCTTGTGCAGTCTCCTCATATTTAGAGCACCGTCATCATTGTTCTGCTAAGAGAAACTCCTGATGCTGGACATCCCAAGGTTCTCATTATCTAAACATTATGCAGAAGCAAATTAAATGTTAGGGTATTTTGTAAAAACAGTGAAATATAAATTGAGGGATGTTATACTCAGATTATGTAAAGCACTAGCGAGGCTGCATCAGGATTATTGTGTGCACTTTTGGTCATCCACCCAACACAAATGGCAGAAAAGCTAGAAGCTGTGCAGACATGTCCTGCTCCAACAGACTCTGGGAATTAAACAAGAGGAGGCTGTGTGTAAACCTAAGACTGGTCTTCAAAATTCTCAAAGGCACTTATAAAGAAGATCCAACAGAATTCTGAGTGACCAAATGGTGAATCGCATACTTGAGGACACCTGTGGAAATTAATGGAAAGTGCATTTGAGAACAAAGCCAAGAAGCGCACATTTATTTAAGAGCTGTGGGAATCTAGAAAAACTACCTTTAAGAAGTATCCGGATGAGATATTGGGACAGCTTAGCTTTATGTTAAACAAACAAGTGAGCACGATGGACTGAATGGCCTCTTCTAGTTTATCAGAATTGTTATGTTCTTAAAATTCCTTTTGAAAACTATCTTCTTAAGTCTTCTAAAACCGTTCCATCATTTCTCTCTTTTTAAATAACTTTTGACACGCGGGGGAACTTCCTTCTTATGTATATTACTTCACAGCAACACCAGAGTCATAATTCCGATTGATTTAACTCTTTGAGGGCTGAATATTTTTTCCAAGAAACAGTTTTCTGAAAAAGCAATGGATTCACACAGAAATCAACATAAAATATCTGTTGCTGCATGCTGTGGCTGCCAGTTTGCCAAGAATGTGCGACAGGCTTACTGCCAGGCTGTCTCTGCGTGGCTGGGGCAGCAGCAGCAGCAGCAGTCACTGTCGCAATGCACTGCAGTCTGGTTTCTACCTCTTATTACTGTTAAATGGCAGTCCTCCCAGGTGAACTGCGCCATAGGCATGTCAGCTACTTGAACCTGTTGAGCACCATGACTAGTTGGGGGCCAATCAGCTGAAGCCGGAACCTCACATTTGTCTTTGATCGCTTGTATCAAAATCGGAGTCTGACAAGTCATAGTCCAGTTCATAGAGATAGGCAAAACGTTGCTCTCAGAGTATTTTGCTTTACACATCCGCTTTGATCTCTCGCCAGGTGCCAGGGCCATTTTTGTCTTTGTTTGTGCCTTGCTACTCATGGGAGTGCAGGATATCTCAGTCAAAACCCACAAAGCTAACTTTCCTTCTAGCAACAAGACTCCAACTAAAGCACAACGGTTGGTTTTGTCACAGTTTACAGTCGATTATTATCGTCAAATCCTCCTTTTGACAAAAGTCAACATCAGCCCTGAAAAGGTTAATGATGATGGTGGATTGGCAGACAATGTAGAATCTGTTAAATCATTACAAAGGAACTTGGACAGCAATCAACTTTCAGACAGTGTTCTGAAGCTAAGAAGGTTAGCAGAATCTCAGGTTATATAGCGCTCTGATGTGTAGAGTACAAGGAGGTTGTGCTCAAGCTTTATAACATACTGGTAAAGCATCATCTGGAGTCCTGTGTGCAGTTTTGGTCTCCAGGCTACAAAAAGGACATAACAGCGCTAGAAAAAGTCCAGAAAATAGCGACTGGGCTGAGTCCAGGGCTACAGGAGATGAATTGTGAAGAAAGATTTAAAGAGCTGTGGCTTTACAGGAAAAGAAGATGAAGAGCAGACGTCACCTGAATGAAATGTTTAAAATGATGAAGGGAATTAGTCCAGTGGATCAAGACCGTGATTTTAAAATGAGTTCATCAAGAACACGGGGACACAGCTGGAAACTTGTGAAGGGTAAATTTCACACAAACATTAAGAAGTTTTTCTTTACACAAAGAACGATAGGCACTTGGAATAAGCGACTAAGTAGTGTGGTAGACAGTTGGACTGTAGGGACTTTAAGAACTAGACTTGATTTTTTTTTAGGGGAATTAAGTGGATAGGACTGGCGAGCTTTGGCTGTTGTTTTAAAGTTCTAATGTTCTAATGGTGTACTAATGAAGTCTCTCTCTTGGAATTCTTACTTCTAGCTCCTATTTATTTTCCTGTTGTAATCTGTGTTTTGGGTTCCCTGTTTCCCATTTTGTGTATTTTCTGAAGCTTTATGGATTGTTTATGCACCCCTCAGTATATTTTGTCATTCTAATGGTAATTTCACTACACTGCTATTTTTTTAGCTTCTTTTCTTGGTGCTGATAGTGTGTATTTTTGGGTACTACTGTGTATATAGCAATGGCCATGCTGTTTATACTGACATTTGTTTTAGAGTCCTTATCAGATCATTTTTGCCGCCTTTACAAAGTCAAGTGACATTCTTATTTCTTTTTACTTCCTTTTCTTAAATAAGTACCTTACCTGGAAACTCCTGGCTTCCTTATTAGTCTTGTGACGTTCATCATGCAGTCCCTGTTTGAAATGGTGGCCTGGCAAAGACTTTATTCATGTATTGGAAGCACTTTAAAATCAAAACTAAAAATCACTTTTGTAGTTTAGTTATGGGAAAACAAAACTAGATAGTGTAAGGATGTTTTTGCCTGTTGTCAGTCAACTGCAATTTTTGTTTCAGTGTATTAGACTTTTGGTTATCAGCACTTTGAATTCTCATTTGGTTTCTGAATTCATCTCTACTCTGTCCTGTCTTTAGGCATCTCCTGTACCACGACAGGAGCTTCCAAGAAGACTTTAGTAGTACAAACTTTACGTGTTTCGCTTATTATGTCTAGTTTGAGATTATGGATAATCACCTGTCTCCCGGTATTAGCCTCCTGCCTGATTCTTAGGCTTTGATTGTTGTCTCCCCAGGTTCAAGCCATACTCCCATTGCAGCACCTCCTTCTATCTCGATGAGATCATAACAATTTCCAACTTTCAGCAGTGTACTTGAGCACAAGACTGTCAGTTTCTTCCTGGATAATATTTCACACATGACCTTTCTCCTTAAATAATGAATCAGTTAGTTCTCCCATCACTCTGCCTTGTCTAGGATCAGGATGCGGATCTCAGAGTCAAGCCAGTAGAGTTTAGAATCACAAGTGTTTACTGACTTTGATTGTGATTTTTCCCTTTGAAATAAAAAATTGGTTATTTTAATCATTTTGGTGTTAATGACATTGATTTAGTTTGCCACAAGTGTAATTTCATTAGGTGGAGTTGAGCATGAATGGATGGATGAATTCAGTTGAGTGTCCGAAAACATCAGGTAGAAAGATGATTGATTGGTAAGATTAGAGTATTAAGAGTAAGACTTAGAGTATTTTAATCATTCTTCTTTTGGGAGCACAGATGTTGCGTGGCTCTAACACCTTTTTGTACTTATTGTTTTTTGACAACCTAATTATTTAATTGTTCTCAAAATGTTAATTCTTATTTAGTGATGGTGAAAGGGCAGGATTTTATTGCGCAGACAGTTTTACAAAATTGACCCTAAAATTTGGTTCAAGTCAAGTCTAGATTATTGTCATGGGTAAGCAGTACAGTGAAATTTATACTTGCATCTCTCCTCAGAGTAGTTGACAGTAATACAAAACAAACGGTTTGCATGAGATTTTGTTATTACGAAATGCGAACAGGGCCGCTGCTGGCCAAATGGGTGCCCTAAGCAGAAATTTACTTTTGTGCCCCCTCCCCCAAATATTACGGAAGTAAAAATAAAATAATAAAAAAAACACCTACTATAGGGGCCAAAATAGAACTTTAATATTCAAATAAAAGTAAATACATAAATAAATTGTATCATTTATAAATTACAATTGTAGCTCTACAGCAAAAAATACAAACTAAAATTACACTTTAAATAAAACATTTATAATAAATAAAATAAACAATTATAAACTGAAATAAAATCAACACTGTCATCTGCTGGAGCTTTCCAAAGTTCAAAATTTACAAAGGCACACTTCTGCTTTTTCTTGAGGCAAAGTCGTAAATGAGCTCTTCATATGATAAAGCCTTTGCTAATTCAGAGTTGATGCTGACAATTGCCAGACCACTCATGCGCTCTTGTGCCATAGATCATGTAAGTGTAACAACTGCATTTACCAGGCCTTTGGTGCCCTTTTCAGGCATTTCTATTAAAATTGTTATGTAAACTGTTAATTTTGTATTAGATTATGTATTTTAACACTGTTATTTAATGACACCATATTAATCAATAATCATAATTGTCTCTGTGTTTTAATATAATGCATTTTAAGTCATTTTGTTTATTTAGATCTGCTTGTATTCATATTAAGAAAAATGCGTTAGTCGTGCAATTATTACCGACATTAAAACACATTATTAACGTCGACAGAATAAAATAAAGTTTCACAGGATTATGAACGTACCTAAAAGTGATGCACGGGCTTCATCTTGGGCTTTTTTTTTCTTTTGTTTCTCGGCGCCGGACTGTTGATGTCTCTTCCAGGACCAGGCATATTGTTCAATTATTATCATTTTTGGCCAAATAGGCAGCCGTAACAGAGGTGAGGGCGCGCGCGTCATCACGTGTGCTTAGCCTACTCTGCGTTCACCGTAAAATGCAATATATACGTTTATATTTTTGTTTATTTGTATATGTATATTATTAATATTAATTTATTATTATAATATATAAAAATGATTTTTTTGAGCAGCTGGGATGGTGCCCCCCTGGGAGTTGGTGCCCTACGCAGACTGCGTACTCTGCGTATAGGGAGCGGCGGTACTGAATGCGAAACTCACTAAAATGAAGTTTTGGGGGTTTTTAAACATTTTTGCAATACAAAGCAAGGAATGTTATTCCCCAAGAGGCATCTCTTTACTAATCTATGCTGCCCACGCCCTTCAAGGCTCCTTCTATGTGGCTCCAGGTGCTTCATGTACTGCCATCCAGCACATTCATTAGACGATGTGACACATTCTACTGCCCCTCTGCTTTTGTCCAAGTCCACTAGTTTCTTCTCACATCCAGCTCTAATTAAGTCAGTGTGAGTGGGTGTGACTGCTCTAATGAGCGTGTCCTGTGATGGCCCTCCAAGTTTTGTTCATTCCTTGTGTTTAGTGTTGCCATTATAGCCCCTGGCCCACTATAAACTTGAAAAGGTTACATGGGCCAACGACAGATGAAATGATGGTGTTTAAAAGTGATATGAATCTAAGTGGTGGAGGACAACCATCTGCATAAGCACACTACAAGGTGAGACACAAAAATAACTGGACTGGGCTTGGGGCTTTCCTGGAAAACCATCCGGAGGTCGGCCGAATGTGAATCATAGAACGATATCCCCTCCTACATGCCCTCTCAAACCACCGACCGGCTAGGTATATCCTGCGAATAGCCTAGTCAGAATTTGCACAACAATCACTACACGAGTTGGTGTGATAATGTCGGGGGAAAAAAATCGAACAGTGAATCAACATCAAATTTCTTGCGAAATTGAATAAAACGGACACAGAAACTTATGAAATGATAAAAACAGTGTGCGGTGATAACAGTTTGTCTCGCACACAAGTTTTTGAGTGGCACCAACATTTCAGGGAAGGACAACAAAATGTAGAAGACGTTCAATGGCCAGGTCGAGAGGGGGTTAGGTGCTTCACCAAGACAATGCTCCTGTGTGCAATGCATTTTCCGCAAAGCAGTTTTTAACTGACAAAAACATTCCTGTTCACGATCATCCTCCCTATTTGCACAATTTAGCTCCCTGTGATTTTTACTTGTTCCCGAAATTCAAAAGTGACCTGAAGGGAACACATTTTTCTTCAGTGGATGAAAAAGAAGCAAGAAGATTTCCACCACTGTTTCAATCAATGGAAGATATGTATGGAGCTATGTAGAGATCAGGAGGGAGAGTAATCTCTAGAATGATGTAATTCATCAATAAATATATATTTTTTTTAACCAATCCGGTTATTCTTGTGTCTCACCTCATAAACTCCAGCTGACTGGTTTGGATACTGGTCATTATCCCACCATAAAGCCTGCTCTCAGTCGAGGGGTCTAGATCTATCCGAGGTGTTGACCCAGATGTGTAAAAAGGAAGTTCTTCTAGAGTAGGCAGTGACTCCAGTAGCTTACAATGGCTTTTTCTAGACAAATGCATGTCACTGTAATACAAGATGACCTACGCAATAAATTCATTGTCCAGGAAATAGCCCACTGCTCTTATTGCAATACAATGATGGGGTTTTCAGGACAATTTGATCCCCACCTATCTCAAAAAGGAAGTGAAGGCACACTGCACATTTGCCATTGTGTTTAGTTTTCTATTGAAGAGTGTCAAGGGCTGATAAATATTTCAGAACGAGGTGTATGTCAAGTGAGCCTCTGTCTATTTGGCGTCTGCTCACTCGCCTTTCACAGGCAGACAGGTGCAGAGGATAAAGGGGGATTTCGTTTCTAAACCTGCTTTTTATTCTTCACCCAGACCCTCTATGTGACAAATTCTGATGTAACCTAATACTGAGCGTCTAGCAAAGCACATCTCCTCCTTCCTTCCACCATATGGCTTTTTTAAAACTTTCTGTAGGTTCCACTGAATAGGGGCTGCATGTTTTGGGTCTGTAATTCAAGGCTGAATAAATAAAAGCAAAAAAGTAAAAGAGAGATCAGGTCAGGTTAAGGGAGCCTGCACTGGTACAGCACGTTGCCACACCCACCACACAATGAAACAGCTCAAGATCCTGGTTGGCAACCCCCCAGACAGGCAAGAGGTCGAGTCCCACCCTCCAGAAATGACCATCTATCTGCCGCAGCCAGGTGTTACTTTGGTGTTTCCTTGGCTTGGCCTAGCCACTCGGGTCCTCAACAATGAGGGTCTGCAAGCTGGATCACCCTCAGGGAATCGTATCACATGGTGGTAGTACCTTAACTGGCACCCCCTCACAATGCAGGTGACGTGCCTCATTCAGGACTCCATGAGTATCTGCTCATTCAACACAAAGTCAAACCAGCAATACACAAGGATTCTCCAAAAAGACGCAGTACAGAAGTAGTCCAGTCTTCGTCTCAGGTCACTGGATAGCATCCTAGTTTTGCATCCGTACAGCAAAACAGGAAGCACCAGGACTCTAAAGACTTGGTCCTTTGTTCTTTTGCAGAGATATCAGGAGCATCAGGACACACTGCTGATGGCTGTGCTAAAGAGGTCATTAAAGGCCTGGATCTTTGGTTTTTATTAGGACACTCACAAGCCCAGACACTCAGACTCCTCACTCAGCCTCCATTGACTCCACGAAGATCACAGCATCTTCGGCAAAGTCAAGATCAGTGAATCTCTCTTCACCAACAGATGCCCCACAGCCACTGGAACCCACGACCCTGCCCAACACCCAGTCCATACAAGCATTGAACAGAGTAGGAGCAGAACACACTGCTGATGAACCCCAGAATCAACTGGAAAAAACACAGAGGATCTGCCTCCAGAGAAGAGAGGTGAAGGTGAAGGAAAATGGGAGAATTTTTTTTAAAGATAGTAAAGTGGACTGAAGCATTAATTCAGATATTTGGACACTGAGCCATTCATCGACTGGTGGTTTGTTCACAGTGATGCCCACTGAGATTGTGAGATTGTGCTAGATTCAGGCTTGTCCAAACTGACTTATTAAAGTTAAATCTCAGGGTGCCATGGGAAGGCTTTTGAGAATGTTTTTGCTGACCTGGTAATATTTATGAAGTTAGTGCTATGGAGTTTTTTTTTTTATCTGTCATAATATTTTGTTTGCTCCTTTTGTGGTTGCTCCCACTTTGGGAAGGTGCCCTATGGCCACAACTATACTGTTTATCATGGATAAATCAATTTGTAGATGCAGCTTAGCTGAAAAAAGTTTTGAAAAAGTTGATTTAGAATGTTTGTTGCATTACACAATAGAGTCACATTTGAAGAGGAGACCTTCTCTAGATGGTGGCTGCTCAATATTTAGAATTTGCATTTACATACCGCGTTAGGTGAGCATCCTGCGTGAATAGGGTGCTGCAAATGAGTGGCATGCTGGGGCTTAAAAAAGGGTGGAAGTTTCAAGAAGGAGAGAGGTAGAGGAGGGTGTGAGGAGTCGAGTAAATGGACGGCGTGAGGTGAAGGACAAAGGATATGGATGAAGTATATAGGACGGAAAGGTTGGAAGACCAGTAAAGAAAGAAACTTCTAAATCTGAATAAATAAGATCATTGACCAACTCAGTGAAAGCAACACATCAGGAAAGGAAGGAGGCACGTAAAGTTTAATGGTGGGTCAGCAGTGTCCGTATCAAGCACATCAGCAGGGATACGCATCAGGCCTACAAGCAAATGAAAGCCTAGTGGTGATGGATAGTTAAGTGTGTGGTTTACTCCGTGACTGAACTTACCTGATATTCCTGACAGTCAGAAGGAGCATTTGTTATAAAGTCATTTCTGTGTCAGACTGGTCGGAGAGACCCACATCCCTGTAATCTGAACTTGTGTGTGGATTAAAGAGCTGCGAAAAACTACTAAAAGTGTTAGGTATTGTTTATGTATTTATTTATTGTTTGCTTGTCGTACAAAACTCAAAGAGGCCAGTTGCTGTTTTGTTTTCATGGCCACAATTTACTCAGGCCATGGCACAGGCCTACAATGCTGGGAGAAGGACATTTCATATAAAGTGTACACCGACCCTGGAGATCATGTGTGTTCATTAGCAAAAATATTTTTGTAAATAGTGGCATAGCCAGCTTGCAGAAGGCCCCTGTGCAGCACCCTGAGGTGGGCTCCTCCTGCCTAGCATAACTCTTAGTAATTTATTCATAACTAGATCCTAGGGACCGACTGGGCAGTGGCATCCGCGACCGCATCACTATCACACACTGGTGACAAACAAACCAGCCCTCTAAATGAAATTTGCAATAATTTTTTAAATGCTTTATTACAGTCGCTGTAAGTCAGCAAACATAAAATAAATTGTGGGAATGGAATGTGGGAGGTGTGGGTAGTAGTACTAATATCTATATAAAATGTGGACCTGCTTACTTTTCCAAGACAACTCTGTGTAAAAAGATGATTAAAATATAACGTAAGCAACAAAGTAGAAACTGTCTGTGCTATAAAATGAAGCAATTTCAATTTGTGACAAATTAAAGCGACAGCACCGGCTGATAAGATTCTGCTACACAATCAACCTGTTTTACACAAGTTCTGAGAAAATGGACGTCATAAAGTGGTGATGCTCACAAATCTAATGCACAGTAAGCCATGCTAAGGTATACAATAAAACAGATTAAAGATCTGTTAAACTGTTAAAGCTTACAAACGTGGAACTGACTGACAAGTCACAAATCATACTACTTCTAATATCGCTAGTAAGAAATACAGGTGAGGGGACGCTGGCGCACGCAAGTTGCTGCCGCTCCTCCCTGTAAACAACACTTTTCTCAAAATTCGCTTTAATTCTACACTTTCTCATGCTTGTTTTATTTCTTTTATTGTACGTATAGTTCGTGGATACAGCCGACTTGAATTGCATGGATTTGGCTTCATATTTACAGATTTTATGGACTCTACTTTGACTGGGAACAGCTGAGTCTGTGGATCGCGGGACGAAACCTACGAACATTTCTTTGTACCTGGCATATATTACCTCGGGATGATCTGTCTTCGTGATTATATTCGCTATGCTGATCTGCTCCAGATTCATTTTACAGTACTCTACGACTGGGATCTGATCTGACGCTCATACTAACCTGGCTTATGGTTCCGAGACGATCACGCCTGAAACTACCAAGCGATCTTGTTTGTGGCTGTGCATTGGAACCTCCAAATCCTGCTACCTTCTCCTGCTATGCTTTCTGCTGCTTTGCTATCGCCGTTCACCTCATCTACGCTACCACACCCGCCTGTCCTAATGGTTCCACTATGCTGTGCTGCTTCTCCGTTGCTTTTCAGATAAGTATTGCCAAGTATCATGCTAAAATACTCTCATGACAAACTCCTTCTTATTAAACAGTTTGTCCAGTGCAAATGGTCTGATTGGAACATCCTAAAAGACGGCGGTATTTTGCAGCGCCCGAAATATATACATCGCGGGTCAGGTCGCCGCCACCGCCGGGCTGTGAATGAAAAGACAACCGGCAGCATTTGCTCATTGGCTCCCTATGTCTTACAGAATCGAATATAAAATCCTACTAATAACCTACAAGGCCTTAAATAACCTCGCACCAAACTACATCAGTGACCTTCTCCATCACTATGTGCCTACCTGCCCACTAAGGTCCTCTGATTCTGGCGATCTTGTTGTACCCACACTAATCTACACTCCATGGGTGACAGCAGGGCCTTCAGCTGTATAGCGCCCAGATTCTGGAATGACCTATCGAAATTAATCAAGTCAGCTGACTCCATGAATTCTTTTAAAAATTCCTTCTCATGGCCCTGGAAATACAAGTGTCAGTGTGCCAAATTTACATTGTGTGGAAATAAACCCTGATCACGGCTCTGTGCAAAAAGATGCCTCATTAACTAATATTGCACTGTTTGACTCGAGATCTCTTAATGGCAAAGCATTGGTGCTGTCAGAACTATACTTTGTGTTTAACGGAGACTTGGCAAAAACCAAATGAATTGGCGTCCCTCACGGAGGCGACTCCATCTGGTTTCACTTTCCATACAGAACCTCGCAGCTCTAGACAAGGAGGTGGGCTAGCGGTAATTATCAGAGAAGACTTAAATATCAAACGAATCCCAATTGACTGTCCACTGTCTTCTGAGTGCCTGGTTCTTAAACTAATAACGGAAACAGGTCCTGTCTCACTCATTGTTCTTTATCGTCCCCCAAAATACAATTCATCCTTCTTATCTGATCTGATTGAACTTTTAACCCACCTAAACTCTTACTCTCAGAGAATTGTCCTTCTTGGTGATTTCAACATCCATTTTGACACTACTACATCTAAACTGTGAAATGAATTCCTATCCTTACTGGACTGTTTTGACTTGACACAACATGTTGATTTTCCCACCCACTCTGGTGGTCATATATTGGATCTGATCTGCACTTCTGGACTGTTGCCAATATTTACAGCACTGATTTGGGACTCTCTGACCATAAAGCAGTATTTTTCACTGTCTCACTGCCTTTACCTCCTCTTACCTGTAAACGACAAATTTCTTACAGAAACCTTAAAAATATCTGTCCCTCTCTTCTTTCTGGATCCATTTCTGATCTTTTACTGTCTGCACCTATTCCGTCAACACTAGATAGTCTTGTTGACCACTATAACTCAACCCTTCATTCAGCATTAGAAAAAACAGCTCCTTTAAAACATAAGGAGGTTTCCTTTAAACGTTCAGCTCCTTGGTATAACTCAGAATTGCAATCTATGAAAGCAGCTGGCCGACGCCTTGAGAGAATGTCACGTAAGACTGGCCTCACCGTGCACATCCAGGCGTTCTCTGACCACCAAAGAGCTTACAGAGAAGCACTAACTGCTGCTAAGAACACGCACTATGGCAGAATAATAGAAAGTGGCCACGATAACCCAAGGGTTTTGTTTTCTGTAGTTAATAAACTACTCGAACCTGCATCTGGCCCAACTACCTCTTCTACTGAAGTCTGTGAGGATTTCCTCCACTTTCTCCGTAACAAAATTAAAGATCTAAATAATTCAACTAACATAAATACATCATCTGTTTGTATCTCTCCCTGTTGTCCCACTCCATCCAGCTCCTTCTCTAAGTTCTCACCAGTCACATCTGCGTTTGTTAATGACCTGCTTTGTAAGATGAGACCGACTACTTGTGTACTGGACTCCATCCCCAGCACACTACTTAAATCCTGCCTTCATGCTATAATCCCGACTGCTACAACAATAATAAACTCATCCCTTGACACTGGCTCTGTGCCGCTCACTTTTAAAATCGCTTCTGTAACCCCAATGTTAAAAAAGTCTGGTCTTGATGCTGACAATCTTAACAATTTCCGGCCTATTTCCCACTTACCTTTCCTGTCAAAAGCTCTTGAGCGTGTTGTAGCCTCCCAGCTCACCAATTACTTAGCCTCTAATAACTTGATGGAACCCTTTCAGTCTGGTTTCAGGGTGCAGCACAGCTGTGAAACTGCTCTGCTACGGGTAACCAATGATTTGCTTATGGCAGCAGACTCTGGACAAACCAGCATATTAATTCTGTTAGACCTCAGTGCAGCATTTGACACTCCGGTCAGACATGACATTCTACTGTTCAGACTGGAGAACATGCTGGGTATCTCTGGCAATGCCCTCCAGTGGTTCAAGTCCTATCTGACTGATAGGCAAGAGTTTGTTATTCTTGGCAACAGCAGATCCAGCTCGGCGCCAGTCACACAAGGAGTTCCTCAGGGCTCTGTCCTCGGCCCTCTTCTCTTCTGTATTTATATGCTTCCTCTTGGCCATATTATTCGTAGCTATGGACTGGGCTATCATTTTTAAGCAGATGATACTCAACTCTACTTCAATGTTAAAAGTGGAACTTCATTAGAGCTTTCTCAGCTCACAACCTGCCTTAGTGAAATTAAAACCTGGATGGAGCAGAACTCTTTAAAATTAAACTGCAACAAAACTGAACTCCTGCAAATTGGGACTAAAATGCAACTTAATAAAATGAGCTCCTTCCCAGTCCATCTTGGCGGTGATCTCATCAGACCTGCCACTACTGCAAAGAATCTTGGTGTCATTTTTGATTCCTCCCTTTCTTATTTCGCCCACATAAATCACATTAAGAAACTTTCTTACTTTCACCTCCGTAACATATCCCGTGTTCGCTCCTTCCTCTCCTTTTCTAATGCTGAGAAACTTGTCCCTGCTTTTATCACATCCCACATAGATTATTGTAACTCGCTGCTGGCAGGTGCCCCTTCTAATCTGTATATCACAGCTCCAGCTTATTCAAAACTCGGCTGCAAGAGTCCTTACTCGAACCAGCAGCAGCGAGCACATCACACCCATCCTGCTCCGTCTTCACTGGCTCCCTGTGTCTTACAGAATCGAATATAAAATCCTACTAATAACCTACAAAGCCTTAAATAACCTCGCGCCGAACTACATCAGTGACCTTCTTCATCACTATGTGCCTACCTGCCCACTAAGGTCCTCTGATTCTGGCGATCTTGTTGTACCCACACTAATCTACACTCCATGGGTGACAGCAGGGCCTTCAGCTGTATAGCGCTCAGAGTCTGGAATGACCTACCGAAATTAATCAGGTCAGCTGACTCCATGAATTCTTTTAAAAAACAACTTAAAACTCATCAGTTCAGGAAGGCTTTTAGCTCTACTTGACTTTGTTCCCCTTCTCTCAGTTTACCTCTCTGTCAAGATGCTCATGTAACCTGTATGTGTGTGCAGACCATCAATTATGTTGTCTGTTAGACTTTCTCTGAATTTACTGTCGTAATCTTCTTTATTTATTTATTTGGTTTGTACAATGCTATATACTGTATACCCTGCCGTTCTTTCTTATATTCTGTAAGTGCCTTGAGCATGGGAAAGGCACTATATAAATAAAATGTATTATTATTTATTATTAGTACCTTAAAATACTCGCTTGAGGGCCTTCTGTTGCGCAAAAGTCTCAACAATGTTTGACACGTCAAGTTGTCGGGCGCGCTCGTTTTCGATTGAGAGTACAGCCAAGCCATTAAGTCTGTTTTGAGATGTGGTGCTTCTGAGGTCCTTTTTGATGGGGTTTCACTTGGAGGACGATCGTTCACTCGCAGAAACAGTCAGCAGTAACTTGTAAGCCGTGCAAACATCAGTGAAAGTAGACAACGGGCACAGTGATCTATCAGCAGCAGTTCAGCTACTTCGAAAACAGTCAACATGCACAAAATGACAACAACTGAGTCTAAAACGGCGGTGAAAAAGATCGGCAGCAGCATACAATTCATCATCAGCCATCGAGGTCAGAGTTGAGGGTAACAAGAAATTGAACGTTGAGGCCACTGCATCGAGACTGTGAAACCGCTGTTTTAGTTAAGTTATTAAAAAGGTTTTAAAAATCTATATGGCCCAGAGTGGGCCCCCCAAACTCATAGGCCCTTGTGCGTTGCACAATCTGCAGAACTTTAACTCTACTTTAACTGTAGATGGATCATACTGTACATATAGGACATGGCAGGAGTACTTTGGATAAATTGATTAAATTGATTAATTGAGATTAAACAGTGGCATTTTGCGATTGAACAAAATTTACACCTTTAATTGTTTGTCAATTCTATTAAATAGGTATATTTATCTTTTATTATGTAATAATTAAAACTGAATAATTTGTGGAGTTCTTATTCATATTTTTCATAGGCTGAATAAAGTGAAGGTTTGGTTTAGCCTTGAATGGAAAGTGGTTTGTTTTATAATTTAAATTTTTTTAAATGAATAATCAGTGAATGAGGTGGGGACTGAGTGTATTTGTAGGAAAAACTAACATTTTATTTTAGTATGCAAAAGATGCATTATGCTTGCAACAATTCTACTAATGGAAGCAACAACAGAAAGAAAAAAGATTAATGTAATGGTGTTTACTATTTGATAAAGGAAAAAGAAAATGTGCATTTGAGTTATTGTGGTGTTGAACTCCAACAAATTAAGAACTCAGAGCCTGGCTTTTTTGAGTTGTACAGAGCATGTTTAACGGAAATGAGGGATGCATGTTACGTAAGCATATGACTTGACTGCGGGTGATGGCATCACGCATTTCGCTTTAAAGGAAGTTTTTGGAGTAAAAAAGCAGAAAATGAAATCTTCACAAATTTATTGTGGTTAAGTAAAGGAAATTCTAGTTGCACATGATTTGAATTTTCTGGTTTGGCTGCTGGGTTCAGACGTCTTATTGCTACTTTGACTATACCTTTGTTTCCTGATTTTTTTGCATATGCCCTAAAGACAAAACCTTCATCTGCCAGTCTTGGCTTAACTGGGCCATTCGTCTCTTGGGTTAGACACTTTCCATCGCGGCCATAAAGACGGAGTTATAATTCACAATTACACAAGGACAAAGACAATCACTGTTATGTTTCAGCCAGGATCTATTTTTTGGCTTAAGTATATTTTCCTTTTTTGTCATTTCGATTGTTTTTCAATTACTGTGTTCTTTGTCATTTTATTATTTTTTTATCTATATTATTTATACCAATCAATCACAGCATTAAAACCACTGACAGGTGAAACATCCATCCATTATCCAACAAGCTGTATTCTAACTACAGGGTCAAGGGGGTCTGCTGGAGCCAATCCCAGACAACACAGGGTGCAAGGCAGGAAACAAACCCCGGGCAGGGCACACACACACACACACCCAGCACACACTAGGGGCAATTTAGAATCGTCAATGCACCTAACCTGCATGTCTTTGGACTGTGAGAGGAAACCCACACAGACACGGGGAGAACATGCAAACTCCATGCAGGGAGGACCCGGGAAGCAAACCCGAGTCTCCTAACTACGAGGCAGCAGTGCTACCACTGCGCCACCGTGCCGCCCCAGGTGAAACAAATAACTTTAAATAACTCATTACAGTGACACCTATTAAGGGGTGGGATATCTAAGGCAGCAAGAGAGCAGTCAGTTCTTGAAGGTGATGTGTTGCAAAAAGTAAAAATAGGCAAGTGTCAGGATCTGAGTGACTTTGACAAGGGCCAAATAGTGATGGCTAAATGACTGGGCCAGTGCATCTCCAAAATGGCAGGTCTTGTGTGGTGTTCCTGATATTCTTGTGTGGTGTCGCTGATATTCACCACTTAGTACCTACCAATAGTGGTCCAAGAAAGGGAAACTGGTGAATCGACAACAATGTCATTGGTGCCCAAGGTCCATTGATGCTCGTGGTATTCGAAGAGTAGCCTGTTGGGTCCAAATTCACAGAAGAGCTACTGTAGCACAAATTGCTGGAAAACTTAATGCTGGCCATGAGAGAAATGTATCAGAGCAAGGAGTGCATCCCATCTTGCTGCATATGAGGTTACATAGCTGTAGCTTAGTCAGAGTGCCCATGCTGACCCTTGTCCACTTTCAGAGAAGAACATTCTCTGAAATCAACTATTAGGACTTTTGAGTGAAAACATTATGGCATCATTGTCACTTGTAATACACATAAGCTCTAAACTTAACCTACTCCTTCAAGGCGTCTCCTTTGATTCATACTTGTATAATCCAGGTCACAATCTTTGTCCAGCTCCATGTTATTAAAACACCGAGATGTGAGCTTAGTTAATCATGAAATAGATGTATCAGAGCATCAAGGTGATGGAGCTCTCCATTAATTCAATTGTTGATTTGGACTTCTGGTGATGTGGACTGACATGCCATTTTCACTTTATAATAAGCTCATACATGTGAGTCCTGGTACACTCAGGACAAACATTTTCATTTTAGACAACACTGTCACAGTCATTTAGATTATTCCATAAAAGTGAAATCTGATCACCTGTCAAGGTGAGTGGCGACTGACAGAGATTTCTTTAAGAGTGAGTGACAGAAGCAGAGATAGAAAGGAGCACCATTACTTTTGCTACAGAGTTAAAAATGTGCGTTGACACAACAGAGGGCTGAAAGTTGGAGCCAGAAATTCTATATAAATTATGATTTGTTTCTACAGAATATCTTCCCTTTATTTTTGAACAAAGATCAGACCTTTTGTAATACCATAGCCACTGTACTCTCACACATGCTGCATCGTGTGACACATGTGCCAGTAAATGGTGTTACATCTTCACAAATAGAGCACAGGAGACAAAGTAATAATTATAAAAATTAATTCTTAAATACAAGAAAACAACAATTTTAGGGCGGCACAGTGGTAGCGCTGCTGCCTCACAGTAAGAAGACCTGGGTTTGATTCCTGGGTCCTCCCTGCATGGAGTTTGCATGTTCTCCCTGTGTCTGCGTGGGTTTCCTCCCACAGTCCAAAGACATGCAGGTTAGATAGTGTGAACCCGGCCCGGACACAGACAGGCGGACATGTTGTTCTTCAAACCACCACACCTTTATTTACAACTATTTACAAATATAATGGTCACTAAGACCCAGTCAATCGTGCACAAAACACCCCAATACTCAATCCTGGCCACAAATGCCTTCTTCTCGGGCCGCCTCCACAACTTTCTCGTGCCTCGTACTCTTCCACCCGACTCTAGCCTCGAATGCAGGGAGACGGCCCCTTTTATACATGACCCGGATGAGCTCCAGGTGCTTCCGACACTCCCCCGTTGGCCACGCCCCAGCATGGCGGAAGTGCCGGCTGTTCTCCCGGCAGCTCTCCGGGTATCCTCCTTATTCTTCCTCCCAGCACTTCCTGGTGTGTCGGAAGTGCTGAGGTAACAGGTCCCCAAGGCATTGGGGCGCCTCCTGGCGGTGACCACGGGCCCCTACAGGATGGGGCTTCCATGCCCTCAACCCGTGGCCCCCAGAGCAACCAGGAAGGCAGCCCCCACGTGATCCAGGGTGGGCCTTGACCCTCTTCTGGTCCCTCACGGAGTCCTGGCCGGGTCGTTGCCCCTGGCATCCCTGACAATAGATACTTTATTAATCCAAAGGGGAAATTCACATACTCCAGCAGCAGCATACTGATAAAGAACAATATTAAATTAAAGAGTGATAACAATGAAAGTATAACAGACAGACAATAATTTTGTATAATGTTAACATTTACCCCCCTGGGTGGAATTGAAGAGTCACATAGTGTGGTGGAGGAACGATCTCCTCAGTCTGTCAGTGGAGCAGGACGGTGACAGCAGTCTGTCGCTGAAGCTGCTCCTCTGTCTGGAGATGATCCTGTTCAGTGGATGCAGTGGATTTTCCATTATTGACAGGCGCCTGCTCAGTGGCCGTCACTCTGTTATGTGCATTGGTGATCCTAAATTGTCCCTAGTATATGTGTGTGTGTGTGCCCTGTGGTCGACTGGCGCCCTGCCCAGGGATTTGTTCCTATCTTGCTCCTGTGTTGGCTGGGATTGGCTCCAGCAGACCCCCGTGACCCTGTGTTAGGATATAGCGGGTTGGAAGATGACTGACTGACTGACAAGAAATTTATGATAACGATGCTCAGATTCTGATAAATACCATTGAAACAGCATAACATGGTGCCTACTGAGGAAAGCCTCTCGTTCATTGTGTCTTCACTGGTTATGGCATTCCAACAGGGGACACACTTAGTGCATCACTGCTCTCACATGAATGCTGAGCTTCAACATGCTTCAAGTGCTTGGAAACGAGCCTGGTTTAACCATTCGGCCAGGATATAATATGCTCTGTTGGAGCGCTGCCCCTCAGCATTGTAAGAGAGAAGCTGGCCAAGTTGCAAGAAGTTGCTTTCCAGACTTTCAAACGCCTGACTGCTGCACACTGACTACAAGCTAGCTGGTGATAAAAATAACAGTGAAAGTGGTTCTTCTAGAGTTCAGGTACCTGCTGATATGTGCAGGCATTCTTCTTGATGGGCCCTGAACTTTTTCCTCTCTGTTTCAGAACATCTGTTTGGTCCCCTATGGACACAGAGATCTTGTGCTTGCATTTTATCAATGTGTCATGGATCCCTCCCGTGTTCTTCTAATTGCTAATGGGGTTCCACCTAAAACTCACCATTTAGTGGTAATCCATGCAACAACATTCTCCATGAGTTTCCTCTTTCTGAATTTATGGTGTAAATGAAATTGCCTGATGGCAATCAAAGCAACTGAAGTGGTCCGCTGAGGGGCTTGCAAGTCACATATCTTTCATTTGCATACATGCACTGCTACGGGACAAGGACACATTCAATCTTCAGGCCTCTCTGCCTGCTTCTGCCTTCATAGCTTTACTTGAGAATCACTCAGTGATGAATCCAGCAGCTTTAACTGAAGGAGTGTGTGTGTTGTCTTTACTGCTAAATGCTGCTTTTCGGTGCAACGCCTCAGCCGGATCTTTTGTTTTAGTCCCCCTTTTCCTCTGGCATCATTACATGTGCCGTGTGTCTTTTAACAAACAGGTCGCTCTCTCCTTGCTGCATTATGCCTTGTTTTTAGGTTTCCATTTCTGTCATCAAATGCTGCCTGTAACATAATGAGAGATGTGGCAATTAATTTTCTTTTAATCAAGGTCGAAATGAAGTAAATTGGCGCGGCTCGGCAGGGCCCTCATTTTCTATTTTTGCAGTGATGCAAAACAAATACGATAAAATTATAGCCCTTCTCACCTTATGTAATTAGAAAGCGTGAATGATCAGAGCGAGATGATATGTGATATACCTCCAACTCTGTCTCCCCAGGGATCTCTTTTCAGCTCACTTTGAACAGATGACCATTTTTTTTGGTTTAGTTCTCTTATTTTCTCTCTCTCTCTCGCTCTCTGCCTCTGTGGTCAACAAACAGGAGAATAAAACCCGTCTCTGTGACATTGTGCTGTCTCTTTGCTTTAATGCCTCTCCAATCTAATTAAAAGCCGGCAAGGAGGACACGTCACTGACAGGGCAGTTGGGTTTGTTGTTGTGTTTTCAGGAAACCTGTGCTGTCTTATTGTTGATGGGCCAGTTAAAGAAAAGAAAGAAAGAAAGAAAGAAAGAAAGAAAGAAAGAAAGAAAGAAAGAAAGAAGGAAATTTGCCGGTGTGTCTAAAACAGTCTGTAGTTTGGTTTGATTAAATATCCTACTTGTGCTTTAAAAAAGCAGACGAGAATAGAGGCTACTTTGATTTTGATATTCCAAAACCATCTATCCATTTTCTGACCCCACATTCTCCTGGCACTAACCAGGAGGAAACCTTCATGCCAGTCGATCACAAAGATTTCATGAAAACACTTTATAGTAATCCATGGCACTTCAAGAAATTTGTGGTTCATAGGTGAAGATGTTTAAGCAGCTTAAGGGAGCTGAAAGAAATCTGTTGAAAGGAGGAGAACACTGACATATATCCGGTGTGCACAGTTTGAAATAAAGCAGTCCAAGTGGTCTCAGCATCTTTTCAAGCATAACATTTATTTGTCTTTCATAATATTTGTTGAGATATGTGGAAGAAAAATGAGACGTTGGGGTCACATAGCCATTTAGGAGTAATATGCAGTAGTTTTTGCACATAAGGTGTTCTGATATGCTTTCCACACTAAAATTTAGCATCTATCTTAGAAGCAGTATAAAAGGGTTAATAAATGTCAGAAACGTGGAAAGTGGACAACAAAGAACAAAAAGGTTCTGGGTGATGGTACAAGACGTTGGCAGATTATTATGTATCTAGTAAGAGTTGACAGATGTCACGCACACAGGAACTTGAGAAGTATTGAAACGTATTGTAAGGTCCAAGAATACAGTAGAAATTAGAGTTTTATTTAGAAATTGTATTTGGGTGTGTCAGCTAATGAAACAATCAGATGATGGGTGTGCAAGCCTATGAACCAATCAGAGTAAAATGTCCGGAGATGTCTATGCATTCACTCAGCACTCTTATGTAAATTTAGTTGATTATAAATGAAGACCTCTAATCTTATTTTTTGACAGTTTGCTGACAACCTCTGCCCAGGGCACTGCCCCTTAGTAGATTGCTCTAACAGGACCTCTGCCCAGGGCACTGCCCTTAGTAGAAT
>JANRMT010062815.1:40427146-40439774 GCA_026402145.1 Polypterus bichir lapradei
TAGATAGATAGATAGATAGATAGATAGATAGATAGATAGATAGATAGCAAGTGACAGGTGTGCGTAGAGGACATCTTCAGGGCTCACTGAATGTAAACAATACCACCTCATGCAAATGCTGTCAGTTATCACCTTTTTCTTTTCTGTTCGCAATTCCAAGGCTTGCCAGCCATAAGATGTGTGACCCCCGTTTCCCTTCCGTGTTGGCAATACATAAACTCAGAAGTCACTGGAAGTTGGGGACATTCTCGGAAAATTGGCTGGAGAGGACAGAGCACTTCCTTCAAAGCTTCAACTTTCTGTTTTGACCTGAAGCCAGTTTTTAACCCGTGAGTGCAATTTATTTAGCCTTTATTTTCTCCACAATCAAAAAGTCTGGCACTCCAGTCCTTTGTTATACCGACATGCCCTCCTTTTGCAGTATTTTTCACTATATAAATAGACTGATAAATATAAAAGGCACTCTATGACAGATAGATAGATAGATAGATAGATAGATAGATAGATAGATAGATAGATAGATAGATAGATAGATAGATAGATAGATAGGTGATGTCATCCATTTATAATTGGGAAGGAGATTTGTCAAATTCTTTTACCTTTAATACATTTTTTTTGTATCATTATATTTTTTTTGTATTTGAGACTTTCTGAAGAGAACAGTTTTCATATTTTGTGACCTAACATTGTAGTCTTGTCAAGTGGTATTTTATTATTTTGTATTTATCTGTGCCAGCATTTAGTTTTTATTATGGGCACTTCCGTTTTTGGCTGCAGTTCTTAAGACTCAGCGGCATGATGCTAGTTGCTGTTTACCAGAAGTCACACCGGATGATGTCATTAAGTATTTAAGCTGGAGCTGCACTAAAGGTAATTGTCCAAAATTTTGGATTCTTTCTACAAAATGCCACATAATCATACTGGTGGTACAGGGCATGGTTCTCTTTCCCCATCTCTCTCTGTCTCTTCTTAAACTAGTGCCCCCTGCCAAGGGCACTTCTAAAAGCCCTGTCATTTGACTTCTTCATACATGTAGAAATTTATTACATTATTTATGAATATACGTGTTTTGTTTTGTAAATGGGATGTTAGATTTTAAATGGATTTTATAATGTGAAAAATTAGTGTGCATAAATAATCCAAATAAATATGTATTACTGTATGCATGCCTGATATTGTTCCTTAGTACATTAGTGTTTGTTAACTATACAAATAAAACATTTTTAGTATAAATATATGTTCATACATTAGATGTAGCACTAGGTTTTGTAAATAAAAGAGTGCCATTTTGATCAATTTATCCATTTACCCAACTTCTAACTCTTTTCTAATTTATGGTCATGGACTGTAACATATTTCTTTATTATATTTTAGAAACATATGTATGTATGTATGAACTGAATGTTTTCAATATGTAATATTGAAATTGAGCACCTTACTAGGTTATGGTCTCATTTACATTAAACTAATTTAATTCTTAATTAGTTCTCAGTAGATAAACTCAGAAGCTGCTGAAATTTACAAATGTAGAAATAATAAAACATAAAATTCAATAAAACACATAAAAACAGTAGTAGATAGAAAGATAGATATGAAAGGCACTATATAATAGATAGATAGATAGATAGATAGATAGATAGATAGATAGATAGATAGATAGATAGATAGATAGATAGATAGATAGATATGTCATCTATTTATAATTGGGAAGGAGATTTGTCAATTTTTTTAACTTTAACATTTTTTTGTATCAGTGTTATATTTTTTTGTATTTGAGACTTTCTGAAGAGAACAGTTTTCATATTTTGTGGCCTAACATTGTAGTCTTGTCAAGTGGTATTTTATTATTTTGCATTCATCTGTGCCAGCATTTAGTTTTTATTATACGCACTTCCGTTTTTGGCTGCAGTTCTTAAGACTCAGCGGTGTGATGCTAGTTGCCGTTTACCAGAAGTCACACCAGATGACGTCATTAAGTATTTAAGCTGGTGCTGCACTAAAGGTAATTGTCCAAGATTTTGAATTCTTTCTAAAAGGCTTTCATGCCGCTTGGTCCAAAGCTGAATTGTAGTTTACATGTTTGATACTTGACTTTAATTCATGGACAATGTTTTGGTTTTGGTCCACAATCTTTCGACCGCCTAATATTAGACCATAACCTTAGTCTTCGGGCACTTATGTTTGTTTTTGTCCTTATCCCAGTCTTTCACTTCAGTATTTACTGTTGGTTGTGCCAGTCAGTAAAGATGAAAGATGGATATTGATCTTAAGTGGCTTACAAAATAAGCCCAACGGGTTAGTCACATTGGAACAAAACACAATAGAAGCACAGTACTAGAAAGAATCAAACATAAAAACACAAAATTACAGGAGGGTCATGTTCACTTTCAGAATTAAAGAAATGCACTTTTCAATTATCTTCTTATTACTCCAGTTGGATCACTGGTAAGTTCAGTGACAATGAGCAAGTGTGACTACTAATTCATCCACTTTCTGGCCTCACCTTTGGGACAAGGCCAAACCCAGCAGTAAGATCTGAAGATGTCCAGGATGGAATGCCAGTCTAGTTCTCATGTTTTAACAAGAATTGAACCTTTGGTAGTCTGTACTCTTTCAAAATCTCCTAATGTTGTGAGTGCAGTCTGCTACTTGAGAGTTATTGTGAAAGCAAAAAGGGACCGGGAGATGATTTGAGCACAAGGCTGTCAAATAAAAGAGGAGAACCAAAGAGAGAGTGTCTTGAAAAAAAAAAAACAAGCTCAGTGTAGCAGTAGGGAGGCGCTATCGCTCCCTTGAACCCTCAGGTACCACGGCAAACACCAGGTAAAAGTGCTACAATAGTTTTTTGTATTATAATAATGTGCACTAAGCACCCTCCCCTCTACACTATTCATTAACCAAACACAATACTCCAATAATAAATCACAATCCTCCACCCCCAGATGCGTTGCCTTCCTACCACCCAGCTCAGCTCAACGCTCTGGTGTTTCATTGTCCTTTTTATAGTCTATGACCCAGAAGTGCTCCTTATCCTGCAGTCCATGTGACTTCCTAGCACTTCCAGGTCAAATAAAAACTCTTCTTTCTTTGTCAGCCCGGTAGCACTTTATTCCTTCCGTCCTCGTGACCCGCAAGTACTTCCTGGCTGTAGGAAAAACAAATGTCTCTGTGCCTCCCTGCAGCGTCCCCTGGCGGCCCCGACATTATCCAGCAGGGATGTATATTACAACTACAAAGTCCATGATGCCCTGCTGGAATTCGGGGCATCTCCACATTGCAGGGAGGGCTCCATCTAGCAGCTTGGGGGACTTGGCCGGGATAAACTGCCGGGCATTGTCCACACTCAGAAACCTAAAAAAGAAATCAAACAACCTATCTACTTGTTTTTTGAAGTTAAGTGACTGTGAAACTTCATTCAACTTTTCTTTATCCACTGTGGGATAACCAAGTCAGGTGACTACTAAACAGCATTGCATAAATGCTAAAAAAATGTACGCTATTAAAAATAACACAGAGAAGTAAATAAACATCAAAATCAGACTCTTCATATATAAATAATAAAAGTGGTGAAATAAGATGTGTAAATAAATGACCAAAAACAAATAAAAAAAAACACAATCACAACATCTTTCTACTTCAACTCACACAAAGTGGAATGACCTCACCCTATTCAGCCTGGTCACAAACTCAAAAGGCAGTCTTCAGTCCTGCACAGGCCTAGTCTTTTAAACAATAACATTTCAAAAGGGTCACAAAAGTGGAAAAAATGAAAAAAAAACAAGTTGCTATGTTTAAAGATTTATTAAGGATGATTACACAGGATCCCAAAAAAGAAAGGCAAGGTAAAAAGTAGCAGACATAGTGCTTCTACATTACGTACACTCCCACCTTCACACAAATTCTACATTTCAAACCTTTAGGACAGACCTGATAAAACTGCAGGTCCGTGTGTCATAGGTTTTTAATTTTCTAAGTTGTTCCCCTTGCAAACATTTTGGAAGTCAGTGCCTGCATCTATCCCTTATATTGATTGTGCTGCTCCTTTGAAGCCTGGAGGATTTGTGTTGGCCTCCTGCTGGCTTCCCAGGACTTTGCTCATCCAGCATGTTGTGAAAATGGGATACAAACAGCAAAAAAAAGAGATGTGAAGCTTGCTAAAAAGCAGCCTAATCCCCAGGTACCCAACAGATATGGTTCATCTTGCACAGGCCTAAAGGGAGAGGAACCTTTAAACCTCTGGCTTGACAAGGTAAGCCTAAAGATTAATCTTTTGAAATTGAGAATTTATTTTGTATTCAACAAAAAAATAACAAGAAAGGAAAAAATGGCAAAAATAAGGTAAAAAGGATGTGTCTAAAAAGTTAATCTAAAGCTAACAAATCCAATCTGTAATTCAAGATTAAAATCCAAGATCAAAAGCAAAAATATCCGCAAAACCAGAAAATTGAATGACAATTATACTAAAAAAAGAACTCCAACAGGTCTCAATTATCCACCAAAGGGCTGACTCCCCACCCTCACATATAAAAGCAGTGGGCGGACCTTCAGCAGTGATGTCATGGAGGCCCCACCTCTTAGGGTTTCACCCACAAAGCACAAGAAATTTAAAGCCACAATACAAGCCACAATACATAAATATTAAATATAAATAGGAATTACAACATAGATAGATAGATAGATAGATAGATAGATAGATAGATAGATAGATAGATAGATAGATAGATAGATAGATAGATAGATAGATAGATAGATAGATAGATAGACAGAAAAACATGAGAAAATAACAAAAAGGAGAACAATGATGCTACCATGTATAGCTTCTCCCACATGGGTGGCCCTCCATGGTCTTTAAAATACAACATTATTTTTTTTTTTTTTGTGTGTGACCTTTTTGAAAATGTTGGCCACATAGCCATGAAACAAATCAAATTCAACTGAATTGGTGCTGAATTGGATGCAGCACTTGTGTGTGTGTGTGTGTGTTTGTGGGAACGTGATGGACATTTCTTCTGCTCTATTGGGAAGGTCAGACAAGGGGAGGTCACTCAGTCAGCCGAAAGCCTGTGGCCAATATGGCACAGCATCCCCTGGAGGTCTCCTACTGCAACTGCAGGCATAAAAGACAAACAAAAGACGCAGTTCACAAAGCCGAGGCAGATTTCTCCCTGGCACAGTTCAAAGCCACTGGCCTTCCTGGACTCCTGAGTGGCATGGGCACCCCAGGCTCTGTCACAATCGATAACATATGCAGCACTCAGTCAGAATTAAGGGTTACATTTGTTTTTAAAGAAATGTTTGTTTTTATAAAATGCACAGTGGGATTTCCTGCAGTCTTTAGAGACATACAGTGATATTGTCTGAACTGCTTCACCATCATGAATTCTCAGAAATGTCTACTGTTGAGTGGCCTATCTGGCCCAGACAAGTTTTACTTCTGACTGAATTATTAACAAGGGTGTGGTAACAGCCTTCATCTTCATCCTTCTTTAACAAAATTAACATGCTCATGGAAAGTGGCTCTCTGTGAGAACAGTCATGAACCTTTAGTGCAATACCTTGATGAAAGAGCAGGCCAGTTTCTTAGGGGGTTGTCTTTTAAATGGTGTCTCTTTCATTTGGCTCTCCTGCACTCCACTAGTAAATGATCTGTGTACCTGTGTTCCCTACAAAAAAGCTCTGTATCAAATACAGGCTGGTCATTCAGATCTGTTCATTTCCATTACATTAAAAATGAAGCTTGTCTTCACACAGTTTGGAACTTAATAGGGATCCACCTTGGATGGGATGTCAGTCCACCTCAGGGCACTGTCACAGGTCCACTCCCAAACCCACCTATACCAGGCTAATTTATAGCCATCAGGCCACCATCTCACTAGGAGTTCCTGATGAAAAGCCACGTAAACACACACACACACACAAACACATAGTGACCTGGCTGGGAGCTGAACTTAGGTCTAGAGGAACAAACATGGACTGAAGAGTTTTGGTCAACCTTTAGTTTAGATATTCATTGTAGTAGTTTTATTAAGTATGCTGTAGCAGGCTGACATTTTTCACTATTGAATATGTTATAATGGTTTACAGTTTATATTATAACATATCGACTGTTAATAGCTGCTTATAACGGATACCTAATCTGAAGTGTATATGCAGTACTGTGCTGTGTTTCTGCCCTGTAAAGTGGATAGTGAGAGAAGGAAACTGAAAAACAAAATTGATGTCAGGCTAGGATATGGCACTCCTAAGAGCACTTAGGAGTGCTCCATCATACTTAAATGGAAGAAGTTTTGGAACATTCAGAAGTCCTTATAGAGCTGGCCAGCCATAGAAACTGAGCAATCGGAGGAGAAGGACCTTGGTAAGAGAGCTGACCAAGAACCCAATAGTCACTCTGACAAAGCTCCAGAGAACCTGTGTGGAGATGGGCAGCCATCACTGCAAGACACCACCTAGTTGGGCTTTATGGCAGAGAAAGCCCACTTGGAGTTTGCAAAATGGCACCTTAAGGACTTTTATAATTTGACAAACAATATTTTCTGGTCTGATGAAACCAAGATTGAGTGATTTGACCTCAGGTCTAAGCATCCCATCTGGAGGAAATCAGGTGCTTCTCATCACATGTGCAATACCAGTGAGGCGTGGTCATGGCAGCATTATGCTGTGAGGTTGGGGACTGGGAGACTAGTCAGTGTTGAGAGAAAGCTACAGAGAGTGAAGTACAGAGATATCCTTAATGAAAACCTGCTCCAGAGTGTTCTGGATTTTAGATTGGGCCAAAGTTTCATCTTCCAACAGGGCAATAATCATAAGCACAAAGCAAATTCAGCACTCCAGCCACTGTAAAAAAAAAAAAGCTTGCACTGTTCCAGTGTGGTACTGATGTGCACTTGGGTTCCAATTTGGGTAGTTCGTCATGTGGTGGGTACATCAGCGCGCTGTAATAAGTGCATGCTCCTAACCTCAACCTCAAACAATGGCTTAAGGACGGCTCTGTGAATGTTCATGAGTGGCCCAGCAAGAGCGTGGGCTTTAACCCAATTGAACATCTCTGCAGAGACCTGAACATAGCTGTCCACAGCCTCCATCCAACCTGACAGAGCCTGAGACAATCTGTTAAGAAGGACGCAAGACAATTCCTAAAACCAGGCGTGTGATGCTTGTTGTGTCAAATCTAAGAAGACTCCAGGTTGTAATTGTGGCAAAGAAGCTTCTATTAAGCACTGAGTAAAGGATCTAAATACTTGTGTCAATGTGATATCACAGTTTTTTTATTTTTAACAAATTTGCCAAAGTATCTAAAACCAGGTTTTTAGTTTCTGTTAGGAGACATACACTGAAATACCCCATTTACAATAACTCTCGGATGGATAAACTCACCTTTATTCCTTTCAATGTCAGCAACTCATACCCAGTAAGCACACTTTTTTGCCACACATACCCGCTTTGTCTGCTCAAAACAGATGGCAAAACAGGAAAGAGCAAATTCAATTGAGCTTCTTCATGTGCGACTTGTTACGCTGTGTCACACATGTGTGCATGGGAGGCAGCTAAATGGCTCAAAAGAAGGTAATTCCCGCTCTGACCAGGGGGAGGCAGAGTGCTTTAATCCTCTCTCTTATCTTCCCGCAGACCAAATGTGGGGAATTCTGCCTGGCAGAAGATGTCACTTCTGGTTCCGCCCCAGAAGACATCACTTCCGGTTCCACCTTCCAAGAAGTCGCAACCCGATGACCTTATTTCCAGTTCCGGTCCCAAGATCCCTCCTCATCCTACTGTTCCACCATATATCTGCCATCTTTACTAACCTGGGCAGTTCCTTTTTGGACTCTTGTCTGTAAAGACCATTTTCTCAACCTTTCTTTGAATTTTGCAGCCAATTCTCAAGTATACGGGTGGCTGCCCCAAACCTCTTTGTGCGTCAAGGCTTGATTATTTACCACAGCTAAATTCAAGGATGTATAAAGCCAGCTATGGAGAAACCCAGCAAAGTTCAAGTGCATCATCTGCTGTGTTGAACCACTAAACACATAGGTGTCAAACACATGGGAATCACATCTGTCAGGAATCCTTTTTGTCAAAAAATATACAGTCAAAAATGTACTGTATTTGTATTTCTTTTGTTTCTTATCATGCCACCATTTTTTTTGGTTGTTTCTTGTTTGGGCACAGCCATTTCGTAGCACAGGCCACTACTATATTGTTTATAGAAATGACCCCATTACTAATCACATGACTCGTGACCTGCGATGCCACCTCCCTCTACCTATAGAAAATTGTAAGATGCATAACCTGTTATTGTAGTTTGGAATTCTCCCTGAAAAAAATAATTAAACAATTCACATATACTGATGAACGAAACGGCAAGTTCCTAAAATTCATTTTGCTGGCAATTTCACAGTTTTGAGGTAGAAAACAAAAAAATAAGGCTTCCTAAAAACTCCCTCACACCTCTGTGTTTTATCTGCAGCTGTTTAATGTAGGTAATCACCTGCCCACCATTCAAATCAATTCTACGTATGCCTCCCGTTCACATCACTGTAGAAAAGCAGTGCATTTTTTTAATGTGATTCCCTGCTTATGTCCTACACGAGGATACATTAAAACGCAATATCTTCTTATCTAATACGCTACCATGGCTGTCCGTTTGTCTGTCCAGGATTTTAAATCACCTGTAGCTCGCAAACCTTTTGAACTATTGACCTGAAATTTGGTACCCATATACTGCGTGACGTCTACTATTCACTTTCGGAGTGATCATTGTCCTCCAAGGTTATTCCTCTTTTTATTTCTATTTTATTTTATTGTAGAATCAACTCTTGGCAATGGCCAGCAGGGCAGCCGTGCAGCGCATGCGCAAGGGCGCCTTTCTCGTTCTCTACCACCTTCGCCATCACCTCCCCTACCTCTTCATATCTTAAATCATTCTTGAGGCAAATTGAAGACTTAAGTGCCAGCTTAAGCCAAAAAATTAAGCAAAAACGTACTAAGTAATTGCAACACAAACCCTGACTTAATCAGTTTTAATGCGAAAAGATGCCAACGAAAGAAGAGAAGAAGCAGGCCACTAGGGTGAAGAAATGAAGAGCTGCTCAGGAAGCAGCAGGCACATCAAACTCTGAGCAAACGAATGCTAAACGTACAGAGAAAGAGGATGAAACTAGGAATGCTCAAGTCAAGCGTATCCACTGCATGTTATTGTGCAGTACGCCATTACTGGTCGCTGTGTCTTCTCCACAGTAAAACTCACAGACAGCCGCTTTCCACCTCAATGCAGATGACGATTCACACGCTCCATGTGCTGTAGAGCTTTGAGTTTCATTTCTGTCTCCAATGCATCTTTAGGATAGAAATTTTCAAACGTTTCACCATAATTGGCAAAGTGGGCATCCTATTACCAGAACAAACTTAACACATCTGATAGCTCAACAAAACAGAAGATGAGTCCGGTGATTTTTAATTCACAGGAGATTGTTATTTAAATGCTAAATGACAGGCAGATGCATGCAGAATTAATGGATTACAATACTTCCAGACCGGACAAAACACATTTCTTCTTGAATCAATAGCATAGATTTTGCTGGAAGGGAAGCACTTGTTTTGTGATTTTTTTTTTCTTTTGTAAAGTGTAATATTGAGTTTATTTTTTCCTTTTGTTTTAAAAATTCTTGTTCCATTTTCTAAGTAATATTTAGACATAAAATTTTATGGATTTTGACAAATCATTTTCAGACTTCCTCCCAGTTTCTGATGATTGCCTTTCCCCTACAATTTCTTTCCTTTTGCACCAATTCATGGACAGAGTTTAATGGGTGGCCGGGGGTGCGCAATGTTACTAAAATAGGTCTCACATAAATTATATTTTTTTCCTCATTTTCTAAGGCCACAGCTGATGTAAATATGTTAATAATCAACAAACACGCTAGATGGTGACACAGAGTGGGAGTGTTTCTGCCTCAGGTTGGCATCCCGATTGCACCCTGTGTGGCGTTAGCATTTGGGTCTGCCTGAATTTCCTCCGGGTTTCCTCTCTCAGTCTAAAGACATGCAGGTTAGATGAGCTGATGATTGGCTCTGATGTGGTTGTGTGTGTGTTTTCACCCGTGGAAGGGCTGTCTCTTTTTCTAGGGGTTGCTCCTACCTGCACCCTTTTCTTGCTGGGAAAAGACTCCTCCTGACCTGGTAAGTGAGTTTAGAAAATTGATGAATTAGAAAATATTATAATCTGTCCTGCCATAAGTAAGTCTATTGCGTACCTGTCCTTAAAATATTTTGTACAATTTCAATTACACATTAGTTTACTATTTTAGAATGAACTTGAGAGGGGATATATCATCTTGTATATTTTTTAATATCTTCTATGCACTATATTCCTCTTTTACATGCTGATTGCTGCTTCTGTCAACATAAAGGACCCCTCAGTAGTCAGTCCGAGCGATGAAACGCATATGGCTGCCTGTGCAAATTGCATTGTAGCAGTCTGAGCAAATATCTATGAAACAAGGCAGGATGAATACCCTCACAGGCTCCTGGGTGACTTAGCTCCTTAACAGAGAGCTGATCACATTTTTAACAATGTACAGTAGCACGTGGCCACAGGTCATTTAATGCAGCTCGCTATTTCTCACTTTTAATTTCAGCGTGAGACTTGATCTCTTCGTCACCTCTGAAGGGATGGGTCCCCTTTGGTCATTTAACTTTATTTATTTATTTTGATTTTATTAAAATCAAATAACATTCCATACAAATAACTCAAGTTTTACAAAAAAAGGTTCAAAACAAATCAACCCCTACCCCTGAGAAAGAGAGCTAGGCCAGCAGAGTAAAACTTTAAGCTAGTAAAAATAAGTAAACAGATAAATGAATAAAGATAAATGGAGTAAAAGAGGGGAGAGAACCTGCTTCCTCAATGTAAATGCTTACTCTAAAATGTTATTCATTAGATCCTGCCAGGTTTTGAAAACGTTTTGTACAGTTCCTCCTTTGATCATTTTAAATCAGAGATGCTGTATTGTTTTATCAACCTTCCCTGTTGATCATTTCGACCCACGGGTCATTTCATTCAGCAGGATGAAGGGGTCACGCTTTGATCAGTTCAACTCTCCAATATTCAATTGTTTCATCAAGCGCCATGGGATCCCCCCCTTGATAATTTTGGCACACAGATACTCCATTGTTCCTTTGAGCGAGGGGAGACCCCTTACCACCACAGGCCCCTGGGTGCACTCCCAGAATGCCCTGATGGTAGATCTGCCCCTGCTGTCACAACTCATACCTCATGCATACCCTGTGACAGCATTTTTTAATTTAAAAATGTGATATCTATCTCTGTGAGGAAGCAAATAAATAACTGATATTCTTATAATAACAAATATAAATAGATAACTGAAAATGCTCTAACTTTCAAATCATTTAATTAAGTTGAACCCAAATGATACTCTATGCATACATTTTCTAACTTGTTAAAATAAGAAAGTGCTTCTTTGCCGCAATTACAGTAAGTTGACAACCAGACAGTGTTTTCTGTCATTTAAATATTGTTAGCACTTTTTGAAATTATGAAGTTTTAAATGTGTTAATACATGATACCGGCTGCGTGTTGTAACTTTCTAATGCAAACTATTTAGGATATTTGGCACAGTTGTAGTAATACAGCTGAGACTCTAAAAATGCAATTGTGTTTTATGGTTGTTGAGGGTCCCGAGCCTGAACGTCAAATTTCACCCCTTCCCTCTTCTGCCATTTCGCCTTCCAGTTGCGTAGCTCCTTTACATTCTTGTGCCTCACTATTCCTAAATTAGCAGCCATACCAACATCATAAATAAAAGTACAAGGGTCCGTGAGGCCACCTTCTCTGGCCCCCACTCTTTCAGAACATTCAAGTCCTACTTTGCTTTTCTCTTCTCAGTGTTTAGTTGGACTGTGTCTTCTGGGATGTAGTAAACTTTGGGAGGGACCTGGGACAAAAGTGTGCCTTGTTATAATACCAGGTAGTACCTCCAAGTGGTAATAGTGAGGTGCCAGAAACATTTGCCTCCAAACCTGCACCAGCCCCCCAAAATACAACACACAGCTGGGTAGTGGGAATGTGAGGTCAGTCCCAAAGTCCCAAAGTTGATAGCCACACAATCAGGCAGGACTGAAGCATTTAAAGGTGTGTGTTTTAGTGCCATTCATCTCTGCCCTCCTAGGGTCTTCTTATTGTGCTGATGTCATTAACCCCATCCAAACCTGGCAAGTGGGCACACTAAAAAAAAAAAAAAATCAAGGGGCAAACTCAGCCAAAGGGCATCTCCATCAGCACAGGCCTTGCGTTGGCTTTTGTTTTCTGACGCCGACAAGGTGCGCTTTGCCAGATTTCCCGGCTCTGAACTCATTTTAATATGCAGAGAGCATGTGAGTGCCGTGATTCGAGATAATAAAACATGTTTATTTAGTTAGCGCCGACACCGTTCAAGAAGCAGGTCTAGACGGCTGATTTCATTTTAAATTATGCCATGAAGATGAAATTAGCATGAAGCTACCACAGCTATCAAAATATGAGCTGGAAAATTTAAATTTGACCTCTGCACTCCCCTTTCTTTCTTTCTTTCTTTCTTTCTTTCTTTCTTTCTTTCTTTCTTTCTTTCTT
>JANRMT010062815.1:40441988-40457519 GCA_026402145.1 Polypterus bichir lapradei
TGTGTCTCAATGTACTACTACTACTACATGTCACAATACTAGTATTATTACTACTACTACTATATGTCTCAATACTACTACTACTTCTACTACTACTACTATTACATGTCACAATGCTACAACTGCTACTACTAGTACTACATGCCACAATGCTATAACTACTACTGCTAGTAGTACAACATGACTCAATATTACTACTATTACTACTACTACATGTTACAATACAGTAACTACTACTACTAGTACTACATGCCACAATGCTATGACTACTACTGCTAGTAGTACAACATGACTCAATATTACTACTATTACTACTACTACATGTTACAATACAATAACTACTACTACTAGTACTATTAATACTACATGTCACAATGCTACTACTAGTACCACGACATGTGTCAATGTACTACTCCTACTACTACTACTACTACTACTGCTACTATTAGGCCTACTACATGTCACAATGCTACAACTACTAGTACTACTACATGTCTCGGTATTACTACTACTACCACTACATGTCAAAATACAACTACTACTACTACTAGTACTACTAGTACTACATTGTCAAAATGATACAACTACTACTACTAGTACTATGACATGTCTCAATGTACTACTATTATTACTATTACTACTACTACTATTACTACATGTCAAAGTGCTACTACTACTACTTCTAGTACAACCACATGTCTCAATATTACTACTATTACTACGACTATTATACAGTGCATCCGGAAAGTATTCACAGCACATCACTTTTTACACATTTTGTTATGTTACAGCCTTATTCCAAAATGGATTAAATTAATTTTTTTCCTCAGAATTCTACACACAACACCCCATAATGACAGCGTGAAAAAAGTTTACTTGAGATTTTTGCAAATTTATTAAAAATAAAAAAAATGAAAAAGCACATGTACATAAGTATTCACAGCCTTTGCCATGAAGCTCAAAATTGAGCTCAGGTGCATTCCGTTTCCCCTGATCATCCTTGAGATGTTTCGACAGCTTAATTGGAGTCCACCTGTGGTAAATTCAGTTGATTGGACATGATTTGGAAAGGCACACACCTGTCTATATAAGGTCCCACAGTTGACAGTTCATGTCAGAGCACAAACCAAGCATGAAGTTAAAGGAATTGTCTGTAGACCTCCGAGACAGGATTGTCTCGAGGCACAAATCTGGGGAAGGTTACAGAAAAATTTCTGCTGCTTTGAAGGTCCCAATGAGCACAGTGGCCTCCATCATCCATAAGTGGAAGAAGTTCGAAACCACCAGGACTCTTCCTAGAGCTGGCCGGCCATCTAAACTGAGCGATCGGGGGAGAAGGGCCTTAGTCAGGGAGGTGACCAAGAACCCGATGGTCACTCTGTCAGAGCTCCAGAGGTCCTCTGTGGAGAGAGGAGAACCTTTCAGAAGGACAACCATCTCTGCAGCAATCCACCAATCAGGCCTGTATAGTAGAGTGGCCAGACGGAAATCACTCCTTAGTAAAAGGCACATGGCAGCCCACCTGGAGTTTGCCAAAAGGCATCTGAAGGACTCTCAGACCATCACAAACAAAATTCTCTGGTCCAATGAGACAAAGATTGAACTCTTTGGTGTGAATGCCAGGCGTCATGTTTGGAGGAAACTAGGCACCGCTCATCACCAGGCCAATACCATCCCTACAGTGAAGCATGGTGGTGGCAGCATCATGCTGTGGGGATGTTTTTCAGCGGCAGGAACTGAAAGACTAATCAGGATAAAGGGAAAGATGACTGCAGCAATGTACAGAGACATCCTGGATGAAAACCTGCTCCAGAGCGCTCTTGACCTCAGACTGGGGCGACGGTTCATCTTTCAGCAGGACAACGACCCTAAGCACACAGCCAAGATATCAAAGGAGTGGCTTCAGGACAACTCTGTGAATGTCCTTGAGTGGCCCAGCTAGAGCCCAGACTTGAATCCGATTGAACATCTCTGGAGAGATCTTAAAATGGCTGTGCACCGACGCTTCCCATCCAACCTGATGGAGCTTGAGAGGTGCTGCAAAGAGGAATGGGCGAAACTGGCCAAGGATAGGTGTGCCAAGCTTGTGGCATCATATTTAAAAAGACTTGAGGCTGGAATTGCTGCCAAAGGTGCATCAACAAAGTATTGAGCAAAAGCGTGAATACTTATGTACACGTGATTTCTCATTTTTTTTATTTTTAAAAAATTTGCAAAAACCTCATGTAAACTTTTTTCACGTTGTTATTATGGGGTGTTGTGTGGAGAATTCTGAGGAAAAAAATCAATTGAATCCATTTTGGAATAAGGCTGTAACATAACAAAATGTGGAAAAAGTGATGCGCTGTGAATACTTTCCGGATGCACTGCATGTCACAATACAACAGCTGCTACTACTAATACTACATGTCACAAAGCTACAACTACTAATATTAGTACTTCATGTCACAATGCTACAACTACTACTACAATTACCTGTCATAATTTTACTTCTATGATAAAGTACTACAACTACATGTCATAAGTACTATAACTACTACAGGTACTACTAGAACTACTACTACATGTCACAGTAGTATAATTACTAATACTACATGTCACAATATTACTACTATACGACAACAACTACATGTTACACTGTTACAACTACTACAATTGCTACTACTACTAGCATTGTTACTACATGTCACAATGCTACTACTACCACTTCTACTACTGCTTCTTCATTTCACAATGCTATAACTCCTACAAGTACTAATCCTACATGTTTGTGGTGTGGGACCCCAACAGACACATAGAAAACTTGAGACATGCAGAGGCCCAAGCAGGATTTGAACCCAGTTCAGTGCGGTATCATCCCTAACTGCTGCTCCCCTCCATGTCTTTAATAATAACTTCCTGAATTCCTCTTGTGCTGAGCAGCACTCTGCCAGGTCTAACCTGATGCTCAGTTTTGTCCCGCTGACCACTGTTTAGACTTCAATGTCACAAAGACAGATTGCATGATGTGAGAAATGATCTTGACTGGGACAAAACAAAAAAAAAAAATAATGAAACTGTTATGCACCGTAAAAATTAATTAATAAATAAATAAATAATAAAAACCACAACTCTTTTAAAAGTCCTTCCTTGGAAGGAGCAACCATAGGATTTTGTTTATTCTGCAGTTTCCTCTGACATTTTTATGAGTTGCTCTCTGGCGGCCAAGTGTAAATTCAGAGCATTTCTACCGGTGCAAGATAGGAAAATAATTGATCAAGCTGTTAAAAAAAATCCATTTCTTCTGAGCGTTTGGCGATTGCAGGTCAGTGTGCTATTGCCGTACTCCTGCTCTTTGGGTTTTTCATTGTAATTCTTCAGTTTTGTGTGCCTTGCTGAGGTGACTTTGCCCAAGTAGGACACTTTTAGAACTTGAGAGAAGGCTGATGAATTCATAATGCCGTCCACAGTCACTATGTTCAGATACAAAGTGAGGACAAATGGGGCAAAGTGTGAGTCTGGTGTGGGTGTGAGTACTCCAGCCCTGTTGAGATTCTGCTTGGATTGGAAGGCGCTATATCAAGGTAGTATTTGACAGACTTATACATAGGGATCTGTCCCAGCCTTACAATCAATTTTGCTTCCAAATTCATAGCAGGGGCGTAACCAGGGATAGATTTTTGGGGTGGGCCTGTGTAAAAATGGGTGTAGTTTTTTAGTAGGATATACTGTATAAAGGCACTTTTCCAAAAAATACATCTATTCATACTGTGCTACATTCACATAGCTGAATTATTAGGACCATGCAAAAGTTGAGCAAGCATTATCAAGACAATCAAACAGACAATCACACAAAAATCACTCTCTACCTGCCCTGCATTTGATCCATTTGAATTGTTCATACCATTTTACAGAGAAACATCGAGCCTTTCCTGTTATTGTAGTTGTTGGAAATTAGGTTGAGTGGCTGGTTTGTCAATGGCTGACAAATCTTTTGGTGGTTCTGTCACAACATATCTTTTGGGGCCGCTAAAGCCAGAGTCTCCTCAGATGAGGACATGATTGAAATGTTTGCTCCATTCATTTTCTGAGCCGCGCACTGTTTCATATTGTGTGTCTCATTTGTGCCCAGACGTTCCACGTCATCTAAACAAGACTTTTTGAAAAACCTTGATATTTCCATTTGTTTTGCCATGTCAGAAATAATCACTCAAAATAAGAAACTGTCTCTTGGTGTTTGTCAAAAATACTCATTTAAGCAATTTACGGTTCTGTTGACTGTCTAATGGCTACTACCAATCAGGTTACACATACACCGTAACACCACCTCGTTTATTTTTTGAAAATTCAGTAAACCAATAGGATTTGACATACCACTTTAAAACTGAAGGAAAGGTAAAATAACAACAACCCAATCACTTACAAAGTTTAATGGAAAATTTCGTATACAATGAACTGATTGGCTGGGCCTAGAGCCAATCAGGGTGGGCCTAGGTCCAGCCAGGCCCTCCCTTCCCTATGCCACTGGCTCATAAAATGGATGAGCAGACATATTTGGCATGTGTCTGTTTACAATGTGCTGCATCTCTGAGCGTAAAGTGGTGACACAATTAAGAGTGGCTATGGGTGCATACCAGGAGCTGCTTGCCTTAATTACGCTTCCATTAATAAAATAACCTTTATTTTTATAGGGTCTTGCTAGTTTGAATTCCATACCAGGGTGCTTTACAAGTGTCTTTTTGCCATTGAAGAACAAGCCCATAAGTGTTAGGTTACAGTGGGTTCTGTTAGTATTTTCCTTTTACTGTTATTTTTGAAGTATTTGTCATGTTTCTTTGAAATTTCTGTTAAATTCGTTATGTCTTATTATTATCACTCAGGTAGGCTGGTGCCCTGCCCGGGGTTTCTTTCCTGCCTTGCGCCCTGTGTTGGCTGGGAATGGCTCCAGCAGACCCCCGTGACCCTGTAGTTAGGATATAGCGGGTTGGATAATGGATGGATGGATGGATGTTTATTATCATGTGGAGAGTTTGTCATTTAGGCTTTTTTGGTCCCAGCTGTTCAAATTTATATCATACCCCAAGTCACCGATCATAAATTATTCCTAATACAAAGAATGGATATAACCTAAATCTCAGAATAGCACATTTAAAAGTCTGAAATTTTGAAAAAGTGCATAAATTCTATCTATTCTATCTTCTATCTTTGTTATTTAAAAAAAAAGAAAAAGTCAGGAAATGTGTGCTTGGCATGATATTCAGGTTTTCTTGGATTGTTTAGAAAGACCACCAGGTGAGTTGAAGTGTTCAACTGACCCCCTGATGCGCGTGTTTGTTTGTGTGTTCACCCAACAACGGGCTCCTGCCTTGTCCAGGGGTTGCTCCTACCTTGCACCCTCTGCTTGCTGAGGTAGGCTTCAGCTTCCCAGCATTCCTGCTCTGTATAAGTGGGTATAGAGAATGGATGGATTGATGGAAAGTTGGAGCCCCAGCCCTCTAAGAGGCACTCCCAGAAGGTTAAAAATGACAAATTTCAAACATAAGCATGTTGGGTGTCATTTTAGACTATTTCAAGGTCAGCGATTATGAATATGACATTATTTTTCATTTCTAATCCTTTACTAGGGGTCTAGCTCTCTATGGACCTCCATCAGAGGGGGAAAAATGACAAATGTCTATTACAATCTCTATATATATAAAATCCAATGTCTGTCGGTCTGTCTGTATGTCTGTCCACTTTTCATGATAGAACTACTTAATGGATTTAGATCAGGTTTTTTTTCAAAAATTTGCTTGAACATTTCATTTAATTTTGTGACCTCTCTCATCGTGCTATCATAGTTTGCTTGTGGTACCAATTTACTTGCGTGAATCCGAGAGAGCTGCTGCAGGCTGAGGGGAGCCGAGTGGGGCCCTCCTCACTCACGCGTGACCCTTAAGGCATATCTTACATCCGCTTAGCTAGCGAACGAGAGAACTACTTAACAGATTTAGATCTGGCTTTTTTCTATAATTTGCTTGAATATTCCGGTTGATTGTGCGACTTCTCTCATCGCGCTAAGAATCATAGTTCACTTGCAGGAGTGATATATTCGCGCTAATCCAAGAGACACACAGCAGGCCGAGGGGAGGGGGAAGTGTGATGTCAGGTGTGGGGAGTCAGTCTACCTCTGTGTTTTGGGGCGTAACTTGCCTCCGCTTAGCTAGCAATACCTTTTTGTTTGTTGATTTTTAAAGTTTGTCCCGTTTCACTACTATGCAGGGTAGAGGCGCGGGGCATGGCTAATTGAGAATATTTAAACTTAAAACATTTAAACTGAAGCACACATTTAATATTCCAAATATCTGATGTAACTATTCTTGTTTACTATGTACTTCTATCTCATGAAGTAAATCATTACATTTCTTATGTACACCCTGAATTACATCGGTTTGTACTAATTCATATTTATTTTATACCTGTTTTTGGAATTATTAATATTATTAATCTATAACTGGTGAATTTCCCAAATGAAAGAAACAGAACATAGAAATAGAACAAACAGTTTTCTGATTCACATTTTATTGTAAGTTTTTCCACTTTGGATCGTGTCTGTTGTGGCATTTGAGACGCCCTTGAAATAGACTTTTCTCTGGCATCTAAGTAGACCGTTTAATTGTACCACAATGAGATGAATTTACTTTATTTACACTACGTCGGAAAGTGAACAAATCATAGATATATATGGATAGATGGCGCATTCACTGTGTTTCCCAGTCGACACGATACGTCAGCATGTCCGCCCTATTGCGAGTGGCAAAAGTGCCATTTAAACTAATACACGTAGACGTGGAAACCGGGTTTTCTGATGAAAAAACAATAATGTTTAAAACAGTATCGTTTATATACAACAGATTTTGGCAAATCGTTTAATTGCAATTATTTCTATCCATTTATACACTAATAAAGGCAATTATTAAATACTACTACTACTACTATTATTACTATTATTATTATTATTATTAAATAATTCCTCCCATATAAGTAACATTTCGCGGACTGCCTTGTTCCATCTCCGAAACATTTCTAGACTTCATCCTGTTCTTACGTAACACAGTACTGAAGTATTGGTTAATGCCCGAGTCACCTCACGTACTGTAATGCTATTCTATCTGGCATCCCACAAAATCTTATCCATCACTTACAACTTCTTCAAAATTCTGCTGCCAGGATAATAACCTGCTGTTTTAAATCCACTGAACATATTACACCGATTCTCTCTCAGTTTCTGTGGCTCCCTGTTAAGTACCGTTACAGAATAAAATACAAAATGCCTTTCTTAACATTTAAAGCTCTCCACAACCTCACTGATCTCCTACAGACTGTTACTATACTCAGCCGTCCAGTGGCGTCAATGTAGCATTCGAACATTGTTAGCCAATCATGCAATACTGTGTCCGCGTTTGCCACGTTATTTTCCAACTACAGAGGAAGAGTCCCATTGCATGGTTCTAACTTGTATTGAGTCGAGGTATTGACGCAAACACCATACATCGTCATACATACGGGGTATTGGCGCGAACACCATACACACGGATACTATCAAATTATATATAAGGATGTCTTTATCAATAAAGATTATTTGGTTTAATGTCATCTCATCAAGCCAGAGGTTTGATAGTTCTTCTCCCTTGAAAGGCATTTTGTGTATTTTGGGACATTAAAAGTAGATTCTGAAAGTAGAATCAGGGCCTCACTTAAGGCCTTTTGCAGGACGAAACCTGCCTGCGGAGGTTGGGGGTCTGGCTGCATAGTTGGGCAGGCAAGTGAAGGAGATGGTCTGCTTTATGTGACTCTTTGAAAGTCTTACACCCTTTTGTCATGCTTCTGTTGCTTTTTTCATTACAGTAAGTGACTTGTCCTTTAAAATGACTAGGGCACAGTGATCAAGCAAAGTCTTCTTCTGTGTGACTGTGCTTTGAACACTAGCTGCCAGTGAGATGACAGGAATGGAATGCTGGGAATGAGTGCACTAGTGCTGTCAGATTGAATGTCACTGTTTGAAAATAAATTTCGTATCATGCCTGTATGGAGGTTGGATGTCCTCTCTGTGTCCTAGTGTGTTTATTGCATGTTCTCCCTTTTCGTCTCACATTAGAAAGGTCTCCTATAATAAAGCGGCGCCCTCTCCAGGGTGCGTTCTTACTTTGCATTTGATGCTGTGACCCTGACATTGCATTAAACAAGTTCATAAACATGTCATATTATTTTTAAAGCCACTTAATCTAGTTCATTGTTGCGGGGAGTACTGGATCCCATCTCAGCTTGCCCAATTATCCACACACAACCCCACACACACACCAAACACACTAGGGCCAATTTAGCATTGTCAGTTCAAACCTGAGTCCCCTGGAGGAAGACCACACAGGGAGAACATGTAAACTCCATGCAGGGAGGAACCGGAACGAAAACCTTTGACTCCTTACTGAGAGGCAGCAGTGCTAACACTGTGCCACTGTGCCACCCAGGTTTTGCATAGATGAAGAATGCCCTCCTCAGACTTCACCACAGCAGATGTGCCACAGTGATATCTTTATTACTCATCCTAAAGAAGTACAGTATGTTTCCTCCATAAAATTGCAAAATTATTCTCAAATCCCAATCCTGGACTTCAGATCTCCGTCAGGTCAGCCTTAAAAATTAACATCACCTTAATAAAACATTATACAAATTTTGGGGTGAGACCACCAAACGGCAGACCATAAGTCGACCATCAGTCTTTGCTGAACAAATGTGTCTTGGACACTCTGTGCCTACCCAGAAGTGGGCCATCCATCATTCATTGCTTCATCTTTAAAGAGAGCCCAACAAATGCAATCCGAAGAGGGCGACTTTTTTGACGGCCCAAACGAAACTGCAGAATAACGCACTTGGGACGTGAGGCTCAGCCAGCAGAGGCCAGGGGGCTGTCAGCTCTTAGTTTGTTCACTTTTATCACTTGTTGATTGGTGTTTTGAAACATTTTGAAGGCTATGATTCCTCAAGGTTATCTCAACGTTTTGCTGGAATTCTGTGGAAGAAATGACATTCGCACTTACTGATTTGTTAAGTGTTTCTTTTTATAGCAGTTGAACGGCGCACATAATGTCTCGTTTTTGTGTCCTTCTAAAGCGATTGCTCTTCTTTTATCTGGGCAATAAAAAGTTTTGATGCCTGTGGAAAATGTTTGTCTTCTGAAAGGGGAGGAGAAGGAAAGTGCTGAAAAAAAAGGCCAGAAAGCCTGTTTGTCAATGACCTGCGTCTCCCTGTGCTTGAAATATCCATGCATCCATTATTAAACCTATTTAACCCAGTTCAAAGGTGCAAGGACTGAGCCTGTCCTAGCCTGCATAGGGAGCAATCAGCCTTGGATCATGGGCCACTCCATCACAAACATTAATTACCGCAATCATTTGTCCGCTTTTTGAACCCACTTCTTTCATTACAAGATTCAAGGTCAAGATCAAGTTGATTGTCATGTGTACACACTTGTGTGTCTGCCAAAGATTAATGACAAGAGTACAATACCCACAACAGACATTGAATTAAAAACAAAAAGAGAATGCAACACCATACATTAAACACAATGTCAGATGATAGATACAACTCATCATCTCATCATGTCTGCTCATGGAGGTGTCAGTAGCCTTATGACCTGTGGATAAAAACCTGACCTGGAATCTAGTGACACATGTGCTGATGGTTCTGAATGAAGGAAGAAGAAAGGTGGCAGAAGAGCTGAAGTTTTTACTATGGCTTTCTCGTATATTTGTGCAGATGACCACTGTGTGCTACTAATATTCTGTGCCTCCTTCACTACCCTCTGCAGTACTCTATGAGTCAGGCAGTTGCCATACCACAAAATTATAGACTCCATGGTGCACCTATAGAAGCAGATGAGTACAATGGGAGACGTCCAGCCTCACCTGAGGTTGTGAGCCTTCTTGATGATAGCCGAAATGTGCTGTGCCCACTTCAGTCAAAGTAATGCTAGATAATGTAAAGTGGCTCACCCTCTTCATAGCATCTCCTCTGATGTATAGCAGATTACACCGTGGTCTGCTCCAAGCTTCCTGAACTTTATGACCAACTGTTTGGTTTTGTTTTCTTAGCACCACTCTGTCCAAAGGCACATTTCTTCTCTATAAATCATCTCATCATCATTGGTGATCCATGCCCATTGTGGCTGGGTGCAAGAAAGACAGGTAGCTGTGCACAAAATGAAAAGTTGGGACACCAAATGGGTCATTCCATTTTATAACAAACAAAAATCACGTCTCTTTGGTGTCAAAAGAGACAACTTCTTGGGCACAACAACAAAGGATCCGGCTCTTCACTGTCAAATTAGGATTGCTCACTGGAGCTCATTCTGGTGGGTCACTTTTAGTACGTACGATCCCTTCCTCAGGGCAGCTGGGCTTCTTATAATGGGTATAAGTGCCCTCACTGGGCAGTTTCACTGTGCTGCAGGGAGAGAAGGAGAAAAGAATGTTTGTGACAGTGCCCCATCTCGCATGGCAGGTTGTCATATACCTCGACTGAGCCCACCGTATTTATCAAACATCTCAGAATTACTCCTAGGATTTGCATTAACAGTCTGACTAGGATAAGAATTTTTCCTAACCCCAGAGTAAGACATGAAAACTATTTATGAAGCATCCTACATCCACTCCCTGTGAGGAGTAAGGGTCGCCATATACTTGACGCTTCTCAACGGGTACGCTTGTAGACACTGCTGCTATGTAAGCAGTGCACTGATCATACTTGTGTGTATATTTTATGTAAATCTGGAGGATTCCACCAGGTGGCAGTGCAAGATGCTATTGCAAAGGTGCAAAAAAACAACAGAAGATTGTATGTGAGACCTTTACCACAACAATCCCTGAGGCCTACAAAAACAGTCGTAGTGCTGGGCCACCTTAACACTAGAATTACCAGAGCATATGAAAAAACTCATAGATCCGTCCCACCTTAAATCGCTTCGCACTTCTCCATCACCGTCTTTTGTTCTGTAAATGTGTGGATAAGCAGCAAACAGCCAGCAGCCTGCTATCACATCCCCCCACCACCACACAGTTTTCTCAGCTCAAGTCTGTTAACCTGCGTGTCAGTTGTTTAGAGTTATATAGAGTGAGAAGTCGAGCAAAATGACAAGATGTAGACATGAAGTGTATAATGTGTGAAGCCTGAATTCCAAATATCAAAGAAACATTTTCAAAAAAGGTACAAATATAACAGAACAAATGCATTTTTATTCAAAAATATAACTGCAGAAAAAGAACCTGCGTTAGGGTGCGACATTGACATGCATTTGCTGCGACTTCTTCGGTGGCGCAACGGTATCAACTGTTGACTGGTAATCAAAACTTCATCCGGTTCAACCCCGGATGAGTCCTTTTTGAGACGTGAGCTGCTCGTGTTCTTACTATTTTAGAATAAAAACATATATTTGATTCCAGTCTGTAACAGTCGGTGTAATTTATGATACTTGTAAAGGTTTGCTTGTTTTTTTTTTTTATTCAGTTTTATTCTCTCAGTCGCGTTCACGATCCCAACCAAACCCCCTCGCATTTGACACTGCTGTTTTCACATAGACGCGCTATAACAGAGGTCAACTCAGATCATAACTAAAACAGAAACGTTTTTCATGTTATAGTATTCATGACAAAATGCTGATGTAAAGTATATAATGTGTGAAGACTGCTTTTAAAAGAAAAAAAAATTCATTTAATTTACATGTTTCTGTCAATGAGTAAAAACCCAAGCACAAATATCAATCATCACAAAGGGGACATGTCTGTTTGGCTGGTGCCTCGTAATCAAGAGGATGTGGTTTCAAGCCTGGTTCTCCTATTTTGAGTAGCGAGCTGCTATTATTACTGTATTACTATGTATAAACGGTATATATATAAAATCGAACTTCTGTCTCTCTGTCTGTATGTATGTCTGTCCTCTTTCATGAGAGAACTACTTATTTAGATCGGGTTTTTTTTTCTATGATTTGCTTGAACATTCGTTGTTGATTTTGCGACTTCTCTCATCGCACAAAGTATCATAGTTTGCTTGTGGTACCGATTTATTTGCATGAATCTGAGAAAGAGGCTGCAGGCTAGGGGGGGGGGGGGCGCCACCTCCTCACTCACGCGCCAGCGCCGTTCGAGTCGGTCTACCTCTCGCCACGTGTTGGAGTGTACCTTGTCTCCGCTCAGCTAGAGATACCTGTTTGTTCAGAAAACATTATCATCTACAGATTGTTGAGGTGTAATGTTTGACATTTTTGAGAGAGAGATCAGAGCTACGTGTGTTTTAGAGGAAAGCTGCTGATTGGCAGAGATATCATGAACACCTGATTTTCTCCCACCCGGAGGGACACTCTCCTGTCAGAGCTGAACACAATCAGATACAGTGCCAATGTTTGACGTTGGAGCGTACCTACCTTCCGCTTGGCCAGAGATACCTTGTCAGATTTTTACATTTTTGGCAAAGAGATCACAGCTATGTTGATACCTATTCACTTATCAATGCAAATGCTGATGCAAAGAGAAAGCGTTTATCTAGACAAAGAGAAACCTCACAAGAGCAAACTGCTCACCTCGGAGCGGATCAACAATGGCACGTATCTCAGCGAGAGTACAAGTCAACTGAAGAGCGAGCATCGAGCCTCAGGGCTAATCGAGAGAGAAATGCTTCTCACAGAGAACATGAGACATCTGAAGAGCGTGCATCACGATAGCAAAACCAAAAATATTGTATTTCAAGAGGCCCTTTGATAGGAAAGCTATCAATATAAAGTCTTCTCAATACAAATTATTTTTTTTTAAGTTTGTCCTGTTTCACTAGCCATGGAGGACAGCTAGTTATATAATAAAAACATATATTTAATTTAAGTCTGTAACACCCGGTGTAAATTTTTCCTACATGTAAAAGTTTGCATTTTTTTTTATTCAGTTTTATTCTCTCATTTATGTTCATGCAGTACAATAAACTTGCCTCTCCCTCACTGAGCTGATGGCATTTATCTCCATTTCCATGTTCCTCACTGTTCTTTTAATTTACCCTTGTCTGTTGTTTGCTGCGTATTACGATCTAATCAATTCACATTTTTGCCTGTTGCTGATTACAGGTAGTCCCCAGGTTCCGGACATCCGACCTATGACTTACGAACGAGGCCACAGCTGCAACGCATGCGCCTCAGTAACTGCCGCTCTGTCATCTTCGGCCTGGGGATGCTGCAAACGGTGGCTGGAGGGGGGCGATTTCGCTGCCCACGCAGTGTAGTGTCCCTCAGGTGGCTCCCAGCGGCAAGTGGTGACCCGTGGTCCCTAGTCACCGGGGCCACAGCTATCGCTTGTGTGCAGGATGATGGTTCGCTGCCTGCCCACTACGCCGTCGCAGCTACTGCTCCTGACTGGACGCAGACTGGATGGAGTGGAAGGGGGTGTTTCACTGCCCACCCAGCACACACGGCAGGTAATGCTGCAAGCACTGACCCAGTTGTGGCTGAACGAAGTCCATTGAGGGTGAACGGGGCAGCAGGGGGTAGCATTGTAGTGTGCCTCGGATGGCTGCCTGTTGAATGGGGGCGGTGGTGGGCGATTCACTACCCGCCTTTGGCCGCACCATGTTTGTTCTGGGTGGGCGGACGCTGCAGGCAGCATACTGCAGTGGAGGTGACTGTGTGGTGGGCGAATGGTGAACCGCCCCTCGCCACCCCCATTCATTCTCAATAGCAAGCCTGCTTGAACCGTTACGCACACAGCAGGAAGTTGTCTCTTGTCAGTACATCAGACGTGTTGACGATGGGTGCCTTCCTGCTGTGATAGCATGTACAGTACTGTGCAGAAGATCTCATCTTAACCTTTTGTCTTCACCCTTCAAGAATGTCTCTGAAACACAAATCTGATGCAAGTGCTGGTGATACAGTAAAGAAGAGAAAAACCATCACCATTGAAAATAAAGTAGAAATAATAAAAAGGTCAGAGAGGGGTGAAACTCCATCAATCATTGGCAGAGCACTTGGTTATAGTCGGTCAACAATAGCAATTATTAAAATAATGTACCTGTTCCGACTTACATACAAATTCAACTTAAGTACAAACCTACAATCCCTATCTCGTATGTAACCCGGGGGCTGCCTGTTCATGTGGTATCCTTGCACCTCACAATAATTTCAAGAGACACTGTCTCTAAAGTCCCATTGATACAAGGAGAAAGGTGTTTATTTCCAGTCTGGAAGTGTTTTTCATGCATTAACGCGTGACTGCCCATCATTTAAATTAAAAATGTTACTGTAAAAAAATCACCAGGCTGATTTCTGTCATGTGCAGACATTTTGTTGAGCCACCAGATGTGTTCTAGTAGTTTGATCCTCACTTTGCCAGTTATGATGCCAATCTTGGTGATCACAATACTAAAGACATAATGCTGACAGAAATTAAACTCAAAACTCCATGGCACTTATAGAGTGCATATCCTGAACACCTTCTACAGGGGCTAAGAAACCAGGAAGGGTGGTTGCTAAATAAGGGATATTAGCTTCTAATGTAGTGAGATTATCCTATGGATAAAAATCAGTAATGTTAATGCTTGTGTGTTTTAGTGTATCTTCTTATGGAAAATCTTCAGCATGTCACATTTTAAAAAACACATAAAAACATATGCTGCACTATCCCATGGTGATGTGAACGAGAGGCATAAACAGAATTGGTTTGACTGGTAGGCAGGCGATTACATGCGTCACACAGCCGCCAAACACACTTAAACACAAGAAGCGAACAAGGCTTTAAGGAGCAGTATTGTTTGTTATCCACTCCAAAAAACTTTTAAAACCTCAAATGAACTCTTTTTAGTGAGGCTTGTATTTCATAATTGAAAAAGAGCCTGTAAAAAAATGGTAATGTACATTTCATGAAACAGCTTTTGAAACAATCAACTGTTTAACTGATCACTAGTCCTAAATTTAGGAGCTTGGTGATCAATGTTGATGGCAGAAAGGCAGCATCAGAGGCAAGGCAGGAACTAACTCTGAGCTGACCGGCTCTAGAGCCTCATGCACTAAAAACTGGGAAAGCAGGTTTGGGAATGTTGTATTATGTTGAATTTGTAAGTCACTTTGGATAAAGTGGGAGTTAGCAAAGTAAATAAATTATCTATAACTGAGCATCCTGGCACGAAACAGAAAATTGGCCATCAGTTGTTACAATGACTTGACAGGTGCAAATATGTGGATTATAGAGTCTTGTTTAGGGAGTTCATGCCTGAAGGTAGGGAGGTTGTCATTTTATGAAAATCAATACATAGATAGATAGTGTGGCACGCGGCTGGGGGTGGTACCCAGCCGGTACACCCAGGAGGACCAGAGGAGAGGTGACCGCCCTGGTGCCTATGGGGACCACAGGTACAGAGCTTTGAAGCTCAATCCTGTAGGGGCCCGTGGTCACCACCAGGGGGCGCCCCGATGCCTTTGGAGCCCTGGACCTCAGCACTTCCGCCACACCCGGAAGTGCTGGGGGGAAGAGGAGTGTGGACACCCGG
>JANRMT010062815.1:40467498-40478104 GCA_026402145.1 Polypterus bichir lapradei
ATTATTATTATTATTATTATTATTATTATTATTATTATTATTATTATAATACCTATCAGGACTATTTGGTTCAATTATTACAATTTTTATTGACTGAATCATTTATTTTATTATTTTTTCACCCATAGCCTTGACCTAGTAATGGATATTTAATAGTTTGTTTCTTAAACTTTTGCACTCCTGGTGCCAGGTGGAGCTGATGACCCAGTCAAAGGCTTCCTACCCTTCACCACACACTGTGCCAGTACTCTACCAGGCCTGGCGTTTTTTTTTTTTTGCCATTGGAGTCACAGCAGTTATTATACATAAAATGTGGCTGCCACTTTGCTTCTTTTCAGAACTTTCTTTGCTCAAAGGAAAGGTGACATTTGGTCAGATTGCCACAGATTTAAGTAGAGCAGGTACAGGAATTTGTAGGTTTTAAGATCAGAGCTTTTGAATAACTTTTGTATCGACAGATTGGTTTCATTTGAAATGTTAAGCAAACGATCCCCATTTGTTTTTACATCGGCGATGTATTTAAGTGTTTAGGAGTATCAGCCATAGCCACTCAACTTACAAGCTCAAGGGGCTAACGGCTGTATTGATTAAGTGTGTGCATTCTGTAATTATTAATTTGTAAAGTTTGTAATTACATTTACTTGAACATGTCACAGCACTCTGAGCCTGCACTCAGTGAAGAGCACTACGAAAAATAAACTGATAGGAACTGAATGTGAGGGCAGCGGTCTTGTGTCAGTGACATTGGGTGTGTGATCCAATGGTATCACTAGGAGGTCACTCAGGTGTTCATTTGGATAATTAGAAGACAACTAAACACAAAAATAAATTTGTACTCAATTTTTATTGGGTGGGCACTGGTTTTGTGAATTATTGCCTCTGTTTTAGGATTTAGTCCCCAGATTACAGATTGGACATATTTGAAATGAGTTGCTGATTTAAGCATATTCTTCTGCCTTTACTTTTTTTTCTTTCTTTTTTAATTATTTTTTCAATTATTATTTAATTATTAATCATCAAATTATTTTTAATTACATTACAAGCCAGTGGTTGTAGAGTTTGCCTCTCCCTGTATTAAGCATTTCAGATCTTTCAAAAATCCATGGCACATCTTGAGAGTGTGCAAGCTTGAAGTCTGCCTTTTGAGTTTGGTGCCAGGCTGCTATGAGTGAGGCCTTTTTCTGAGGCTGATTCAGTAAAGTCTCAGTCTGGCCTCAGCTTATTTTGAGTCCTGTTCACTCCTTTCATCATTTTTTTTACTGCAATGACACAAAGTACACTTCCAAACGTCAGCAGAGTTCAGCACGTGCCTGGGAATTTGCCACACAATGGCTACCTGAGCATGAGGGTGGACTTCAAATGAGAATTTATATCTCCATTGGGTACTTTTTAAAATGTTCTGCTTGAAAAATAATGAAAATTAGCCACGGGCCCTCCACAACCAACAACTAGCAGCAGGACACAGATGCAGTTTTGATGCCACTTCAGTTAATGCTTACATTCTTTAAGTTACTTTTGTAATTTCTGCACAGTATATATTTGTTTATATATTAATTGATTGATGTATTGATTGTCATGTCTATATCTTTGTGTTTAACTTTCTGCTGCTGTATGAATCTAAATTTCTCTTTGTGATTAATAAAGTTGATCTAATCTAATATAATCTAATCTAAAAGAAACTGTGAAAAGGTGTGTAAAGAGGTACTGGTCCAGGGATGGAGACAAGAAAATATCCAAGTCATTGAATATTCCTTAGAGTTGAGTTAAATGAAACATTAAGAAATGGAAAGAGTATGGCAGGGCTGGAAATCTGCTAGAGCAGGCCATCCTCAAAAACGGTGATTGTACAAGAAGAAGAAGATGAGTGAGGGAGGCCACCAAGAGGCTATGATAACTCTGAAGAAGTGACAAGCTACTGTGGATGATATTGGAGAGACTGTGCAGACAACAACTGTTATTTGGGTGTTTTACCAGTAAAAGCTTTATGGGAGTGTGGCTGAGAGGCACAGGGAGACTCTGAAGTCAGCTGGAAGAAGCCTTTTCAGCCATCAGACACACCATCCCCACCATGAAGCCTGGTGCTGGCAGCCTCAGGCTGTCGGGACGTTTCTCTGCAGCAGGCCCTGGAAAGCTTGTGAAGGTAAAATGAATGCTAGAAAATATGGGAAAATCCTGGAGGAAAACTTGAAGGATGCAGTCTGCAATAATAATAATAATAATAATAATAATAATAATAATAATAATAATAATAATAATAATAATAACAAATGATGTAACAATATTATGGGATATGCCAATACAAAGAAATCAAGACTAACAGACCCAATATAGTAGTGAAGGACAAGAAGGAGAGATCTCATCTGCTCATGTTTGTCCCCACTGAAAGAAACACCCCCACTAAAATATACAGAAAAACTCTCCAAAAATAAAGATCTAGACATTGAGAAAATGTGGGGTATGAAAACTACAATACAAGAGGTCCAGAAGATTGGTCTCCTTGACACTGCTCATATACTGAGGAGGACTTTATCCATCAAGTGAACCATTACACCCTTATGGTAGCCCTAAGCTAAAGGGATGGGTTTGGCTTCATGAGTGAATAGAGCAGGACTTTAAGGAAACATAATAATAATAATAATAATAATAATAATAATAATAATAATAATAAATGAGTCGACTATGGTATATGCCAATACAAGCTGATAAAGAAATCGAGACTAACAGATGCAATATAGTAGTGAAGGACAAGAAGGAGAGGTCTTGTCTGCTCGTTGACATGTCTGTCCCACTGAAAGAAACACCTCCCTAAAAACTACAGAAAAACTCTCTAACTATAAAGATCTAGAAATAGAAATTGAGCAAATGTGGGTTATGAAAACTACAATAATACCAGTGGTAATATTGAGATACAAGAGGTCCAGAAGATTGTCCTCTTTGGTACTGCCCATATACTGAGGAGGACTTTATCCATCAAGTGAACCATCACACCCTCATGGTAGCCCAAAGTTTAAGGGAATGGCTTGGCTTCATGAGTGAATAGAGCAGGACTTTAAGGAAAGATAATTATAATAATTCTTTACATTTTGAAAGTGCTTTTCTCACTACTCAAAGTGTTTTAGTGGGTGAAGAGTCTTGCTTTACCCTGGGTAAAGATTTGCTTTCCAGCAAGGCAACAACCCCAAGCATAAATCCAAGGATACACAGGAATGGCCTAAAAACAACAATGTTGATGTCCTGGATTGGCCAAGTCAGAGTCCAGATCTCACGCTACTGGGAAATGTGTGGCTGGAATTGATGAAGGCTGTTCACTTATGATCTCCCTGAAACCTGCCAGCGTTTCGGAAGTTTTGCAAAGAAGACGAATGGAGAAAAAGTGCAATGTAGAAATGTGCAGTGCTGGCAGAGAGAAACCTGTGCGGACAGACTGAAGGCTGTTATGGCTGTCATCTACTGAGTTGAAGGGGTAAACACTTATGTGACCGATTATTTTGTGTTTTATATTTGTCATTAATTTTGGTGAATGTAAGGTAAATGTTCAGACGACAAAATAAACTATCAAAATTTTATGTAAGATGTGTCATTTACCCAGGTCTACTCCAAATCACAGCCTGAAAGCTTCTTCCGGAAGTTCCTCAGGATGGTCCCTTGAGACTACAATACCTGGAATTCCCTGTGAGCACCCATGTGGAAATATGAACCTGGCCTCATTTCCATCTAGGGTTCTGGGGGTAATAAAGCCCTGTATAAACTGTCTCTCTCTGTCCTTCCATCCTGAGGTCATCCCAGCCAGGTAAGGAAGCTGGCTGTCCTTCACAATGGATGGACAGATGGATAGATAGATCGAAAGGAAGGCAGTTTAGACCTGAATGGACTCTCCAGAGTTTTTTTTTATATCTGACCATTTTTAATATGTGCAGGTCAAGAATAACAATCTACCTAAATCAAGTGAGGGAACGGCACAGTAGAAGATCATCCATTCAGTCAACCTTGCACCTGAAGGTTGTCCCACCTCACGTTTGAGTTTCTTTGGACAAGTAGAGAGTGATGCTTGGAACAAGAAACCAAACTGTTATGTGTTCAGCCCCAAATGTGCAACCTAGTGAGACGGGCCCTGGACTGTACATCCCAATCCCCTGCAATGGCTCACCATGCGACTTGACTTGAGTCACTCGGCCTGCCAGAGCTCATTCCTCTCATTCATTCTTACACTTCCTTTCAGAAATAGCATTTTAGTTAAATGTTAATGTCCATCCATTCATCGTTTTTCTGTAAGAAGGCACAAGCATTTTGAGTTCATATGAATCCTGAGCTAAAGGCCAGTCTGTCCCTACTCACACTCAGGTCTCCATTTAGCCTCCTGAGGGGCCACAGGAGGACGGTGAATGTGAACCTTCATAAACACAAAACTGGGCTACAATCTGAAGAGAGCTGTGAAGTGGCAGTGCCAAACAATATGCCACCCTGCTACTTCCCTATGCTTTAAGTACACAAAATTGTAATTAGTGAATTATACCCATATTTGGTTGAATGGGATGCACCTGAGGTTCCTTGTTAAATCCTTCCACTTTTGAAGCTGAGCAAGTCCCTTATCAAAGGTTTTAGCTGCAGAAATATGGCAATGATTGAGTTATACCTGTAATATTCTAGGGTTAAGAGTTACTTTCGTGTTGAAAAGCAAAGAGGTTTATAGACACCAAGTTTCAGCTGTATGGCCTTCATCAGGTGTGCAACTGAAAAGGAAAGAGCGGGTAACAAATATAAGGAGGTAACAAAACTGGGCAGTTGAAAGGAGAAAAGGTGTGAATAGGTCAGAAAAAGCTACCATCCATCTGAGGTTTACTGTCCATATTTCCACCACAACCCTAAAATTTTTAGACATCAGTCTTTCTCCTAGTTTTTTCAGGACTTCTGTCTATTAGAAGTCAAATGGCTCACAAAATGACCTTCTCTACAGTTCCTTCCATCTCCTGGCATATTAAAAAGTAGAATGTACTTAGACTTGACCACCTCTGCAGTGGTGATGCCGACTCCTGCAACAGGGTACTCAGGATGAAGAGTATTTTTATCAACAGAGGAGGCCCTTCTCATATTGTGGGCAATAATGAAACCTTCAACCAGGAGGTCCTCCCATTGATGGCAACCATCAGTGGACAGCTGTTTTCAGGTCTCTCCTGAGGTGTTCAATTGGGTTCAAGTCTGGTTTCTAGCTGGACCACTAAAGAACATTCACATTGTGCTTCGTGTTATTGTCCTGTTGGAAGATGTACCTTTGGCCCAGGCTGAGATTCAGAGTACTCGGGAGCAGGTTATCATTAAGGATTAATCCGTATGTTGCTCTGTTCAGCTTTCCCTCATCCCTGTCTAGTCTCATAGTCCTCAAGCCCAGAGTATTAAGCTGCCACCAACATGCTTCATCGTTGAAATGGTGTGGTACAGATGATGAACGCTGCCTAGTTTCTGTCAGATGTCACAGTAAGGTTGGTTTCATCAGAACTGGGAGTCTTGTTTCTCACAGTCTGAGAATCTTTTGGGGGCCTTTTTTGTGATCTCCAAGTGGGCTTTCATGTTGCTTTTACTGAGAAGAGGCTTCCGTATGGCCATTCTGACTAAGAGTGTCTCAGTGATGGCCGTCTTTCTAGAAGTTTCTACCATCTCCACACAAGTTCTCTGGAAGTTTAACTAGAGTGCCCATTAAGTTCTTGATCACCACTCTTACCATGGCTCTTGTTCCATTTATGAATTATGGGGTCCACAGTGCTCTTGGATAGCCCTCATAGTTCAACCTCGAGGCTTGGATTTGGCTCAACTGAGAGACCTTATATAGACAGGTGTGTGCCTTTCCAAATCATGTCCACTCACAGGTGGACACCAAACAAAGCTTAGGGACAACTCTGTGAATGTCCTAGGATGGCCCAGCTAGAGCCCCAATTGAACTCAATCGAACATCTCTGGAGAGACCTGAAAATAGCTGTGCACCAATGGTCTCCATCCACCCTGACAGACACTTCACCAATCTGAGCTTCATGGAAAAATGGCCAGAGAGAAAACTCTTCTCAGTAACACATGAATGTCAATCATGGTTTTGGCAAAAGGAAACCTAAAGGACTCTCCGACTATGAGAAACAAGGTTCTCTGGTCTGATGAAACCAAGATTGAATGGTTTGGGCTCAGATCTAAGTGTCACATCTTGAGGGAACCAGGCACCAGCTCTCGTTACCTCTGCAATACCATCCCAACAGTGAAGCGTGATAGTAGCAGTACCAGGCTGTGGGGTTATTTTTCAGTGACAGGGTCAAGACAAAGCTGAGTGAAGCAAAGTACAGAGAACTTCTTAATGAAAGTCTGCTCTAAAAGTCTCTGGACCTCAGACTAGGCTGAGAGTTTATTGACCAACAGGGCATTGACCCCCGTCATGAAGCAAAGACAACACAGGAGAGGCTTAGGGAGAACTCTATGAATGTCCTTGAGTGGCCCAACCTGAGCCTGGACTTGAACCCAATCTAACATCTCTGGAGAGAGCTGAAAATAGCTGTCCACTAATGGTTTCCATCCAGCCTGACAGAGTTTTAGAGGATCTGCATTGAAGAATGGCAGACAAATCTCCAAATTCAGATGTGTGAAACTTGTCATATCAAACCAGGGGTGTTGCTAGCTTCTTCACTTTGGGGGCTTAGCCTCAGCTTCCAGACTAGTGGGGAGAGGGGTCCTTCTTGGAGTATCAGAGCTATTAAAATCTATAGGCTCTCTTGCAATATCTGTGTAGTTTATAGGGGATTATAATCTATAAGGCAGTGGTTCTAATACTTGGTTCTGGATAGCCCCTGGTTTTTGTTTCAACAAACTTTTGTGTTTAATTGGACAACCTATAATTAAGTGAGCTGTTATTTCCCAGTTTCTGTTTTGGGGCCAATGTAAAAATTGCAAAAGTAAGTTTAGTATTTTTTATTAAAATACACTAAGCAGTTATATGCGGGTAATGTACTTAAAAAAATTAACAATAAATTTAAATGGTTTTAGCACAAGGCTGCAACATAACAAAGTATGAAAAAGTGAAGGGGTCTTTCAGAATGCACTGTATATAAGATAAAGCATCGGGGTCTGCTGACTGAAATGTAAAGCACAAGATGAACAATTGAAGATCTCACTGATTTATTGGGTGGCAAAGAAGTATGAGTATTGATTCTATAAAATCTTTTGTGATTTGTATTTTTTGCTTAGATATTTGACATACTTTAGGTTAATATAATAAATAAATGCCATCCCATGCAGGTCAAATCCTCGCTTAGTATCTTTCGCTGCTCATGGAAGGCCCTGCAGTGCAATTAAAATACTAACTGATGGACTGGACCAAACCAAAATTAAAGAAATCGACTTACAATCATCAGTCGCGTTTTTCGTCACGATGTGCTACCTTTCTCGTGCACGCGCCGAGTATAAAGCCTGCTCGCCAGTCCGCATCCCAGGTGAGCTCCACGCCATGTTTTAGATTGAGCGGCCACGGTCTGAATAAGGAAAAAAGAATTCAATTAGGCGCTCCGGCTCCACTTTTAAATGTTATCCCTATCGGGTGTTGTTGGCAGCTTTCCTCGTGTTAGAAATAGGAAAATTCAATAATAAAACAAGAAAGAGAGGAAAAAAAAAATCGGGCAACTTTGATCACGCATGCTCCCATAAGGACCGTCCTGAGCGCACGTTTTCGCGCACTTGGAAAGTGTCTGAAAGCAGCCCAAGTGCAGGTAAGAGTTGTGTTTATTTGTTTGTGTGATTGTTGCGTCCTCTGCGCTCCAGAGCAACAAGATCCCCGCAGCCCCGCGAGCCGCACTCCGGTGAGCACCTCGACTGCAAATGGGCGATGGCACGGAGCGAGCGGATCGATCACCTTGCGAAGGTGCGCCGTGCCCCGGGATCAATGGGGAAGTGCGCTGCCCGTCTGCGGACCTGCGGCCGCTGCCCTCAAAAACTTGGGAGGGAAGAGGAGGGAGGGGAAGGAGGTGACGAGGAGGAGGGGGTCAGCCAGATAGGCAGGTGCCCCGGGAAGCTCACGGTGGGCTGCCAACTGAGGGAGGCGGGCAGGCTGCCAGGGAGCGGCTCGCCCACACTTTTGCCGGAACTTTTTTTGACGTGTGATGAGAAAGTGGTGTGTCCGGCCCGAGCCCGAACTGGCACCCGCTTTAATACGAACTGGCACCAGAGGTCCCAGCAACTGCCCCTGCGCGCTGCTCTCACCTGCCCAGCACGGCAAGGTTATTTCAGTGATTTCGAATCTGCGTCAGATTGTTTACGGAAAATCTTAAAACTGGATACTTGCAGCACCTTCGTACACTGTACTGTATGCGCGTATGGCTGCGCGTGCCAGGGTGTAGTGTGCCCTCCCACTACGAATTGCAAGAAGCCCATCTCTTCCTCGGGCAGGTATCGTCCTTATGGAAATGTTATTAACGCAAATTTAGATCCACTGGATGTTTGACCAACATCTCCTTTGCATATGCGGGCAGGGCTTTTTTTTTCCTTTCTCGTGCACAATATCTCATGATTAAATTGGGGCTCGAAAGCACATACACTGTTTTTTGTAATTATTTTAAAATGATGTCGAGCCCTGGGGACAGAACAGGTGTCTCGGGCACTTGAGGGATTTCTGTCACCACTGCCAGCAGCCGCAGCACCACCACTATTCTTTTCCCAAGCCCCAAATATACTTTTTTAGGAGGTCTAGTGTGTGTGGATATGATGGGATGAAGCCGAATAAGGGACACGAGTTGTGTTTTTTTGGGTTTGTGTGGGGTGTGTGTGTGTGTGTTTGGGGTCTTCTGAAAAGTGTTCGCTCAGTTGTTCTCGAGCCGCGAAGCCTCTTAGCGGTCGCGCGTGTCACATCGTGTCTCATATACGCACACGTGGACTTTTACAGGCCGTGTACTTTTGGAATCGCGTGTGCAAATGTAAAGGAAGTGTTTGCCCTCCAACATATTAATTTGTATGTGTTTTTTTTAATACCAACTGGGAATTTAAGTATTTACTTTTTTGTGTTCATTTCCATCTTGGATGTGCATGCACACATTAATAAAATATTTGCACATGAACACATTTAAAGTTATGTTTTACTATTTGTGTTAATTGGAATTACACACTTATGGACGGTGAATGTCTGCTTAGATCTATAGACAAAAGAATTATGTGCCAGTCGTTGTGTCTGTAGGTATACGTTTCACTTTTCTGGTAGGAGTGAATTTTCCTATACACAGTAATTTGTTTTATTCATATTTATATGCACTTGCAGATATTCGCATCAGTGTCCTAATTTTTAATTTTAGTTGTGCGAAATACGTGTGACTGTATAACGTGTATATATTTAAACATAAGTAGGTTTATGACTCGAAATATCTCAGTATACTTTGTACGCTGCTTTTGCTTCCGTGTAAAACATTTTGATTTTGGCAAGCACGCGTGTTATATGAACTTGTACGAATGGGACATCTGTGACCGTTTGACATTATGACATAAATGTGGCTAGGAGACTGGAAAGAACTTTTATGTACATCCTAGAATTTCCCTTCCTTAAAGGACATGCGTACAGTGCAGTACAGTACACGGGCAACTGTGTAGAAAGTCGAGGAGTGGACGTGGGCCAAACGCCAGACTTGACGGGACAGCGGCGCGGCCCGACCCTCTTTGAATAAGACCATTAAGATCATGGGAACGGGCCGCCGGGTTAACTTGAATTGCCCGCGGGCTCGAACCCCTTAAAAAATGAAGAGTCGACAGAAGGACAAGCTGATTTTCCAACTGGGGCGCTCCGGGGAGCAATCGGCAGCCGGCCGGCGAGATCCGCGCGTGGCTCTGCCCGTGTCGTCTTCAGTTGTGGTCTTCTTCCTCTTCTTGCTGTTGTTGTTGCTTTCGTTTGCAGAAACGGCAGCACAAATAAAAAAAGTTTACTTAGGCGCAGAGAACGCGGGGCTCGGCGGCTGCTTATTGTTGAACTTAAGTAATCAAATTTCCTGAGATCGTTTTCCTTCTGTTTAATTTATTAGAGTTATTTATTCTGTGGATGTTAATCTGTTTCTGGTTTCTATGGAGACGTTAAACTGATCTCTTTTCAGAAATGCAAACTCCATATGCACGAAAACGTTTAAAGGGACAATGACCTTTTCTGTCAAGTTCACGTCTTTAATCAGCGAGGCTCGCGGTGCCGTTTTATTACCAGAGCGGGCGACCGCGGCGGCCCGGCCGGCTAGGGCGCACCCGACTGCCTGGCTGCCAGCCGTCTGCCTCGCGCTAACCTGCTCGCCCATATTTCGGGATTTTTCTTAGAGTGCTTCTTTTGCAGCCTGTATTTTTGGTTACTTGAGTTCATTTAATTCGTTTTGACATGTTGTTTTTCTATGGATTTTAAAATTTATGTTTGGTTAATTTGGGGTCTAGAAGTTTTTTTTGGCAGTTCATTTAATTTTTATATGCGGTGCTTTAAGTGTATTTTTCGGATCATTTAATTTATTTTCTCTTGCAATTAATTAGTACCTGACTTATCTATGCGTTAAGTGTATAGTGTAATATCTATCTATCTATCTATCTATCTATCTATCTATCTATCTATCTATCTATCTATCTATCT
>JANRMT010062815.1:40518986-40543199 GCA_026402145.1 Polypterus bichir lapradei
GCAACGAGGGCATAGGTTGAGGTTTTCATGATGTCAGGCTAAAAGCATGCCGATCTGAACTGAATTGCGTTTTGTGCAGGGGGGGTGGGCTTTAAATTAGAACTGACACCCTGACATTGACATTTTATTAGGTGTCTTCAGAGATCTTCAAGTGCACTTCAAGGTATTCGTCTTCATTCACTTCTGGGGTACAGTACTGGGATTCAAATTCAGATTCACAAACTTATAGTGGACAGTTTTTGGGGAGACCTCTCCTAAAGCATAAAATCCCTCGTCTCATTTGCGCCGACCTTTCCTATAGACCCCTAGGCTGCTTCTCACCCTCTATGCTCCATTCCTTCAGGACTGTAGTATATGCAACTCACTCCACGACAAAACACTTGGAGTAGCCGGTGGGATATGGGCGGAGTGTAGTACCCTATCGATGCTATGCAGAAAGTTGTGGGCCGAGAGACGGGGCGGGGGGGATTGTTGCCTGACTGCCTGACCCTAAACATGAAGCATTCTGCTTGCAGTTTTTAGAGGCTACCCCAACAAGGAGTAGTGTAGAAGCTGTCCTGTTGCTCACGCCATAAAGGACCTGCTTCTGAGGGTCTTCGTAATCGAGATGTGGCTGGTTCATGGCTGGACACTGTAGGCTACCACGATACAAATGTCTGGACTCAGGTAGGATCATGGCTGGTGTGGCTTACTCCAAATTAGCACAACTTTCAGTATTCCACTTGTTAACTGTCTCCAGGCTCTCACATTAATTTCTTCCTTTCCAAAACTTTCTAGTAGGTGTGATGGTAATCTTTACCATGCTTTAGTGCTTCTAATGGTAGCTTCTTTAAATGTAATGTCAATCCTGCCGACTACTCCTTTTCCTTTCTATGGTGGCCATATTGTCTCTGTTTTCAGAGTGGCCACATCTCTTCTTCAGACCCATCTCCTGCTACACCAAGATGCCCAGAAAAAGCTATGACAGTGTTATGCATCGTTGACTGTTTCATGTTGTACTTTTTGCCCATCTATCAACTCTCTTTACAACACTTACTCCTCATGGTCTTGGGTACATAAGGGATTCTCTTTCCATTCTCCTACAATGTTAGTTGTTGTGTAGGATCTTGTGTCTTAATTCTCTTTTATGTGGAAGTGAGGCAAGAGGCAGTAAATGGAAACTAACTTTGATAGTTCTGAGTTGTGAATTTTTGAAACTGAGGAAGTTTTTTTTGTGTGTTTCTGTTATAAGCAAAGAAGGAAACCCAAGGGTTATCATGGGAAGTGACCAGGAGATGATCATGAGGAACAGTGAGCATAATCAAAGTTGTGCTGGGGTCAAAACCACAAGACATGAAAATCCAGAATAAAACCAGAAGAACCAAATGGTAGAATATACTTGATTGAATGCTAACTAACATTAAGAATGGTTTTCAAAAAATTTTTAATGCAGCGAGGGATGCTGACACACTGATGTTGTTTTCTTTAAATCGGAGGGCCACCCACGACAATAAAACTAACAATTCAACAACTTAACTTCAATAATTCAAAAACAATTAGACCCTGCAAAATGAATATAAGATTGGGTCTCCATATCTCTACAAATGTAAAATCCCAACAGTTTTCTCCATTGTTTTTTTTTAACTTTATAGTTTTTGTGTTAATATTACTGCTTTGCCATCTTAGATGTTTCACTTCTGTGACTGTGGACGTTTAATGATGTTTTCGGATGCCTGCAATTGTATTGCTTGTAGCATTGGCATCCATTGCTAGCCATGTAATTGGTTGTGACCACAAGGGGGCGCCACTGAGCCCCAAAACCTTCAACACACGGACACCTCTACAAGTTCAGATGCAAATAAAGGTTTATTTTAACCAACCTCGGTGCACAGAGTGCACAAATACAATTCGTCTTTCTCCAGTTCTCTTCCTTTCCTTCCTTTTTTCTCTGTCCAATCAAGTGTTGTCCCTTTGACTTGCCTGGAGACCGTGGAGCACTTCCGGTTTTATGAGACTGCCGGTTGGAGGTACTACTGGGTCAGATGGAGGTTCCCTGAAGTGGGGCTGATTTGTCCCTGTAGCTTCCCCTAACAGCACTGTTGGGGCACCACAGGGCTGCGCTACTGGACTACAATTCCCAGCAAGCCCTGCAGGCATCTAAGTCAGCACCATAGTCCAGGAGTACTGCCACCTGCTGTGTCAGGGGAGTAAATAGTCCATGTAAGTTGCCCTCTGTCCTTCCACTAAACTGGCCTCTGACCAGGTAAATGATGTCGAACCATCTTGTCTGGTGTCCATTACACGGACGTTGTCACAATGCATGATATCATCACTAGTAGACCATATAACATGGTGACACAGTATTATTTGTAATTTCAGTGTTGGGGTTCTTTCAAAAACTTCTAAACTTGACCTAGGGTTATTTAGGGATTGCTAAAGATGCAACCAGAAGAAGAGTTGTTAAAGCAGGCAAAAGATCGAAACTAGACGACTGAGAGACTAACTCTGTCAGAACCCAAGAACGGCAATCAAAGACAAAAGCAATAAGTCAGGAGTCTTAATGTCAAACAACGAAATGAAGAAATGAAAGGCAAGGCTTTATTTAGAATATGTCAAACTTAGACAATTACAGTTCTGTTGCACTGAAACTTATACTGCCAAAGAAAAGATGTGGTGCATGTAACAACCCGGACCACTCTACTGACTGCCAGTGCAAAGCATTTATCCGTGAGGCCCAATGCCGGCAACCAGAAGAAAACAATACTAATGATGGATTGTTTGAAAATAACAAATAAATCATCATAAGGGAAAATTTTATGAAATAAGGGCCAGAGTTGTGATAGGGATAATCAACCCAGATTAGTTGCAGGAAATTGTGGCTTCTTTTTAGGATGAGGATATGTCTCCTTCTTCTTGCTTTGGTCACCCTGTTTTCTGTTCTTGAGGTTTATGATCTCTAGCCTGCTCCCAGCTATAAGTCTTTGCCCAATAGTACTTTCCATCTCAGCTCTATAAATTGTCATTCTGAACACCAGTGAACCCTTGGATGCTCTCAGCATTGACAGCATCAGACCTGGTCTGTCAATATACGAAGGCATTCACTAGGGTCTCAGGATCTTCATGTCTTTATTTTTCATCACGTAGATCTTCCCATGTTTCCCAGCTCCATAGAAGTGAGTGAGACAAATAAGGCCTTCTGACGCTGAGCTGTGCACTCAGATTTGTGCCATCCACTCCCTGTCAGTGTCTACTCGAATCTCAGCATTCTGCCTGAAGTCTCTGAACGTGACAGTTGTAATCATTCGGCCTGGGACACTTTGTCGTCTCATTCATTCATATTTTTCCTTCTCTGATGTACTGCCCTGTTTCTTTTCCGCCCATAAATTATCAAACCTTCTTATTCCAGTTCAGTGTCAGCTGTCTTGGTGCAAAGCAGGAATTGGTCACGGACTGGGAAAATTTATATATATCCAAGGATTAAATTGGGAAGCCATCCACAACATTTCGCTTTCAATTTAGATGTGGTCAAAAGGAAAATTTTACTGCGGTCTCTCAAAAGGATCGTTGCCAAATACATTAGGGCTCTAGCAGTGGAGGAAGAAGCATGGCTGACTTTATAGGTTTACATTCTGTTGTCTGCCTGCCCAAAGCCCTTTCTGGTGTCAATGTCATATGAACTTGTCTCATCATCTTAATATTTTGATTATGACAGCTTCTATATAAAATAAAGAAATTGATCAACAAGAAGAGAAGCCTTTTAGATGTCGGCATTCTGAGCAGCTTCCTAATGCAGCATAATGGTGCCCATACTGTGTGCTTAAACAACGATGGCACTTATGCTAATAGAGCTGTGTCTCGGGTGACACTGGTAATCTGAGTCGTGTGGGGGAACAATATTGATGACACGTCGTTCTTCATCAGTGTGCAATTATGCATTCTCAGTGATACGTTCAGGACGGAAGAAAGTGAGAAAGCACAAAATGAGTCCTCCTCCTTTAGAGTATTGAAACAACGATGATGATGATTGACAACACAGGTAGGTTGGAGAGCTTAATCAGCAGGGTGAGGAACAAATGACCGTGTTTCAAATTATATGAGCATGCAGCTGATAGAGCTGATAAAGAACATTAGAAAGATTTTGATTAGAATAGGCCATTTAGGCCAACAAAGCGCTCTAGTCCTATCCACCTAATTCCTCCAAAATGACTATTAAGTTGTGATTCGAAGGTATATCTAAGCATGGAGGGTCGTGCAGAAAGCTGGGGTAGATGTTCTTTATTATTAAGGTATGAAGAGACGATGACACAAGAACAGAGGAGGATAATCAGAGCGTGTAGGCCGTGATGATGAGATGATCGAAATAGGAAGAGTCATATGGATTAAAGTTAATGTACTGTACTGACCGTTTGTTGAAGATGGAGAAGAGGCTGAATGGCCTGTTTATGGCAGTGGTTCTCAACCTGTGGGGCAGGCCCCCCTTGGGGAGGGTGCGAAGTAAAAAAAAGGGGGGCGCGAAGATGTGAAAAAATGAAAACAAGAATCAAAAATATGAAAAAAACATCTGTTGAAACCTGAACAAATTAACTTAAACTACATTCTGATACTAGAACAATAAATATAGAGTTAGATAAATGTCGATAAAAGTTAAGTAGGTATAATAAAATACGCATCTACATTTCAAAAAAATGTTAGGGAGGGCGCGATTAAAACTGTTATGAAAACTCGGGTTGCAAATACTTAAAGGTTGAGAAACGCTGGTTTACGGCAAAATTCTTCTAATGAATACATATATTTGAGGTAAGGTAGTCATCCTCACTAAATATGGTGACAGGTAATGATGACATGTCACATGTTGATTAGGACATGCAAGTAAAAATTTCACTGGACTCTGTAAGCATGACAGTAATGTCCCTAGGAGCCTATGAGTGGAAGAAGCTTGAAAACCATTGGTGGCCAAGGATGAAATGATAGCACCCCTGACTGTGTGAGTGACTGGCATGTGATATGACACAGTGACGCTCATGGGTCAGGTGATTTTTCTTCCTCTTTGTCCATCTAGTGTCCTTATTGAAGGCACCCTCCATCTTTCTATTATCTCTTATAAATTAAGTAACCAATTTTCTATTTGGTGGTTAGTGGAAGTGCCAAATGAGGTACATTATTTGCATTGGGAGGGAGCATCAGTTACGACACTACGGCCATGTGGCATGATTCCCCAAGGGTAATCCGGATCACAGATCGTCATTGTTGAGGACCCGAGTGGCTGGACCAGGCCAACGGGATGCCCATGTAACAACTGGTTGCAGCAGATAGATGGTCATTTCTGGAAAGTGGGACTGAACCGCATGTCAGCCTGGGGGGTTGCCAACCAGGAAAACCGAGCTGTTTTCTCATGTGGTGGGTGCGGCAACAAACTGTACCAGTGCTCCCCAACCTGACCTAACCTGACCTGACCTGACCTGGAAAGTTTGCTTGGCAGGATACTTTACCATGAAGTACGATGGTTCCATAAGGTAGCCTGTCCCTTATAGGCTTGTCGTCAGCTTTTTGAAGTGCTGCTTAAGAGCAGAGGGCATTTTTTTTAGACTTGTGCCAAACTGAGTGGTTTTCCAGGTATCGCACGACACTGCACACCTTCTTGGCTCATGTTGCTCAATTCTAACCTCAGCCCTTCTCCTCAGTCTTCAAGAACACGGTACACAGTGTCGTCTCCTAGCAATGGCGGCTCCTTGTGCAGCTGTCACTCCTAATATCTTATCTGGTGCACAAAGTGAGATAAGGTGCAAATATAAAAGGCAAGTTAACATAAGGTGAGGCCTAGGAGTCTATGCCAGTGTGTTCCTTCAGTTCTCTGCTTCAGGCCTTGCAGGTCTTCTCAAGTAGATGGCGCTACTCAGTTTCGGGCAGGTGGACAATGCATGTGGAGTCCATGCCGCTCTGCCCTTTCAGGTATGCTTACAAAAGTCATGCTGGCATGTGTTAGTAGATGAAATGTGTTGGCTTTGTGGCACTTAGGTCCCGCACAAAAATGCACCTAATGGCTGTAAGAGAGAGAGAGAGAGAGACATGCATGCCATCTGCCCCATGAGACAAGGCTTTAGGAGTCCATGACTGTCTCTATCAGACATTAAAACACTAGAAAGTGTTTGAATGAAAAGTCCATTCAGCCCAAAAAGCTCACCCATCCTATTCTCCTAATTCCTCGAAAAATAACATCAAGTCGAGTTTTGAAGATCCATAAAGTCCTGCTTTTTACCACACTAGCTGGTCACTTATTCCATGTATAATTTGGTTTTTCTATGCGAAAGCGTGGAGCCTCTGCTGCTTTCTGATCAGATGTCTTGAACCCACACCACTTTACACTTATGGAGACCATGCTGCTATGCTCTAGTGCATGAAATGTGTGAAGTCCAGGCCATTCTCTTCTAGTAGATTACAAGTTTTTGGTGCGAGTGGTAGGGTGTTGTACCACGTTAACCATTATGGATACAATGAGAAGTCAAACAAAATGATAATTTTATTGGCTAACTGAACAGATTACAATATGCAAGCTTTTGAGGTGAATCAGGCTCCTTCTTCAGGCAGTTTGGGTGCTAGAATTCTCTGCTCCTATTGGTTATACTTCATGTCAGTCATTCTCAGTATGTGATTATGCTATTAGGATCTTTAGGCCACAGTTCAAGAGTGAGCCTAAGTGAGAGAAGTGAGAGAGTGCTGCCTGTCCCAGCAGGTGAGACCTATGGAGTCCTCCCCTCTCAGAGCCCTCATCATCACATGATGTTGGACACTATGTCACTCTGCACCTATGGATGACACGAGTGGAGTCCCCAGTAGATGAGACACGTTTATCCAAGGTTGATCTGCTATGTGTGGAACTTGGGCTGCTCTGCACCAGTGAAGAAGACTTGTGGAGCCAAGGCCACTCTATAAAAGTAGATCAGTAAGTCAGCCATCTTGAATTCACATCATTTTACACTTGTGGAGGTTACACCTCCCTGCTTTAGTGCATGACATACTGTATGTCCTCCATTATATTAGAAGTATGGATCCCAGGATTCTTTGCTCCTGTTGATTATACTTCACATTGGTCATTCTCAGTTTCTGATTATGCTATTAGGATCTTTAGGCCAATGGTCAAGAGTGTGTACTAGTGAGCTGCAGTGAGAGAAGTGAGACAGTGCTGTCTGTCCTAGCAGCCGAGGCGTATGAAGTCCATGTTACCCTTCTTCATCAGCAAGTGGGGATGAGGAGTCCATGTTACTCTCCACCAGTGGACTGGACATGTGGTGTTCAGGCTGCTTTCTTCTAGCTCAAGAATAGCCCACTATGGTGTCCAACCTGCCTCCCTTCAGTTGAAACCTAGGGAGGCCATGCCACCGTCCACCAGTAAATAAGTAGTGAAGCCAAAGCCATCCTGTGCTCATAACTGAGGTGTGTAGTGCCCAGGCTGCTCTCTTCCTGTAGACTGGAAACTTAAAGCCCATTGTGCCACGCGCCAGTAGATAACACGTATGGAGCTCAGGGGATAAGACCTGTGGGCACCATGCCACTTCCACTAATCATTCAGAACTTGTGTTCAATGTGCTCTGCTGCTGTCGGTTGTGCCACCTTTAGGCCAAGTCAGTCTTATGCTGAGATCCAGGACGTCATAGTTTAAGAGTTTGTACCATCATACTCCAGTGATATAGGTGCATGTGTGCCATCTGCCCATTGAGTTCTCTCCATCAGCTTGTGCAGCCTGGGCTGCTCTTCTCCAGTCAGTAAGATGGGAAGCACCTGAATAGTGATATTTAGAGTCCTTGAAGCTAAATGAGATAGCGATGTCCTCCATTGGGTGAGACTTTCAGAACAAATGGCAGTCACAGAATGTGCCCTGTCTCTGAAGATATAGATGGCAGCACCCTGACCACAGAATTGAATTACCGTTGAATGTGGAAGGCAGTGGCGTGTCTCCTAAGCTCTGTTGTACCAGTGGGCCCTGGAGATACAGCACTTCACATATCCTGTGCCCCAGAGGCTGTAGGTCATGGTGCCCTTGCCAATTTCCCCAGTGAGTGAAGTTTTAAAAGCCTGTGCCAGCTGGCTCTAGTGGATGGTATGTGTGTTCTGCCCATGCCAGGGGGGTTTTTGCTCTTTTCCTTTATGAGAATGGTGACATCTCACAGTCCTATGCATTATGAATGTGAAAGCCCAGAAGTGGCGCTGATCGCCGTCTTCACACCGCCGCCTTTGTATTCATCATCGGCGTTTTGTAAAGTAACAGCAAGTTGTGTAAGAGGGCTGGATGTGGACGATGAATAATTCAGTAAATATGCTATTGTTGATGCTGGGAAATGTTTGAAGTTAAAATCGTCTATTCCCTAATTCATTAAAATTCATTAGAAATCACATATGCCGATGTTTTAATAACAGGAAGCAGGCGTCTTTCATCAGGGGCACAGAAGTGAGATGAGAAGCCCTTCTTGTGGCTTTTCTCCCTTACCGCTGCCCAGTGATACCCACATGTGTGTCCTGTCAAAGGCTGCTATTTTATTTTTCCTGACAGCATGTGCCCAGCCCCCTGGATATTATTCTGTCTAAGCTGAGGCGGGTGCCTCTTTTTTTACTCATCTTAAGACTGGCATCCTGTGGTACTACCTGAAATATGCCACATAATTAATTCAACCTCCTTCCGGCCTGCTCTGGAATCTGCTATCATTACTGTTTGCACCAGTCAAATCTAAACTATGCCACATGTTGTATGCCCAACTTGCCAACCTGGGCTCGTGCTGACATTGCCTGCTGTGAATCACTGCCAAGCCTCTCTGGATCAGCCACAATGCCCTGCCATCCCTCCTGTGTTCTCATGGCCTATCATGGCCCCTTCTATCAGACCCTTCACAGCAGACGTCCCATTCCAGTTGTGGCTTTGTCACCACTGTGGCCAGGGACGTGTCTAATTAAGAAGGGCAAAAGAAGTGACAAAGCCGAGCCACCGCCCTGCCAAGTAAGAGCTACAGTTATGTCAGTCTGAGTGTTATATGCAGTGTAAACTCTTATCTGAGTCAGCCTTACTCTAGAGCAGTTCTATTAGTTATTAGTGTTTATTTGATAAATGCCGTCCCATAGATAATATCAGCACATCAATTATGATCTTAGTGCCTTTCAATAATGGGATTATAGATAGTGTCTGGTGCCATTATGCAGAATAATTCTAACAGCGAACCAATTTTTATTATTTATGCCAGTTTTCAGTACTGAAGCATATTATTAGCATTCATCCAGTAGTCTTTATTTTGTACTGTATAGCGCCTTTCAGTATTGCATCTGTCGACCCACAGCCGGTTAGTACATCAGTTTGTATTTTACATAAATGCTTTTCCATAATATGACTTTAAATAATTATATTTCGTAAATCTTTACTTTATATAGTGCTTTACCATTAAGCAATTACAGTATATCAGTCAACTGGCCTTTGTTTTATATAGATTAGTTATAATAATAAATTCTTATTTTATATAGTGCCTTTAAATATTGCAACTATAGGCATACTATTTAATAAACCTTTATTGTTAATGTTGCCTGGCACTGGAGCACTTTATTATTCATATTATTCCTCCAATCTTTACTTTATATAGTGCCTTTCAGTACTGCATCTCTGTATGTTATTCCATCAATCTTTATTTTATGTCTTATGCCTTTCAATAAATGAATTATATCAGTATTTTACAATATTGTATATTTCTGTAGAGCATTTCAGTACTGCAGCTGTACACATCTTAGTCTATCAGTGTTTGTTTTACATACATGCTTTTTAATAATGCATCCTTAAATAGCAATATTTCATAAGTCTTTCTTTTTATGGTTCTTTTTCTTTGAGTGATTATACTAGTCAACTAGCCTTTTTAAACAATAGAATTGTAATAGACATTCAATTATTACTTCATATAGTGCCTGTCAATGCTGCAACTATAGGTATACTAGTCCATACACCTTTATGTTATATGTTGCCTTTCACTAAAATAATTATGTCAGTCAGCCAGCCAATGTTTACTTTGTACAGCGCCTTTCAGTACTGCAGCCATCCTCTACATAAGTTAGTCTGTAAATCTTGATTTTATGTAATTGATTTTCAATAACTTAACTATAAATAATCCATCAACTTATCCCATCCATTCATTTTCTGAACCCACTCATCCAGAGCACAAAAGCCTACCCAGCCTGAATCAGGCACAAGACAGGAACAACACTTGGACTTGGTGCCTGGCATCACTGGGTGAACACACACCTCAGGGGCTTCATTTAGCGTTGCCCACCCGTCTGAGCAGCAAGTCTTGACTTTGTATAGTGCTTTACAATTGAGCAACTGTTGTAGTAACTGTTCATGTGGAACAATTATAATGGACCATCAATTATTATTTAATGAACTTATTGGCGCACGTCAGTGCTGCAATATAGGCATACTGGTTTATAAATTTTTATTTTGTATGATGACGTTCGCTAGAGCATTCAGCCAACATTTTCTATATGTAGTGCCTTTCAGCACAGTGTCTATATATCATTCCATCAGTCTTTATTTTACATAATGCCTTCCAATACATTTATTTTATTGGTCAATATTTACTTTAGACTTTGTCTTTCAGCACTGCAGATATGCATATGTTAGTTTGACAGTCTTTAATTTATATGAAGGATTTTCAGTAAGGTGACTATAAATAATCACATTTCATAAATCTATTGTGCAATGTTAATGCACAATTGGTCTTTATTTTGCATATAACAATTAGAATAGACAATAAATTATTTTATATAGTGCCCCTTAATATTTAAGATTACAAGTATACTTGTTTATAACATTTATAATAGATAATTTATATAGTGTTTTTTAAAGCTGCAAGATTACAGATATACTTGTCTATAAACTTTTATAATAGATAATTATTATTTTATATTATGCCTTCTAATACTGCACATTTACTGCAAAGGTATACTCATCTATAAACTTTTATAATAAATTATTATTATTTCATATAGTACCTTTTAAAGTTGCAAATTTACAAGTGTACTTGTCTATACACTTTTATACTAGATAATCAATTATTATTTAATATAGTGCCTTTTAATGCTGCAAGTTTCAGGTATACTTGTCTATAAACTTTTAGAATAGATAATTATTATTTTATATAGTGCCTTTTAATGCTGCAAGTTTACAGGTATACTTGTCTATAAACTTTTATAATAGATAATCAATTATTATTTTATATAGTGCCTTTTAATGCTGCAAGTTTACAGGTATGCTTGTGTATAAACATTTATTTTAGTTATTGCCTTTCATTAGTGAAATTATGTCATTCAGTCAGGCTTTACTTTATATCGTGCCTTTCAGTGCTGTAGCTATGCCTATTTTATTTTACCAGTCCTTATTTGATATAGTGCCTTTCAATAAAGTAGTTATATTTAGTCACCCTTTAATTTATATAATGCCTTTCAGTACTGCAGCTGTACATATTTTAGTCCATCAATCAGTATTTAATATTGTGCCTTTCAATAAAGCAATTATATTTAGCCAAAATTTTAATTTATATTGTGCCACAGTCAATCCATTACTGTTTTACATAAATTAGGATTACTTCATCTTTGAATTTATGAGCTCCTTTTGCATTGCATAGGAAGCCTCACAGGGGTGCCACTGCCTCACTAATTCACACTCCTGCCGGGTGCCTTTCATATCTTTTGGGTGTGCAAGCGAAGTGGAGTAACCACCCAAATTATGACAGAGAGAACAAGCAGACTTCACATCGATGGGGTCCACGTGAGAAGTTAACCTTCTTGTTTAGAGCTAACAAGACTAATTGCTGTGCCACCGTGCCCCTGCATTGCTGCCCCACCCCGGCCCAGTGCTTAAACTCGACGGTGTTTGCATATAAAAGTGCCTGATATAACTAGACACGTAATCCCCCCCGTACCCACACCCCCAGCGGTCCCTTTTGGTTTGCCGGGCTGTGCCCCTCGTGCTTTTTTTATTTTTTTATGCGCTAGGAAGATGATGCAGGGCGTAATTAATATGTTACGGATGTCACTGCTGGAACGGCACGTGAATTCATTTGAATGCCCGCGCCCAGGGGTAATATAATGGGACGGCACGTTTACATGGGGGTCCTGGTGGGAAGAGAGTGCCAGCAGCTAATGAAATTTCCTAATAAACGCAGCAGTGAAACACTTTATGAGTCTGTCCCAGTGCTGTGTTTACTTAACGCTATCTATTGTGCTTTTAAACTCCGCGAGAATGGCAGCGCCACTGACTTTTCCCCTCCTGTAGGCTGGGTGCAGATTGCTTTTTTTTAAATATTTGTGCAGGGTGGAGAGTTAACCTTAAAAAAAAAAAAATAGGGTGTGACCGGGCATGTTTTTCTATGTACAGTTTGGATGCTCTGTCAATACCATGGTGTGTTACAAAATGAAAAAAAAAAAGAAAAAGAAAAAGAAAATCATCAGGACCTGCACATGTGGCATTGGTGGCACTGGAGCAATCATAGGCCAGCTTTATTGATCCAGAACCAGGAGTGCCACTGTCTGATTCATGTGTCTCCTTCACAGTCTCCGCCGATGATATATGAAACATGTGCCCTCATGCCCATGCCTTGTATATAAATCCATGCCAGCAATGGGGACCACCAGGTGAGGCTTATCTCAATCTATAAAGAGACCCCCCAGAAGAAAACCACTGAGGTCAAGATGAGGAATTGCTGAATTGTCAGATTGTGCCAGTTTGGCTGGCATCCAGATAGGCATTCACCTCTGGCAGTAGGCAGCCGGTGGAGAGTCTAATGGCAAAGTACTAATGTCTGAACCACAAGGTGACAGGCTGGGTCCTCACCTCGGGCGCATCAGGGTGCCTGAGGCCTTGTGAAGCGGGCACAAAGTGCAAAGCGTGCACATAGTCAGCCGCTGAAACACATTCATACTTGTTGTGGCCCCTTTGATTGGCACGTTGATATCCCACTAAACAGTAGGTGACAGTTTTTGGCCAGTGTGACATACCTAACAATGTCACAGCAGAGAAAGTGAGACTCAGCTGAAGGACGAAGAGTTGCGCCAGACTTTAGGAGGCTTGTCAGAAGCATCGTTTGATATTCCTGTGAGTGGGTGACCTACATGATGAAGATGTGCACTTTGATGACCAGTCGCATCATATTCACCCCTTTGTTTGTCATTCTGGCACCCACCTAACCAACCACTCCACAAAACTCATCCTTTGGGACACGTGGCACCGCGTTTGCATTGCTGCCTTGTTAGAAAATGTTCCACTTGCAGCCACGTATGGGGACGTGCCTCTATCTTTGATGTCATTGTCACCATGTGGCCCTCGTGTCCAGCACGGCCGAGTCAAGCATAAACCAGCCTTCTTGTGCTGCTCCATGGATGGACTCGTCGTGCCAGTGTATGGGACACTGTATTCAGCTGTGGACCCCAATTAATAATAATAATAATACTTTATTAAATTCATATGGTGCTTTTTTAACCAACTTAAAGTGCTTCACACAGACAGTGGGGAGCCTCTTCAACCACCACCAATGTGCTGCATCCACCTGGATGATGCGACAGCAGCCATTTTATGTGCCAGTGCGCTCAACACCCATTAGCTGTTAGCTGGTCAAGGGGTGAGAGATAGTTAGCCAGTAATGGACAGGAGAAGATTAAGGGGGCCAGAATGGACTAAAGGTCGTGATGAGCAATTTAGCCAGGGCATCGGGAAGCACATTCATTTTTCTGAAAAGTGCCCAGGAATCTTTCATGACCACAATGGTTGCCCTGCAGACCTGCAGACCTGCGACTGACTGGTGCTCCCCAGACACACACAAACTTTTCATCAAACTCATGCCGAGGTCACAGCAGGGCACACCAGGGCACGGGCTGAGAGACTGTTGCCTACATTTAGTCTGTGGTGCAGTCAAGATATGGGTGGGCAGCATGCTGGTCTCCTGCCAGACTGCTCCTGTGGTCTCCAGGCCAGGTGGGTTACAGACTACATGTGTGTCATGCATGTAGATGAGTGTGTGCAGCTTATTTGTGTATGCGTGTGTGTCTGTGTGGAGTGCGTATAGACATATTTGTCTCTTCTGTGTGTTGGTGTTTATGGAGGCACACACATTGAAGAACTGAGAGTATGTGAGTGTGTGCCTGCAGACAAGGCCATTCACATTTGCAGCACGATGAGTTGTTGAGTTTTCTGTGTTTGTGTGAGTGTGAACACAAACAGACACGCTGGGTTGTTTTTGTGTCTGTGGTATGTGTTTGTGCAGATGGGCATGCTTGCATGTGTGTCTGTGGTGCCTTATAGTACGTGGTGTTCAGTACTTATTGGCCCAATGTCATGGTACAGCACATTGCAGCTAAATGTTTTCTTTATTTAAAATGTGAATGCTGAAGAAACATTGTCTTTGGTGCCAACATTGTAATTTGTATTAATCTTTAAGTGTTGGCCTGTGCTAGAAAAATGAGAGAGAGAAAGAGAGGGGACAGGCCACACCCCTGGAGAAATAGACAGAGAGTAGCCACACCCCTTTAAAAGCATTGGGGGAGGAGAGAGAGAGAGATAGACAGGCAGGCCAAGGCAGAGGGAAGGAGAAATAGAACAAATGGGGGGGGGGGGGGGAACCCCCCTTGAAATGGATACAGAGAGGCCACTCCCCTTGAAAGAGAGAGAGAAGGGATATACCACTTGAAAGAGAGAGAGAAGGGATATACCACTTGAAAGAGAGAGAGCGGTCACAGCTCCTTGAAAGGGAGAGGCCACACCCCCCGTGAACCAAAGAGAGAGGGAGAGACAGACCCTTGAAAGCAAGAAAAAGAGAGAGAGGGAGAGCGGTGGCATCCCTCAATAGGGTGAGAGAGAGGTCACAACCTTTAAGAGAGAGAGAGCGAAAGAGAGAGAGAGAGAGAGATAGCAGAACACACATACTGCACTCGAAAGGGTGAAATATGCCACACTCCCTTGAGACACAGAGAATGTGTGAGAGAAAGAGAAAGAGAAAGAGAGAGATCACACCCCCTTGAAAAGTAAAGAGAGAGGCCACACCTCCTTGAGAAACATGACAGAAACAGGCCACACCCACTTGAATGGGAAGAGATAGGCTACACCCCCTTGAGATATATAGGGAGAGAGAGTTCACACCCCACTGAAAGGCACAGAGGGAGGCCACACCCCTTTGAGAATGCCACAGACTACTGTTGTATCTTCTCGAAGGAGCAGCTCAGTATAACTGTAGTGACCAGAAGGTAAACTTAGTCTTCTGCTAAAGAACCTGCCTGTCTCTAGGAGGAGATTTAGAAAGTTTATCCAACCGAGAGATAACGTGCAATGAAACCTGTGACCTTACTCATGCGACTGTTATATTTTTTGGATTTTGTTTCTTTTTCTTGGCCGCTTAGTGTGATTTTTTTTGTTTCTCTTTCCTGGGTAGTTTTTCCCGTCGTTAGGTGGTCGTGTCTCCTTGCTTCTATCCAGCGACAGGTTTAAATAGACCCCCATTTTATAGTGTCTTATCTGAACTGTAGATAATAAAACTTCTCTGAGAAATTCTTGATTTTGAATTTATCTGTTAGGTTCCAGATTTTTTTTTCTTCACTGTCCTGAGCTTGATTTTAATCCAGCTCTTTTGATTTATCATTTCAGTTCTTTTTGTTCTCCTGGTTTTGACCATTATCTGTTTTGTGACTCTCCTGGTTTGCCCTTTAAATCTTTTGTTGGTTCGCCAGCATTACATTGACAATTGCAGATAACAACAGAACAAGATGAACACGGAACAAAATAATCTTTGTTATGATCAAAATGCTTGGAAAAGTTCAAAAGCAGAATTTATACAAAAAAACAAAACATAAAATAACTCATAATGCATATATAAAAAATGTGTTAATTACTACATATCTCTGCGGTGGGCTGGCGCCCTGCCCGGGGTTTGTTTCCTGCCTTGCGCCCTGTGTTGGCTGGGATTGGCTCCAGCAGACCCCTGTGACCCTGTAGTTAGGATGGGTGCTACATATCTAAACTCAAAATGCTAACCAGAAATCTTAGTCAAAAAAAAAATCAAAGCAGAAAGTTTGAAGCTGGAGTTTGTTTCTAGTATACCACACACTATACACACACACAGGATTGGTTTTCTTATCCTCCGTAAACTCAGATAATCAGGAAGTGCACTTAGCTGATGTCATGGGCCGTGCAGTCCGGTGATCCATGGGTAGCAAAACCATATTAACCATAAACAAACATGGCGATAACCAAAATAAACAATAATGGCTTCACAGTAAAACAGAAACTACTTTGAAATATTTTTAACATTTTAAAATACACTTTTGTTAATTATGGAAATAAAAGAAATAAATTTGTTCTGAATCAGACCGCTTTATTGTGAGGAACACAAGACAGAGAACAGAAAAAATTAACCATAACAGTGCACAATTGTCCCCTAATGAATTAGCAGGAAATCTGCCGAAGTGTGGGCATGTGCCAGGAAAGTAAAAGGGAGGAGACATAACATACCCCTTCAGAGAGAGAGAGAGAGAGCGAGACAGACAGATATTTAGGCCACACCTTCTGGAAAGGGAAAGAGGTCATGCCCCTTTAAAAACAACTAGACATGCTATACCCCCTTAAAGAAAGAGAGTGTTTGACTACAGCCCCTTGAAAGGGAGGGCACAGACCCCAAAAGCAGGCAGGACAGGCCACACCCTCTTGAGAGGGATAGAGTGAAAGAGGGAGAGAGATTTAGGCCACACCCCTTTGAAAGGGGGTGGGAAAGCCCACAACTCCTTGAATGTGAGAAAGGCCACACCTCCTTATAAAGCAAGCGAGACATGTTATGTCCCCCTTGAAAGAAAGAGTGTCAGACCACACCTCCTTAAAATATTGAGATGCCAAAACCCCTTGAAAGAGAGAGGTGGAGAGGGAGAGAGTCAGACCACACCCATTAAAAATGAGAAAGCTCACACCCCCTTGAAAGTGAGACCGGCAACATCCCCTTGAAAGAGTGACATAGACCTAAAGGCATTGAAAGTCTGTCAGAGCCCATTCCTTAATGACCACAACAGCTCTCTGAGGTGTCTTTGGTCAGCTAGTGTGTGCTGCCACTGATGGGGATGTTAGACATCACAGAGGGTTTACTACTCACTGGTGGCACCTTATCTGTTTTCAGGCTGGCATTCTCTGTGTTTCCAAGTGTAAGGATTTCCTCTGACAGGTTCATTTGAGTGATTAGTCTAAAATGGCCCCAGTGTGTGTCTGAATATGCCAAGCAATAGACTTTCGTCCCATTCCAATTATTAATTTTTGTCTTCTGTCCAATGATACTGCGACCATGTAATGGAGTGAGCACATTCAGCATATGGATGATGAGTGATCTTCAGCTGTTAGTGGCACAATGCTGGAATGTGGGGTGACAGTCAAACTGTAACTCCTGGGATGTCAGCCACCCCTTTAGAGCCAACCTGGAACATCAGAGGTGAGCCAGTCTACACATGAAATGGGCACTGACATCTTGAATCCAACACAGCCTGGCAGCGGTAAGCACATGTGATGGGCTCCTCAGCACTGAGGCTGGCAGTTTACACAAATTACATCGAAGGAAGGCAGAACTGCTCTTTTTTTTATTATTCTCTACGCCTACCCGTAACAGATTTATGGTTCAGGTACGCCAGCGAGGAGGTCTTGACGCCTTGTTATTTCTACCACTTCCTCTTTAAACACCTGAAGCAAATAAATTACAGGCTGTCGAGTGCCGCTGAAATTGCCACTAAATATTCTTAAATATTTTAACAAGTTACTTGTAAATGTGCTTGAAATGTTGTCGGCAAGAGAGGAGGCGCAACTTTGACTTATTAGAGGTAATAAAATGCAGCTGATCTCCTTGGGACAGGCCCATCTGGTTTGTCCTGCTAGCTTGCTTGGCACCTCTCAGACTCTCCTTTGAAAATCTCCAGGGTGCCAGGTACCAGCCTGAAGAGAGACTCTATGAGAAGATCTAAGAGATAAGACCACTTTTCTCCTCCCTTCACCCTTGAGGTGCTGTTGGTATACTCATTACAGACAAAGCCTGCTTCTCTTTTGCCAAGTCTTCTACCCACATCATGCAAGACTAAAGGGGGCTTGTGCCACTATTGGGGTCAGTTAGGAAATGGTAGAGAGCAATAAGAAGCATTGCATGACAGCAGACAGACCCTGGACAGTGCCCAGTGTGTTAATATTACAGATGATCAGCATCATAAATGCACTATATATGTACTGTAATTGTATCCGTATATTATATAAATAAAGACCCAGCAGGTTAGGTGACCCCTTAGGGGGTCTTAACTTACAATGTACAGTGATATAATTTACTTGGCATAGCCAGCAGGTTCACACGGCACTTCACTTGAATTTCACTCATCTTTGCTCAGGGATACACTTGAAGATGGCCTGACCGGAAGAGTGACCTTTCAAGCAATCAAAGTGGCGTCTGTCAACAGATCTAAACTCCATTGAAACGTTCGTCGCACCAACACCATATGTTTAGCATTGTGCAATTTGCATTTGGACATTAAAGCCGTGACGGTCACATATGGCAAGTTTGTAATTCTAGTTTATTAAAAGAGGCTTTAACCTGATGTAGTGATCTGTGACGAAAAGTATCCAAAAAAAATGATACAGTGATGGCAGTCAAGTGAGGGGCAGGAGGAGGCCCCACAAATCTTCTGGACAGAGTTATAGAAAGAGGAAAAAAGAATAAAGCTGAATTAGTGGAGACAGTATGGAGACCAAAATGCATATATGTACACTAACATCCATACCTCCATCAATTTCCTAATCTGCTTATCCAGAGCAGGGTCATCGGGAAGCTGGAGCCTATCTTAGTAAGCAGGGGGCACAAGGCAGGAGCAAAACCTGGACAGGGCACCAGTCCACCACAGGGTGAGCACACAGACAACATGGGCCAGTGCAACCTAACCTGCTGTCATAATATAATATATAATATAATATAATATAATATAATATAATATAATATAATATCTATGCTAATAAAAGGCAAAGCCCTCACTGACTGACTGACTCACTGACTGACTCATCACTAATTCTCCCACTTCCCGTGTACGTAGAAGGCTGAAATTTGGCAGGCTTATTCCTTACAGTTTACTTACAAAGGTTAATCAGGTTTCATTTCAAAATTCTACGCGTAACGGTCATAACTGGAACCTACTTATGTACATATATTAGGCCATAGCCTGCAGCTTGGTCGCCGTGTGAGGCGGAGTTGCATCCCTCATTGTCACGCCTCCCACGTAATTGAGTGCCTGCCCATATAAGGCTGTCCGTCGGCAGCAATCCAATAGACACGCGGCCGCTAAATATTCGCGGGTGAAGGACTGTGCTTATGCAAACAAAGATGAGATAGTCAGGGATAGACTAGTGTTTGGCACAAACTCAGTGCGAGAGAAACTTTTAAGTGCCGGGTCTTAGCCAACATTAAATAAAGCCGTGGACATCGCAAGATCGCACGAGATAGCACAAGCACAGCTGAGAACCTTCGATGCATGTACTCCGAGCGGCTCACGTGAACTGACTGTAAACACAGTACGCAGAGAACAAGCAAGAGCTCCAAAGAGCGCTGAACAAAAAACGCATTACATAATTGAGAAGGCAGCAAAAGAATATGAAGCGAGTGACGCATACAAGCATATTCATAAGTGCAGCTACTGCGGAAACAAAGCAGGTGTAAACCTTAAGTTTAAATTAAGTTCATAGACAGGCCGCCGCTGGCGTTTGTTATGCCTACGACGAATACGATATTCACGAGATACAAGTTTAATGAGAAGACACAGGGTATAAACGAGACTGTTAATCACTTTGTAATGAAGTTAAAATTGCTGGTGAAGGACTGTGCTTATGCAAACGAAGATGAGATGGTCAGAGATAGAATAGTGTTTGGCACAAACTCAGCAAAAGTGTGAGAGAAACTTTTAAGTGCCGGGTCTGAGCTGACATTAAATAAAGCCGTGGACATCGCAAGATTGCACGAGATAGCACAAGCACAGCTGAGAACCTTCGATGCATGTACTCCGAGCGGCTCACATGAACTGGCTTTGCAGGACTGGGAAAGGTAAACCCGTGCATGCAGTGTGTGATGTCTCAGATAAAGAGGAAGACGAGCTGTTTATTGATGCAGTAAGAAAGGAACAACCCTCTGAATCTGAACAAGCCTTTGTAGACATATCAATAGGAAAGCAAGGTGTAAAGCTTAAGTTTAAATTAAGTTCATAGACACGCTGCCTCTAAATATTCGCAGGCAAATCCACAACTTAATACCGGGCATACCTGTGTGACAGTTTAGTGTTTCCTCGCACCCTTGCACCCTCAGACCACACGTCAGACGCCAGGTAAAAAGTCCAAAAGATGAATATTTATTATAATAATAAAGTGCACAAAGCACGCTCCTCGCCACAATTCTCCAATAAACCAATCACAATAAACAATCCTCCAAACTCCCAGACACTTAGCCACCCTGCCTCCCAACTCATCTCGTCCGTCTGGGATTTCCCACAGTCCTTTATAGTCCTTGACCCGGAAGTGTTTGTCCCTCAGTCCATGTGACTTTCTATCACTTCCGGGTCAGGTACAAACTTCTCTTTTTCTTCAGCCCGGAAGTATATCATTTCTTCCGTTTCTACGATTGTGAAATACTTCCGGGTTATAGGGAAAGTATAAGTCCCTGGGCCTCCCTGCAGCGTCCTCCGGTGGCCCCCATGGTATCCAGCAAGGCTGTGGTGAAAAACTCCAAGTTCCATGATGCCCTGCTGGAATTCGGGGCCCTTCCATGTTGCAGGGATGGCTCCATCTGGCGGTTTGGAGGTGTTGGCTGGGATACACGGCCGGCAATCCCTCACACCTGTTAAACATTCACGAGTACCGATTTGGGTAGTGAACACTTCGATGAATGAAACCTGTTATCTTTACAACGGTTGACAAACACGGAATAGAACTTGAACACAACACATCCTCCAAATACGAACCTGATTGAAAGAAATAATGATAATCAAATCCTTGATGACAGCAACACTCATAACAGTCACAAAACAATTACATTGACAATCATGTTACGTTATTTTTAAAATGTTTCCTTTTCTTTTTCATAACTTGTTTAACACACAACTTCTCCGCTGCGAAGCGCGGGTATTTTGCTAGTAATATAATATAATATACTAGCTGTGTAAGCCCATGCTGTAAAAAGCCCAGGCTCCTAGAAACCATGGATTGTAGCACTTCAATCAATCAATCACATTGGTTGAGCATTAGTGGCTAAGCGAGGTTCTCTCTACTCGGAGATTTCATTTTGCTGATGTGCTCACCTCGCATGTATATTAGTGGCTTAGCAAGGTTCTCTTTTCTTTGTGGTTTCACTTTAGCAACAGAGTTGATTTCTTTGAGCTTCATGCTGTTGCCTCACACTTCCGGGCCAGACAGGCAGACACACACACTTCCACACGTAAATGCTGTAAAATGATCCAGACAACACAGGAAAGAGGTTTGGGGGAGAGCCGCCCATATACTTGAAATTGGCTGCCAAAATCTTAGCAAAAGATGTGGTTCAAAGTGGTACAGATCAGTCCATAACAAAGAACAAAGCAAACAGGCAAACATGGTGGTCATATAGAGGGAAACAGAAAATTATGTCATCAGACAGGAACAGAAAGTGACGTCCTCGGAGCAGGGGCCGGAAGTGATGTGGCCTGACCCAGAAGTGATATCCTCTGGCCCAGGACAACAACTAACATCTTGGGATCGGACCCGGAAGTGACATCCTCAGGCCCAAGCGTAATTTCCCGTGATCAGTCTGTCAATGGAAAAAAACAAGGATTAGTGCACTCTGCCGTCCTCTGGTTTGGCGAGGAATTTACATCTTTTGAGCCTTTTTGCTGCCTCCCATGCGCACGTGTGAGACAACGTTTTTATATAAGATATAATATAAGATGTTCAAAAGGTTTCCGCACTTTTATATTTTCGAGAGGAGTAGTAATTGGACATTAAAAACTTGGTACAACGCTGGGAAAATTGCATCGCAAATGAAGGTGACTGTGTAGAAAAGTTACGTCACTTGTTTTTGAAATCCTTAATAAACAGAGTTAACAAAAAGTGCAGAAAAGTTGTAAACGTCCCTCGTAATTAGGGCTGTCAAATGATTGAAATTTTTAATCAACAACAACAACAACAACATTTATTTATATAGCACATTTTCATACAAACAGTAGCTCAAAGTGCTTAATCATGATCAATCACAAAATGTCCCTCGATTAATCACGTCTAGCCAAGGTAGGTCCACAGTGTCCAGTTGTCCCCTGTGAATGTGACTTGTGTACAACTTCTTATCTGCTCAAACTGTGAAGACTTGTGCCTTTCATACGAGTCCCCCAAAGCGTGACACAGATGTCCCATGTCAAGGTAACGTGTAAGAATTGTCAGACCTCGCTGAATGATGCCTCTTAGTCCGGTATCTTCAATTAGTTTTAGAGGCCTACAGTCTGATTGTGATCCATTTTACAGTAACTAGAAGTAGTTACCGCTTTAGGTTTTGTTTCATTCATGGACACAAATGGAGTTGTAGATACATGGATTGTAGTCTGGCACAGATTTCACTGTGTAACATTAGACTTTTTAACAGTGATGTGATGTGTGTTTGCTCTTAAGTTATAAACCAAGGATGTTGTATTTCTGTGGTATTCAAATTCGTCCGCACTAAGTATACAAGTATTGACAATTTTGTCTTTTGAACCATCTGGGGGAGTTTTAAATCAAAAGCAGCCATCATAATTTTGGCTTTATCTGCCATTGCTAGATAGATTAGGTTAGGGGCTCCCAAAATTTTGGTCAAGGACCCCCCCACAAATATTGTACCATCTCACCAGGGTCCTCAACTTATGTAACACCATACTGTGAAGTGGAGCTGATCCTGGAGCTCGGTTTCTGCTAACTGTAGTCCCACTGCGTGATTTTGTGGGACATTAGACCTGCAAATCAAAGCAAGTGTTAAACTACATCAGACTATCGATACATATTTGATGTAGTGAAAAGTCAAGCAAAATGACACCTTTTATTGGCTAACTAAAAACAATACAATACGTATTTGATTATATGCCGTGTGATATCTCCAGGTTTTCAAGCTTTGTTCATGTTGTACCACCTCCAGGAATTGAAATATTTCAAAAATCCCACCAATTTCTTTCAAATTTAAATTGCTAAGTACTGAACCCTTAAGAGATACAACTAAAAGTGGGATTTCTTAACTCCCTCAGTTGCCCCCATTTCGCCACAGGGGGAAATCCCCATGTGAGATTTTAAACAAGTGATTACAGAGTTCTTTGGGCGGTTATCTACGTCTTTTAGTCTTTCTTATGTATATCAAATGCTTTTTAATGAATTATTTTTAAAGTAGGAACAGCAGCATGGTGTGATAAGGAATAAAAATTAGAAAGCCTGAGATTTATGTATTTTTAATTTATAAAAATACAGTTTCTTATAAATCCAGATCTAAAGAAGTAGAAAAACAACTCAAGTTTCATATAACTACAGGTAAAAAAAAAATAACTCAAATTCAGTTGAGTGTCTTTATGTCATTATTGTCAATGTCTTCATAACTTTAAGCACAGCTCTGCTTCTAACCTCAGCCTATTGCTCTTTTAATTTGTAAGCAATGGTTGAAGGTCACCAAACATTGGCAACTCTGTCTGAAACCAAAGCTATCTGCTGAGGATTAATATTAATAATACCAAAATGAAATGCTAGATATGTGTATTTCATTATTAATATATCTGCCTTATTCTACTAATTATGGTACAGAAAGCAAGTTTGTCAAAATGAAAATATCTTGTAATGCTGGAGGACCAGACCTGAAAGAGACAGAGACAGACACAGAGGGGATGAGAACGAGACCACTCACCTGAAATGCTCTCTTGTAAAGAAATGCTTCAGTCTTGGCACGCGCAACCAGTCTCCATCCTGGCACAGCGTGGGAGTGAGAATGCTATGTTATATTATATATTATTATAAACCACGACCCTCATTAAGAAAAACAGATGGGAAGATTATATTATATTATATTATATTATATTATATTATATTATATTATATTATATTATATTATATTACACTGGAAAACATAAAGAAAAAAACAGAGACTATGACCAAGCTAGGAAACTGGACTTGTGAGGCTGTAGTACAAACCACAGAAACAC
>JANRMT010062815.1:40543736-40573050 GCA_026402145.1 Polypterus bichir lapradei
TGTCTACACGTGGAAGTGTGTGTGTCTGTCCGGCCTGGAAATGAGAGGTGGAGTCGGAGTAAGGGCTCCGCCTCCGAGGAAACAGAAAACTCACTTATCCGCTAATAACACAAGTGAGGCGAGCACACTGGCAAAGCGAAACCTCAGAAGAAAGACAAAGTCGCTTAGCCACTAACATTGGCAAAACGGTATTTCCCAGGAAAGTCCCCATTGGGGATAGGTTGGCCTGTTAAGCCCTACTCAGCGTGTTCCTATTATTAAATAATTAATATAGTAATGATGTTGACACTCATATTCACAAACCCACTTAGTCCAATTCAGAGTTGTGGGGGCCTATCCCTGAAACAATGTGCGAATCCGAAAGAGCGGCTGCGGGCCAAGGAGAGCCAGGCAGAGCCCTCCTCACTCACGTGCCTGCCTCCGTTCAAGTTACTGTACCTCTGTACCACATGTTGGAGTGCACCTTGCCTCCACTTAGCTAGCGATACCTGTTTGTTCAGCAGACATTATCATCTGGAGATTGTTAAGGAGTAACATTTGACATTTTTAAGAGAGAGATCAGAGCTACGTGTGTTTTAGAGGGTAGCTGCTCATTGGCAGAGATATCACGGCCACGTGCTTTTCTTACCTCACAGGGGATGCTCTCCCATTAGAGCTGAACATGATCCGAAACAGTGCCAACATTTGACATTGGAGCGTACCTGCCTTCCGCTTGGCCAGAGTTACATTTGTTTTTATTGATTTTTAAAGTTTGTCCTTTTTCACTACTACGTGGGCAGATCCACAAGGGACTGCTAGTAATATAATATAATATAATATAATATAATATAATATAATATAATATAATATAATATAATATAATAGAGTTCATTTTGATGTAAAGATTGAGTGATCATCCATTGTAATTTGCTTCCATCGGGGTGTCACCAGCGTGTAATGCTTCAGTCAGATGAAGTGACAGTGGTGCCACATGAAGCCATGGCTGCCCTTCGTTCATGTTGCTCTTTGTTAAATTCACCATCTGACTTCCTTTCCTTCCTTGCTTGGATCCCTTTGCATTTCCATGAAGGCCATTTTCCTCTGTTGCACTATTCTGTGATGACAGGGTGAAAACTGGACAGATTAAATTGTAAACCAGTTAAAGAAGGCTCTGCACAATGTCCTGTCCCCTCTGATTTTTTTGAGCAGCCCCACTAACACACACACAGGATTTCGGAGTTGCTTTGGGTTTTCTCAGTTTCCTGATATTTTTTTTTCCCCCTCAAGATTGGAGGAGGAGATTAATAACTGTGACAAAATTGAAAATGTGACATGTCATGATGTACCTACCAGTCAGCATACCTCAGGCGGCTGGAGCCATTTTCCACCGTGGTCTTCCTTTCGCAGTTTTTCTCTGAGGGTTCCTGATGCAGCTCTAGTGGTGGCTCTTTGCCGTGTTTAATCCTTTTTTAATTTAATTTGCTCCCAGCTGTCTGTTTTGGGCTCCTTGTCCTAATTCAAGTCTTCTGTTGTGTGTTTTCCGCATGTGCCTGGGTTTCTTCACAGCAGAGTCTCTTCCTGTTCAGCTGGCCACTTTCTCAGTCCGTTTTCCAGTCTGTAATTAAAGCCGTTGCAGAATATCTTTAGCTTTCCTTACTGTCCTGATTGTAGCACTTCTCAAATTCCCACTTTAGCCTCTCCAATGCCCAGCTTTGGTAGTTACCATACTAGATTCCTTCAGGAAGAAGTAAAGGGCTCCAAACAGAGCAAATATTTAAAAACATGTCTTTTTTTTTTTACAAAAGATGCATAAATGAGGGTTGAACGAGGACAGAGTACAATTTTTTTAACAGCTGGGACACTGGCAGGCTAATGGGAGTCGAGGATAGGAATAAAACTGTCCCTCTTGTGTCTTATAGTCCAGCATCTTAATAACTGAGCCACCCTGCTGAAGTCACATGCAGTATAGATTACACAGAAAAGCACCAAACTCCTCTGAGCCTGACTGAATCGAGCTTGTCCACCATGTCTCACTTTTACTTGGCCACTCAGCCAGATACCCACCCAGAGACAATGTTACCTTAATTCATCTTTACGTTTGGATCCCAAGGAGACAACAATGTAACCTTTGGAGAAATGGGACCCGGTCACTCTAGGATGTGTCTGGGGATGGAAGGCTCAGCTGGCTATTACAGGCAGCAGGACCCCAGCCATCCTTAATGGGCTCACCTATACTGTATTTGTTGCTTGTTCTGTTTTTTTTTTCATCTTCAAAGTCAGTTTCACAATTGGTTTGATAATTTAAAAGTTCATTCAATTTCATTTAAAAGTTGATTTTTGTTACCATTTGGTCATGTGATTGTGTTTGTTATGAGTAGAGCTGTTGCTACCATTAAGGGGATTTAGGCATTCGCCTAGGGCGGGGACAGGGGGGCCCAGCTGCATGGGTTGACTACCAAACAGTTGGTTGGCACACTATTAAGCTTAACCTTGTACTGGCACTGGTCATGACTCTGATGCCACAAGACATTATAAATTGGTGACATCACGTGACATTATAAATTGGCGACGTCACATACCACTTTATCACTTTATCCCTTGGTGGGCTGTGCACTTTTTGACAGTAGCTAGTTTCTTATTCAAGTAGGCCCTAGCGGTAGGATTGATATTCTGGCTTTGATTTGTTTCTGGCTTTGCTCTTTGCTTTTGTTTTGTCCCTGGGCATTGGTTTCATCTGTTCCAATTAGCTTTGCTGCTCACTTTGCAAACATCTTTTGTTTTCTTATTCATCTCCTAGTCATTCTATTTACAATAATCCTTGGGTCCTATTCATGTCCTATGGCATCCAAACCCATACTCCATTCTCTTCTAGAATATTCTCTACGCTTACTCAACTTCCAGTTGTTGTTATACATGGCTTCTGATGATCTACTGTAATGTCTCATCTCCCTTTGACAACACCTAGCCACCAAGGTATTCTGGGAAATTCATTTTTTCCTTACTTGGTTTGTGCTGAGCCAAAAAAACTGCACACAGAGGGACAGAAGGTTAGGTGCATTGGTGATCCTAAAATGTCCCTAGTGTGTGTGTGGGTGTGTGTGTGCCCTGCGGTGGGCTTGCGCCCTGCCCGGGGATTTGTTCCTGCCTTGTGGCCTGTGTTGGCTGGGATTGGCTCCAGCAGACCTCCGTGACCCTGTAGTTAGGATATAGCGGGTTGGATAATATAATATAATATAATATAATATAATATAATATAATATAATATAATATAATATAATACTGCTGTGGTCACACAAAATAAATGGAAATCATGTGCAGTTGCACTGTCCTGTTATCTTTAGACTTACCATTAAACTATGGCACCAAAAATGATAAATATAAGTTTTCACTCGCTGCACTTAGAGTTAGGAAGACAACAAGGAAACACTGCAAATAAAGGCATCAGTCAAGATGAGGGCATCCCTTTTATCCTCCGGCACCTGACAAAGTGAAGAGAAGTGGCATGCCGTTTGAAATATCGGCCACATTTAGAGGGTCGCTCCACCTTGCCCAAACCTTTCAGTCTGAGTCCTTTGGGATCTCGGCAAGTCCACGCCTGCCACTTGTCATAAAAAAGATCATCACGCGGCCATGTCAGTCACTATGCATCAAGCTCCCAGTGACACTGTGGAGAGCTGCCACTTCATCCACAGTGTTGCAGCGGGCTGCTTTTCAGCTCTCGCAGACCTGCACAATCAGAGCGGTCTTTGTCAGCTTCTATAACCTTGCCACCAGCTCTCTCCTTGTAAGGAGCCAGATGAAGATGAGTCAAACCGTCATCCGCTGCAAAAAAGAATTATTCAAGACGCAGTCAGGCTCATTAGGAAGGAAGTCAGCATGGAGCCCAATAGCATCCTGAAGGCCTGGACCAATAAATTGAGATGATGCATATACTGTACAAAGGTGTCTTATGTATATTTCCTTTATGTAGTTTTTTTTGTAGACCAGTCCTCATTTGACCCCCATTTTTATTGGGGCTATCTCATTTCATCAGGACATAGTGAAAAGAGTTTCTGACAGGATCAGGGTACAACTGAAAGGGGGCTGAAATCAGATAGGAAGTGCAAATGCAGGATAGAGCGATTGAGAGGGGATCGAGCAATTAAGCTTTAAGTTGCTGAAATACAGTTGGACTGTGGACTACTGAAGTTTAATGGGATCAGAATTCATGGAGGCAGAGTGGAGAGACACTGAGCTCAAGATCATAGCTAACATACTGTAGCCAAAGCTGGTGGCACATTAAGTGAACTTCTAGTCAGAGGAGAAACTCAAACTCAAACTCAAACTGTGCTGATCTCAATGTCAGATCCCACAATGAAAATTCCCAGACCATGACAAATTAGATGACTTTTCAGCTCAGTTCCACATTTCCGAAGTGTTGCAAGCTTGCGTCTTTTACTGACAGCCTCAAAGACGTGCGACCTGACAGGTCCAGTGCTCTACGAATGCTTTCCAGGTATGGTAAGTTCAGCCACACCCTCAGTTCTTTCTGTTTTCTCTTTTCAACTTTGCTGTGGTACAGGCACATCTCAGCACTTAAGTACATGTCCTACTGTAACAGGCTTGTTTAGTCTCAATCAGAGGAGGCTGTGTGGGGACCTAATCCAACTCTTCAAAATTCTCAAAGGCAGAGATAAAGCAGATCCAGCAGTGAACAGACTTGCAGTCGAAACTAATGACTGAAGTCAGGATGCACTTCTTTACTCAAAGAAACAAGCAACCAGGGAGATGAAGCAGAAATCTTGACAACATTTAAGAAGCATCTGAAGGAGTATTGGGGCAGCTTAGCTATCAGCTAAACATACGGGCCTGATGGACTGAATGGCCTCCACTCGTTTGTCTAATTTCTCATTTAAAACACAAGGCGTCAGACTGACGAGCCTCTCTTCTGTTTGTGAGGTCCAAAACACCTGCTTTCCTTATTCCTGGTCACTGCATTGTATGCGTTGTGCTTCTGTTGGAGAGCTCAAGGTTGTCAGCTCTCAGGCACATCCAGAGCCCACCCCTATGACTAAACACAAACTCAAAATGTGTTTTAATCTGTTCTGACCGAGTCTCTGTGTATGTCACACTATGCTGGAACATAGATCATGTAAATTTAGTCTGTGACTGAAAATTATAAAATCTCTCTCTCTCTCTGTCTGTATGTATGTCTGTCCGCTTATCACGAGAGAATTACTTAACGGATTTAGATTGGGTATTTTTTCTATAATTTGCTTGAACAGTCCTGTTGATTTTGCAACCTCTCTCATCGTGCTAAGTATCATAGTTCGCTTGATTTAATTCCACAAGTCTGAGAGACACGCAGCGTACCGAGGAAGTTTGGCAGGGCCCACCTCATTCACGCTCCAGCCTCGGGGTGTTAGCGAATGAGAGAACTACTTAACGGATTTAGATCGGGTTTTTTTCTATAATTTGTTTGAACATTCAAGTTGATTTTTCGACTTCTCTCATCGTGCTAAGAATCATAGTTTGCTTGCGGTACTGATTTATTTGCGTGAAACTGAAAGACACAAAATGGGCTGATGGGAGGCGGGCGAAGTCTTCCTCAATCACGCTCCAGCCTTAGCAGCGTATCTTACATCTGCTTAGCTAGTGAACGAGAGAACTACTTCATGGATTTTGATCAGGTTTTTTTCTATAACTTGCTTGTACATTCCGGTTGATATTGCAACTTCTCTCATTGCACTAAGTATCATAGTTCGCTTGTGGTACCGACTTATTTGCGTGAATCCATGAGACATGGAGCGGGTCGAGGGGCAGGGGGGCCGAGACCCTCCTGACTCACATGCCAGCCTCATGGTTATCCTTACTTCCGCTTAGCTAGTGAACGAGAGAACTACTTAACGGATTTAGATCGGGTTTCTTTCTATAATTTACATGAACATCCTGGTTGATTTTGTGACTTCTCTCATCACGCTAAGAATCATAGTTTGCTTGCAGGAGTGATATATTCACACTAATCTGAGACAGAGGCTAGGGGAGTGGGAAGAGCACATGAGGAGTAGGGAGTTGGGCAGGGCCCTCCTCACTGTCATGTTTCACTAATATGTGGGTGGAGCAGCAGGGGACAGCTAGTCATAAATAAATAAACAAATATATAAATAAAATGGGCAGAGGTCTTAGTGCTTTCTGAACCTGCTGCATTTGCCACAGCAGGTCTTTGTAAAGCTGTGCTATGTTTAAATTTGAGGTCAAATGCTGCAGGATGCCGTCAGCTGAAAGGATTGAAAAATAATTTGGAGAAAATGAACACGGACGAGAGCAGGAAGCAACAACTGAAAAATAGTGCAGATTGTGATTAGTGTGGATGTTTGACGTGACCACATTGGAACGAGTCTATCCAAATAATACAGAAATCAAAGGACAAACAGTAGCAAGATATTAAAATCTGACAGGGTCAGCCTCAGGAAAGTGAAGCTGTGGGAATCCGGCTACTAGGGGAGGTGCTGCAAGACCATCAGACTGAATGGGGTCAGAGCAACACCTGACAAGGATGAAGGAAAGCAAAATCTGGCAAGGTTCAAGGTTTCTTTTATTTAGTCCTGTTTACACAAGAAAACATGAAATTTGCCTTGTCATTTGCATCTAATAACAAGACAGAAAGAAATTAAGCGAAACAAATAGAGACAAGACAGGTTAAGGTAAGGCAGTTTGAAATGGTTACAGGATACATGTCAAACCTTAACCATTTTCTCCGATATTCATTATTAAAAAGTCGTATGGCACTAGGAAGAAAGGAATTTCTGGAGCGATTTGTGTGGGTTTTCAAAGTAAACTTCATTTACTGAAGTTAAGTTCTTCATGTAATGAAAGTCTGTCGTCAGTGGAAATGATTTCTAGTTTCTTCATCAGTGAAGTCTCAAAGGGGTCTCTCTTTGAACTGCCTTTCCCAAGGTTTCTTCCACTTTTTCCATACAAGGGTTTTTTTGGGAGTTTTTCCTTGTCTCCTTAAAGAGTCCAGGCTGGGGGGGGGGGCTGTCAAAAGGCAGGGCCTATTAAAGCCCATTGCATCACTTCTCGTGTGATATTTTGATATACAAAAATAAATTGTATTGTATTATATTTTATGTGGCAGGATCAGACTCGAAAAATGGCAGAACTGCAGAATACACACACAGGTCTACATGGTAAATGGCTTCAGTGTCCATTGTTTGTCAGCTGTCAGGCACACACAGAGCCCACCCCTACGACTAAACACAAAATCAAAATGAGTTTTAATCTGTTCTAACCGAGTCTCTGTGTATGTCACACTACGCTGGAACGTGTCAACCTGCAAAGATCATGTAAATTAACTCTGTGACTGGAAATCGCTGGAAGCGTTGAGTAATGTCACGTGGCCATTAACTGCATGACTGTGAAGCCTTACGTGATCAGGCTGCCAAGCTGTACAGTTACAAGAGGCTGACAAGTTGTGTGGTCAGGCAGCATGGCGGCAATTGGAAACTGATAGGTTCAGAGTCAAGACAGCTCGGAGGGTATGATACAGATGTGTGCCATGTTCAGGGTGCAAGGAAATGGCATTGCAAGGTGCTGAAACCATTCAGGATGTGAAGAACTGTGGCCTACTGAAAGTAAACAGGATCAGGCTACAGTAATGCGCAGCTGAATGATGCTGCAACGGTCAGACGCAGAGGCTGATTTGCCTAATCCTGGAACCTGAACAGACTGCAATTTGTAAAGCTGCGTGGCACTACAACTTAAGTCAAAATTCAATAAATGTACAGCTGAACAATCCTGAAATCAGGCTGGATCCGAGTCCAGGTGCCATAGCTACACAATGCTGAAAACATAAAGGATTAGGCTACAAGGAGGTAGATTTACACAGCTCTGGAATCTGACATTGCCATATGGTCATACTGCAAGGGGAAAACTGTGGGATACTGGAATGTGACAAAGCGAAAGTGCCTGGGGAGACGCACGGCGAGGGGCGGCATGCTGAAATGTAACAGGATCAGACTGTAGTGAAGTGGAGTTGAAGCGTAACCAGATCAGACCACCAAGAGTGAGAGCTGATGGAGCAGTTAAGACGGTAAAGGGAAATCGTGTAGCACACTGAACTCTGTCTGGATCAGCGTCTCGACAGAAGCTGAAATCTGACTAGAGAAGTAGCTTAACTTGATAGTCAGATTTGGGATGATCCGTTTGCAGGGCTAGAATGGGGGGGCGGGATAGAGGAATGTGACAGGGGAGGATATGTATGGGGCACTGAAACCCGAGTTGTAAGGTGCGGAGACAGAAGCGGCTTCCCATGGAATTTAGAGGAAAATGGAATAATCTGATTTATTGGGTAGTCAAAGCTGAGGGGATTGGAGCACAAGAAAGTAGATTTTTTTTGTTATCTAGTTTTTAATAAATGAATATACAAATGCAAATTAGAGCAAATTAAGGGTGACTATGGACACAGCAGTACAGATTCAAAAACCTAACCAACTGAACCCATCATACATCACACAGCCTCAAGTATCAGAAGTTAATTACAAAGCAGAGAAGATGCAATGATAGATAGATAAATAAATAAATAAATACATACATACATACATACATACATACATACATACATACATACATACATACATACAAAATGGACATCAAGTCAAAGCTTCAAATATAATGGTCACCCCATTAATTCTAGCAGAAGGTACTGTGGCGATAAAAAGTGTTCACCCCCTGTGAAGTTTCACCCTGGGTGGCACAGGGGGGCAGCACTGCTGCCTCTCAACAAGGAGACCATAGTTCACACACTGGGGTCCCCCTCCATGGAGTTTGCATGCTCTCCCCATGTATGTGTGGTTTCCTCCCACAGTCCAAAGACATGTGGGTTGAGTGGATTGGCGATGCTAAATTGGTCCGTGCGTAGGTAATGCTCAGTCCAGGTGTCGTTCCTGTCTGTGCTCAAAGACTGCTGAGATAGTAAAATGAATAGAAGTTTCACATTTTATTGTCATGCACCATTGAATCCCACTGGAGTTAATTTGGCTTTTTTGACCTGGTCAACAGAAAAGGACTCTTTAATGTCAAAGAGAAACCAAATCCATTTAAAATGAATTCTACAATAAAATGAAGTGGGCAGAAGGTGAAGGGGGTCTTAGTACTTTCTGAATCTGCCGTATTTGGCACAACAGGTTGTTGTAAAGCTGTGCTGTGCTTAAATTTGAGGTCAGATGCTGCAGGATGCCGTCAGCTGAAAGGATTGTAAAAAGAGGTTGGAGAGAATGAACAAATGAAAAACAGTGCAGGGTGTGATTAGTGTGGATGTTTGACGTGACCACACTGGAAGGAGATTAGCCAAATAATACAGAAATCAAAGGACAAGCAGTAGCAAGATATTAAAATCTAACATGGTCAGCCTTAGGAAAGTGAAGACCGTCAGACTGAATGAGGTCAGAGCAACAACTGACAAGGATGAAGGTGTACCACCACCCTGGGAGAACAACTGAACCCTGGGTCGCTGCACGATCAGAATCAGAATAGAGAAAAGCAGTTTGTTATTTAAATCTTTCGGGGTAACGTGACCAACGCTCGTCCTTATTTTTCACCCCCACACCACGTGCCCCAGATCAGCATAAGACAATAAGTATTACAACAATGAAAGGGAAAAAAAGAAAAAGATATATTTACATATATTTACATATTGACAGCAATAACAGTTTAAGTATTTCCCCCAACAAACAAGTACATAACAAAAATCAAAAACAACTTTCCACAGATTAGGGGGCGAGATGTTCTCGCCTGAGATAACTCGGATTCCAAATTGGTTCATTGTCCTTACAGTTTCCGAGCAAGTTGTAATGTTGGAAGCCTCACGGAGTACACCGGCAGCTGAGACGATAACTAAAAAGGTTCTGTCCTACCAGTCCCAAAAGGTCGATTGCCCCGGTGAAACCAAAAAAGTTCGTCTTCAGAGTCGCGTCTCCCTTGTTAAAAAAAACAAAAAAAAACCTTCTTCCAGCAGGTGGATTTTTTTTTATTATCAAATAACATTCCATACACATACCTGAAGTTTTATAAAAAAAAAAAAAAAAAGGTTCAAGACAAATCAACCCACACCAGTCCGTGTACTTTTTGGTATTTGAAATTTCATTTTAGAAGCAAAAACGAAAAAGCGACAATCTTAGGAATTTTCAGATTTAGATTTTTGATTAAAGAATAAAATGAGGGAAAATAAGGTATTTTTTAATTCTATGGTAACAAATAGCAGTCGTAAACTTAATTTGTGATTCAAATTAATAATTAATAATTCAAACTGTAATAGCTCAAAAACAACAAAACAAATGCATTTTCGTTGTCTGAAAACGGAAGTACTTCTTCTTCTGCGCGATTTTTGTGTTTTTTTCACAACACATTGATCGACGGCCTTGAAGTTACACTGCATGGTGTCAGCAGAGGATGGACCATTACATGTTTTTCCGAACAGTTAGAGTGACACTCCAGGATGATGACATAAGTGCAGAAAAACTGAGTCGCATCTTTCAGGCAAAAATACAAATTTTACAAATTGCTTCATTGATATAGCAGTTCTTTTATGAACGTTATTGTTGTTACTTACTGCGAAACAGCTAACATTTGGTGATTTACAGATATAATTTTCGATGACAGGCCTTGTTTTGCCATCTCTAAAATCATGTCTCAGTACTGTTCCAACGTCATGATGATGGTTCAGTCTACACACCAGTGACCAGTGTTTGCTGCAAGTGGTGCATTACCTGACCAGGGTGTTGAGCTACAAAAGCATCCAGTTCAGGCAAAATAAATAAAGGGTGTTTTCTCGTTCTCGTTTCTTGCATTTTTCTTTTCTGATGTGCGAAAGAACAAAAAGAAAAAAGTAATTGTTTTGAATTTTTCATTTTTCCCTTTTAAGTTGAAAATCAAATAAGTGTCTCTTTTTCTTTTTTAAATGATATTTTTTGAAACAAAATTTAAAATACCAAAAAGTACACAGACCCCCACCCTGAGAAAGAGAGCTAGGCCAACAGTGTAAAACTTTATGCTAGTACAAATAGGCAAATAGATAAATTAATAAATGAATACAGGTAAATGGAGTAAAAGAGGGGAGAGAACCTGCTCCCCCAATTTAAATGCCTATTCTAAAATGGTATTGATTAGATCCTACCAGGTTTTGAAAAAGTTTTGTACAGTTCCTCTAAGTGCTAATTTGATTTTTTCCATTTTCAAATAGTATACAGTATAACATCAGTTACCCACTGACTAAGAATAGGTGTGTTAGGATTCTTCTATTTGAGCAAGATAAGTCTACGTGCCAGTAGTGTAGTAAAGGCAATTACAGTTTGTTTGTCATTCTCCACTTTAAGCCCATCTGGGAGACCACCAAACACAGCTGTTAGTGGATTAGGAGAGACTGTGACACCAAGGCTGCCTGAAAGGCATTTAAAAATTTTGGTCCAGAATGATGATTAATTTAGCGTAGGCCCAAAACATGTGGCCTAGTGAGGCCGGAGCTTGATTGCAGCATTCGCAGGTTGGGTCTTACCCTGGAAACATTTTGGACAATTTTAAATAAGAGAGATTTAAATTGAAATTTAATGTCAGTAAATTTAAGTATTACACATAGGAAGTAAAAATGTTAGGTTTGAATACACAATGGGCGGTCAGAAAATCGAGAGTACACCCTATGAGAAGGATTTAGGAGTCATAGTGGACTCTAAGCTATCGACTTCCCAACAGTGTTCAGAAGCCATTAAGAAGGCTAAAAGAATGTCATGTTATATAGCACAATGTGTGGAGTACAAATCCAAGGAGGTTCTGCTCAAGCTTTATAACACACTGGTGAGGCTTCATCTGGAGTACTGGGTACAGGTTTGCACTTAAGGCTACAAAAAAGACATAGCAGCGCTAGAAAAGGTCCAGAGAAGAGCGACTAGGCTGATTCAAGGGCTACAGGGGATGAATTATGAGGAAAGATTAAAAGAGCTGAGTCTTTACAGTTTAAGCAAAGGAAGATTAAGAGGTGACATGATTGAAGTGTTTAAAATTATGAAGGGAATTAGTACAATGGATCAAGACTGTTATTTTAACATGAGTTCATCAAGAACACGGAGACACAGTTGGGAACTTGTTAAGGGTAAATTTCACACAAACATTAGGAAGTTTTTCTTTACACAAAGAACGATAGACACTTGGAATAAGCTACCATAAGACTTTAGGGACTTTCAAAACTCGACTTGACGTTTTCTTGGAAGAAATAAGTGGATAGGACTGGCGAGCTTTGTTGAGCCGAATGGCCTGTTCAAGTCTAGAGTGTTCTAATGTTCTAATGTTAAATTCAGTCATGGTAAAAGATGCACTCGATATGTAATTTTGAGTTGAATAATTGAATGCTTTGTGCAAGTGGAGCTCGAGTGGATTTTCTGCATTGCTACCTTCCACTCCTTTTCTGAGATGCTGAGTGAGAGATCCTTTTCCCACTGTACTCTTGGATCTTTGAAAGGGAGGGACTGTAAAATAGTTTTATACATTACAGAAATGCTGTCTGAGTCCTCGAGACTGAGCAATATTTTTTCCGGCATTGAGGTGGGTGGGAGATGAGGAAAATTGGGCAGGTTCTGTTTAACAAAATTTCGAATTTGAAGGTTACGTTTGGAGTGTAATTGTTCATAGGATGCAATGACATTGTCTATGTACAGATCTCTAAGTGATTTAATCCTGAATGTTTTCCAGGCATTAAAAACTGTGTATGTTTGAGAGGGTGGAAAAAGGTGGTTCTCGTGCAGAGGTGCCACAGATAAAAGCTTCTCTATCTTAAAATACTTCCTACATTGGTTCCATATTCTGATTGAGTGAAGCACAATTGGGTTGTTAGTATATTGGTGATGACTTGTATTTATTGAGGTGCAAAGCAGGGAATATAAAGAAGTACTGCAGGATTTTATTTCAATTGCGGACCAAGCCTGTGTATGTTCAGCAGGTGGAGTCTTGGCGCTAACTTGTTGCTTCTCCTTGCTCCACCCCTCGATGTCTCCCTCTCTCTCTCCCTCTTCTTTTACGGTTAAAGAGTCTTCAGCCTCAACCGTCCTGTCCTGTCCGCATATTTTCCCAATTTTGGTAAACTCTCAGTAACCCATTTCTTGATGTGCACCCTAACAAGATGCAAACTGACAATGGAACAATAGCACATGTGGCACCCACTATGAAGGAAAGCAAAATCTGGCAAGGTTCAAGGTTCAAGATTGCTTTTATTTAGTCCTGTTTACACAAGAAAACATGAAAGAAATTAAGCAAAACAAATAGAGGCAAAACAGGATAAGGTAAGGCAGTTTGAAATGGTTGCGGGATACATCCATCCATCCATCATCCAACCCGCTATATCCTAACTACAGTGTCACAGGGGGTCTGCTGGAGCCAATCCCAGCCAACACTGGGCACAAGGCAGGAAACATACCTTGGGCAGGGTGCCAGCCCACCGCAGTACAGGATACATGTCAAACATTGATAATTTTTTCTGATATTCCTTATTGAAAAGTCATATGGCACTAGGAAAAAAAGGAATTTCTGAAGCGATTTGTGCGGGTTTTCAAAGCGCCTGTCCTCCTTGATTTACTGAAGTTAAGTTCTACATGTAATGGATGTCTGCCATCAAGTTGAAATGATTTCCAGTTTCTTCATCGGTGGCGGGATCAGACTCAAAAAACGGTAGAACTGCAGAATACACACACAGGTCTACACAATAAATATCTTCAGTGTCCACATTTGATCTAAGCTGTTAGCACAAAAAAAGACTCCAGGAGGATGAGTTTATGTGTATGTGTGATGTGTGAGTTGCCCCATGGCACGCTCATGTCGGTGAAGCTCTTGCTAGTTGGTTGCGTGACTCAGTAAACTGCAAGCTTCCCTTTCATGTGGGAAGAAAGTCTTGTGGGTCTGGATGGCAAGACTGCTGTTTTTTTCACTCCAAAAGATGGTCGTCATTTTTTTTGTTTCCGTGATTGTGGTTACAGCTTACTTCAAAATGAAAGTAAATTTATAAGCCGTGATACCTGCACACGTCCCAGCAGAAGCGGTCCTGTCGATCGCTGCCTGTGGAATCTGAAGCTCAGATCTTGGAGGGCTGCAGTGGCCGCAGGTTTTCATTCCATCCACTCTCTTAAGAAATAGCTAATTACTGCGGCTAATGGAACAGATTTCTTCTTCCTTTGTTCTAATTAACTTCCCTTTTAAGACTCTGGACCCTTAAATGTTTCTACTTTAAAGAAAAAAGCAGATTCCTGAGAAATATTGATCTGTCTCGGTTCACAAAACATTGGAATAGTTTGGGAAATGTCTGGTAGGGCAGAATAAGAGCACAAAGAAGTTCCAAAGTTAAATAATGAGTGTCATTAAAAGTGAGAATTTCCTTTTAATTGTGAGGCTGGTTGGAGTCAAAATGGTGGGCCCTTCAAGAACTGAGCTTGAAGCCGCTGAGTTAGCAGGACATTAAGTTGGCTGCTGGTTATGGAAAAAAAGACGAAGAGTGAAGAGCTCAGTTAAAATGAAGGCAAAGGACGTCTGTTCACTTAGCAGCAGTAACAGTTACTAATTAAGAAAATGGCTGAAATGAAAAGCAGCAGCCACTGCAGCCGTCCAGGATCTGAGTTTGACTTCCTTGTCCTGAAGGGTACTGTGGCTGGGGGGACTCTTGGGTGTCACTTTTCTTCAGGCTTTGAGGGAAGTAGGTGTATACAGCTCATTTTATTCTCATTTTATATCCTAAATACATAGCGCCTTCATGTTTTGCACAAATTATGTACAGTAGCACCTTTTGTAGTTTGCATACCAACATGATGTTATCACTTCTGTTTCCTGTTCTTAAGACACCCTCTTTTAACCCATCTGCCATTGAGAGTTACCGTTTGGTCTTCCTTTCTGTCATTCCTGTCCATGACACTAGAACACATAATCCACAATTGACTCCCCCTTACTGCCTCCTACCGAGACGGCACTGCTTTCAGTCACAAATGCTTGTAGATCTGCTCAAGCTGCTTCTCTCTCCTCTGTCCTTATCCTTCTCCATCTTTCATCGGCTTTTGATGCTTTTAATCTGTCATTGCTTACCTTCGGAGTCCATGGTTCAAGTCCTACCTGTCTGACTGATCCTTTGGTGTCTCCTGGTCTTAACGCCTCGTGTTCTCCACAGAATTCCTCCACAGGTGTGCTTCAAGTATCCATGTTGTGCTACAATCACTCCTTAGGCAATGTTATTTCTTCTCATGGCTTCTCCTACCACCTCTACGCTGAGGGTCAACAGATCTTCCTCTCATTATTCTCTTATAACCCACAGGTTTCAGCCCAGATCTCCAGCTGTCTTTCTTGGTTGAATGATCACTGTAAACTTATCCTTTCAAAGTCAGATGTTGTTACTTGCCTTCTGATTCTCTTCCTCAGATTTCTTGAGAAGTTTCCAGCTGCAGTCAGGACAGTTTTAGGCCTCCAACAGATCCGAGCACTTCAGACATTATGAGGCCCGGTAAACTTTTTGTATTCATGTGAGAAACGCGACATATATTTTAATCTCTTGTATAACTGTGCAATTAAATAATTTACTAATTGTGTTCAGTGGACACTTTTAATGTTATGTGTTGCTTTACCTACAAAATTGATTAATTTTACCTTTTTTTACACAAAAAGGTGACTTCTGAAAATGCACATATCTCTCTATATATAAAATCCAATGTCTGTCTGTCTGTATGTCTGTCTGCTTTTCTCGAGAGAACTACTTAACGGATTTAGATCGGGTTTTTTTCTATAATTTTCTTGAACATTCCAGTTGATTTTCTGACTCCTCTCATTACGCTAAGTATCATAGTTTGCTTGCGGTACCGATTTATTTGTGCAAATCCAAGAGAAACACAGCGGGCCGAGGGGTGGGGGGAGGGGCACTCCTTACTCACAAGCCTTGGGGCGTACCTTATCACGCTTAGCTTGCGAACGAGAGAACTACTTAACAGATTTTGATTTTTTTTTTTTTCTAGAATTTGCTTGAACTTTCTAGTTGATTTTGCGACTTCTGTCATCATGCTAAGAATCATAGTTCACTTGCAGGAGCAATATATTCGCGCTAATCCGAGACAGAGGCTGCGGACCGAGGGGAGGGGGAAGTGAGACATCAGGAGTGGAGAGTCGGTCTGTGTTTTGGAGTGTACCTTGCCTCCGCTTAGCTAGCGATATCTTTTTGTTTATTGATTTTTTGTCCTGTTTCACTATTATGCGGGGAACAGCTAGTATATATATATATATATATATATATATATATATATATATATATATATACCTGTATATATAATATATACTGTATATACTGTATATATATATATATATTAAACCAATAAGAAAAGACACATCCATTCTGTGGTTTTGCTTCGGATGCCGAACTGAGAGATGTTGATAGTTTGGAAGTTTAATAAATATGGAGTTAAACAGGCCTCAGAACTACCGAGTCCACTGGTTTGAGTGCAGGAACTACGAGGTGCGTGTAATATATGCATCAGTACCCCGGCGAAACAGGGGAGTGGCTTTTGGAAAGTGGGCGGAGTCAAAAGAGAGGCCACTGTCAGAGGGATCAGCTTACAGGCCTTAGAATGTCTGAGGTCACTGAATCTGTCTGAGGCTTCAGGCTGTCTCTTCTGCAGCTGGATTTCTTTCTAAGCATTGCTCTTGAAGACATCACCCTTATACCACTAGTCACGGTCAGGAACATTGGTGTGACTCAAAACTCCTCGTATTCATTTATTGAATATATTTCATCAATAACACAATCCTGTTGCCTTTTTCTTCATAACATTCAGAAGATTGAACTGTTCCTCGCTATTTATGACATGCGACTGCTGGTTCAGACAGTGATTCTCTTTCGGCTGCACTATTGCTACTCTCTCTTAGTGGGGCTTCCTTCAGCTGCTATCTAAGCTGTCCAGCTCCACCAGACTGCAGCTGCTCGACGCGTGTTCTCTAGTCCTTGTGTCACTCTTACTCTTTTTTGGTCTCATTACTAGCATCCTGTTGCTCCAAGGATCCAGTTCATGTCTTGTGTTTCGACCTGTGGTTCTTTAAACGGTTCAACATCTCCAGTCTTTGGTCTCTCCATATGTCCCGTCAAGAAGTTTGGCCTCTGCCTATCTGCTGACTGTCCTTCCTCTTACCAGATGTGCCCAGTCTGGACAGTGCTTCTCCACTCTTGCTTCAGAGTTGTGAAATGAGCTCCCTATGCCTTTTTTTAACTTCACCCTATTTACTCCTATTTAGGTGTCATTTGAAGATGCACCTTTTGATTAGATATTTTGGAACTGCTTAGCGTTTCTTCTACAGGATAGCTGCTGTCATACTGACAAAGAGTTAAGGATACTGATGTGTGTCTTAGTCCAGCTCCAAATTTGATGATATTGTGGTAGTAAAAATCCCTAATGCTCAGCTGTTTTTTGCACCTTCTAATCATTGTTTTGTGTATTGTAACTTTCCTTGTAAGTCACCTTAGAGAAAGTCACTGCTAAATAAATAAATTAGTAATAATCATCACCATCATCATTATCTTGATCAGTTCTGTGTTACCTTGTCTTTAAAAAAAGGAATTAGAAAGCCTCAAAACATTCAGAGCCAAGGCCGTCTCCACTAAAGAACAAACATTTTGACGACTTTTAGGTATAAAATAAAATATGGAAATCACTCACATTCCCCCAAGCCTTTTCTGTTTTATTTTTGGGAAGACTAATGATGTCACAGTTGTTAGGGCCTGCAATACTTTGGGTATTTGAATGTAGACCAAAAATATTTTCATATAAAAGAATAATCTTCTGTAAAATGAGTGCAAACAGAGACACCACCTTCTTTTTTTATTTTGAAAATAATACGCCCTCCTGCCTGGCATGGCCCGGGGCTTGTTTTAGGACAGAAGCAATTTTAATGTAATCAGCCCAAATTTAACCACAGCTTATCCGCTCCTACTTTTGCAGACGTTATTGATGCCATCTTTGGCTTACCAACTAGCCTCAGTGTGATGGCTTTGTTCCATAACAATAAAGATCATTCATTCATTATATAAAAGTCTGTCATGATATTTAATGAGTTAGGAAAGTATAAGACAGAAACAGACTCCTTTGATGAGCTGAATAGGAGAGGTGACAGGTATAGTGGGCTGGTATGGAAAGGCAGATGGTCAAGTGGACTAATAAAGTCACTTAAAGGGGGGAAATGGGACTGAAATGGAGGGGACACAAAAGCGACTATGATGCTTCTGACCAAAGGACAAGGGGGCAAAATGGACGTGGAGGGCAAGGTGATGAACTGATATGGAGGTTCAATGCTAATGTACTCACTGCCTGGACTGATGTGGGGGAATATGGACAGACAAGGTGAACTGGCCCTGGAGTGACCAGACTGATGCTAAGAGGTGTATTGTGGTCACTGGATAGTGTGGCGCTCCCAATATCTATGCAAAACAATGAAGGTCCAAGTCTTCAGAATCTTGATGCTTCCTGTCTAGCTGTATGGTTGCGAGACATGGACGCTATCAAGTGACCTGAGATGAAGACTGGACTCATTTGGTACTGTATCTCTCCGGAAAATCCTTGGGTACCGCTGGTTTGACTTTGTGTCAAATGACCAGTTGCTCATAGAGTCCCGAATGAGACAGATAGCCTGCATTATGAGGGAGCGTCAGTTACGGCATGACAGCCATGTGGTGCGATTACCCGAGGGTGATCTGACTTGCAGGATCCTCATTAATGAGGACCCAAGTGCCTGGACCAGACCAAGGGGATGCTCAGGTAACACCAGTCTGCGGCAGATAGAGGGTCATTTCCGGAGGGTGGGACTTGACCATGTGTCTGCCTGGGTGTTGCAAACCAGTGCATGCTCCTCAACCTGACCTGACCTGACAGTGGGAAGACTACAAGATTATAGTAGCATAGGGCAACCTTGGTGAATTGGAGTGAGACAACCCGGCCATGTGGAACATGTAAAGTGAATCTGACCCTTGGGAGAGGAAAAGTGATTTTCTTTGTTTTTTATTTTAAAAGAGAATAAGAGTCACTGAACAACGATGGCTCCCTTCTTCCCTCAGCCCACTTGACTCCCTTTTCCTCCTTCTCTCCGTGTGACGAACCAATCTGTCCTTCTGGTAGAACTTCCTTTACATAACAAATGACCATGCAAATTGATGCAAACAGCCTTGCGTGAGGGACAGTTCTGTGCAATAAAAAAAAAGAAAGGCAAGATCTCCTACACGTTGTGCCAGGGCTGGTGCTACTTGAGCACATCCCTTCACCTTCTCGCTTGTGGTGTTGATGACTTTTCTTTTTCCCATTTTTTGCCAAATCAAGCAGAGAGCAGCTTTCTTGGTTTCTGTTTTCTAATTATACAGTTGATTAGCAGGGATTGTCTATCGGATCTTAAGGATGTTTGTGCATCACATCTCATATATCTATGCCTTTCACCATCATGGCTGTCACTAATAATAATAATAATAATGATGATGATTCTCTATGCCCTGCGGTGGGCTGGCGCCCTGCCCAGGGTTTCTTTCCTGCCTTGCGCCCTGTGTTGGCTGGGATTGGCTCCAGCAGACCCCCATGACCCTGTAGTTAGGATATAGAGGTTTTGATAATGAATGGATGGATGATTCTTTACATTTATATAGCACTTTTCTCACTACTCAAAGTGCTCTTCATGCAGGGAGGGCCCAGGAGGTGAACCCACAATCTACTTACTGCAAAGCAACATATCAATAGTGCCTGTCACAGAAAACCCTCTTAGTGTATCCCTGTCAATATTAATTTGCATATCACATTTCCGATCAGCCTTCTCATATATACATTCACACTTTATATAGTGTATTTCACAGTTAGTACTCTGGATAATCAGATAGTTGTAAATCCTGTCTGTGAGCACTGTTCCTCATTCACCAGCTGTCAGTTTGGAGGTTTCACCCTTGGCTGTCCCTGCCAGTTTTCTGCAGTTCTCCAAAAACACAATAATTAGGTTGATTTCCGATACTAAATTGGCCTGGAATGGGATTGTCCCCTATTTAAAGTGTATTCCCGCCTTGTGCCTGATGTCACATGTTTAAGCTCCTCATCACAGTGACCCAGAACAGAATAGAATAAAACAAGATGAATGACAACCAAGTCACACAATTTTAGAATGCCGACCGGATAAAGAAAAGCATCACAGTTGTTGTGAAAAGGTGACACAAATAGGACGAAAAGTGGTGAAAGGTCTTGAAAGAGACCAGACCAGGACCTACATTGACCTTCCTAGAGATAGGCATCACCCCAGGCAGCCTGATCCCAAACTCAACAAGCAGGCACTGACCTGTGCAGGCTCAAAAAGGACCAATGGATTTAAACAGATAAACCAAAAAAAACTCTAAATACCACTCAGGAGAGATGAAAAGTGGCAAACCCCTAGCTTGAGAGACAAGGCCAACGTAAGAGTTTTTATAAACAACACATTTATTTGAAACTAGCTGTCACCTGCAGCTCCACCCGCGTAGTAGCAAATAAGGACATACTTTAAAAAACAATAAAAAAAAATGGAATTCTGGCCAAGCAGAAGGTATGTACGCTTCAATGTCAAACGTTGGCACTGTATCTGATTGTGTTCAGCTCTGACGGGAGAGCATCCCCCACATGGGGAGAAAAGCACATGGCCATGATATCTCTGGTGATCAGCAACTACACTCTAAAACACACGTAGCTGTGATCATTCTCTCAAAATGTCAAACGTTACTCCTTAACAATCAGTAGATGATAATGTCTGCTGATCAAATAGGTATTGCTAGCTAAGTGGAGGCAAGGTACACTCCAACATGTGGCAAGAGATAGATCAACTTGAACATATAGACATACAGACAGACAGACATAACACAATCATCAACACAACTCAACAGCACAATCAGATAGCTGGTTACATGCTCTGGTCAATGCTTCATCAGCTTGGCCTCCCAGTTCCCGATCACTGGTACGTCCACCAGCCTGAAAAGGTTGTTGAGATGGAGAACACCGTCATTAAGTATGACAATGCTGTGAACGCCTATTGTACCATTGGAGCCAGCTGACCAATCGGAGGAGGCGATGTCTGCTCATCACTATAGCTCTTCTTGGTAATGTGAATGTCTCAGTCAGTTAAAGAGGTATAAACACACAGCAAATATAAAGAGACCTTGATATTGAGAGCTCTCGCATGTAGAACACAAAGGCTTGAGTGATTCTAGCTGTAATCAGATCACTTTGAACTGCTCGACTACATCTTCAAAAATACCCGGATGAATCTTGTGAATTTCGTAACAGAGGGATCTGTATCCTGACAGAGGCGGAACGCAATTTCTTGCCTGATCAGGGGTCTGCAAGGGTTGGTTGATATTACCTTTCCCAGCTGTGAGACCGTAATGAAAGGACCAAGGAAGGCTGCTTCCTGGAACCATGTGTTTCCTCCATATACAGGGTGGCAGCATCCCTTCCATTGTGGAACTCCCATTGATACACCCACAGAACATTTTGGGAGTGATAGTTCTGATGGGCAACCATGTTGGGGTACTTGGCTGCCACCAGGAGGAACTGTAGCAGAACTCCTTTTGTAATTTTGAGGACTTCCCAGGTCTGGCATAACAGGTGATGCCTCCTCTACATCAGGGATCAGTATCGGGAGATAGCCGATGACACTGGTGTAGGAGTTCTAGAGAAAGACAGATGGTGCTTCAGTCATATATTATTTCTGGCATTGGACTGTTTGAAGCTTTTGGGAATATAACCTTTAAACAACCCTTTCTGTTACCCATAATTGTTTCTGGTTGAGTTATGTCTGGTGTTTAGTGCTCAGGGATGGCCCCTAGAAGCCACAACCCCAGGGTCAAGCGAGTGCCACCCAGGGGCAGAAGATCTTCCTCCTTGGAACTGCCCACATACTGTACTTTGTAAAGTCGTAACTATCAGACAATAAAACCTAAGGAACCCAATGGGTTCCTGGTAGAAAGCAGCTAGCATAAACTATTATCAAGCCCACTTCATCCAAGGGCATACATGAAATAGCCGTCTATAAATCCATTATCATGGTTATCCCAGCTAATCATTCTTCATGGACTCCCTTGTACATCAGCGTTAACATGAGTGGCGCATCTTTAGTTCCATTTTAATTTGGTCACTTGACACAGATGCGGCCCTCATTTACCTAAATGGAGGTGAGAAGAAATTCTGTTTTTCTGTATAGTGTTGTTTGCTGCAGTTTCCCTCTGCTCTGTCCTTCTGTAAATGGAAACAGGATGTATAAGGATGTATTGGTTGGGCAAGAATTGAGCTGCCATGTTTGTTTTACCACCTGTAAATCTTGACGTTTCTAATTGTCATTTTGATTTTAATAAAAGTAATTGGGATTGTGTCCAGGATTTGAAACTTAGGCTAACGGCTAATTTGGATTGGCCTTTGTCGTGACATTTGATGTCATTTTATTCCTATGTAAGATGGTGGCATGGCATCTGTGCACTGGGTCGAACAACTTTTAGTAATGAGCATTTGTTTCTAGACTTAGAGGAGGCCATAAGGAGCTGGCAAGAAGATGTAGTCAAAAAGGAAAATGCAAAAAGTCAAGTATCAAAAGAAACATGAGGATCAACACACAAAAGTAGTAGTATTTATCCAGTCTTGGGTATTTAGGAACAGCCATGCTATGCCAATGCAACTCACTCAACAAAAAGGTATGAAAAGGTCCAAAAATAGTTTAACTGCTTAGGACCCAAAATGGCAAAAAAAACGACCGTGGACCCCAGAAATGAATTTGACAAGGGTGTTGGCTGTTAAGGATTAACTTGTCCAGGATGGCAGATAACAACAACATGGATTTCTACAGCACATGTTCATACAGTAAAATTAGTGGGTTCCAATATTAATGGCTAAAAAGAGTTACAAAAAGAAGTAAAAAATCTAACATGGCGTCCTCTGACATTGGCATTTGAGATAACGGCCAGTCTGTTAAAGGCTAGATTAGGAGTCAGGGATGTAACGACAGCTGTAGTGAACAGTGGGAGCTCTGACCTGGCCACTTTAGATGGATACCCCTGAGACTGGAGGTGATGGCATGGCTTGATCTGAAGATAATTCTAGAATGAGTTTTAAAGGCCAAATGGTAACTGGCAGGAAGACATATGGCCAGGTACAGGAGGTAAGAAGTGTTATTTGAGAGGTGGGAATGTTGTTCTAAAGTCATTTGATGTTTAACTAGCTGTCTAAGATGAGTTGAAATTTAAATAATCAAATCTCATGATTTTTATTTGATACATGGGTTGTCCTTTTGCTCTCGTGGTGTCACTCATTGAACTGACCACTCTTATAGTCTTAGTATCTTGCTGAGAAAATGTGGCAGTGGTTGCTACCGCATTGGCCTGGTTTAGGGACTGTAAGCTAGTCGTGCCGGGGCTTCGGTGTGCGTTGATTTATCATTACTTTCACTCCTCCATTACACACCACACAAAGTTATCAGTCATTAGCATTACAGTTATAAACCTCATTCACAGGGCCTGAGCGGGTGCAAGAAAGTCGCTACTGTGCTGATGAGAACAATTCTCTTATTGTTTTGGTATTTTTATTATAATGTTTGATTTGTTTTGGCCCTTCTTTTTCATCTTTTGCCTGTTTTTATCAGGTACTAGGGTGTTGTATCGTGTTAGCCATTATGGATGTAGTGAGAAGTCAAGCAAAATAACACCTTTTATTGGCTAACTGAACAGATTACAATATGCAAGCTTTCGAGGGGCCCTAGTTGTCTCGTAAGTCTGCATACTATAATCTTTTTAGTTAGCCAATAAATGATGTCATTTTGCTTGACTTCTCACTACCTTTTCCTTCCTAACCCTAGCAGCCAGACAGGCACACAGATAAATGGACAAACACTCAGACATTTGTTTTTTTAATTAAGGTGGATTTTTGTCTTTTCTTGCAAAGGGATATTTTTTGTGTTTCCTGCACTCATTTGCAATGTTTCATAGTGGAGATTAAGTTTTCCTGTGATGTTTTTTCATTTTGGCACCTACTGAGGATGTCCGAAAAGTAAATTGCACGTTTTATTGTTTTCTATGGGTGCCACCATTTGTTTATTTGTTGTCTCTGTAACTATCCAGAAAAGTCACAGTGAATAATATCATTGGGGAGACGAGATGACCTTTCATTATCTGAGATGGCGAATATACCAGACCTCTTAGTGCTTCTTAAAAGAACTTTCTCATTTTTGATTTCACGGTTTAGGATTTTTGCTTGTCCTTTTGACTTAGAATTTTGGCTCTCGTTTAGGTTTTTCTCAATTTCCCAGTTATGATCTTTGCCTTCATCCTTTCTTCTGATCCCTTATTTATTTGCTGTAATTTGTTCCGTTAGCAGAGCAAAAGTGAGGTAGTCTCCCTACCTGAGGGCCTTCTTTAAAGGCCAAGAGGGAACAGCAGGGTTGCTTTTGTCTTATGGCTTTACTTTTGATCCTGTGAGTTCTCCCTATAATCACCCCTTCCTTTGCGTGTGCTGGTTAAAAGCACAGCTGTTTGAACAAGTCTTGGGTGGTCTTGCCATTATTCTAGCACACTCCCATTTAGAGTTCATATATTAAAATTCAGCAGGACCATCCCGACAAAAGCAGGAGCAGAATGTTGAGTATCGGGTGGAGTGGTGGCTCTGAGGCTAAGGATCTGCTCTGGCATCCCGAAGGTTGCCGGTTTGAGTCACTGCCAAAAGAGATGCTGTTCTGCTGGGCCCTTGAGCAAGGCCCTTAACCTTCAATTGCTCCTGGGGTGCTGTACAATGGCTGACACTGCGTTCTGACCTCTAGGGGTATGCGAAAAGATGCATTTAACTACGAGTTGTCCTGTATAACCATGTATATGATAATCTCCACCTTTTCCAAATGGAGGCAGCAGTTTTAAACAGAAGCCACCTTATGTGTTATCAAGGATGTGCCTCCCTTTTTCTTCATTTAAAGCAGCCCCCCTCAACCACCTTAAAATCTTGATAAGAGACCCACCTTAATGTGTGCCACTCTTTTCCTTTATCTGAATTATTTGATCCACTCAGCACGGCCTTGTAATTTATAGTTTTTGGTAGAGCTACACAGACCACCCCACGCACTTTTTTGGTCACGATCCCCCATTTTCAATGCTGGACAGCCCCCCTTCAGGTGAAGTGCTCTGCCACCCACCGCCCAGACAAACATCACTTTTAAACAAAGGCTGCTTCCCACATCTCCAACCCCAGCGCCTGACTTCCACACTTTCACCTGTTCAAGGGTCTTTTAAAGTGGTCCTGATACCCCCAAAGCCCCCCGACCACCACTCTCAGCCACACCCTATAAAATTGTCAGACAAGTTGGGTACAAAGAGTTGTATCGGTGTTACGCGGGGGGCAGTTTTGGGCTCTTCAAAGGGTGGGAACAAAGATCAGAAGGTGAAAATGATAAAGCAGATCAGCTGCTGTGTCGCTTTGGAGGGGATTGGCTTCAAAAACAAACAGAGAGAAGTCTGAGCAACTCTTTGGTTGGACAAAAGTGGGATTTGACACGGCACGTGTGATCTTTACCTGGCCTGCGTAATTAGAGGCTCAGCAGGATTCTCTTTGTGTTTTTTATTTTCCACTTTGCTTTTTGTTTTTCCAAAAAAAAAAAAAAAGCAGCAGACGCTGAGACAGATCAGCGTAATGAAAAGGTGGGTAGGCGGCTGGCATGATGTCCACAGGGATCCCAGTGCCCTTGGCCAGGTGGCCATGCGGAGCCGATACTTGGGCGCCTGTCAGAGGGCTCAAGGGCAGCGCCGGGGAAGGCAGTGCCGCAGCACTATAAAACAGTTTCACTTTTCATTAAGGTGCTATTGATTAGCTTTTCCAGGCAATGAATTATGAAGAACATTAAATAAAAAGGAAAATATTTTTATTACTTTTCACGCGCCATGCCAGGATACTGCCTCACTCGCCCCAACAGGCTTGTTGTTTTCTTGAATTCTTGTGGCTAACATGAAGCAATTGAGGCCTCAGCAGTTGGTTTACATTTTTGTTTTTTTGTTAAAACTTGGCTTTTTGTCTGTGTGTGTGTGTGTGTGTGAGAGAGTGAGTGGCAAAGGTGGGGCCCAAAGGGTGTTGGTGAGATCTGCTGTTTTTTTTTTGTTAATTTGCATTTCAGAGCAGGTTGATCTCTTTTCACACCAGCAATTAATCCAACAGCAGCCATCAGGCAGCCGCCTGGCTTTATGAGCTACGCCCTGGCATTGCGTCCATAGGCACGAGCTGCACTTGAGTTTTTCAGATCATTTCACAGACTCTGATGCACTTGAGACTTTCAGTAGTGGTGAAAATTATCGGCATATCTTCAAAAAATAGAATGGCACCCCATCCAGGATTTGTTGTCTGTGCACTGACAGCATCCCAAAACTCTTTAATGTAAAAAAAACAAACTTAGGAAATGTCCATCATGGAGTGGGGTTTGCCCTGAGCCCATTAATGCTGGCAGACCGACTAATGAAAAAACAGATTAAGGGAATAAATGAGTGTAATGCAAAAGTTTGCATCAAGTATTCCTAGGACGTGAATCCGTGTCCCTTTCTGGCTTGCTCCTGGTTTGTGATTATTGTTCCTGAGATCGGTTCTTGATTCTTATGATCCAAAAACTAAAAAAAGAGATTTTGGAAATGAATGAATGTTGTCTGCACCAGGCTGGCGCACCATTTGCCTTTGTTTCTTGCCTTATATCCACTGCTGTTGTGTTGGAATCTGGCCCTACAACACCCTGTCATGAAAACGATGGTATTTGCTGTGGGCTGCAGTCACATTTGGACTAGCTTTAATTGTATACCCATTGCAGCCGTGTTTTGCCTCTCCAGAATCCACTAATGGAAAAGAAAAACAAATGGTGTTTGTCATAATATGATGACACCTGCCTTGTTGCTGTGTTAGGTTCTGGAATTCAACGACCAAGTAATGAAGGGAATGGCTGGCATGTCGTCCAGGGGCAGTCCCTGCCATCCATTCATTGGTATCCCTGTATCTCTGTACTGGAGGTAGATAGATAGACAGATAGCAAAGGTGTGAAAAGGCACTACATAATAGATAGATAGATAGATAGATAGATAGATAGATAGATAGATAGATAGATAGATAGATAGATAGATAGATAGATAGATGAAAGGCACTATATAATAGATAGATAGATAGATGAAAGGCACTACATAATAGATAGATAGATAGATAGATAGATAGATAGATAGATAGATAGATACTTTTATTAATCCCAAGGGGAAATTCACATACTCCAGCAGCAGCATACTGATAAAATACAATATTAAATTAAACAGTGATAAAAATGCATGTATAACAGACAATATCATTGTATAATGTTAACGTTTACCCCACCGGGTGGAACTGAAGAGTCACATAGTGTGGTGGAGGAACGATCTCTTCAGTCTGTCAGTGGAGCAGGACGGTGACAGCAGTCTGTCGCTGAAGCTGCTTCTCTGTCTGGAGATGATCCTGTTCAGTGGATGCACTGGATTCTCCATGATTGACAGGAGCCTGCTCAGTGCCCGTCGCTCTGCCACGGATGTCAAACTGTGCAGCTCTGTGCCTACAATAGAGCCTGCCTTCATCACCAGTTTGTCCAGGTGTGAGGCGTCCCTCTTCTTTATACTGCACTTTCCCAGCACACCACCATGTAGAAAAGGGCGCTTGCCACTACCATATGATAGAATAGCTGCAGCATCTTATTGCAGATCTTGAAAGACGCCAGCCTTCTAAGGAAGTATAGTCAGCTCTGTCCTCTCTTGCACAGAGCATTAGTATTGGCAGTCCAGTCCAATTTATCATCCAGCTGCACTCCCAGGTATATATAGGTCTGCACCCTCTAGATGGATAGATAGACAGAAAGTCACTATGTAATAGATAGATAGATAGACAGATAGAAAGGCACTACATAGATAGATAGATAGATAGATAGATAGATAGATAGATAGATAGATAGATAGATAGATAGATAGATAGATAGATAGATAGATAGATAGATACTTTATTAATCCCATGGGGAAATTCACTTTTTTTTGGATAGATAGATAGATAGAAAGGCACCATGTAATAAATAGATGGATAGTTATGAAAAATACTACCAGTATATAATAGATAGATGGATAGCTACAAAGGCACTATACGGTATATTAGATAGCTAGAAGGATAGATAGATATTTAGTATAGTAGGCAGGCTATAGATAGATAGATAGATAGATAGATAGATAGATAGATAGATAGATAGATAGATAGATATGAAAGGCACTATATAATAGTTAGATATGGCTATAGACTGGAAACTGCTTCTGAGTGGTTATTAATTAATTTTGCCAGGGTATCATGAGCTTTTAGTAAGAACGTTTAATGCCTTTACAATAAAATTACACAAATACTTGAACACTCAGACTTGCACTAATACATATATGTTCTGACCTCACACCATCAGTAAACTGATACATGTCCCATAAAGTGGATAGACACAACCACAAATAAATAACAAAAATAGCATGAAGATGGCCACACAACTGGGGTCTTGTTTTGGTGCTGCCTATGAAACTTGCTGTATAAAGTAAGGAAAGATTGTTTGACCACTCTGCAACCAGTCCCCTTTAAGATAGTTGGGTACAGTTCGTCCCAATACCCATAGTTCAGTGCAACAGTGAGGCTGGGATGACTGATTGGCATACTGAGATTGGCAAAGTTCCCCTGAGAAGAGGCCGGTGAGCCTTGTCAAAGTCAAGAGGGTGTAAATGAAACTGCGTCCATCTCAATATGGCATGAACAGCAGGATGTACATTGGATTATGGCCGCTGGACTTGCAGATTCAGTTAAAGTAAATGGCTAGTAATGGAAGGCAGGTTTCAAGAAGACAGACTGGCTGAAATATTTTTTTTTTCTGAGCAGGACTAGAAGAAGAAGAGAGTGATACTGGCATAGCAGGCAGCTTTACTTAAAGCCATGCGCCATCACATATCCCTTTAGAGGTGAATGGATACAAATCGAGTGCCATTATAAACAATGCTACACATCCTCTCTCTGACACACCAGCATGGAGGACTTTTAGCCAACAAATCATTGAGCAGAAGTGTGTCAAGAAACCACTGGGGCTACTTCATATGTGTGGCAATGCAGCTGAATTACGCTTCACCATGACTGCTCTTGTATCTTTAGCCAAGTCAGAAGGTTTTCTTCTTGTTGTAATTCTGGATTTCAAGAGGGTTGTTGTTGTTGTTGTTGTGTGTTATAATATGACAATATCTATCTATCTATCTATCTATCTATCTATCTATCTATCTATCTAT
>JANRMT010062815.1:40573060-40588389 GCA_026402145.1 Polypterus bichir lapradei
TATCTATCTATCTATCTATCTATCTATCTATCTATCTATCTATCTATCTATCTATCTATTAAATCTTTTAGAGCTGCCATTTGTAGTGGTTCACATAATATTGTGAATAAGAACAAATAAGAATGTACTGTTTCAATATCCCTTAATGCTCCCACATTTGTCAGTCACGTGCTGCTCCACTGGGGGCACCACTGAGTCTTGACATAAGGTTAAAATAAAATCTTCAGCCCTTAAGAAAAGGGAAAAAACCCGGGAGACATGCCCACCTGAGGCGCCACACCCAGCCGCCGCCACTGGCTGACTCAGGGAATGAAAACAGAAGCGAGAAGGCGCTCAAGTAGGGGCAAACCGCCGAAGACACAATTACCTGAAGTATGAGAACTGAAATGGGAAGGCTAGCATCTACACAGCTGGCATAAAAATGGCACTCTACCCGCCAAACAGGATTTATTTTTTTTTGATTATAAAAGTAATACTAGCAATGAAGGTGTACCTTTGACTGTCAGCCACGTTTTCCCTCCTGAGGGAAGAATGACACAATCTGGCCAGTTAACTTTATTAGCTATCTGTATTTTTGGTGTTGGTTTTGAAGTCATTTTAGCTTTAATTAAGGAAGTTGGTTGAATATATTTGTAATTTTGATAGATTCCAGTTAATTTGCTTTAGGCAGAATTTGTTACTTAGTTAAGGAAAACAAAATTAACTGCCAATTATAAAAATAAATTTGAAAAACACATTTTTGAAAATCCAGAGCTTCCCTTTTAAAACAATCCCTTATACTCACACATTCACCTACTGCTTTGTGTGGCTGCTCGCCGTCGCAGGGAGACAGAGCTCATCTGGCCGACTTCGGGAAGAGTGCAGTAGATGGTCACGAATGTGACGCGCCTGCCCCTCATATTTACAGTGGTCTGCATATCCTTGGACTATGTGAGTAAATCAGAGCACCACAGGGAGCACAAGCAAGCCTCACAGAGTTGGTGTACAAGCTGGTTAAGCAGGGCGAGGTGGCACAGTGCCGCCAAACTACCTAACTGCGTATTCATCCCTTTATTTTTGGTAAAGTGTAACTGCAGATTAAATGGTGCCATTTTTTTGATTCACCTATTCAAATATAATACATAAAGGATTTACAAGAATGTTTCAGTAAGTAATGCAACAATGTAGGATAGCTACTCTTAACAAATATTACAAATGTATCAACCGGAAAAAAAAAAAACGAAGCAATATCCCAGCATCTAATCAACTAAGTTAGAGAAACACTTTGTCAGCTGTGAAAGATAGGAGGTGCTCTGGAGCCATTCCAGAGCCCAAATAACATCAAGAAGGCCAAAAATAACAACAATTGTGGGAAGGAAAACCTGAGGAATGATGCAGGGCCCAAGACAAGGCAAACAGCCTGTTACCACTCTGGGCCCCCGTTTAAAAGATGGCTTGCCTTATTCAGTCTGAATTTAGCAGTATCCCATCAAGCACTTCTTTTCATCACCTGCCATACCTCTCTACCCATAGCACCAGTCGTGCTGTGCAGCTAATAATCATCAGGACTCCCATGTTCAATTCTCAGCTGACTGAAAGGGCCTGCAGCTATACTTCTGTACATTGTGGTACCCGGATGGAGGTGGTACCCAGCTGGGATGCCCAAGAAGACAGGAGGAGGGCTTGTGCCTCCTCCAGACCTCGAGGGGGCGACCACCCTGTGGGCCGCGGGTAAAGAGCTGGGAAGCTCGACCCTGTAGGGACCCGGGGTTACCGCCAGGGGGACCCCAATACCTGGAAGACCCTGGCCCTCAGCACTTCCGCCACACCAGGATGTGCTGGGGGGAAGAGGAATAGGGACACCCGGAGTGCTTCCCGAGGAGACAACCGGCACTTCCGCCACACTGGGGCGTGTCTGTGGGAGATTGCCGGAAACACACCTGGAGCACATCCGGGTGCTTATTTAAAGGGGCCGCCTCCCTTCAGAGGAGGACAAGAGTCGGGTGGAAGAGTGGAAAAGGTCTCTGGAGGAGGCAGGAGGTGGCCTGAAGAAGAAAAGAGATAGAGAAGGCATATTTTTTGGCCTGGACTGAGGGGTATTGGGGCTTGTGAGTACTGAACTGTAAATAAGAATGAAAAATAAGCGTGTGCTGGGTGACATGAGTGTATCTGCCTGTCTGTGTCCGGGGCAATGTTCACAACATGTCCACTGATCACTCCCCAGCTCTGAATTCCTTCCGGCATGCAACTTCTGGGGTCATCTTTGTGAAACTTCCCCTAATGGCCCTGTGACGGTGTGGATCCTACGCCATTGCGTAGCCTCATTTGTTATCCTTGAAATTTCTGTGTATGTGACAACTGTCCAGTCTTCTTGTTTACAGGACATTTGATCTCCGAGTACATTTTATATATGACATCAACCTTCCTCTGGTACATCCTTGTCTTTTGTGTACTTAAGTACTTCAGTAGTTCTTCTTCATGATATTTCTTAAAACAAATGCTTCTATATTTATTTCAATGTGCAACTATACAGTACAGTACAGGCTGACCAATCTGAGATTTGGGTAAAACTCCGTGTGATTGAAAAGCACTTTAAGTATGTTATTCCTGGTGTATCTGACTTCTCCTGCTGACTAACAACGTTGAATTTTAATTAGACTTTTAGGTTGCAAATTCAACACATTACTTGACTGCATTTACTTCTTCCAGTCCAAACTCTTACCATCCTTTTGAGATGACAGACCCTTTACACATATACTGGTACAGTACCTGTTAATTATGTTTTTACTTGAACTCCATCCATCCATCCATTATCCAACCTGCTATATCCTAACTACAGGGTCACGGGGGTCTGCTGGAGCCAATTCCATGGTGCAAGGCAAGAAACAAACCCTGGGCAGGGCGCCAGTCCACCACAGGGCACACACCCAGCACAATTTAGGATCGCCAATGCACCTAACCTGTATGTCTTTGGACTGTGGGAGGAAACCCATGCAGACACGGGGAGAACATGCAAACTCCACGCAGGGAGGACCCGGGAAGTGAACCCAAGTCTCCTAACTGCGAGGCAGCGGCACTACCCACTGCGCCACTGTGCCTCCTTTCTTGAACTCCCGTTCTTTAATTCTGTGCAATGTGATTTTGTCTGTCGCATTTGTTACGTCACCAGGAGGCGACAGTATAAACATTGCAGGGCTATTCAATTACAAATTCAGTTGGGCCAGACTTTCAAAACGAAGAAGTTTAGCTGGGCTAGACATTTTCAGTGGCTGGTAAGCAACAGGTAATGACAAATTTTAAACCAATACAAATGAATGTATTCGAGAACAAGTAATGTTTATTCATTGTTTCCCTTTTAAATTTGGTCACATCTGGCACAGACATATCAAAAACTGCATAGAAAATAATAAAAAGGTATAACTGAATAGAATCTGAGGTAGTAGCAAGACTTCTGTTCCACTTTTTAAATAAAAAAAATAAACATTTTGGGCATATCTGACCCAGGCACATCACAAAGTGCATTTAACAGAATAAAAAAGAACTATCGGTGCTCAAAACCCGTAATGAGTGACAACAGTGACTAACACACTTGACCACAGCGTCTACTGCACACTAAGAGGACACAGGTCCGTTCTCAATCACCATATGTGTGACCAGGCTGGGCTTTGTTACCCATCCCACATTATATTGATATTATGACGTGTCTCGCTACCGCATGGCCTGTCGGGGGAGAGCACTTTGTGTGGGCTCAGGGCACAGAGAGAGCGGAGATAAGGGCTAGAGAGAGATGAGTGACAGGATCAGGGTCAGAGGGACAGCGACTGGTCAAAGAGGCAGAAAAGGTGTAGAGGTTTGGCGGTGTCCCCATGACCCACACAATGAGTGGTAATAATAAAAATTCTTTACGTTTTTATATCGCTTCTCTCACTGCTCAAACCTCCATGCATGAAGTACCCAGGATGCGATCCCTTGATCTCCTTACAGCGAGGCAGCAGCACTACCACCTCACTAAAGTGCACCGTTAATAAATAAGTCAGTCAGCATTTTGAGGAACAGAGAAGCAGTTCCTGTGTGTCTTATTTGACAGGTCATCACTGACTGCTACCTTCACTTTAAGACACACAACAGCGCATTGCTTTGAGGGTTGAAAGTTGATCCGCTACACGGAGTGTTGTATTAATGGTAGGAATTTATGGAGGAATTTCTGAAGGCTCATGCAATGGTTTTTTTCTTGATTTTTCTTTGCGTTTCTGGCAGGACCATAGGCTGGGCCACTTGCATGTTTCTTCTAGGTCAACATTTAAATAGGCCAGGGTCTAAGTTATCTCTCACTTGATCGAACAACAAATAAAAGCCTTTAGCGGCAACGTTATTACAAGTAGGCCTGGCGTTAGGCTTCATGTTGGTTCTGAACTATTTTTGGCCTTTTGGTTTTTGATTTATGTTTTACCCCGGTGCTTTGTTCACTCAGTTACCTTTATGATCTTCTCCTTTGGACCATACTTGGTCTCGACAACTGTATTACCTTGCGTTTCTTATCTCGTGATCTTTTCGTTCTCTCACAATAATCCCTGGAGACTCTGTCTGGTAACACACAGGAGGTACTGCCCCCTGGTGGCACCCCAGGTAGGTCACGCCAGAGCTATCTTTCCTTTTGTTCTCAAGGCCACCTAGGGATCTTTGATGTTGTCTGCAATGTCCATCCTTACTCTTGAATTAATATTTCAGCAATATTGAGGTACTTGAGAAATGCTGTGGAAGTGTCCAATACAGAGTGTAATTATGGGATGAATACAAAACCTTCACAAGCATCTACCAAATAAGCATTGTAGTGCGTACTTAATATTATGTAAATGTGTAGGAGATGATACAGCAGTGTCTACTAAACGAATGTTGCACAAAGTTTCTGTTTTAGCAATACATTGGCATTATTTCAAACAATTTACCTACCTAAACAAATATTGTACAAATATATCATGGTGGTATTTACTTAATTCTGCATGTGTTTCTAATAAATGCAGTAATATAGTTATCGTTGTATTGAGTAAATACATGTCACAGGAGTATCTTATAAATGATCTGTACAACACAGCAATATTTATACAAGTGTGCACTAAACAAATAGATAACGTTGCAAATGTGTGTTTGCAGTTGTAGCAAAAGAGACCCTCAGTATGTGCAGTAAAGCAGGTTGGGTTGAATGACCTGTTCTCATCTAAACCGTATCGCCTGTTGTTTGAACATGGGAGCAGCACCGGCTGATCTATACAAATTTCAAATAAATATCTACCAAATGATATGGAGCAAGGTCTGTCTCATACGACTTAAGATATTTCAAACAGCCATCCATCCATTTTCTATAGCCACATATCCAGAGGGGGGTTGCCTATCCCAGCAAGCAATTGGCAAAAGGCAGGAATAAAGACTGGACAGGACACCAAGAGAGTTACGTATGCTTCTCCTAAATGAAAACTGCAACAATTTTGAGTTATCTACTTCAGAGATGTTACTAAACTGTCTATTCATTTATTATCAAACCCACTTAATTCAGTTCGGGGGCATGGAGGCTAGAGACAATCTTGGCAACCCTGGGTACAGTGCTGGATGAGGTGCCATTTATTCGCAGGACACTTTCTAGAATCACAGATTAACATTACATGCCTTTCTTTGGCATTTGGGAGGAAGTCTGATGTGCCTCCCCAACAGATGAGGAAGAACATACAATCTCCACACAAATAGGAGACGGCCCAGGATTCAAACCCCCGTGTCCCTTGACTGCAGTGTTACTTTACTTCAATTTCTTTGTAGCACATAAGGCTTATGCATGGTGTTGCCATTGCTCTCTGTATTGAGCTGTCATAAGTGCTATTCTCCATGTGAATCTGGCAGTCTTCAGCTTCAGCTCCATGGTGCGTCTCCATGTTTTTCAATGTCTTCCTCAGTATCCGGGTATCTAGAAGGCATGCAGCACAAAAGTCCTTGCAACCTCTGTCGCCATGTCTCCAGTATGGTTTCCGATTTGGTTGATATTGTGAAGTCTTGTATTGGAGACTGTGGCGGGGCAGTGGATTTTCATTAGTCTTCTTAGGCAATTGTTATGAAAACGTGAGAGTCTGCTGGGTGAAACACCAACATATGCCAACTGCACTATTAATTGCTGTTAATATATGACAAGCATTTGATCTATAGATTATAGTGCTATCTATCTAACAAATATTGCGCCTCCTCTTTTCTCCTCGCTGCACCATTCATTTAGTGGTGTTCAGAACAAATGTGATGGTGTCATGTCATTTTCTAACACGCTTAATCCAGACCAGGGTCGGTGGTGGGAGGGTTCCCAGCTAGCAGAGGGCACAAGGTAGGGACAAAGCCTGGGCAGGGTGCCAGTCTATTGCAGGGCAAACACACACACTAAAAAACGCCAATTTGGCATCACCACTTCACCTAACCTGCATGTCTTTGGACAGTGGGATGAAATCAGAGCACCTGGGGGGAACACACACAGACACTGGGAGAACAGGCAAACTTCACGCAGGAAGGACTCAGGATGTAAACCCAGGTCACCTTACTGCAAGGCAGCAGCGCTACCACTGCACCACCGTGCCACCCCCCCATGCTGTAACAGTAATTTGACCTATCAAATGTTACAGGGCGGCACGGTGGTGCAGTGGTAGCGCTGCTGCCTCGCAGTTAGGAGACCCGGGTTCGCTTCCTGGGTCCTCCCTGCATGGAGTTTGCATGTTCTCCCCGTGTCTGCATGGGTTTCCTCTGGGTGCTCCGGTTTCCTCCCACAGTCCAAAGACATGCAGGTTAGGTGGATTGGCGATTCTAAATTGGCCCTGGTGTGTTTGTGTGTGTCCTGTGGTGGGTTGGCACCCTGCCTGGGATTGGTTCCTGTGTTGGCTGGGATTGGCTCCAGCAGACCCCTGTGTTCGGATTCAGCAGGCTGGATAATGGATGGATGGATCAAATGTTACATGTCCACTTTATCAAACCCACTTAATCCAGTGGGCTTTCCTTTAACCTTGTAAAAAATATTAATATATTAATAAATGAATACATTTTAATAATAAAATTAATAATTTTATAATAAATTAAAATTGCCTTGGTGTTTCGGTGAAAAGAATTACATAAGTACTGTACTGTATGTACCAAATGAATATAGCAGCAAAATGATGGTGACTAGTTAACAAATATATTTAATATATGGACTGATTAAATAACAGCTGCATATATCTAATCATCCATTTAATCACAAATATTATACAGGTTCTGTATTGGCACAGTACAGCTGGGGCATCTTGACAGACCCTCCCCAGGTGGAGTTGACTGCTTCTGTGTTTCTCGACATTTCTGCTGTTGTGATGACCCACTCTTTTCTATGTAAGTGTCTTCACGACACGATGGGGTCCCACTGGGTTAAACCTGCTTAGTTGGAGTGTCAGAGCAGATACCCATTAGTAAAGCAAGAGCAATGGTCAGCAGAGGCGGCCTTAGAGGTGAGCAGGGCCTAGGCCTGAGCAACCCCACGTGGGGCCGGTTACGTATGTGTGGACTGTATAAACTTGTGCACGGATTTAATAAAAATAATGTTAACATACACCGGATTTTCTCATTTACAGTATTCAGCTAGATTTTTGCAAGGTAATACGCAGAATTTATCAAAATATAACGATATAATCTATTTAAAAAGTGCAATTCATAATTCATGACAATACCATGACAGTGCGAAATGCGATGCGGTATCATGCAGAAATTAGCAGGCCCTCTTCTAGAAAAGTATACTCTGAGTCTCGATATGTGATAAGGTTCCTCATAGAAGCATCTCAAATATATATATACTGTATATACTGGAGAACATAACTTGACAAATCAGTTCAAACGGGACACGTGGACCTCAAAAGCAGGGCCCCCTTAAGCATGGGGCCTGGGGCGGTCGCCCCATTTACCACCCACCAAACGCCGCTCTTAATGGTCAGTCTTTAGGGGCTAAACTGGGTGAATCAGAGCTGGCAGGGATGAGCATACTGACCCACTATGACCCACAGCGACCCTCTACCAAGTTAAACAACAGCAACTTGCAAGCCACCGGCAGCAGTCCATGGTCCACTTCTGGGTTGACCCAGTGGTTGATAAACACTGAAATACATGAATATGCCAACATTCAGATCTGGGCTAGCATCTTTAGGAATAATTCACCATTATTTGGACAAAACTCGATGAACATCCCGGCTTTTTTTGCAGGCATTTGCCGTGTGTGAGTTTCATTAGTTGTGTAATTGTTTTTTGCAAATGAATTTTTACTTCCGTCCAATGTGATCTCCTAAATGAACAGTTTAACAGCTCATAAATCAGGTGTGAATCAGGTACTCATTTTCTCTTTATATATAGTGCCTTTAGGGCGAACATAAAAAAAAGCTCTTTACAGTTCAGTTCATTTTATGTTACCTTTTTTTTTAGTCGTTAATATGCTTATATAAGTGAAGCAGAGTCACAAGTCAGCTCACTTGCTCATTGCGGAACATCAAGTCAGTAGCAGGATTTCAACCAGCAGAGCTGCGGTTTCCTTTAATTCCTTAACCTTCTTATGAAGTTCACATAGCATTGTGGTAGCTGCTCCTCAGTGAATGTTTCAGTACTTCAGCTGTATCCATTTAGTGAGCATTGCAACATAACTGGCATAGCGGTTGTGCTGCTGCCTCACAACAAGGAGCCTGGGGTTCAGTTCCTGGGTGCTCCCTGTGTGGAGTTTGCATGTTCACGCCTTGTCTGTGTGAGTTTCCTCCCACAGTCCATAGACATGCAAATTAGGGGAAGTGGTGATGCTAAACTGGCCCACATATGTTTGTGGGTGTGTGTGTGTGTCCACCATGTTATAGATTGGCACCCCATCCAAGGATTATTTCTAGCTCTGGACCTGAAGCTTGCTGGGGTAGGCTCCAGCTTCCCTGTGACACCATTCTGGATAAGCAGGTTGATAACATGGATGGAGTGATGTTGTGGATGGTTGTGAGTGCCAATTCATTTATATAACCTCAATTATATAGCACCTTTTTTATGATAAATCACTGTATGTTGGGTAATGCTCTTCACCGTTGCTTTACAGCTTCATAATTCAAGCCGGCAGCCTTCAGGTCAGCATGCTCCTTGTGTTCAAGTTCAGGTTATATAAGAATTCAGACCCTTTACTGTGGAGCTCCAAATTGTGGGGCTGTTGTCTTGAACTTGACTGATGGAGTCCATGTGTGGCACACTGAATTGACTGGACATCATTTAGAAAGACACACACTTGTGTATAGAAGGTTTTATTTGTTTTGTTTTTTCTGTCCTCTCGGCCATTTGACCATACCTCGTTGTGTTGTTATTTATTCTTTAATATTATTGCTTATGTTTAATTGTTTTCTCTTCTTCTAACTTTCTTTTTGTCACCTTGTAATGCACTTATGCTATATCGCTGTATGACAATGTGCTATATAAGTAAATGTTGTTGTTGTTGGTGTTGTGCACAATTCACACTGCATGCCAAGCCATGAAGTCCAAGGAACTTCCTATAAACCTGCTTGATCAAATGGTGATGAGGCGTAGCTCAGGGCAAGGAGATAAAAGCATTTCTAAAGCTTTGAGTGTTCCCAGGAGCACAGTGGCTTCAGTAACTGTAAAATTGAAGTTTGGAACCACCAGTGCTCTTCCTGGAGTTGGCCATCCAGCCAAACTGAGCAACCAGTCAAGGGAGTCCTTAGTCATGGAGCTGACCAAGAATGCAATGGTTACTCTAACAGAACTTCTGAAGTCCACTACTGAGATGGAAGAACCTGTTAGGAAGGACACACATCTCAGCAGCACTCCATCAATCATGCATTTATGGTCAAGTGGCTAAATGGAAGCCAATCCTCAGTAAAAGATGTACAACAGTTTAAGGGACTCTTGAGGGAGGTCTGATGGGACAAAAATTGGACAGAACTCTTGCACTGTGTCTGGCAAAGACCAGGCTATGCTCATCACCCAACTAATACCATTATGGTGACAGCAGCATCATGCTGTGAGTGTGCTTCTTGGTGGTTGGAACAGGGAGAGTAGATAGAATTGAGGGGTGGATGAATGCAGCCAAATACAGAGAAGTCCTTAAAGAAAACCTGCCTCAGACTGGGGTGATGGTTCACCCTTCAACATGACAATGACCCAAAGCATAGAGCCATGACAACACTGGAGTGGCTTCGGGACAAGTCCCAGAGTGACCCCGGGTGGCTCAGCCAAAGTCCAGATTTGAACCTCATAGAACATGTGTGGAGAGACCTGATGATGGCAGTTTATGGATGCTTTCCATTTGGTCTAACAGAGCTTGAGACGATCTGCCAGGAAGATTGGGATAAACTGCCCAAATGCAGGTTACCAAAGCTTGTAAAGACTTGCCAATGAAGGCTCAAAGATGTAAAGGCTGCCAAAGGGGCTTTTTTAAGTACTGAATTAAGGGTATGAGTGCTTAAATGAATGAAAGATCTCAGCTTTTGATTTTTAGCAAATTTTCAAACCTTTCTGAAAATTTCTTGTTTTCACTTTGTCATTATTAGAACACCAGTAACAGCACAGTGCACTTTAACATGCAGTGAATACACTTGACTTGAGCACTCCTAGTTCTCATCCTCTTTCTCTGTACGTTTAGCATTCGTTTGCTCAGAGGTTGATGTACCTGCTGCTTCCTGAGAGGCTCTTCTTTTCTCCACCCTAGCAGCCCTCTTCTTGTCTTCTTTTTCTTTAATTTTCTCTTAACCTGGCAATTAAGTCTTCAATCTGCCTCAAGAATGATTTAAGATATGAAGACGTAGGGGAAGTGACGGCGAAGGTGGTAGGGATGAGAACAGCGCCTGTATGCATGTGCCACACAGCCGTCCTGCTGGCCACTGCCGAGAGTTGATTGTACAATAAAATAAACTAAAAATAAAAAGAGGAATAACCTTGGAAGTCAATAATCACTCAGAATGCGGAAAGTAGACGTCACTTAGTATATGTGTACCAAATTTCAGGTGAATAGTTCACACGGTTTGCAAGCTACAGGTGATTTGAAATCCTGGACAGACAAACAGACAGCCATGGTAGCGCATTATATATAAAGATTATAACAGTCTAGATGAGAACAGGCCATTCAGCTCAACAAATCTCACCAGTCACATTCACTTAATTCTTCTAAAAAAATATCAAGTTGAATTTTAGAAGTTGGACGGCATGGTGGCGTAGTGGGTAGCGCTGCTGCCTTGCAGTTAGGAGACCTGGGTTCGCTTCCTGGGTCCTCCCTGCGTGGAGTTTCATGTTTGTGTGGGTTTCCTCCCACAGTCTAAAGACATGCAGGATTGGTGTGTGTGTGTGCCCTGCGGTGGGCTGGTGCCCTGCCAAGAAACAAACAAGGGTTTGTTTCTTGCCTTGCGCACAGTGTTGGCTGGGATTGGCTCCAGCAGACCACCGTGACCCTGTATTTAGGATATAGCGGGTTGGATGATGGATGGATGGATTTTAGAAGTTCTGCTGTCACTTAGTCTCTTATTCCATGTGTCTGTGGTTCTTTGTGTAAAAAAAAATATCCTAATGTTTATGTGAAATTTAGCCTTCACAAGTTTCCAACTATGTCCCCGTGTTTTTGATGAACTCATTTTAAAGTCACCATCTCGATCCACTGGACTAATTCCCATCATAATTTTAAACACGTCAATCATGTCTCCTCTGAATCCTCTTTTGCTTAAACTGTATAGACTCAGCTCTTTTAATCTTTCCTCATAACTCATCCCCTGTAGCCCTGGAATCAGCCTAGTCGCTCTTCTCTGGACCTTTTCTAATGCTGCTATGTCCTTTTTGTAACCTGGAAACCGAAACTGCACCCAGTACTCCAGCTGAGGCCTCACCAGTGCATTATAACGCTTGAGCAGAACCTCCCTGGACTTCTATGGGTGATTAACTGTAGTTTGATGAGTAAAAATTGCAAATATATGTGATAAAGTGTAGATTTCTGAATACTTTCTGAATCCAATGTATGTAGGTCTGCAAATCTGAACTGCCTTAGTGTTGGCATGTGTGTTAGTGGGCCCCTGATGGACTGGTGTCCCATTCAAGCCTCTGCATCTGATACCACAGGATAGGCTTAAGCTACCTACACAGGAGTTAAATGGGTTTGGTAAATGGATGGATGGGTGCATTGAGTTACTCAGCTTTGGACAGGAAGTCAGTTCTTAGACTTGAACTCACAGCTTTGCTTTTGCTCGACTCGCTAATCACTTAGCCACTGTAGACACTTAATGGATTTTACCGCAGCATCTCTTTAAAGAACACTGCGACATTACTAATGAAAGGAGACAGTGAAGGCCAGAGGTGAGGTTTCCATATGTGCCAAGCCTCCATCCCGTGTACTCTGTCAAGACAGCAGACTGAAATTCTTAGAGGGTGTCTGATGTGTTTAAGGGGTGCTGAGAAGCCAAGACTAGCCCACATCACTCAGGGTCACAGACCCAGGACCCCATCATAATAATCCAATAAGTATGATCTCCATTAGAAACTTCTAGTGGAGCTGCATGAGGCTCTTGACTCTTCCTCTGAATAAAAGAAAAGAAAAAAAAAGTTTTTTACATTTTTTTTTAAAAGTCTGTAACAAAGGGCAAGTGAACATTGTGAGACTGGTGGATAAAGAAAGTGGAAAAAAGCCAAATTCCTTTCTTTTTACAGAACAAAAATAGTTCAAAAAGGTGCTCTGACTTGTTTTTCGACAAATGAAAATAAACCTTTGAGTACAATAATTGCTTTCAATTAAAGGTTGTGAACATGTCTGCAAGGAGCAGAGAAGTGGGGTGACCTGAGGACTGTGACGGCTGCGTGCCTTGGGTGATGTGTGCTTCACTTCTTGCCAGTCTGACCTTTTTTACGGTGTGGAGTCAGTAGCCTAAGGATGCACCTCTCAAAGTGTGAAATTTAAAATTGTAAAGATTGTTATGGGAAAAAAAGGAAGATTCAGACTGGACATTATAGAGTATGGTGGTCTGGGGAGGGTTACAACCCTAATGGCTTCACAGCCCGGTTACTGAGAGGCATGGATACAGAGGAACAAGGATGTGAGAGACATGCTGGCAGTGGCCATAGGAAAGAAGAGTGATGTGGAACTTCAGTGAAATTCTGTATTACTCCCCTGGCACATGGCCTTCATATCTTTTTGTTGTGTAAAATCTGGATTATCATGGCCCCGTTCCGGTCTGGTCATGGTGTGACTGAAGTGTACACATTTTGTACGCTTTTGTGGATTTCTTTCAGGTACTTCAAGTTTTCCTCCCACATCCTCCAAAATGGTTGTGTACATGAGGGTGCATTGTAATAGACTGGTTCTCTATGCAGCCCTGCAACCAAAGCTGTGAAGGTGGGCACCAGCTCCCCAGGACCCACAACTAAATAAGCAGGTTAGAAAACAGAGGATGGATGGAAAGTGCTCTCAAATCATGACTAGGTCATACCCTGCCTCTTTGTGGGTAATCTGGTGTTACGATGGTTCCTTCCACCAACAAATCAGTTCAGTTCCCACACATTTTATGTAGAGGGAGTGCATTTAGAACTTGGACTTGTAGGAGTCTGGAGCAAACTACTGACACATGTAGTTAAAGGAGAAACATTAAAAACCTTCAAGAAGTACATCTGGATAAGATATGGGGGCAGCTTAGCTATTAGCTAACCTAATGAGCCTGATGGACTGAGTGGTCTCCTCTCGTTATGTTTCTATGGTGTATGTTTTGGGATGCACTGACATCCCATCTAGCATTGTTTTCTACCCTGCACATGGTGCTACTGAGGTGGACTGTGTCTCCCTGTAACTTTAAAATTCACGTACGATATTCCAGAGCAGTCAATGCTTTCTGCTTCCATTCTTGTTCTCGATGCTCTCTGTGTATTCTAACTGGGACTGGAACTTCATCTGACAGGATTTAGCTTTTGTCTGATTAAGGACTTAAAAACACCAGGGGTGCCCTGCTGCTGAGCCCCAACCTCCTTTGTATGGGTGGTTTCTATTCAATCAGTTCATCTTTACTTTATATAGTACCCTGCATGGAACAGGAGGCACAGTCACAAGGTGTTTTTTAAAGATCCCATGAATGCAATTCAAAGCAGGCAGTAGCATGGGATAAACAATAAATCCCTGGAAATGCAGCCAATCAGATTGCTCTAAATAAAGAACTTCCTTTACAGAGCTGCTTACTGGATTTGAGCTGCAGACATCTGTGGAGCAGTTAGCAGCTCGACTGCTCTGGTCTAACGATGGGGTGGGGTGGGGCAGTGGGCTGGAGGTGGAGTTCGATTCCTATCCACTTGGGTCATCCAGCTACTGTTTCACACAGCTCGAGGAGCGAACGTCCCAATTAAGTTTTCACATGTTTGCCAGCAGCGTTTTCCTACCAGATTTATCTTGAAAGCTGAACCTCCGTTCCGGGAGATTAAAAGTTACGTCTATTTATTCCAAGTGCACTTCCCGTCATGTTTGGCAGAAGCAACTGATTTGGACCTCGCTCGCACATGCCACAAAAAAAGTTCAACTTTACAAATCTGCTACAGGCGCAGGAGAGAAGCGTGTTGGGATAGCAATGGCCTTCCCTAGCAGCCGGGAACCAGCTGCTCCTCTGGATATCAAAGGGCATCAGAAAGGGTTGAAGCAAGTGGGGATGTGGGGGTGCATTGTGAGAGGTGGAAAGTAAAGACAAAAGTGTGAGATCTGAAATAGTGTGGTGGACTACAGGTCTATCTATCTATCTATCTATCTATCTATCTATCTATCTATCTATCTATCTATCTACACTGAAAAAAGTATAACATTGATATTGTTCATTCAACGTAAATTTTCTCTTTCAAGCAACTTAAGATTAGTCATTTAGTGTTGCAGCTTGAAATATTTGGTTTCAGATCTCAATCAAAGTAAAAAAAAAATTTTGTACCAAATTAAGTTATGGTGGAGGGAATAAACGTAAAAATCCTATTTCATTTAACTTAATATTTTAGGTTGTTCATGTGCTGTGTTTGGGGGCCGTTTGTACTGTATATTCTTTCGGTCGAACTTTCCAGTTTGATGGCTTTCCAACTGCCAAAAAAGAAGAACAACTTAAAAAATAGATTTACTTCAGTACAAAAAACAAGTGAATTGCACCCAATAACTCTAAATGATTTGCCTCAACTTAAAATTGTGGGATCAATAAGCTAAAAAGAATTATATAGGTTCAGATTGAAAATATAAAGTGTGAATCATTCACATTTTTTTTCAGTGTATCTATCTATGTAGCTGTTATATAGTGCTCTATCTATCTATCTATCTATCTATCTATCTATCTATCTATCTATCT
>JANRMT010062815.1:40598389-40627667 GCA_026402145.1 Polypterus bichir lapradei
TATACGAGGGGGAGTCAAGCTAAAGTTAGAAAATGGGATTTATCAGAAAATGTAACAAACCTTAACAAAACTGATAATATCATTTCTCAATGTAGCCTCCACCCTTCTCAATGCACTTGCGCCACCTGCCTGGAAGTGCCTGGTTTCCAGCAGAATAAAAGGTTTTGTCTTGTCCTCACAGCCACTCGTGCACCGCTTTCTTTACGTCGTCATCTGTCTTGAATCAATGACCACAAAGGTGGAAATCACACGGTGCCAAATCTGCCGAATAAGGAGGATATGGCAATACCTCAAACTTCAGTTTCTCCAGACGAGCCTTGGTGTTCTTGGCAGTGTGTGGACGGGCATTGTCTTTCATCCTTGAGACAGCAGTCCCCACCGGAACCGGAAGTGCCATCTTTGGGCCGGAATCTGGCAGAATTTCCCCATTGAGGGCCACTAAACCACGCCCATGGTCCCTTAGACTCCACCTCTTCCAATTGGGATATTATATATTTGGCAGCTCCCAGAAGACAGTGTCTCATTCTGAGGAAGACAGTCCTGCATGTCAGAAGTCCCCAACCCACACCTGCTTGGGACAGTAGATTTATTAGAGAAGCCGCAGAGGCTGCAAAGAAATTTGTTATTCCTGATTTCTGTTGCACCACCACATGCTCATTTTAGTTCAGTTTTTTACACTCTAGGAGTAAATGGTGTAGCCCAGTTGGCACCCCAACATTTCTTCGGGTTTCCTTTGCCTTATTGTGCTCTCACAACACACATAAATAGATATTAGGGCTGTCAAAGTTAAAGTGTTAATGCATGTAATTATTTTTCAAAGGTTTAATGTGTTATTTTTCTTTAAATGCATTGTTTAACTGACCTTACTCTCTAAACTAATGGTTTTTAAACTGAAGGCCAATTTTAAATATTTTCTTTAAACTGCTTAGTTTTTAAATAAACATTCAGGTAACAGAAAATATTCTTTGATCATTACATAAAAGCAGTCGTATGTCAATGTAGTTACAGAATATAACAGTGGTCTTCAACCTGCGCCGTACACAAATAGCTGTCAGGTGGTAGGTGAGGAAACAAAAAAAAAATGTAAAAAGACCGTTGGTTACACAGCAGCTGAAGTCGAGTCTCCACACTCAGCTGCGCTTCCGTTCCCTCCATCGGTCTCACAGTGCTCCTGCTGTGTCACTCCAATCCTGTCTCTCCTCCTGCCATTCTCCTTGTCCACGTCCATCGCCTACACCAAATCGGGGTCTTCCAATGTTCAAATTAGCCCTGTCTCACTTTCACACCTCTTTGATCCCATCCATGCCAGGATGGTGACAGCTTGGGAATCACACACCAAGACTAATGGACTTCTGTGAAAAAGACTGACTCAGGTGAGTGGTCTTGTTCTCATCCCCTGCACCACATGAGCCGTCTGCACAGCGTGTCTGTCTCTCTTAGGTCCGGTCGTCCAAAGTTACAAGAGTTTTGGATTTGGTGAACTTGTTTTCTGTATCATCAAGAACACTGATTTTTCATCAGTTATTGACACAAAAATACATAAATCTAATCTTAAATTTTACCATATTAATCCTCAGCTGAAAGCTTTCGTTTTGGACAGAGTTGCCAATGTTTGGAGACCTTCAACCATTGCTTACAAATTAATAGAGCAATAGGCTGAAGTTAGAAGCAGAGCTGTGCTTAAAGTTACCAAGACTGGAGCTGACACTGACAATATTGACCTTACAAAATATAAAGACACTCACAATTGACTTTGATTTATTTTCCTCATTTTCCACCTGAAATCATGTATAAATTTTTATCTGGAATAATATGTAACTGTATCATTTTTGTAAGTTAAAAATCTGGACATTTTAGGCTTTCTAATTTTTATTGCTTATCAAACCATGCGGCTGTTCTTCAGTCAGTCATAGTCCAACCCACTGTATCCTAACGACAGAGTCATGGGGGTCTGCTGGAGCCAATCCCAGCCAGCACAGGGCACAAGGCAGGAAACAAACCCCAGGCAGGTCGCCAGCCCACTGCAGGACACACACACACCAAGCACAATTTAGGATCACCAATGCACCTAACCTGCATGTCTTTGGGAGGAAACCCACACAGACGCGGGGAGAACATGCAAACTCCACACAGGGAGGACTCGGGAAGCGAACCCAGATCTCCTTACTGCGAGGCAGCAGCGCTATCACAGCGCCACCGTGCCGCCCACGCCCGTTCTTACATTAAGAAATTCATTAACAAAAACTAAAAGACAAACAAAATCATATAAAAAAAACTCTCTGTTATCACTTGTTCAAATCCTCAAATGGAATATTAGGAATAGCGGTGCGTTTTAAGATATCTCACTTTAACTTGTGCTGTGTAGGAGTTCAGTACTTAACAATTTAAGACTAAAAGAAAATGGTGGGACTTCAAGAAAACAGCTTGATAACCCCCCATTACAGAGATATCACGTGACATTTAATGGCAGATGTGTCAATAATCTGATGTAGTTAAGCACTGGCTTTGATTAACAGGTCTAATATCATATCATCCAAGTTCAGCTCCACTTCACAGCTAGTGGGGGCCCTGACCAGATGGTACATCATTTTGGGGGTCTTGTCTTAGAGTTTGAATTTTAAGATTCAGTTAACGATCGCAGAAAAAGATGAGATTCATTACTGTGGTTTTTGATTTAAAACTCTCCCAGACAGTTCAAAGGACAAAATTGTTGATACTTGTATATTTACTGTGGACAAATTTATATATTGCAGAAGTACAACGTCCTTGGCTTATTGCAAAATGCATCACATCAGACTGCAGACCTCTAAAAATAATTGAAGATACAGGGACTGAAAGACGTCATTCAGTGAGGTCTGACAATTCTTACACATTACTTTCACATGAGACAACTCAGTCACGTATCAAGGGGTTATATGAAAGGCACAAGTCTTCACTTTTTGAGCAAATATGAAGATTTGCAGCAGTCACATTCACTGGGGAATACTGGACATTGCAGAAGAAATTTGTTTAAACTAATGATTAATCCAGTTACAGTTTGCAATTGGTCATAATTAAAAATTGTAATCATTTAACAGTCCTAATATATACAGTATGTATTTATACACACATAGATAGATAGATAGATAGATAGATAGATAGATAGATAGATAGATAGATAGATAGATGTATGTATAGTGAACCACCAGGGGGCGCACCAGCTGCCTAAACTCCCAACACAGCACACACAAGTGCCATAAAATAAATGGCTTATTCAGTGGTAAACGTTTCCACCTGTTTCCCACTAGCATCAAGTACAGTACAGCCCAAGAATACAGCACACAGCAATACTTCTCTGTATCTTTGTTTCTTTCTTTCCTTCCTTTCTTCCTTCCACCTCGACTTGACTCGACGTCTTCACTGACAAGCTTTGTCCCTCTTCCTCCTGACTCTGGTTCGCCTCCGCAAGGCAGCTGGCTCCTTTTTAAGCTGCACCTGGGAGCATTAGGGAGGTCTGGAATTACTCCTAGGTGTGGTGGAAGCCCAAAGTAGATAGATAGATAGATAGATAGATAGATAGATAGATAGATAGATAGATAGATAGATAGATAGATAGATACTTTATTAATCCCAAGGGGAAATTCACATAATCCAGCAGCAGTATACTGATACAAAAAAACAATATTAAATTAAAGAGTAATAAAAATGCATACATTTTTATACATACATACATACATACATACATATACACACACACTACCAAAGAGGGTTAATAGAATAATTAAACAAATATTTGCTATCTCTTGCCCACCCTACATGCACTGTCAGCTGCTTTCCTCAGTATTTGCATGTGTGTGAACGTTTCTTCAGCGACACACCCTCTCTCAAGTGCATTCCCATAAAGCCTACTTCTCAGACTCTGTCGTTATTTTCGAGACTTCTTTCTCACCTTCGGTCTGGTTTTATACTTGGAATCCTTGAAGGTGACTCTTCCAGCATGCCTCATACTCCTTTATTCCTCCTCATGCTTCTAACACTCGCACTTCCTCTCGTTTTTTTTAACAACCCCAATTTCCCTTATTTTTATTGAAATATATGCATTTCAAGTCCAGTGAATAACCAAAAAAGGTACAAAGGACAGCAGTAAATTGACCAAAGCTTAAAAAAGGTATATATTACAGAAAACTGAGAAATAAAGTAATTTAACAGTTATATAATAATGCCATTTTTGGGAACAAATAACAGGTTAAAAACTTCTTTTTTGCAGTAATGGAAGATGTTAGGCTTGAAAGTTGATGCTAACAATTTGTACAAGTGTCACAAGTTTTGTTGATTACTTACAAACCCTCCATTTGTATAAAACCAATGTTGGACTAACTGTGTTGCCAAAGCCACTGAAGTACGATTTGGACAATCCTGCACAGTATACTGCTAACAGAATGGCAAGAAAGAGGCAATTAACAAGGGACAACAGCACAGATGGACCACCATAATCCTTAAAAATGTAGGCCTTTTTCTTTAGGGTAATTGTGAAGAAAGCCAAAGTGTCAACGAGGATAATTTCTTACACCATCAATAGAAACTTGAAAACTGGAGGCAACTGAGACAGGACCAGGTCTGACAGACCCAAAGCTAAAACAGAATCAGAAGACGAGTTTCTGAGAGTCAGCAGCTTGTTGGGCAGGCACCTTACAGGATAGTTTGGTTGAAGTAAGCAAGTGTCACTTTGAACTGTGAAGAGAGGACTTTAAGATGCACGTTTGACAGGTGGAGTGGCAGTAAGAAAGCCATTGCTAACAAAAAAAAAAGGAAGAGTCTTTTCTGGGCCAAAAACAACTGCCAGTCTTTATATACTGTGAAATTATATACTGTGAAAATAAATCAGCAAAGGGCGGTATGGATATGGCACTGTTGTTAATCTGTGCTTGAGACTGTCGTCCCGTGAGGTGCCATTCACGCAAGCTGCTGGCTCACATGCATAAAGATATACAGATGCATACAGATAGATTTTATTGTTGTTGTTGTGTACTTTTATATATATTTATTTGCTATATATTGTCTTGTGTTGTATTTAACGTGTAGTGTTTTAGTCATTGTCTGGTGTTGGTATTATATGACACTGGGATATGTACAAGTAAGACTGTCATGACAATAAGAGTGAGCTTGACATTGAGAGTGATCAGTCTAACATATCCGTCTTTATTCTCGGTAGCTTCCTTCCTATAACACACAACATCAAGTACAACCTGTTAGAGTTCACGATGCTGGCAAGTCGCAGGCTTTGCTGATGCTGTGTGGCCCTGTTTTTGGCAGTTCACACCAGTGTGATGCGGTGTTAATCAATGCCTTCAAGGGTTTTGTATTCTGAGACATTTCTGTTAGAACCAGGCAGACAGGAAGTTGAAAACTAAAAAAAAATAATAATAATAAAATATTATTAATAATAAGTGGAATCCAGAAAGCGTATAGAACGCGGTGGAAAGGCAGAGAGAAGCACAGCAGGAGGTGGATAATGAGCGGTCCAGGCTGCTAAGTATGCTGTTGTAAATATTTACAGGGTCCTGCCGGTGCCACGATTGTGGAGCTGCTCATGGCAGTCAGCTCATTGACAGGGGCGGCTTGATTAAAAAAATCACTTTATTACTGCCTGCTTCCCTAATGGATCCAAGACTTTAAAACTGAAAGAAACAATTAGAGTTTTACTGCTTTGTAGGGACTGTGCTGATTTCTATAAATCAGTTGAGATATAAATTTTCCCATAAAAAAAATAAAACAGCCATCCCTTGCATGCGTAATCAACTTATTTAATATATTGAGTTTAGACAGTACAGTGTGCCGCAAAGGCTTTCGCTTCTGACCTGCTTTTGTAATTGGAGTTTTACAGAGCGCTCAGGGCTGGCCATGGCCGTGATGGCATTAACAGTGAACAAGTGAATTTCTGAGCTGATGTAGTCCTTTGTACGTCACACAACTTGTAGGCATGGGTATAAAATAGAGCTGTCAAAATGAAAGTGTTAACACATGTAATTAATTTTCAAAGGTATAACATGTTATTTTTCCTTAATCGCATTGTTCGACACCCACTGCTATTGAAGCTAATGGTTTTTAAACTGGAGGCCGTGGCCCCGGCAAGGCTGACATTATTAAAAAAAATCAATTCCAATTTTAAAGATTGTCTTTATTTAAAAACTAGGCAATCTAAACATAGAAGTACCTGATAATGTTCATCAATTGTTACACCAAAGTAGTTTACTGTAAATCAGTATAATTTTACAGAAGAGCAGAGGTCCTCAAACTGTGTCCTGGTCAAACAGCTGTCAAGTGGCATGTGAAGAAGCAAAAAAAAAAAAAAATAACAAAAACAGTTAAAAGGGACTGTTGGTTACGCAGCGGCTGAACCTGAGTCTCCATGCTCACCTGTGCTTCAGTTCCATCGCTCAGTCTCACGGCGCTCTTGTCTTTCCCATCCCAGTTACACTCATCCATATCCACGAGCCAAACAGAAATCTTCCAGCGCTCACATTGGCTCAGAGGGAGCAGCTCACACTTCTTCAGGCTGATCCATGCCATAATGGAGACTGATTGGGAACCACGCGCCAAGACCGAGAGATTTCTGCGACAACACATTCAACGTTCGCAACTAACATTAAGGCATTTTCCTGTTTTTTTTTTCAGCAAGCGAACTGTGATACGTAACATGATAAGAGATGTTGTAAAATCAACCAAAATGTTCAAGCAAATTATAGAAAAAACACGATCTAAATCCGTGAAGTAGTTCTCTCGTTCACTAGCTAAACAGATGTAAGATACGCCCCGAGGCTGGCGTGTGAGTGAGGAGGGCCTCACCGCCTCCCCTCTGTCGACTGCGTCTTTCTCGGATTCGTGCAAATAAATTGGTACTGCAAGCGAACTATGATACTTAGTGCAATGAGAGAAGTTGCAAAATCAACCGGAATGTTCAAGCAAATTATAGAAAAAACACGTTCTAAATTCGTGAAGTAGTTCTGTCATTTGCTAAATAAACAGATATAAGATACGCCCCGAGGCTGGCACGTGAGTGAGGAGGACCCCGCCGCCTCCCATCTGTCCACTGCATCTCTCTTGGATTCACGCAAATAAATCGGTACCACAAGCGAACTATGATACTTAGCGCAATGAGAGCAGTTGCAAAATCAACCGGAATGTTCAAGCAAATTATAGAAAAAACACGATCTAAATCCGTGAAGTAGTTCTCTCGTTCACTAGCTAAACAGATGTAAGATACGCCGCGAGGCTGGCGCGTGAGTGAGGAGGGCCTCGCCGCCTCCCCTCTGTCTACTGCGTCTCTCTCGGATTCGTGCAAATAAATTGGTACCGCAAGTGAACTATGATACTTAGCGCAATGAGAGAAGTTGCAAAATCAACCGGAATGTTCAAGCAAATTATAGAAAAAACACGTTCTAAATTCGTGAAGTAGTTCTGTCATTTGCTAAATAAACAGATATAAGATACGCCCCGAGGCTGGCACGTGAGTGAGGAGGACCCCGCCGCCTCCCATCTGTCCACTGCATCTCTCTTGGATTCACGCAAATAAATCGGTACCACAAGCGAACTATGATACTTAGCGCAATGAGAGCAGTTGCAAAATCAACCGGAATGTTCAAGCAAATTATAGAAAAAACACGATCTAAATCCGTGAAGTAGTTCTCTCGTTCACTAGCTAAACAGATGTAAGATACGCCGCGAGGCTGGCGCGTGAGTGAGGAGGGCCTCGCCGCCTCCCCTCTGTCTACTGCGTCTCTCTCGGATTCGTGCAAATAAATTGGTACCGCAAGTGAACTATGATACTTAGCGCAATGAGAGAAGTTGCAAAATCAACCGGAATGTTCAAGCAAATTATAGAAAAAACACGTTCTAAATTCGTGAAGTAGTTCTCTCGTTCACTAGCTAAACAGATGCAAGATACGCCCCGAGGCTGGCGCGTGAGTGAGGAGGACCCCGCCGCCTCCCCTCTGTCCACTGCATCTCTCTCAGATTCGCACAAATAAATCGTTACCGCAAGCGAACTATGATACTTAGCACAATGAGAGAAGTCGCAAATTCAACTGGAATGTTCAAGCAAATTATAGAAAAACACCCAATCTAAATCCGTAGTTCTATTGTGAAAAGTGGACAGACAGACAGACAGACAGACAGACAGACAGACAGACATTGGATTTTATGTATGAGAAGATTAAACCATGCTTACTTTCTTAGATTAAAAAATAGTTCAACAAAAAAAGCATTTGATGCAGTAAGAAAAACTGAAAAATATACAAAATCACACAAAAACTCTCTGCAATCACTTGTTAAAATCCCCACATGCAGTATTAGGAGGACCTTTGAGAGTTAAGAAATCTCACTTGTATTTGTTCCTCATAAGAGTTCACCCATCCATTATCCAACCCGCTATATCCTAACTACAGGGTCACGGGGGTCTGCTGGAGCCAATCCCAGCCAACACAGGGCGCAAGGCAGGAAACAAACCCCAGGCAGGTTCAGTACATAACAATGTAAGACTGTAAGAAATGGTAGGACTTTAAAATATTTCAATTCCTGAAGGTTGTATGTCAAGATAAAAGCTTGAAAACCCCCGGCCTGGAGGTATCACACAACTTTTACTGTAATTATATATGTGTCAATAGTATGCTGTAGTTAAGCATTTGCTTTTATGAACACGTCTGCTGTCATTCTAAATCATGCAATGTGACTACCATTAACAGTAACCGAGATCCAAGATTGGCTGTGATTCAGAGGATTGGCTTTATGTTAGTGGGGTCTCTGACCGGATGGTGTGACATTTTGTGGGGCCTTGACTTAAAGTTTGAGAACCCCTGTTAATGATGGCTAAAAAACAAGGTTGCTTTTGATTTAAAGCTCTCCCAGATGGTTCAAAAGACAAAACTGTCAATACCTGTATACTTAGTGCGGGTAATTTAAAATATTGCAAATGTACAATGGTTTATCACATAAGAGCGCAATCACCTGATGCTGCTGTTAAAAATGTTAAGTGTAAAATCTGCAGGAGACTACAATCTATGAATGTACAACACGACATGTCCATGAATCTAAAGCATTAACTAATGCCATTTATGGAAAAATAGATCACCATCAGACTGCGGATGTCTAAAAATAATTGTAGATACAGGGCTGTGGGATGTCAGTCAGTGAGGTGTGACAATTCTCACACATTACATTTACTTGGGACAACTGTGTCATGTATCAAGGATTTACATGAAAGGCACCAGTCTTCGCAGCAGTCACATTCACAGGGGACTACTGGACATTGCAAAACTATTCCTTGGTTAAACGTGATTAATCGAGTGACATTTTGCAATTGATAGCCCTTTTAATCATTTGACAGCCCTAGTATAAAATCTCTCAAAGTCATCTCTTACAGTACTTAGAGATATCATACAGGCTATTTTAATTGCACCTTAATGTAATTAAAAAAGTTAGTCGATTCATAATCAAAGACGATTAATCCAGTTTAGAGCCATGGAGGCTGATTGTACAGTGCACATGTGTGCTCGATTATAGTCACTCACATCATGTCAGCTTAGCGTCAGCCATTCAAGGAAACTATCATTTTTGGATTTCACCAGAATACACTGTAATTATAAAGCTGATGCTAATTTGAGTTATTGTACCACTGGGGCCGTTGGAGAGTTTATGCTGATGTGAATTGCTGCGTTCATTGAATAGTTAGACAGATATGTTCATTTTAACTCTCGAATCATTGAGGTAGTTTCATTCAACTCATGCTGTCGCTTTTAATTATTTGTCTGTTAATGTTATTAAAGAGCTGATGCCGATGTGAATTATCGTATCGTCAATGAATTTAGCGAGTTGCTACTGATTTTAATTAGCACATTGTTGATGTTGTTATATGCCAGTTGGAAGAATCGTCTTGCTTGTGTAGTAAGAGAGCTGATGCCGATTTGATTGATGTCGTTATTGTTCTTAGAGAGATCACACTGATCTGAATCGTTGTGTTTTTGGTATAGCAACAGGGTAAATAATTTTTGATCTTGCTGGGTGTATGGCAGAGGATACGAGAAACCATTTTCTTTTTTGGTTAGGGTTGAGGTGTCTGCAAGTTTATTCCTCATAAAGGTGACACTTAAGTAGCATCGTTAGATCACTATAGCAGAGTCCCAATGTCCTGTGTGCTCAAGTTTGAGATATTTGCCGTGTTTTTGCTCCTTTAGAATGCATTTGTTATTTTGCTGCTACTTGCCTTAACTCTGCTGCATTTAACTCTTGCCTGCTTGTTCCTGGCCATGTCTCTACTGCCTCCAAGTTGTCTATTGTTATCAGATTCGTCTCATATTGTGGCTCAGCTGGCTTTCATTTTCCATTATATGTAACTAAGTAATACGGCTCGCCTCTCTGCTAGAGACTCAACTGAAAAGTGCAGCTGGAGGTGAGAGCGATGTGCCTTATTTTTGATACTGATTTGACTTGCTGAGTCTTTGGCATGTTTGGAGAGCTGATTCTGCTTTCACCTGCCATGTCGTTGGAGTAATTAGACACTTGATGCTGATTTGATCTACCATATTGATGAATTAGTTAGCGATCTGATGCTAATTCGATTTAGTGTGTTGCTGGAGTAATTAAAGACTTGTTGCTGGGTTGACTTACCACATTGTTAAATTAGTCAGAGACCAGATACTAATTTGATTTATTGTGTTGTTGGAGTAGTTGAGACTGATTCAGCGTAGAGTCTCTGGCACAGTTAAAAAGTTGATGCTTACATGCTGGGGTACACTTACAGAGTTGGAATCAATTTGACGCTGGAGTACTGTTAATGCCGATATGATTTACCAAGTTGTTGATGTGATTTGATTAAACATGTTGTTGGCATATTAAAAAGTGGATGCTGATTTGCCTTACTGTGTCTTTGGCCCAGTTAGAAATCTGATGTTGTTTTCATTTCCTGTCTCATTGGAGTTTTTTTTTTTTTTTTAGAGTCAGTGCTGATTTGACAGACATTGTGGCGCATTCCTGTAAAGCATGAAAGTAAATGTTGCTGCAGTGTCCTATTAGAAAGGAGGCTTAGCGGTTTTAGGCTTTAGGCTTTGGGCTAAGAAGCACAAAAATGTCAGTTCAGTTCCCTCCATTGATTCATTAAGCGAATAACTTGCTTGTTCGCCATCTTTAAAACATTATAGAATTGTATAGTAGCTGTGTACTGAAGAGTGGCTAGAGCCGGTGATCACAATAAATGTTCTGTATGAAATAAGATCCTTTGTTTCTTTATGACTATGTCTTACCAATGCAGAGAGATGATGCTAATTCAGCTAACCAAGTTATTGAATTGGAGACTTTCTGCTGATTTCACCACCTGTGATGTTTAGAGAGTTGATGTGGATACGTCTGGAATAGCTGGGGCCCAAATGAAATTCTGTTTTATCAGAGTGTTTAATGATGGGGTACTTGGAGCAGTTATAGAGTTGATTTTGATTTTTGTTACTATGTCTTTCCACTATCTGCTGTGGTCGGTGGCACAGCAAAAGAACATTTGATTTACATAGCTTTTGGGGTTAGATAACCTTCCATCCTCTTCCTACGTACCCTTTGGTTGTTGTAATTAGAGGGGATGCTTATTAATGATTAGTTTCATATCTGTTATAGTATCAAAGAGGCCAGTGTTGTGATCTGAAGCTCAAATCTGACAATCTCCATTAGTGATGAGGGAAATTGAATTTGCAGCGTAACTTAAAGTTTCAGTTTGCCAAAAACAATTGTTGAAACTATGCTTCGTAACCAGCAAAATCATTTTATATCTCTCTATTATAATAAAAAAATCTTGGGAGACAAGACTTTTTATCCTGTGATGAGACGTGATCTTTTGAAGAGAGACACTTTCACATTCCACGAGTCGAGACTGTGTGCCAAGAGATTTAACCATGCCCGGGGCCGGAAATAAAAGACAAAGAGTAGATGACAAAGTAGAATGTCGTAAAGAATTCAAAAACATTGGCACAATACACATGCAGAGCAGGTTAGAGATAATGGAAGTACGAAAATTTGAAAGTTGCAGAAAAATGATAGTAAAGATCACATTAGTGCAAACGGAAATTATTACTCGGTGAAGTAACGGAACAGCGAAAAGAGATTGAATATATTTTGTTTGGATTTAAACTTTAAGTTGGAGACTTGTAGACCGTTTAATTCGTGTTGCCATCAGGGAATAGTAGCGTTTCTTCCCAATGAAGAGGCGTATCAGCGAGAATTAAAAGATTGGTTGTTTGGTGAAAGTGAAATCCCGTGAGAGAAAATTTCAAGCTCCGCGAGACAAGACTGTATGCAAAGAGATTTGGAAAAGTCCTGCCCACATCTAAAACATTTACAACCACGCACACGGTTCAATCATTTCTCATTTGTGTGAATGCTATTGTCAGACGCAGTTTGTGTAGTTAAACGTTAAACGTCGGGAAGTTAAACGTTGCATTGTCACGATGTAATTCCAAACACGGAATCAAAATTCAATGCGATATTGACAAAAAGGTAAAAGCGAAAAGAGATCCAATATATGAACATAGGTGATATGACAAAAGTATGTAGATATTGTTTGGCTTTAAACTTTAAGTTGGAGACTTGTAGATTGTCTAATTCATGTTGCCATCACGGAAAAGTAGTGTTTCTTCTCAAAGAGGCCTATCTGCGAGAATTAAAAGTGTTGTTGTTGGCAAGCAGCAAAGACTGCTGGCGTGTAGCACAGGCAGGGGGATTGGCAAGTGAAGCGAGCAGGGAGCAAAGCCCTCTAGTATTATATACTTTCATCTCCTCTATGTTCAGAAGCATGGGGAAACTTATTGTACTGCAGAGCATGGGAAAGAGGCATAGATAGAGAGCACGAATGTTGTGCATTGCTGGGTGCATGGCCACCAGTCAGCATCCAAAAGGATCCTGGTTTGGATCAGCTTACAGAGTTGGTGCTGGCTCTTGTCCAAAATCATCAGTGCAAAAATGAAAGGCCGGCAGGGCAGGAGGCAGATGAAAGCCTGTGGAGCTGCATGCAAAATTGGGAGGTGGCAAAAGGATTGAAGGGTGGCCACATAAGGAAACAGGAATTTCAGCTTTGGAATAACCTCTAGGGAGCAATAATGTTTGCTTTCCACCCCAAACAACTTTACAAATCTAAAAAAAAAATCTAATTTTAATGAGTTTTATGTTAAGCAATTGCAAAAACATGCAAAATAATTTTATGTACAATTTTGCGAAACTGTATGCAAAACAGAACTCCTCTGTTTAACTCAACACTAGTATCAGCCTTCACATAAGACCTTTTATGAAAAATGAGCTTCACCATGAATTAGAAGTAGACTTCTCAGCTGCACAGACTAAAGGCTCTAATATTTTTTAAAAAAATGAAAGAATTAGGAACAGGAGGAACCGTAAAAAATACTATCTGTATATTTAGGTATTTATTTTGAAGAAACATTCAAAGAAAGAAATGAAAAAGAAAAGCAAATGCAAACTTGATTAAACCAAATAAAGCCAGTCTACAATCCCAAAATCTTAATCCTGATATCACAGCCAAAATCCAACACCAGAAAATAGGGAAAATGACCTCACAATTCTAAATTTAAATTCAAAACAATAAAACAGTAGAGTTAACATAATCAAGAAGTGTTTGCAGGTTTATGAAGGCCTGATGATGATCTCCCAGCGGCAAAATCAGGGGCCCTGCCCCCTTAGGCTCAACACAAAGAAAACAAGGCACGTGACAAGAAAAACAGAATGTGCCACTCAATGATATAACATTAATAACTGAATAATAGCATAACAGCAGCATGTATAAATTTTAGAATATGGAAAGAATAAACAGAAAAGTCACCTTTGAGCTGGGGACAGAAGCCTAGCCACTCCATCACTGACAGAACTTTATGTCATGCTCTGCTTACATCAGCCATTCATTGTGTTTATCCACTGAACCTGACCCTAGTTTATTGATGCCAGCCAGTGTCTTTTGGGACAGGCAGCATCATAACTGCTTTAAACTAAGAACTTTATAACCAAACCAGCATTTGTTTGCCTTCTTTCTGGTTAGGGTCAGGTAGGGGAGAAGGATTCCCAGTGACTTAAATGCCATCCCAAATGCTGGCTATTTGTTTAGTCTTGTTGTGTTTCACCCATGATTCCAGGACAGCGGGGGGTCAAATTCTTGTTTTAGGTCTGTTTTGTTCATTTTTGATTCTTTTATTTATGTTAACTAGGGGGCTTTGCCCCCTGCTTGCTTCGCTAACCTACCCATACCCCCCCACCACCACCAGGGTGCGATTTGCGCCAGCCCATTCACGTCTCTGCCGCTCTCGTTGTGAAGGGGTGGCTTAATGCACGCTAAGGAGATGCGGACAGATCAGCGGCTAGCTTGCTGCTCCTGCTGCCGAGTTGCGTGTTCTGCTTGTCGTACTGTGCGTCGATCATTTAAAAGCCTGTACAGCAGCTGTCCTTTTGTCTCACTGCCTGGTCTCGCGGGACGTTAAAGTGTCTCTCGCGGGACTCTCGTGGGACGTTAAAGTGTCTCTCGTGGGAGTCTCGCGGGATGTTAGAAGTATCTCTCGCAGGACGTCAAAGTGTCTTTCGAGAAGATCACATCTTGACCCAAGATTTTTTTATTATAATAGAGAGATGTTACTTTTTTGGATTATTTGCATTATTCTTTGTTTTTTTATGTTTTTGTCTGTGTGTGTATGTTGCCTGGGTTAAGTTTTGTGTGTTTTCCCAAGAGTCCGGGCCACCTGCTAATCACCACCAGTAATGCCTTCCGTCCTATCAATCCATAGGGTCCTCCCACGGTTCCTGGTGGTTTGTTTTGAATGCTAGGGATTTTTTCGTTGAGTTTCTGTGTTTTCACTATGCTTTACTTTTTGTGAATTATTCGATTTTTGACATTTTGCTCTGTTTTTTTTTGATGATTCTTTAATTTGCAGCATTGGCACTTGTTTACCTTTTAGATTGACTTATGACTCAGGCAAGTCCATTTTGCCTTTTTCATTTCTATTGGAATACTGACTTGAGAAGAATGAATGTTTTAATTTACTGTATTAAGATCCTGCATTTGCCCTATTTCTAGCCGACTTTTGACGGTTTACCCCTCCAGAGGGCATTATCAGAAGTGCTCTTTGGGGCTTGCATGTAGGGAACTCCAAGTTCATAATAATTCTTTTGTGTTTGGTAACTTGTCCAGGCCAGACATCATGCACAAATGTACATTTCCTTCTCAGGGCCTTTTCCTAGTCTGAAGATAACACTGAAAGAGATACTGCATTTGGACCATTATGAGCATTTGTTATTTATTTCTATTTTGTTTAGGGGCCACACCAGCCTTACAATGAATTCCAATGACATACAGCATCTGCTGCAGATGTGTATCAGAGTTCAAAACTGAAAAACCAGAAAAAAAGTTGCACACTGCTGTTTAAAAAAAGAAGAGTATTGCCAGATGGATCTAATTTTACTGAATTAAAGCAACTAAAGAAGGACGCTTTTGATAAATGTGACAGATAAAGGAGTCAAAGAGCCCGATGGTGAGGGGAGTCAGATGGCCTCAGCTTGATCTTACCCTTCTGATGACTGTGTAGACACCACAAAGACAGCTCTCTTCCTAAACTTCCGCCCTGATCTAACAAATTCATGAACAATAAATCTGTTACTCCGTGTGAGCAGTCATGCTAGAATGTCTGTTCCCTGACTGAATGAGATTTGTTTTAATAGTAGAAATTTAAATAGACAAATGATCCAATGCTGGAATGGGTGGCATAGATATAGCATCAGTCTGGTCCACATATAGTTATCTAACCAAGCCAACTGCGAGACAGGCCTCTGTCACCATTTGGTGGTGGAAACATTAAGATGACTCTGATCTGATGTTGGGGTCGCTTGACTGTTCTTGATTAGCATTGGCCTGTCAGTGGGTTCCGTTGGACTGATGCTAAGGTTGCTATTGTAAGACCTGGCTATGGTGGTACAGATGGCAGAGAATGGTGAGAGAATTCATACAAGAGAAATATAGACAGTTGTTGGCATTGTTAGGGGCTTGATGCTTATGCAATTTCAATCTTTAATTGGCAAGGCTAGACAGTTAATGCTGCCCTGATTTCACATTGACATTGGCATTGGCAGAGAGTTTATAATGGCCTGATCTAACTCACTTTTGACATATGATATTCTGGTTGCAGTCTTAAACTGGCATGGCTAGAAGGTTAATCAGAGTTATTGTGATGTTGGGCATGGCTAGCGAATTACTAATGCTTTAATTTACCTATTTATTGGCATTGATAGAAAATGAATGCAGGCAAAACTGTACCCTGTCATTGACATTGCTAGAGTTTTAATACTGTTCTGCCATGAGTGGAAAAGACTGAGAAAATATTTTAACAGACATTGAGATGGGAGACACAAAAATATGTGGCCAAAAACAAGACTAAGGTCAGAAACAAAACCAAAGGCATTGTTATGAATTCACTGTTGTTATTAATCTTTTCTCAGATACAATACAATGCAATTTATTTTTGTATAGCCCAAAATCACACAAGAAGTGCCACAATGGGCTTTAACAGTCCCTGACTTATGACAGCCCCCCAGCCTTGACTCTCTAAGAAGACAAGAAAAAACTCCCCCAAAAAAACCCCTTGTAGGGGAAAAAATGAAAGAAACCTCGGGAAAGGCAGTTCAAAGAGAGACCCCTTTCCAGGTAGGTTGGGCGTGCAGTGGGTGTCAAATAGAAGAGGGTCAATACAATACAATACAGTACAGTACACAGAACAGAACAAATCCTCAATACAGTATAAAAATAAAAATTTTAGAAGTACAGAGTAGAATTTAACAGTAGATAATATCACAAAATATGATTTGGATTTGTTTAGAGCCATGAAGCTGCCTCCCCCATTTGGCCATTCTCACTATGTGTTTTGAATAAAGAGGAATTCAAATTTAACATTCATTTTTAGTTTCAGTTTTGTTTTGAACTTTTTGATTATTTTTTTTTGTGTTTCCCCATGTCATTATTTTATTCTTTGCCACCATTTTGTTGCTCTCTGTTTTTTACTATTGCTACCATTTGAGGACAGCAAATCGTGGCCTGGGGTGCCATTGGGTTATCAGCCTAAAGGTCAGCATTGTGCACTTCCAGGTTTATCAGAGTGTTATAACATAACGTGTGTTTATATGTTTTTATTACTAATTATGCTCTTTCCGAATGACATTGTTTCATATTTTCTTATATTGGTTGTGATGTGTAAAATTATGTCCTGTCCCTGTAAAATGTGCTTATGTTCCCCTGTCATTTTTGGTTGAAGCCCCAGGAGGCAGGGCCACCCTGTTGTCAGTCGTCACTACTCCTGATCCCTCCCTCTGGATATATATAGGCTTGGATAGGAATATAATTAAGAAGCTGGTTGAGTTTTCAAGTGATAGCAAGATAGGTTGATTGTCAGATAATCCGGAATCCATTGAATTATTACAGAAGGACAGAATACAGAAGATGAAGTTTAATATCGGTAAATGTAAAGTATTACACATAGGAAGTAAAAATGTTAGGCTTCAGTACACAACGGGAGATGTGAAAATCAAAAGTACACCTTATGAGAAGGATTTCGGAGTCATAGTAGACTTGACACCATCACCTGGCAGAAGCCATTAAGAAGGCTAACCAAATGTCAGGTTATATAGCGCCCTGATGTGTGGAGTATAAGTCACAGGAGGTTCTGCTCAAGCTTTATAACACACTGGTGAGACCTCATCTGAAGTACTGGGTGAAGTTTTGTTCTCCAGGTCTACAAAAAGGACATAGTAGCACTAGAAACAGTCCAGATTAGAGTGATTAGGCTTATTCCAGGGCTACAGGGGATGAATTATGAAGGAAGATTAAAACAGCTGAGCCTTTACAGTTTAAGCAAAAGAAGATGAACAGGAGACATGATTGAAGTGTTTAAAATTATGAAAGGAATTAGTACAGTGAGACAAGACTTAAAATGAATTCATCAAGAACACGGGGACACAGTTGGAAACTTGAGAATGGTAAATTTCACATAAACATAGACATAGCCATAGACACATGGAATAAGTAGTGTGGTAGAAGTGAGACTTTAGGGAACCTTCAAAACTTGACTTGATGTTATTTTAGAAGAAGTAAGTGAATAGGACTGGTGAGCTTTGTTGGGCTGAATGGCCTGTTCTGATGTGGATTGTTCTAAAGTTCTAATATAAGTCTACTGAGAAGACTAGGGAGCCGGAGATCATTCGGTTTTGGTGGTATTTTTATTTTGTTGGAATTACTGGTTAATTTATATTTATCTTTTACTTTCCTGATCTTACGAGTTTCTGTTTATTCTTGCCTGATCTTATTTTGAAGTTGACACAGCTAGAACGGTAGTGCTGGCGTCACAGTTGCTCGTTTATTATAATGTTGATTTTATTCAGCTATTAGCGATTTTATTATATTGTTGGCAATGTCATCTTTCTAGTAATACGATGAGAGCAAAGGCTGCCTGGGTTATATTCAGTTGGTGGCATTGCAAGAACAGTTTTATGTTACCTTGGTTTGATTTTCTCATTGGCATGACTGGAGAGTTAGCTACAACTCTCATTTAATCTTTTGTTGACATACCGATATGCTCGCCTGGTTTGATTCTCTTTCGGTTATCCTTGAAAGTTATGCTGCTGTGATTTTATTCTGTTTCAGGCATGTTGAGATAGTTAATCGTAACCAGATCTCTTTCTTGTAAAGGCATGGCCACACCATTAGTGCTGCTCTGGTTAGTATTACTAAAGAGTTAATGCTGGCCCATTTAGCTAACTAATTAGTTTATTTGTCGATTTGTTTTCTGTTCGCCTGATATTATTCTGTTATTTGTATGGCTAGAGAATAAATGCTGGCCTGTTAGTAATGAGTTGTTGGCATGGCTAGAGGGTCAAAGTTTTTCCTTTCGTATTATTTGATAGCCACGATTAAAGAGCACCATTTAGTGCTGTTGTTGACATTGCCAGTGAGTTAATGATGACCGAAACAGCTAAATGTGTGTATTTATTTACTTTTTTATTATTAACCTGATTTTATTCTCTTGTAATGCTGGCCTGATCATCAGGAGTTGCTGGCTGGCCAGAGACTTAAAGATGGTTTGATTTTACTATTTTGTTGATTTGGCTAGAGAGTCACTGCTGGCTGTTTTTTATTTTGTTCTTGGCATGACTAGAGTGTTAATGAGTGTACTTTTTTATTGGGCATGTCTGCTTTAATGATACTCTGATTATAGTCAGGTTTTTGCCATGGATAGTTTCAGGATTTAATGAAGTGCCCCATGACACAAGTAATAGTTTGCTACAATCAATTTACTGTGTATTTATTTATTTTTTTACATCTGTTTACATTTTGCCTGATTTTTTCATGAGTGCACCCTGCAGTAGTCAGGTACTTTGTCCCAGTGCTGGAGCTCATAAGATGAGTGCCTACAACGGCAATTTGGGCACCGAAGCACAGTGCCATTAATACTGAATCAGTCTTGTGGGGCCAGACATGAGTATCGAATCAGAATACACGTCTGGGGACATCCCGCTAAAAAGTTTCTAGTGTAAAGTGACAAAATCTGCTGGTGTAAATGCTCCGCCCATAGCGTTTCTTGCTAAAACCCTTTGCCCCACCCCGATTCCTCCAGTCCTTACACTTTAATCTGCCGGTGTTTTAGGGAGACGGCAAACGAAACCCAATAACAGAATTGACGCTGAGTGAAAATGAAAAAGTTAAAATTGCTGTTATCACTTCAGGAACTTCAGATATATCGGGTCCGCAGCTCAGAAGGAAAGCCCAGTTTTTAAATAAATAATCGCCGCACTCGCGGCTTAAAGAGGGGGCATGCTAGTGTGGCTGGAGCGGTTCCCGGGCATGATACAGGCTTGGGCGTTTCCACACTGAAGTGCACAGGTGTAGGATCGCCCATGTCCGTGATTGATGCCAGGAGCTGCTAATCGTCGTACTTGTGCAACGTCCCCATTATCAATAGGAGAAAAAGAAAAGAGAAGGACGGAGGTTAATAGTAGGAGAAGAAGGCAGGAGGCGAAAAAGCTGTTGCAGGAGTGAGCGAACGAGCGAGAGCAGGCTTGCGGTAATAACAACAGGCAGCTGGGAAGCCAGCACTAGCGGGGTGTGTGGCTGGCACTCGGGGGCAGATGGATTGGGTCAATCCTGCTACGTTTTTCAGAGTCAGATCTAGGACGGCTTGCCGCATAAGGCCACAGAAGCCCACAGGAGTCGGAATCTTGGGAGGTTGAAGCTCCAGTGTGAGCAGCCTGGTCGCTGGGGAACCCGAGTCTCAGTCTGGAGGTGAGCCGTACAGAGCCAGGGTTCAGAAAGCTGCCAGACCAGTAGGAGAAGGTCAGCAGGACAGTTACAATCGCACACTCTCTCCTTAGCAGACTCTCTTCAAGTGGGGCCGGCCAGGTAACTGCCTTGGTCTCTTTTTATGTCACTCATCAGTCACAGCTCGCCTCCTTCCTCAGCAGCTGTGCGGTTTTCTCAGAGGTCTGGCATTGCAATCTTCTTATCAAATACGCTACTGTGGCTGTCCATTTGTCTGTCCAGGATTTTAACTTACCTGTTGCTCGCAAGCTGTTTGACCTGGTGACCTGAAATTTGGTACGTGACCTCTACTATCTGGTTTTGGGGTAATTATTGACCTCCAAGGTCAAAGGTCAACCCAGGAAGCTCAAGGTCAAAAATCAAATACCCTGTAGCCTGAAATTTGGTACACATATACTACGCTGAAACTCTGCACTACAGCTTTATACTAAAAGCAAACAATTTTGGAATTATTACTCTTTTTATTTTTATTTTATTTTATTGTGGAATCAACTCTCAGTAGCGGGCAGCATGGTGGCCGTGCGGCACATGCGTACGGGCGCCAGTCTCATCCTTACCACCTTTGCCGTCACTTCCCCTACCTCTTCATATCTTAAATCATTGTACTCATATATGGTCAATGAAGATCAAGGTCAAGGGTCAATGGAGTATGGTCAAGTCAAGTGTATTCATTGCACTTTATCGTCCAGTGTGCCGTTACTGGTATATTAATAAAACCACAATGAAATTTGAGCATAAATAAAAAAATATCTAATGAAATATATGTTTTGTCATTGTTTACTTATTTCTGTATTGATTTAATCATTTCTTCTTTTATTTATTTCACTGCATGCAACATGAAATGTGCCTTGCAATAATAACTGTCACTTTTACCCATCAAAGTTGCGAGAGGTGGGCTGTGGTGTGCACTGGGTTTTGATTGGTGAATCATTGGTTGAAGGGGACACTGTGAAGGCCCAGGTCAGCTGCACACTCCCTGTTTCGTCTGGGAGCCTCTTGAACCCAAACTGTCGATAGTCATGAACCGAGATGAGCCAGGCATATCAGGACACAGACTTACAGCAAGGGGTAGCGGTAAGAGAGTGATTTTATTAAAGACAATCAAAACAGAAAGTCAAACCGTGTTCAAATTAAACTGCAATGTATCAAATTTTCTTCTAATAAATAATCTGTAAAACTGGTGAAATCTGTGAAGGTTATAAAATCCTTTAACGCGTGCAAATGCAGAGGCAAGAAATGAGGAAGGCGGATGTTTTGGAATTCAGAAACACAAGAGATGACCTGTGGGTTTGCTTCCCGGATCCTCCTTGCGTGGAGTTTGCATGTTCTCCCCGTGTCTGTGTAGGTTTCCTCCCACCGTCCAAAGACATGCAGGTTAGGTGCATTGACGATCTTATATTGTACTTGGTGTGTGTGTGTGTGTGCCCTGCAGTGGGCTGGCGCCCTGCCCGGGGTTTGTTTCCTGCCTTGTGTTGGCTGGGATTGGCTCCAGCAGACACCCGTGAACCTGTAGTTAGGATATAGCGGGTTGGATAATGACTGACTGACTGACTGACAGTCCTTTAAAAATATGAGCCCTTATGCTTCCTTCTAAAACCTGCCGTCTCCTCCACTTATCCTATCTGGACCTTGCAGTTAGAAGAGGTGGCCACCTGCGGGTCCAGTCAACCTTTAAATCCTGGCTGAGGTCCCCATTGCCGGGCCTGCAGCATTCATGGGGCTCTACATTGAGCCACACACCCGTCTCCTGCCACCAGTCCCTCGGCATCCTCGGGAGACATCGTTTAATGGGACGCTCCTACTCCCTAGCATTCAGCCCCAGACTCCTTGCCCTGAGGCTTGTCCCTGACCACCTGCCTTCTGTTTATCTTGCCTCTCATTTTGTCTTTCTTTTGCTTTCACTTTAACCTCCGTTCTTTCTCCTTTTCTTCCTTTTGCTCTTCCTTTCTTTGTCTTCTCCCCTGTCTGTCTGCCATGCTGCCATCTTTGTACGTCTCAGATCAGGTGCAGATGAGACCCCCTGCCCACTCTGAGGTGTGAATAAGGCACTTGACTGATCTATCAACATTTGCATGCGGGTGTGCGATCAGCCAAGCACCACAATCCACCTTGGAGCAGTACTGTCATGCACCCATTCTGTGCCTGAACGCCCTTGGGTCTTGATTATTTATTTAAAACTTGCACAACACTACGGACCACTTATCACAAATACACATGTTGCAAATTTTCCACATGCCTTTGAGCCACAGGATTACCAAAGCAATCAATGCGAATGTTCAGAGTTGTGACTGTGTGTGCCCATAACAGACAAGAATGCAAGGAACAGTGGGCATGAAGAAGCCGCTTTAATTCAAGAAGCTCTGTTATTTATTACCGTCTAAAGTAGGGGTTCCCAGCTCCAGTCCTGGAGGGCCGCAGTGGCTGCAGGTTTTCATTCTAACCCTTTTCTTAATTAGTGACCTGATTTTGATGCTAATTAACTTCTTATGAATTCATTTTAATTGACTTGTTTTTTTAAGATTTGTTCCTCTGAATTTCTTCATTGTTCCTCTGAATTGCTTCATTTCTTTCTTTAAACAACACCCAAACAGAAATTAAATGTGAAGTTTTAAACTGAAATGTGAAACTCCAACCAATTTCACTCCAACCAGTTTCTTAATTAGACGCCGAGTCTTGTCATTAATTAAACCCGTTCTTTAATTCCGTGGCTTGTTGCTGCTCTCATTGTGCAATAGCAGACATTTCTGAAATTGTTGATTTTCTCTTTTCTAAGAGCACTGGTCAGATTTTTTTGGAGACCTGTGAAGATCAACATTCCTGACACCTTCGCCTTTCTTTATTTTCAGATATTGTATGATCGACAAAGTTTGCTGGTTATGTTTTGTATCTCATTATTATTTGGCTGCTAATTAAGGGAAAAAAAAACAATTAAGGGGTCTGAGTCTTCAAGAGCAAGCCAATTAAAATTAGTTCAAAAGAAGTTAATTAGCAGCAAAAACAGGTCACTCATTAGGAAAAGGATTAGAGTGAAAACCTGCAGCCAATGGGGCCCTCCAGGACTGAAGTTGGAGACCCCTGCTCTAAGAAGTCCACATCTGATGTGTCTTCCTAAAGATGTAGCACTTGATGGCCGTAGATTTGATTCACCAATCAAAACACAGTATTCGCTAGAGTCCACCCTCTCAACTGTGATGGGTGAAAATGACAGTTCTCATTTCACTGCATATCTCATTTTGAGTATTGTGAGTGACTGAAGTAAATAAAAAAAAAACAGTTAAATAAATGCCTAAAGAATAAAGCGACAAAAACCTGTTTCATGAACCATCAAATTATTTATTTTCACAAATCATTGTTTTTTATAATTTTTTGTCACATTTTATAATACATGTGTATATTTGTGCATTAATTAATTAACCAGTCAGTCAGTCATTGTCTAGCCCGCAATATCCTAACTACAGGGTCACGGGGGTCTGCTGGAGCCAATCCCAGCCAGCACAGGGCGCAAGGCAGGAAACAAACCCCCGGGCAGGGCGCCAGTCCGCCACAGGGTGGACACACACACACACACCAGGGACAATTTAGAATCACCAATGCACCTAACCTGCATGTCTTTGGACTGTGGGAGGAAACCCACGCAGACACGGGGAGAACATGCAAACTCCACGCAGGGAGAACCCAAGAAACGAACCCAGGTCTCCTTACTGCGAGGCAGCAGCGCTACCACTGCGCCACCGTGCCGCCCATTAATTAATCAATTAAATTTAATTTTGAATGAAATAATGAAATAATAATAACAATGAAACTCTTAATAGAGTTGATAAAGCCTGATTAGATGTTATCAAGGCTCATCAGTTAGTGATGATTTCACTTTACTTATTATTTGAAACAGTTAGAGATCTATTGCTGAGCCAATCACTGTCTGTGCACCTGAAGAGGTGATGGTGGTCTTATTTTACAGAAGCTTTAGTCGTTATTTTTCTCCAAATTTCCATTTTTTCTTTAGATTTTTTTCTTCGAATGCCCCTCATTTGTTCTGCTTTGTGCCATTGCATTGTGCAGATTTCAGAGTTTCGTCAACTTTTTTGTAAAGAGTGTGATGTATAAGGGCCGGGATATACTTGACGCTGCACAATTCATAAGCTCCTGCTACGCATGCAGTGTACTGATAATACTAGCGCACATACTTTATGTAGCTCTGGAGGATTCCACCAGGTGGCAGTGTGAGAAATCAGCACGCTGAGAGAACAACATCTAGTTTCACTGTGTTGTGAGCCGAGGGAAGAGAGATGTTGAAGATAAAAATTCTTTGCTTTCTGATGTTGTTGCTAAGGTGCAAAAAACGACAGCAACAGCAACGCAGAAGATGGTATGTGAAGACCTTTGCGTCATTACGGGGGGGAATATGTGACGGTTGCATTGCCTATGCGAAAAATGGATGAAGAAAAGCACCATGAATACTTTTGTATGATGATTTGCTTCACTGCACTGAACTATTTCTCAAACATTGAAGCACGCACATTGATCCTGTTGGAGCTGCAATGCGGCTTGCCATTACACCGTGCCACCCAAATTTTTGCTGGTACTGCAACTCGTGCACACGTCTCGTTAATTTCTGATGCTCAGAGGAGTGTTGGGAAGGCATGGCAACCATGACGCTTATGCGGAAGCATTCAACTCGAGTGTCGAGTATATCCCGGCCCTAAAAGAACTTGTCTGGATCAACTGCCCGCCCTCCTGAAGCCTGCATTTGCTTATTTTTGTTTTATCCATGGTCGTCTGCTTTTTCCCTTTTTTTGAAATGATTGCGCCATCGTGACATCATCGTAACGATTGTCCTGTCGCGCCACCTGTGTTGCCATTTTCCCCCCTCAGATGGGGCAGTTCAAAGGGTGCTACACATTAGAATTTGAGCTGCTACAGTTGGGTTTAAACACGCTGGCTCTGGACATTTTGACCAGACTTGGGTCCAAGCGGTTTAAAGCCCTGTTCAAGAAGTTGAGTTTCCTCAGCTACAAAACTTTCAATAAGTTTCAAGTTTTCAAGGTAACTAAATGTATGATTTGCTGTTACAGGTGTGGCAGACTTGGTGAAAGGGCAAAGGAGAGGTTGTGAGCTAATTTCTGCTTTTATTTTCCCTTCCAATTCGTTTTTTCTGCGGCTGTTTATAGCTTTTGGCAGGTGAGGTGGCTGTTAATCACATATCCACTTCGTTATCAGACTTATCAAACCTGAAGATATTTTACTTCAGGAATCTTCTATTTTTTTAATGACAAAAAAAAAATGACAAAGAATGTACTCTGAGCAGTTTGTGGCTGATTTCAGTTTGTTTGTCAGTCAAAGTCCACAAGGAGGAAGTTATTACTAATGCCATATCAACAATTCAAAGCCTGGAAAGTACAAAAGACAAAAAAAATGTGCTTAGGCAGGAACAGTGCTTAGGGAGGTGGCACTGCCAGGAGCAACAACTGCCTTCTAGCACCTCTGCTTTATTCCCACACTGTTTAACAAATTGGCTACTTGCTTGGTCTGAACATCTTCTTGGCCGATGCTCCTTTGAGGCCTAGTAAAGCTTCTAGAAGGTTTGCCCCTCAAAGTGGAAGTTTCATTTTTTATATTATATCAATATATAGACCCCTTAAAAATAGTCACCCCCTTGGAAGCTTTTATTGGTATACAACATTGAATTATGGTGGATTTAATGTGGTGTTTTTTACAGGAACAGAAAAACTACTCTTTAATGTTAAAGTGAAAACTTGCCAGTCCCAGTCCCAGTGAGGCGTTATGTAGATGTATTGCTGTTGGTATAAAGGAGCCCCCTGTGGTGTTTCTTCACACACGTCTGCTGAATAATTCCTTGACTGGAAGTCCTCAGCGTTGGTGTGTCACAGAGAGGATGTGTAGCATTGTTCATAATGGCACTCAGTTTTATTTTCATTCTCTCCTTTGCTACAACCTCCATGGGGGTCCAGAGTATGTCCCCCAACTGAGCCTGCCCTTTTAATTAGTTTGTTGATTCGGTGGGCCTCTCTTGAAGTGATTTCACCAGCTCTGCACACCACACCGACCATCACAGAGGTGTAGAAGATGTGAAGGATATCACTTCTCACATTAAAGGAATGCAGTCTCCTAAGGAAGAAGAGCCTGCTGTGCCCTTTCTTCTAAAGTCTGTGTTAGGAGACCAGTCCAACCTGTCACTGACATGGACCCCCATGTACTTTTAGGAGTGGACCACTTCCACATCCACTTTATGAATAGTATCACTTTATGACGGTTATAGGAAGAGAACAGCAGCTTTGGACATTTGTTAATATTTTTTTCACCATGGTGATGTCTGCTTAGAAAATATGGCAGCAATATAACAGTATTTGTAAATCTAATTCATATTTCAGAATTGTAAAGTTTTATGTGTGTGCAATACAAATTATTGTATAGATTTTTCACAATTGTTGCAGTGTCTGCATTGCAGTTTAGTTGCCTGTCTATGAGTATTTTCGTCCATGCAGTGGGATCAATGTATCAATACTTTTATTAAAGCATCACTATCAAATAATTCAACAATACTAATATAATGACTTTTTGAAGAATACACATTTTCAGTAATGAAGCTGTTAATATTAATGTTAAATAATTCAACAACATTAATATAATAGTTTTTTTATCAATATAGGGTGGTCCAGATCTAATTATGCAATTTTCATTACACTATAACTTATTAAGTTTATTGCATAGAAAATCACCTGAAAAATCCTGAACCATCGAGAAGTGTGCGAACTGACGATGTGAAGAATCGTCTTCGCACCGAACTGGAATCGTCCCCGCATAAATCAAAGTCATCCAGATAATCTGGATCTGCATAATTAGATCTGGACCACCCTGTACATATCATCAGCAATGAAGCTCTTAATATTATGGTTAAATATTACACAAGTTTCAGTATCATTTCCATTATGAATATTTTAAATAATTCAACAATGTTAATATAATGATTATTTGATCAATAGAAATTTTCACTAATGAAACTTTTAATATTAAGGTTAAATATAACAAACATTTCAGCATTATTTCCATTATGAATATTTTAAATAATTCAACAATGTTAATATAATGATTTTTTTGATCAACAGAAATTTTCAGCAATGAATCTCTTAATATTAAGGTTAAATATAACAAACATTTCAGCATTATTTCTGTTGTTAATATTTTAAATAATTCAACAATATTAATATAATGATATTTGATCAATAGAAATTTTCAGTATTGAAACTCTTAATATTCAGGTTAAATATTACCAATGTTTCAGCATAATTTCCATTATGATTATTTCTGTAATACAGCTGTATCTCTGTTACTGAATTTAAGAAATATCACCGTTAAGTGTGTTATGTATTTCAGAAATTCACCAGTCTGTGTAAGAGTAATTTTAGTAATAAGGCAATATGTTATGAATATCTGTAGTGCATTTAGAAATATTTCAGCAATACAATAACATCTGTGTCATCAGCATTCCAGCTGTCCAATAAGACCACCACACTTCAGGCCTTTGCCCCCCCCAGGTTAGCATCAGGGCGTTTGTGGGCAGAGAGGGTCCATGCAGTGTAAGATCAATCAATCAATCAATCAACATTTATTTATATAGCACATTTTCATACAAAAAAATGTAGCTCAAAGTGCTTTACAAAATGAATAGAAAAATAAAAGACACAATAAAAAATAAACATAAGTCAACATTAATTAACATAGAATAAGTAAGGTCCGATGGCCAGGGTGGACAGAAAAAACAAAAAAAAAAAACTCCAAAAGCTGGAGAAATAAAATAAAATCTGTAGGGGTTCCAGACCAAGAGACCGCCCAGTCCCCTCTGGGCAGATGGTAAATGGTGCCAACGCTGATGTGCAAAGATGGTTGCTAAAGAGTGAAGCTGACTGCTTTAGGACACAGAGGTCCAGTAAAGGAGGGAACAGCAAAGGGCACAGGCAGGGACCCGCCAACCCACTCAAAAAAGGCAAAGCAATGAGAAGAACAATGAAACGAGGGCTAAGGGAAAATCAAAATCTTAAGTAGAAATTACACTAGGATGTTTGGCAAGATTGGAGATAGCTCAAGGAACTTGGAAAATGACTGAACAAGTGATTAAAAAATGAATAAAGTAGGACAACTCAAAGGTGCATTTACAGCGCCTGCCTAGAAAAACTGGAATGCATATCACATTTTATGAATGGTTTACAAATGTAGCTGTATCTCTTTTGAAAATCTTCTAACAATGCATGCTGTTGTGAATCATTCACAAGTATAGCCATACTTTCATAAAGAGTACTTCAGCTTCCCAGCAGCATCTATTGGCTCTTAACAGAACAACAGTGCAGTGATATCCACTTTAAAAATATTTTGGCATTGTAACAGAATGATGGTTTGTCGACAAGACATCGATGTCGGTGTTTAAAGGGTTTCAATATGATGGCATTACCTGCTTAGATAAATAGCTCCCGACTCTCGCCTCGAATGAAGGGAGGCGCCCCCTTTTATTCACACCCGGGTGTGCTCCAGGTGGGTTCTGGCAATCTCCCACCGACACACCCCCATGTGGCGGAAGTGCCGGCTGTATCCCCGGAAGCACTCCGGTGTCCCTGCTCTTCTTCCCCCCAGCACTTCCTGGTGTGGCGGAAGTGCTGAGGTCCAGGGCTCCAAAGGCATGGGGGCGCCCCCTGGCGGCGATCACGGGCCCCTACAGGGTGAAGCTTCAAAGCTCTGTACCCGTGGCCCCCAAAGTAACCAGGGCAGTTGCCCCCAGATGGTCTGGGGAAGGCGCAAGCCCTTCTCCGGTCCTCCTGGGCGTCCCGGCCGGGTCGCCACCCCAGCCACCTCTGACAATAGATAGATAGATAGATAGATAGATAGATAGATAGATAGATAGATAGA
>JANRMT010062815.1:40627677-40639102 GCA_026402145.1 Polypterus bichir lapradei
AGATAGATAGATAGATAGATAGATAGATAGATAGATAGATAGATAGACACTTTATTAATCCCAAGGGGAAATTCACAAAGAAAAAGGTAGAAAGATAAAGTCGTACACGGAGCTGCTAGAAAGGCTGCCACTCGCGGCGGCTCCTGAGTCATACAAATATGTCCTCCCGAGTGAAGAAATATCTGCTTTATAGACTGCTCATGATTACCTCATGGTGGTGATTTGTATGTTTCCAGAAAAGAATGGAGTCCACATCCATCCCATGACTGCAAACAGCCTTACTGGATTTGTGCACTGACCTTGGGCTATAAACATATCGGAGCAGCCTTGTGCCCAGTGAATCCGTGATGGGCTCTGTCTTCTCACCTCTCTGGTTTGGGTTAAATACGTTCAGGAAATGAGTATGAATGCAGCTATTACAATATTAATTGTTTAACAGCACTGGCAAGTCACATCAGCCTGTGGTTGGCATCAGTGATGAGTCACCCACAGCAGTCAATAATCTGATACCAGGACAGGCACTAGCATCCCACTGATTGATTTGTACAGCATGAAAAGTGCATCAACTCCCATGTCTTGCAAGATATTAACAAAAGGGGGTCACCTATAAGTCGTTAGATAAGTGACAGTAACGTTAGAGAAGTCCGCACACATACAGGACAGTCATGGTTGGCATGGCCCCACCAGAATTGTCATGCCAAAAACGCTGCTTGGATGGATGGTTGTTGGTTGGTTAGTGAATATTGTTCAAACACAGCAGTCCAGAATCTGCTTAGTGGATATTACAGCATTACTTAATAAAAATCAGTTGAATTAGCGGCCACGTATATAAATCAGGAAATATAGTAGGAGCCACTCAATTGGCTGTTTACATTTGTTCATTATGGATTGCCTCCATCTGTATTGAATCAGCTGAGCTTGCAGTGTTTAAACTGCCATTTGTGATCTAACTGGCTAGGTGTTGTTGGACATGAAGAGTTCAGTAATGACTTCAGGGTGCCAATGGAAGACCTGCAGCCAGAGTGATAGGAAGAGAAATGCCAACTAATCCCTGATACAATTTACATTGCAGACAGGGCAAACTCCATCTTTAAATATCTGAATTAAAAGTGGCTTACAAATCATGCCTACCTAATAGTTTTGCTTTCATTCGCTCACTTTTTGGGCCTGTTTGGAATGTTAGTAGCCTATACCAGAAGGACTGGGTGCCAACCCAACTCAGGGTTTATACACAGCCAATTCATACTCACCAGTACTGCTGGCCTGCATGTCTTTTTAGAAACTGGAGAATTCAGAGTAAGCCCTCACAGATATATGAAGAACATGTACAGTATCCGTGTGGGCTGTCAGATCCACTTTTCCTCATTTCCACATCCACAGGGCTGTCAAATCCACATTTCTTCAGTGGAGGGAGGCACAAGCAAAGGGCACCAGGATGGTGTTACCCAGTGAGCCAGTGGTGCAGGTTGAACCAGCAGCCTTCTGTTTTACCATCTCTATATATAATCTTCATTTGGATCTTGATCTTTGTTTGTCCGCGAATGAATTAGAAGAAGAAGCACTAGATGGCAGTAGAGAGACAGCTAAAACATAGGCATTGCATAAAGAATCTCCTCCAGGCTTATACTACTGAAGACTGTAGTACTCCAGTCACACCTCAAAACACAGACATTCAAACTAAACAAGTTGCTGTTCTTTAAATTAACTAAAGAGATCTTCATTTAGATCCTGATCTTTGTTTGTCCGCGAATTCCACGCATGTGTAGACCACCTTCCAGTTTAGTACATTGTTGTTACTCACGGATGTCAACAATGCACTGGAATAACGAAAGGGGTGCTGGACAGTGTTACGCTGGTTAGATCCTGAGGCCTGGTTAGAGAATGAGATTGCCGAAGATAAAAGGTACGTGCCTACGTAACATATGAATAAAAGAAAGACAGTGGGTAAAATGAATGACAACATAACAGCATGCTCCGGAAATTATTATTGTTATGTTGTAGCCGGCGAGTGCTGCGCGTCTCACAGTTGTACCGTGGCTTGCTCACATGTCAGTGAAGTGATCCCTATTTATGCTTTAAAGAGCCTGGATACCTATGTGTCCCCCTTTTATAACCATTGCTCCGTGTATATTGCCTTACTCTTTGGATTGCCACAAAGCAACCTGTGAGATTGGAGAAAGGTTGAGAAGAAATCATGAGAGGAAACGACAGCGTCGTGAAAACGAGACGGACTGTGAACGGACAGAAGCAGAAATGCTCCTACACCACCACATAATTACGATTCGGACAGTGATTCCAAGTAGGCCATTCCTATCGAATCAATGTCCAAGGGTTTTCTTGTGTAATTTTGTTTCCCTTATAAAAAATCATAATGCTGTGTGACGAAGGGCCCAGTTCACGACTGGCAGCCGCGTTTAAACAGGGAGCCCTTCACAGACAACTTTAACACGCGCAACGTAGTTGGGCGCACATGGCTAGTCTACTATAATAATGAATGGACATGCCTTTCACAGACAGCTCCATCAGCAAGTGCTTTACGGAGCACACATAGATCTTAGATAAAGCAATATCAGGTAATAAGTTGGGTGACAGTTTAGATCAATCCTAAGTGGTAATTGTTGCGCCTGAATGCCGGTGGATGACAGGAGGCTCTTCCTGCTAGGAGTTTTGGCTTAGCAGATGTTTACATCAGTGGGTCACATTCTCATTAAGAAGGTGTTTTCTTACTCAGCATTTTAACTGCCAGCAGCCTTTGTGACTCACTTCTTGGATGGTAAACTTGCTGGTTGCAGTGATATGGCAGGATCCTTATCCATTGTGCCATACTTGTCAGTGATCTGGCAGGATCTTCATCCATTGTGCCATACTTGGCAGTGATCTGGCAGGATCCTCATCCATTGTGCCATACTTGTCAGTGATCTGGCAGGATCCTCATCCATTGTGCCATACTTGGCAGTGATCTGGCAGGATCCTCATCCATTGTGCCATACTTGGCAGTGATCTGGCAGGATTCTCATCCATTGTGCCATACTTGGCAGTGATCTGGTAGGATCCTCATCCATTGTGCCATACTTGGCAGTAATCTGGCAGGATCCTCATCCATTGTGCCATACTTGTCAGTGATCTGGCAGGATCCTCATCCATTGTGCCATACTTGGCAGTGATCTGGCAGGATTCTCATCCATTATGCCATACTTGGCATGTTGAAGGCTATGTGGCAGTTTTACTTTTTCCTCAGGCATTTGCTACATAGAAGTTCAAATTGAGAGGTGGTCAAGACAACTGCTACCCACAAAAAAGGAGGCAATGGGCTAAGTAATGGAGGTTGGTATTTAACATGCACATTTTTGTCACTGAGCAGATGTGACACTCGCTGGAGGTGGAGATTGCTAGCTGTTCTTTTTTGCAGGTGAACTTTGCTTTATTTAGATTCATAAAAACAGAAGTATTTCCTCCCAAATGACAGGTGGCAGGAAGAGAAAAAAAGATATACAAAAATAAAAATCTGTATTAAACTGGCACAGACTTTCACACCTGCTTGAGCTCAGTTTGCTGTCATTTACCCTCACCCTGGGAGGCACTACGTCACAAGATGTGTGTCACAGGAAAAAACGCAGGTGGCTTTGCAACTTCTCCCTTGTTTTTCATTCCAGAGCAGAGCGAGGGACGTGATACCATAGCTATAGTAAAAGTCATTTTTAACAGAAAATTTGTTCACATGGCCAAGATAGACAGGCCACAGCAACTGCCCAAATAGACTTAGTTGGCCAGTGAGAGTGCTGCTAGTGCCAGGCAATCATTAATCTAATTGATGCTGCCTAGTGTCCTCCTTCATGTTGTGAAGGTTCCTTCGTCCCGCTGGCAAGGGGTTCTGCCATGGATCCTTCTCACCTGTTGCAGGTACTCAATAGTCACCCTCCTAAATGTTGCAGCTCTATTCATATACTCACAGTATGCAGTCAGGATCTCCCTTGAGCCTGCAACTCCACGCTTGGCCTAGCTTTGAGACAGAAGTGGCATGTTTACTACTGCTGTACGTGTATTTACATGGCACAGGCCTGAAAAGGAGCACATTATTTATGTAATGTCAGTTGCAGTTCTGTATAAACTGTGTAGCGTTACAATCCCAAGTGGGTCAGAGGGTCACTCCTAGCATCATGTCCTGCTGGCTTTGTGCCTTACTGTTTTTACATTGACAGCCAGGCCCACTGGCTTCAAGGCTTTCAATCCGGGCACTGGAGAACCTGTCCCGTAAAGGGACGGGTGATTGTGATCTCAATGGCTTGCCTTTCTTATTTATTTTAGGGTGTGGTCACTAAAAGATGGTTTCAAACCATTCCTCTTTGAAAGCACCACAGTCATCAAGTGGCTGAGTTCCTAGAATGTATAGCATTAGAACAGTCTAGTCAAGAACAGGCCATTTAGCCCAAAAAGCTTGCAAGTCCTACCCACTTAATTCTTCTAAAATAACATCAAGTTGAGCTTTGAAGTTCCCTAAAGTCCTACTGTCTGCCACACTACTTGGTCACTTATTCCACAGGTGTCTGTGGTTCTCTCTTTGAGGAAAAACTTCCTAATGTTTGTGTGAAATTTACCCTTACCAAGTTTCCAACTGTGTCCCCATGTTCTTGATGACTTTGTTTATGATACATATCATTATCCCAGCTGAGAGGTTTGAAAAGGCACAAGATGGAAGAGTCTCCAGATCTTGGAGGTCCAGGGTCCAATTGATATTTCTTGTAATTTCATCTTTGGTTTCAATGGTCTGGTTTTTCACGGTCTCTATAAGGGTTCATAAGTAGAATCTAAAGACCCCTAACATGTAAAGGTAGTGGGAGTCTGTCACCAGGTAGTGTAATTTGTAGATGCTGAATATTAAAATTGGTCAAGCTGCCTTTTCATATGCCTGTATTGGGCACTGGGCACCACTTGGCCTATTCTACAGATCTTTACTTTGATCCCAACACACATCTAATCATTGCACTGGTGGCTGAGCTCCCACGATTTTGTTAGGGTACATGTGTAAAATCAAGCTGTTCCTATCATGTGAAGGTACTGGTCATTTGGTGCCATGTGGCATAGTTATCTGAACTTCATTTTTGCTCTTGAGGATATCCTTATGTCTGCTATGTATCTGAAGCAAAGCACCAGAGGTTACATTTTGTTAGCTGGCAACGTATAAGATTAGAGTCCTAACTGCACAAATTCGAAAGATGAAGTCCTGCAAGAGATTTTATATCTGAATTTAAAGAATAATTTGGGAGCCTATTGTTTTAAGTCAAAAAATTCAGACGTGAGCATCAGTAGAGTCAACTATTCTATAACATTTCAGTCATTATATACCGTTCTGTTGCTGATCTTTCTGATCATAAAATAGGTCACTACAATAGCAATTGACAAGAAGAATTCATAATTAATTGCAGAATTAAGGTATTTGAGAGTTCTTCTAGAGCACGATTTGGCTCAAAAACTAATCAGCATATCGTCATCTCATAACAGACTTAAGTTTTCTAGTTTGCCATTTTTCCGTCCAGCCATTTTAGCTCTGGACCATCCTCAAGAAACTGTGACACAAAGACACACACTCCGACAGACAAACACACACCCGTCATTGAGATATTGATGTTTTCGGTATCAGGGGGACCCTAAAACGTCGAGATCTGTTGAGATCAAAATTTTTGACGAATCAAAAGCAAAGCAAAAACGGGAGGCCAGGAACTATTAGTTGCTGTTTCTAGTCAAATTCAAAAAAGGGAATTGTGGAAACTTTGTAAGATTTAAGAAGGAGTTTTCTCTTAGAACATTAGAACTTCAGAACAATTTTGATGAAAGCAGACCATTCACCCATTACGTTTGCAGTCCTAAGAAGAACATTGAGTTGAGTTTTGCAGGTCCCTAAAGTCCACCCCTCTAGCATACTACCTGTGTTTATTCCATGTGTCTGTGGTTCCCTGTATAAGAAAAACCTTTACAACATTTGTGCAAAATTTGCTCTTAACCACATTCCAATTCTGTTCTCATATTCTTGTTGAAGAATTCATTTTAAAGGAACAGATGGAGTCCACCAATCTAATTCTCTTTGTCATTTCAAAAATTTCTACTATGTCACCACTTAATCTCCATTTGCTTGAAAAGGTACAACTCCTTCATACTTTCCTCAAAGCTCATGCCATATGTGGCATTCCTTGAATCCTCACTGGAATTCTCACTGGACTTTTCCCGGCGCTGTTAAATCATTTTGCAATATGGTGACCCGCAGTACTCCAGATGAGTTCTCACCAGTGTGTTTTAAATCTTCAGCATAACCTCGCTTGATTTGTACTCCACACATTGTGGTATGTAACCTAACATCCTATTTAAATTCCTGATCTCTTCTATCTGGATGTAGACAGTGACAGAGACCACAGTGATTCCTAGGTCCTACTTATCAGCTGTTCTTTCAAGTTTCAAACCTGCAATTGTGCATTCAAATCTTATAATGTTAACCTTACAATTACTTTAAATTTCTTCTGCCACAAAGCTGTCCAGGCCTGTATTAATTCGGCTGATTCTACATTTTCCGGCCTTCCACTTAGTTTAGTGTCATCTCTAGTCTTAAGCAGCTTACTATTTATATTCTTATCCAGACTGTTTATATATATTTAAAAGAACAGCAGTCCGAACACTGGTTCTGGTGGAATCTTCAGGTATCTTCCTCCACCTTTCCATGTAAGTGACAGGAGGGTCATCTGATTCTGTTATTGTCATCCATCCATCCAGCCTCCCAAATCTGCGTCCATCAACTAGTCATCATAATGGGCAGGCCTAGAATCTATTCTCTTCTATCAGACTGGAGAATGGAAATCCTGGTGAAACCCGGAGAGATGAGCATCTTGTGTCTATTCAAGAGAAGGGTTTAGGGGATATTAACTGAATGTTGTGCTCCAAAGGGAGAGTGTTGTTTAGTATTTCTTCATAAAGTGGATCCTGTGGCTGTGTTCTGGAGTCTGTTCAAGGGATTATGGTCTGGGTTGGGTCTGGTGGAGTTTCAAGAGACAATGGCCCAAGGTGTGGCACATATTCAGGAGGATCTGAACAAACTGCGGTGCTCACATTTTTTTAATCATTTAAGCATAAAAAAATTCCATGCCAGGTTGCTTGGCACTTTTTTTTTTCCTCTGGAGGTTTTTAGAAATGATTTGGAACAGCGTTATGCTGGTGATGGAAGGCTGAGGGTCGTTTTTGTTTGGTTGACATATTCGGTTCTTATGCAGTTTTCTATGCATTTGAGCTTAAGGATGTGAGTGAGTGTAAAAAATGTAAAGAAATGAAAATATGTTTGAGCTTTTTTCAAAGTTTTGTTTACCACTTTAAAGGTACCTGTTAGACGGGTGTGTACATTTTTTTGCAAGTTGTGAGATCATGCTCCAAAAATGTAATGAAAAACATTTTCATGCCATGACACATCAACACCTGATTTTTACAATATGATCTGAATTTTTCTATAAATTTACAGACTCCAATCACGCAAAGAGCTGTGTTATTATGTAAAGTTGCTTGGCACATGGCACGGCGTGGTGTTCATTTCTGTTTTTGTTGCTGGCTGGTATGGTGGTGAAGGGGTTAGCACTCCCACCTTACGCCCCCCCGCCCCCTTACAGCTCCAGGGACCTGCATTCATACTGTTTGTATGGAATTTAAATTCTCCCCATGGCTGTGTTTAGTGGATGTGTAGCTGGTGGCTCAGTGTGAGAGGGTCCTGAAAGGGAATGGCGTCTCTGCCTGGCTAGGTTCCTGTCTTGCACATAATGCACCAAGAATACTCACAGTTTTGAAATCAGAACAAGAAAGGGTTGGAATGAGAACAGATTTCCTCTTCAGTGAGATTCCTGTATGGGCTGCACCATTCAAAGATACTGAACTGGTTTTGGTTATTGCTGAAGACACCAATAATGTAAGTGATGACTGAACACCACTCTTTTTATGAGAGTGAGGAAACCACGTTTCTTTCTTTTATTCAGAGTTACAAAGAATTCACGTCTGGAGTCTATCAGCTGTCCCATTTCCTCTCCTGTCCTTTTGAAACGACTTTTTAATTGTCGTTATATTAAAAGTTACGTTCCTCTGAAGGAGTTGTTGTTGATCATTACCTCCATATTTGAAGTGGTCTAATGTTAAAAAAGGCTGCTGTCTCCAGGTCAGCACCCCCAAGTATGAGATTGTGGATTTCCTTTAAAATGAGCACTCCACAAAACTCTGGTTCCATCTCCAAAGCCAAAGTCATGTGTTGTTTCCTGGAAACAAGCGAAATTGTCTCTCCAGAGGTCTGCTCCTAAACCCAAGGAGGAAACCTTCTAACCTGAGCTTATGGCGTGCTCGTTAAATGGAATGGATTGACCACTGCAGGTCAGCTTCTCTAAACCCACCATCAGGTCTCACCTCTAGAGTTAGATGTGTGACTATTTATTGGTGGGCTGCCCCTCATGGAGGTGCGTGTCTTGGTCCATTGTTGACAAGTAGGGGCATGGGGATTGTGAGAGTGAGCAATGGACTGGAACAATAGTGTGTCTCACGTACAATACTGGTCGATCAAGATAAATCAGGAGCTGATATTTAAGTGAAATTGTAATTTTAGCAGCCATTCATTTCCACCCATGACCTCAAACTGTTCATAACTTCTGAAAAGATTAGATAACAAGTACAAACGGCAAATATTAGATTTTTCCACAGGGTTGCTAAATGCACATTCCGTAGCAGGATAAGGACATCGGCAATCCGGGAGGACTTTGGAGTGGTGCCACTGCCTCTCTGGATTGAGATTGCTCGAGTGAAGGCATCTGGGCGAGGACGCATCCTAGCATCTTGGACTAAGTCCACTCAAAGGATCCCTTGCTCCAGCTAGAGGACTTCTAATTTGGTGGTGGCTTAGAAACTCCTGTAAATTTTGGACTCTGTTAGCTAGAGAGTGTGAAACGTATTCCAACCTATTCAGGTTGTTTGAATCTGCTATTTTATTTGAGCTTTTCTTTCAGGTTTCTCTTCATTGCTTTAATCTTTGAAGATAATGTGGTACGCTCTTTATGATGTTAGTGCAACCTTCTTGCATCTATGCCATTGTCTCATCAAGATGATTGCACCTACCACCAGCCATCTGACTTAACTTAAAATCTGGACTTTAAGGTCTTTCAAAAGTTTTTACAAGAAATGGGGTAATAATTGGGAGACAAAACCAGGAAAACTAAAAAAGCCTTACTGTATCAAAGAAGTTCAGCCAATGGTAATGAAAGATTTGATACCCACTGATGCAAGTCTACATGGCGTATTCTTAGGTTAGCTGCAGAAAAAATCTCTTTATATGTGCAACCAATACACAAAAACAAAAAATACTGCCTTTAAAGAGCCTTATTGTGTTTCCAAATATCCCAACATTAAGAGGGAAGTAGTTTCCATACTCCCACTATAACTCTCTCTTATAATTAAAGAGCCTTGCAATGAGGAAGTGTGTTATATACGTATAGGAGGAAGTTGTTGTGCCAGAAAAAAATATTCATTTTCAAGAAAGGGAACAGGAAATAGATTAAGATTAAAATATAATGATGATGATGATGATGAGTATGCTAATAATTCCAAGATTAGTTACATTAGAGCAGATAAATTATTTGTAATTAAAAAGGAAGGTTAGATGATAGCTGCAACACTTGTTTTCAGAGAGCAATGACAAAAAGAGTCTAAAAACACATTAATATTTGCTTTCTTACCTTTACCCGTTATAATAAATTGTAACCACAATAATGCCCAAACACAATTCTGGTTCAAATAAAAGGTTTTTATTCACCTCCAACACCTTCTTTACAGGATCACTAGCCACAATACTCAAATATAAACTCTCTCCTTCCGCCTCCAGTTGAGTGCTGCCTGCCGCCGCCTGACTCTGACTCAAATACGTGAAACTGCGGGTGTTCGTTTAAATCCGGGAGTGGCTTCTGGTGTCACATCCAAGTCGTCCAGAGCACTTCCGGCTTTGTGTGGAAACCAGGGCAGCTCTCCCCTGGCAGTACCCAAATATCCCGACAGGGCTGTGTTTCCAGTCTTCAACTACCATGCCCCCCGTAGTTGTCGTAATCGGGTTCAGCCCTGAGGAATACTGCCACCTGTCATGTGGGGGAATGAGCTACTCCCAGCATGCCCTTTCACCCAGACCATCCATTATGGTATCCTAGCAAGAATCAATGCCTGTGCTCCCTCCATGTGACCTACAAGATATATCCGGACAATGCCTAGTATACTATACAGGATAAAATGTACCCTTGTGGTCACGTGGAAGACACTGTAGATACATAACACAATTGGTATTTTGCTGGCTTCTTGCCTCAAGTGGAAATGTCAGCTAAATGGATAAGGAGACAGTTGAGCATCAGCCCCCTTAGATTATGGTCTTGAAATCCTCAGCTAAATGGGACAATGTTACCATGTCTACCAAAGAGCTTGAAAGGAAGGACAGAGGCACAACCTAACTTTAGGTCAAGGCTGAAGAAAAATAAATGTAATGTTGGCATGTTCCACAACAATATGGAACAAATGTGCATATACAGTATATTTTGCACTAATTTCATAAACACTTCAAACTGCATACACTGCATTAATTCAATATCAAACCCGCTTAAACCACTTCGAGGTTGTGGGGGATAGGTGTAAATATTTTTGTTAAATTATATCCTTTTCTATATCTCTGGCAATACGCCTTTATAATGCCTCACTCGTTATTGCACTCTGGTCTCTTATTTTTTTAGACAATTCAGAAGTTTTCTTTTTCTTATATTTCTTTTGTGTTGGAGGAAAAGTTGTTGTTGTAATAATACAGGGCAATTCAAAATGAAAGAGCAGATTTCAAAAATATATTTCAAACAAACTCTATAAGACAGAAACACATTTCGCACATCACTGGATAGAGGAAAGTTCAAAGTTTGGTCCTATGGTCCTTGATGTTGCATGCACTCAACATGGGCACCATGTGTAGCGCAACAAACATCAAAACGGTAGACCATTTCTTGCCACACATGAGTCAACTGGTTCCTAGTTACTGAATTCGAACAGACCTCGGATATGCTCGACATTTTCATCTGACGTGCGTGGACGACCAGTGCTTTTACTTTTGCTTATGCAACCTTCTTCTATGCCACTCGTAAATTTGCTTATGACGAGGCGGCTGTTTGTTAAACCGTCAGCGGAATTCATGTTGCACTTGAACAATGTTATCGCCATTTTACTAAAACGAGAAACAGCGCTCAGTGGCATTCACTGGTACTTTTAGATGGGCTTTTAAACTTGTAACTTTTCTCTATACAGTGATGTGCGGAATGTGTTTCTGTCTTATGCAGTTTGTTTGAAATAAATTCTTGAAATCTGCTCTTTCATTTTGAATAGCCCTGTATTTCTATATTTATTG
>JANRMT010062815.1:40659102-40688891 GCA_026402145.1 Polypterus bichir lapradei
AGATAGATAGATAGATAGATAGATAGATAGAGTGAAAGGCACTATATGATAGATAGATAGATAGATAGATAGATAGATAGATAGATAGATAGATAGATAGATAGATAGATAGATAGATAGATATGAAAGGCACTATATGATAGATAGATAGATAGATATGAAAGGCACTATATGATAGATAGATAGATAGATAGATAGATAGAGCACTATATAACAGCTACATAGATAGATAGATAGATAGATATGAAAGGCACTATATGATAGATAGGTAGATAGATAGATATGAAAGGCACTATATAATAGATAGATAGATAGAGAGATAGATAAGAAAGGCACTATATAATAGATATGAAAGGCACTATATAATAGATAGATAGATATGTCACTATATAATAGATAGATAGATAGATATGAAAGGCACTATATAATAGATAGATAGATAGATAGAAATGAAAGGCACTATATAATAGATAGATATGAAAGGCACTATATAATAGATAGATAGATAGATATGAAAGGCACTATATAATAGATAGATAGATAGATATGTCACTATATAATAGATAGATAGATAGATAGATAGACAGATAGATAGATAGATAGATAGAATTTTATTTGTCCCAACGGGAAAATTGGTCTTTTTACAGAGGCTCAATGAATACATAAATAAATAAATATGCACACTTACACTTTCATCTGAAATAAGAAGAAAATTAAAAAGAAAAAAAACTTCTACCTTGGCTATTACAGTCACAGAGAGGTATTATCAGGGTTGCCAAATTTCCAAAATCACAGATCGGGCAGCCACCATATTGAGTGACCAAAAAAAAAGAAGGATGGAAGACAAAAAAAAATAGGTTTTAATTAAATGTTAATTATAGCTATATAAACATGTGTAATCTAAACATATAAATATGTGTAAATAAGTACATATACAGTATAGAAGAGAACATACACGATTCAAACACTCGTATTCAGCTGACGGTTACAAATTTTATTAATAATAGGTGGTATGCCAGGCTGTCTACAAAAATGTAGCAATCCTCTTTAACTAGGCATTCAACATAAACATTAAATTAACATTATTTTTTATACATACAATTTTTGTTCATTTGGGATTTTTAGAGACTATGGAGGAACTCAAGATTTGTCTGTTGAACTTGGGACAGTCCCACCCAAATCAGGATGTCTGGCAAACCTGGGAATTATACAGACATACTGCTGTTGGCATAAAGAAGCCCCCTGTAGTTGTTCTTGACACACTTCTGCTGAATGATTTGATGGCTGAAAGTCCTCAGTGTTAGTGTGTCAGAGAGAGGATGTGCAGAATTGTTCATAATGACACTCAGTTTAGTTATGCAGTAATTCTCTCCTTCGCTGCGATCACCAGGGGGTCCAGAGTGTGTCCCATAACTAAGTTTGCCCTTTTAATTAACTTGTTTATTCGGTGGGCCTCTCTTGAAGTGATGTCACAAGAAGAGCATACCACAACATAGAATATCGCACTGACCATCACAGAGTTATAGAAGATGTGAAGGATTTCACAATGCACATTAAAGGAATGCAGTCTCCTAAGGAAAAAGAGCCTGCTCTACTCTTTCTTATACAGTTCCTCTTGTTCTGAGACCAGTCCAACCTGTCATTAATGTGGACCCCCAAGTACTTATAGGAGTGAACCACCTCTACATTGACTCCTTGAATAGTACCAAACATAGAGGCACTTTGGTGAAAGTCAATAAGCAGTTCCTTGGTTTTGCTGATGCTAAGATGCAGACAATTCTCTTTGCACCAAAAAATGAAGTTCTCCAGCTGACTCCTATACTCCGTCTCATCCCCTTTATCAATACACCCCATAAGTACAGAATCATCTGAGAATTTATGCAAGTGAATCAAAAGTACTTACGTCATTTAAATCAGAAAATCCAACAAGAAATCACACACCGCTAAAAAGTCCACAGACAGCACGAGTGGCAGAGACGCGAAGTGGTAAGCCCCCTAGTAACTTATAAATGACTAGCGAAAGGCTCTTACAGTATTGATATCATGACATTAAATCTTGTTTTCCTTATTGTAAGAATTATTGACTTATCAAAAAAGTTGTATTTACAATTATTTAGGTTATGTTAAGAAATCTTGTCAATTAAATTCTGTTTACCCTATTGGCAGATTTTTTTTGTGCTAAATAAAAGCAAAGCAACTCCAATTTAAAGTTTTTTTTTGTCTAGTTTTTGCATATACATTTTTTGCAGTGTAGTAAGATTCCTTACTTTCAGGCAGCATCAAAGAACTTCAAACAAACCATTCAATGACTCAGGAAGGTCAGGCGGAATGTTGTCCAAGTGAGGAAATGCCGAACACAATTGGAGAGGTGGAAATAATACTTTAAGGAACTCCCAAACGCAGAGGACGCAGTGCTAGAAACATTGGTTGGGGTTGATTATAAAAACTGTGTGGCCGCAGGGATGGAAGGGAACCAACTGAAAATGGCATGGCAGGGTAGGGCAGGGCACACTTATTACAAAGGATCAGGAGATGAAACACGATCAAGTCTGAAGCAGGTGGAGATCAAAACCAGAAAAGTCAGCAACCAAAACACCAAAGCCCAATACACAATCAAGTGCTCTTAAAATTAGCCAGAATTCAGAGCCCTAAATCTCTTAAAATAAACTTTTTAGCACATGCAGATTCTCTTTAGTGTAATCCAGAAACTAAATGGCGCTGCAGTGATGATATCATCTACTATGTATACAGCAATCACGTAGTGCGTCCCGCTACATCTGTTTGCTGTTTGTGATGCAGGGTGGCCTGGCTGTTGCCAGACAGAATGACCGGAAGTGTGTGATTTGTTACATTATTACCATGACAGTATAAAGGTCAGTGTTGTCCACTTACTGACCATTCATAAACCGTTTGTTTATGAACCAAAACCAAAAAAACACTTGTCTTGTTATCATTAAAGGAATCTCTAGTTATGAATTCTTTTTGATTCTTAGGCTTTTATTTATGTCTCACATTTTGGCTGACGCTACGTGAAACATTCTGGTTATTGACTTTATCACTTTGTTTTATTTGCTTCATTTATGATTTTTTTCTCACATCATGGAATTTGTTCCGGCTTTGGCTTCTTATTACTACTACTAATCATCATCCATCCATCCATCCATCCATTATCCAACCCGCTATATCCTAACTACAGGGTCACGGGGGTCTGCTGGAGCCAATCCCAGCCAACACAGGGCGCAAGGCAGGAAACAAATCCTGGGCAGGGCACCAGCCTACCACAGTAAAGATAATATCTCTCTGTTATAAAAGAAAATCTTGAGACAAGATGGGACTATTGCCAAGAGTATTTTCTGAAGTCCTGCCCTCCTTTCCACTATTTACAGTTAACAGCCCACGTCCACGGTCCTCTCACCTCTAATTCGTGTGAATGCTTTCGTCAGACACAGTTCCTACACTCTCAACTCTTAAAAATTTTTACATTTTCCTCACTTTAAGTTCTCAATTAAAGAAGACTTATTATATCAACAGAAAAAATGAGTACAAGGGCACCGAGAAACGATGAAAAACAAATTAATGCAAAAATTGTTGATTGGTTAAACGGCAAAATGGTTAAATGTGTATCAATAGACTATGCTGAAACTGCTGGTGGTGATGGTGCAGAAGATTAAAACATCAGCTTACAATATTCTTTAGAATATCTACAACCATTAACACCGTCCGGTCTTCTTACTGATGAAAGAAGGATGTATCGTAATGTTATTGTGCAATTTATGTATGAATGATGGGCTATGAAGCCCACCGCGGTACTAATCATCATCTTTCTTTAAACTCCATCCTTTTTGTGGATTTAGTACAAAAACACCACTAGCAAGAAATGGCAGAATCCAAAACGGTGATAGGCGCACCTATCCACAAAATGGCGGCACAGTGATAGCAAAGAAGCACAGCTATAAAATAACAATGTAAAACAAAAATAAAAGTATAAACTAATGATAGAAATGGATTTCACATTGTTCAGAACCCTAGAAGCATAACCAAAAAAGTTGAAACTGTTGGATATTTTGGAGATTGTTGTGAATAACAGTGCGTAAGGTGGGACAGAGCCTTGGGAGTAGTAGACTGGGGTGGGGGGGTCCCCATTTTAAAAAAGAGTGACCAATGAGTGTGTTCCATTCACACTTTTCCACTTCCTGGGATGTGGAGAAAGGAGATTCTGTCTTATGGTTGAATATCAGGTTAAGCAGAAGAAATGTGGATTCTGTCCTGACCTTGGAGCAGTGGACCAAGTCTTTGTTCTTGCACAGAAATTTGATGGGATCAGGGGAATTTATCAGTCCTGTGTATGCGTTATTTGTGGATTTAGAGAAAACGTATAACTGTGTAAACCGTAGTATCTTGTGGAAAGTGCTACAAAAATATGGGGATCGGTTCATGCAGCTGCATGCCATTTCTTCCCTGTAATTGCAGAACAAAGTTCTGTCGCATACTTGGTATTCAGTCAAGACCAGTCAATGTGGACACTGGACTCTGCCTAGGGTTTTTCTTGGCTCTTCACCTGTTCATGATTTTTATGGGCAAGACATCAAGGTGCAGTCGAGTATCGGTGGTATTCATTTGATCATCTCAGGAGTCGCACCTCTTCTGTTTGCACACAATGACATTCTCTTGAGGTCATTCAGACTCTCATCTCTGGTGCACACCAAAATGGTTTGTAGCTGAGAGTGATGCGGATGCAAAGTAGGAGTTCAAGTCCTGAGTGTAGATGTTGTTGTGCGATCGACCAACTAATCGGTGCAGCGGCAGCACGTTCACGACTGTGGTGGTGAAGTGGGAACTAAGTCCATGTATGAAGCTGTCAATGTACTTCTCAGTCTGAGTCGCCTTCCTCACCTGTGCTCATGGGCTCTAGAGACTGCCGAATAGTTTGAGATTGCAGTTGCTCAGTGCTGCTCAGCTCAAACTCTGTGACAGGATGAGAAGCTTGGTAATATGACAGGATCTGAGATTAGAACCACCACTTCTCCTGATCAAAAAGAACCAGGTGAAATGATTTGGACATTTAGATGGGATGCCCCCCAGATGACTGGACAGAGTATTCCACAAGAGGATAGAGGAAGGTGCTGAGGTTAGGGAGGCCCAGCTCAGCAATGGAAAGAAAATGGTTGATGATGTTCTTCCTCTTCATCTTTGACCCTGAGTTACCGTAGTATCTGTCATCAGTTATTACTGCTCATCACTGACCTTGCAGAAGCTTTCCAAGATGTGTCCCCTTTTCGTCCTGCGCCCTGAGTTGGAGTGTGAGACCAGGGCCTCCTGCATTATTTTGACTTTGTGGTTACTTTTTCATTTCTTGTTCTGTCTCTTCTTCTTTCAAACCCGGCCCAATATCTAAAGCTCATTTTTCATCTTACCATTTCAACTTCTGTGTGAAAACCCCAAGTCTCTCTCCTCAGAACCCTGGATTGTCAGGACATCTTCCCGTTTGCATTCTTGTTTTCTTTTCTTCTTTTTTTTTTTTTTTCTTTTTCTGCTGCCCAGCTTAATTTACTGCTAACAGCTTTACCCATATCTAAATGGTTCATTCATTTAGATGCTCCAAATTCATCAGTCATTAATTTCCAACGCAGTAATTGTTCATGATCAGTTGAGCAGGTTTCTGCTGCTGAGGTTATTACAATGATATGAGGGCAAAATTGAAATAAACAAGAAGGGAAAAAAAGCTTTGTATCTTGGTCATGGCGGGCAGATATTCAAATAAAAAGTAACCTTGGAAACCGGTCAAGATTTGCTTAAAATGACAGCTCTCTTTGTGTTTATGCATTATTTGCTTAATTTTTCCGTGCTTAATTCTTTTTGTGGTAGCTCTTATAAACAAAAAACAAACTGATAATCTGGGAGTGAGAAAAAAGAGCGTGAGCAAGGACTGCCATGTCCCTTAAAGCTCTCATTTTCATGGCCAGGTTCGGCAAACGCCTTTGTGATCAGGTTTTAGGTCCAATAATAAGTGGGGACACTGCTACCTTTTTAGTGTTAATATTAATTTTTAACATGGGACACACACACAAACACACAACGCCACAATATCAGCTTTTGTCAATCTTCTTCTTTAAATCTTTTAGCTACTTTTCAACTAATCACCTTCATGAAACATTTTGAAAGCTAATTAAATTGATTAGTCTGACCAGTGGGCACATTTTATAGCACCTTTTACTTTGGCCTTCTTCACTAATGATGCAATTAATGTGTATTTAAGTTTAGTAGCGGGCCACAATGGTACAGTGGCTAAAACTATGGCTGCCTATGGAGTCTTGATGTCTGTGCAAATTTCCTTCCAGGACACTCTGACATTGCAAATATGTGTAATGTGTGTGTTTTGGTTAACTGGCAGTTACAGCCTGACCCACTGGCTGTGCCCTAAAGTAGGCGGGCACCTTGTTGAGTGGTGAGTTCTTACCTTGCACGTGACGCTGCCAGTGTGGGCTGTGCTACTCCAGGCACCTGGGCTCAGGAAAACAGAGGAATGTATTTAAATAATTATACAAAATTAATCATTATTTAATAATTATACAAAAATCTTCATGAAGCACTAAACGCAGTAACCAAATCATTATTTAAAATAATATTTGCATCATGTGGGGCATTTCACACTCTACATTAACATTACAATTATCGCGAAATTAGTAGTTAAAATTATATTTGTAATTGAAACCTTCACAAAACAATATACTTAATGACAAAAAGAATGGACGCAAATAATATCTGAGCTATGTAACATTTTATATATTCAATGTGTTTGAAAAGCAATTCACATATAAAATAAACTGTTATATAGTGTTTGTTTTTTGACAAAGAAGAAAATATTTAAAACTGGCAAATGACATAGCTCTTTTTATAATGACTTAATAACAATCATATAAAAAACAACCATCATATAAATGTTATATAAGAATACAAACATATTTCCAATTTTAATATATTGCCTTTTACCATAAACATCCCCACAAGGCATAATACTTTATGCAGCAGGGCAGAATTGAATAACCGCTTTATAAATGACACAGCTCCTTTCATGTAGCCCACCAGCATTCAGCAATTCACAGAGCACACTCACAAATATGTCCATCCTCATTAATTCTCTTACACAATGAACAGAGAATTTATCAATCTTTATTCAGTGCCTCTTTTATCGGCTGCCTTGCATCATCAGCAAGAACATCACAAGGCACTTTTCATAAAATATACACTCTTTTGGGTAATGTGCATTGCGTTTTCTAGGTAGATGACACTATAATTCTCTTTCGATAATAAACATGCATGAAGCCGGTGAAATGCCGGATATTTTTTTTAAGATCTCATAAGTGCTTCTTTGTAACTGTGAATCTCTTATTGATTCTGTAGAGTAACATATAAAAATAAATCGGTGGAATGCATATATTTGTTTAATTATTTAGCTTCAAATGCCACAAAATGAATTCTTTTTATGCATCTTTTATAATGAACAATGTGGAAAAGTATTTTTTAAGAGCCAATAACATATCTCAGCGATGAGACATTTACAATTTGGAAACAGCTTTTAGTCCATAAACAAGCAAGTCTTTCTCATTTGACATTTGTATGTTTATACACTCACCGGTCATTTTATTAGGTATACCTCGCTAATACCGAGTTTTGCCTTCAGAACTGTCGTAATTCTTCATGGCGTAGATTCAACAAGGCGCTGGAAACATTCCTCTGGGATTCTGGTCCATACTGACATGATAGTATCGCACATTTGCTGCAGATTTATCGGCTGCACCTCTATGATGCGTATTTCCTGTTCCATCACATCTCAAAGGTGCCCTATTGGATTGAGAGCTGGTGACTATGGAGGCCATTTGAATAAAGTGAACGCATTGTCATGTCCAAGAAACCAGTTTGAGATGATTTGAGCTTTTTGACATGGCGTATTATCCTGCTGTAAGTAGCCATCAGAAGATGAGTACACTGCGGTCATAAAGGGATGGACATGGTGAGCAGCAATACTCATTTAAGCTGTGGCACTTAAACGATGCACAGTTAGTACTAAGGGGCCCAAAGTGTGCCAAGAAAACATCCCCCACACCATTATACTACCACCAGCAGCCTGAACTGTTGATACAAGGCAGGATGGACCCCTGCTTTCATGTTGCTGTCGCCAAATTCTGATCAAACCATCCAAATGTCGCAGCAGAAATCGACACTCATCAGACCAGGCAATGATTTCCCAATCTTCCATTGTCCAATTTGTGAATTGTAACCTCTGTTGCCTGCTCTTAGCTGATAGGAGTGGCACCCGGTGGGTTCTGCTGCTGTAGACCATCTGCTTCAAGGTTCGAAGTGTGGTGTGTTCAAAGATGCTCTTCTGCATACCTCAGTTGTAATGGGTGGTTATTTAAGTTACTGTTGCATTTCCATCAGCTCAGACCTGTCTGGCCATTCTCCTCTGGCATCAAGAAGGCATTTTCGCCCAGAGAACTGCCGCTCACTGGATATTTTTTTTTTGGTCCATTCTCTGTAAACCCTAGAGATGGTTGTGCATGAAAATCCCAGTAGATCAGCATTTTGTGGAATACTCAGTCCAGCCCATCTGGCACCAACAACCGTGCCACGTTCAAAGTCCCTTAAATCTCCTTTCTTCCCTATTCTGATGTTAGGTTTGAACTTTATCAGGTCATCTTGACAATGTCTACAGGCCTAAATGCATTGAGTTGCCTTCATGTGATTGGCTGTTTAGATGTTAGCATTAACATGCAGATGAACAGGTGTACCTAATAAAGTGGCCGGTGAGTCTAAGTATTTACAGTATTTTTTTATTTGCTGTTCAGTGCAGTTTCTTTTGTGAAGAACTGGTGCAGTGGCCAGGAAATGCCAGTGGCCACAGCATCTTTTGGAATTGCATCACTCCTTCTCTTTCCCTTTTCTATTTTAAGCTGCTTTTTTTATTCTGGTTGACCCAGCAAGAAAATAAATAATGATGACCAGAAAAAGAGTGTGCAGTCCACCCCCCCACCCCACCCCCCAACTCACTGAGAGTCTAATGTCAAGTCAATCCGGACGTCCGGAAATCTCAATTATGTTTAATGTGCTTTTAATAGATATCTGTCAGCGTGTCTCACCCAGTCTCTCTCTCTCTCTCTTTTTAGGTCTCATCACTCCACCCAGTACTCCCAGTGTTGGCTGAGTTGAGTAATCTGGGGGAGGGGGGGGTTCGACTAGAATGATTAACTACAGTGAAGCTGCAACTTGTCATCTACCAGGTACCTTTTCCACATTTTTTACAGTGTATGTGATCCACTAGGGTCTGAAATAAACTGGTTTATTGGGGAGGGGGCATGTTAAAAATCCAAAGTGAGAACCAAATACAGGTTTTCATGTTATTTAAAGTATTGATTTTACTTCAGCACTGGGCGCGGGTCATTTCACACTAAAAATGAGTGCCGTTAAATTCCTGCTGACACAAGAGAAAGCAGACCCTAATAAAATGCACTGGGGTGTGATCCTCTATGGAGAGGGTGAGAGGAAGGACGGTGTTGTCCATGGCTATTTCGCTTTACCCCCTGTGGAGGTCAGAGGATGGCTTGCTACAGGAAATATAACATGGGATCTCTTTTAGCTTGATAGTTTATGAATGGTGGGTCGAACAATGATAATGATCAAATGATGAAAAGTGTTGGCTCTGATTTGACTCACTTGTTAAAGCTTTCAGAGCTGAAGCCATGGCCAGAATCTTGAGGACTTTCTTCAGCCGATCCATAGATGCTGTGTTAAGCTCCATGTTTGAGGATGCACTGACAAGTTTGGGCTCACGTGGTTATGTCTGAATCTATTTGAGCTCTTACTGGCTTCGTTTAGATACTCGGAGCAAGTCAGCATCAGCAGTTTAAAGAAACCTTCTTGAGAGTCGTATTCTGTTGTGCAGGCAGGGCACTTTGAAATAGTGCTTGCCGTGGCACTATACAGTATAACAAGTGGATTGAAATCAGTTTGTTAGGTGCCACTTTGAACTTGTTTGGAAAGAATTAATGAGAGCTGAGAATAGTCCAGACCAGGTGTCCTGTTGCCACATGACAAAGCTGTTGTGACAGATAGGGGCACTGTCGACCCCTTGAACCCTCAGACCACTCGTCAGACACCAGGTAAAAGTCCAATAATTATTATTTATTATAATAATAATGTGCACAAAGCACCCTCCACTCCCCAATACTCAATAAACAATACAATCACAATCCTCCACTCCCAGACGCTTAGCCACCCTGCCTCCCAACTCAGCTCGTACGTCTGGGATTTCCCAGAGTCCTTTATAGTCCTTGACTCGGAAGTGTTTGTCTCTCAGTCCATGTGACTTTCTTTCACTTCCAGGTCAGGTAAAAACTCCTTTTCTTTATCCCGGAAGCACGTCATATCATCTGTCCATGTGACTAGGACGTACTTCCGAGGTGTAGGAAAAATAGTCACTGGGCCTTCCTGCAGTGACTCCTGGCGGCCCCCATGGTATCCAGCAGGGCTGTGCATTAAAAGTCCAGTGTCCATAATTCCCTGCTTGCATTCAGGGCATCTCCATGCTGCAAGGAGGGCTCCATCTGGCGGCCTGGGGGTATTGGCTGGGATGAACGGCCGGCCATGTACCACACTGTATACTTTTATACATATGTGAGTGCGTAGTATTTTTGTAGAAGTGCACTTGTGTTTTTGTGTAAATGTTTGTGTGTGTTTAGGTACGTGTGAACATAGACATCCATATATAAACATGCATGTCAAAATATGTGTGCCCATATATGTGAGAATGAATAGGATTTGTGTGTGTCTGTTTATATATATTGTAGGCACTGTATATGCATGAAGCGGCGGTTTTATACTTGTTGAGGCCTTAAGCTAAATAAAGGCTGGAGGCCCCTTGGAGGACTCACAAAGGCAGGGGCATCAATTGGCAAAAAAGGGAGGGAAAAAGTGGCAGCAATGACCTACTCTGAGGCCTAGTCGCCTTTTGCCAACTTTCACATCTGCATCTTTTCCATTTTCCATGACTGGCTTTGTAGATGGGCTGCCTGTTTAGTTCGCTTATGCCTTGGGCCTGCTATGTATGCATGTGTTCATTTATTATTTACATATAACCTATACAAGCAAAAATGAGTGTATGGTTATGTATGTGTGCTTATACGTGCGTTCTTGTACATGCAACAAGTGGGATATGCTTGGAAAATGTGCCTTCCTAGGTAAATGTATGTATAGTAAAGGTAGGTGTATCTACATATATATACTGTATATATACTGTATATATATATATATATATATAGTAAAAGGCGCTATATAGCGCCCGACCCGGCACAGACCACGCAGAGGCATGTGTATAAAACACACAGGCTTTATTCTTTTTTCTTCAGCCGTGGGGCACGTCTTCCCCGTGTCCCACAGGCCCAACACAGTTCCCAAAACACAAGATACAGCACAAACAACCCTTCCTGGCACCACCACTCCTCCCAAGCAACCTCGTCCTCTTCCTCCCGATTCTGGCCACGAATGGAGGGAGGTTGCCTGCTTTATAGCCCACCCGGAAGTGCTCCAGGTGCCTGACCAGCTGGTCTTAATTGCACCTCCGAGTGGGGCTGGTAAGTCGTCCATTGTGGCGGCTGGCTCTCCACAGCACCCCCTAGCAGCCACCCCATCTCCCAACCGGGCTGTGGTGGACTCCATGTCCCATGGAGCCACGGGGGAGACTGAGGAAGGACCCACGGCCAGGAAGGCTGCCCCCAGGCGCCCCGGGGGAGGCATTGCACTGTCCATGGTGGCTCCCCCTGGACGTATGCAGCAGAGGCGTCCAGGCCAGGCATGGGACCCGGCTGTCCGTCACAATATATGTGTATATATATACTGTATATACTAACTGTGTAGGCCTGTGCTGTAAAAAGCCCAGGCTCATAGAAACCATGGATTCTGGCACTTCAATCAATCAATTGCATCAGTTGTGCATTAGCAGCTAAGCAAGCTTCTCTTTTCTCTGCGGTTTCGTTTTGCTGATGTGCTCGCCTCACTTGTGTATTAGTTTCTTTTTAGTTTCTCTTTTCTCAGCAGTTTCACTTTGGCAACAGAGTCGCTTTCTTTGAGCTTCATGCTGTAGTCTCGCACTTCCGGGCCGAACAGACAGACACACTTCCACATGTAGACGTTTATATATAAGAGCGTTACATATAGTATATACTGTATATAGTTAAAAGCAGGCACAACAAAGTGAAAGTGTAGGGGTATCACCTGGGTGTAATTGGAAACAATGCACAATAATGCAGCACACGATAATTTGTAGAGACATTTTCCAAATGTGAGTTCAGAACAGAAATGAGAACAAGATAGCTGATTCCTTGTTAAATAGTCACTTGGCATGAAGGGGAGGGCCTAGGCGTGCCAATAATGGAAGTGATATCAGTAGTGGAGTGGCTGCAGAGGGAGGAAGAGAGAAGGCATTAGACAATAGTGCTAACCGCTGGTTCGGCAGGTAATTACCATCACCAGAGCCTTTAAGCTTTCTTTGATGTGCATGTGCATGACAACATATGTATATATATATATATGTATATACACATGCAGAACATACTGTATATAACACATACACACATACTGTATATTTGTGTATATATGAATATATAAATGCAAAGAATTAGTATTATTATTATGTATGCACATACATATGTACTGTATGTTCCTGCCTGTGCATGTATAATGCTTATGTGGCACATGAAATTGTGTGTGCTTATGAGTGTGAGTATAATGGTGCCATGTGAGGGCCCATTAATTTAATTAAATAGGCTCATGGGCGGTATCAGCAGTGCTGCACCATGAGCCAGAAACTGTACAATAAGGTCAGTTTTTCAGCCTGTCTACTTTTATCATAAAAGCTTTATAGAAATATCAGCCATCTGATGCATGGAAGCCCAGGCTTGCCAATTTTGCATTTCTCTAAAAACTTAAGGGCCCATATATCTGTCACTTAGTTTAAGGTTTCTGGATTTATATTACAAACAGTTGTCAGAACTGGCAAAAATAACTCAACAAATGAGGCTGAAAGCTGAAGTCTCCTAACCAAATGAAATGCAAAAGTGAGATCTAGAAGAAGTATGTGTGCCGCAAGGGACTACATTTCCAACAACTTGGTTTTTTGTTTGAAATGTCAAATAACAACATGTGTATTGGAGAGACATCTTGCCAACTGATGGCGTACCTGCCCAATGCCATCACGATCCTCTGTGTGTCATGATCAGCATGTGCCTTTGTCCCTTACGTGGTTTAACAGTTAGCTGGTGAAAAGGTCTCAACATTTCAGTCCAATGGTCCCTTTATCAATAGCCGGGTGCCTCATCTTGGCTTTATGGTTCAACCAAGCAGTGACATCAAGATCTGTACTGACCTGCATCTCACATTTTGTGCTTATGAACGTCGTTGTGTGTGTGAGTTGGCCAAGTGACAGACTGCTGCCCCATCCAAGCCTGGTTCCAACGTTGCATACAATGTTGACTTAAATTAAGCAGGTTTGAGAAGATTGTTATTTCATGAATCTCAGCGATTATTTTTGCCAATGATAATTTGTAACTGGTTTATTGCCACTTATGTGAATATGTGTGTGTCTGTGTTGTGTTCATTTCTTCCCATTTTCGACCCAAGTATTTCTGTTGCTCACAGAGCTGGCGCCCATTCCTTCTGTCAGGCTCCTTTCATCTGGGTGTTGTTCTTGTTAATACTAAGCTAGAAACTATATTTAGTGTTAATGGAGCAAAACAATACTGTCAGAATTAAAATAAAATTGAATAACTAAGAAATCAATATGAAAAGTCAAGCCAAGGTGCCTCCATATTGATTACATTAACGGTTTCCTTGTACTTTGCTTTCACAGGGCTGTGAGAATCAGGCATTGAAAGGGTTTAAAAGCAGGGAAGGAGGTCATTTTTAAATCTAGTCATGTTCAAACACAACCTGTGAGTCTCTTGTGCCCCGTTTCTAAACTTTTTACACTCGGGTGGTTATGTGGCCCAGCAAGGGTGTCCTTATTGGTCAACTGTAAGGCTGCCTACATGGGGGTTTCCTGCCAGGGGTTTAAGTCACTTTGCAGCCCCTGCTTATTATAGTAAACTTCAAAAGGTCTTGTCACCCCCATGATGTTTAACAAGGGTAACCATATGACCAGTGAGTAAAACATTTCATACCAGAAAGCTTACAGCTTAAGTTCCAGTGAAGTTGCTTTCTTCATTTTGTCTCATAGCCTAATCTCTTCAGATATTTGTGCCTTGCAGTGGTGAGCATATGGCACAATGGTAAAAGATACGATGCCAGAATTTTACATCCCAGCACAGGCTTTGTCACCCATTATGTCTCTCAGCCAATTTCTCCTTACCTCATTCTGCTCATATATATGTGTCCGCATAGGCCAATGAGTAAAGGCCTCAATTTTTAAAGAATGGCAGATCCATGTGACTTAATCAAGTTTCTTTACTGACTTGTGTCTTGCAGTGTCATGTAGCCCAGTAGGTAAGGTGATTCATATCAGAAATTTAAATCCCAGCACAATATCTGCCTCTGAGACAAATTTTTCAATCTGTTGTATCTTATAATACTTTATAGTAGTGTTTTAAATTATGAAGGATGTTAGTAGGATAGATGAAAGCTGATATTTTAAATTTGTCCTTGAACGTGTGTCAGATTCTGATGAAATTTTGCAGATATTTTAGGAATTGTTAGAACCATAGATAATGTTGAAGAAATGGCTGAAGAGCATATTAGACAACAGTACTTTGGAGATCACAACAATATTCTGGAAGTGTGAGGTGAACATGGATTAACAAGCTGTTGTGGGCTGAATGGATTGTTCTTATTGCTGTCTATCTTTTGTTATTATGTAGAATGTCTCAAGGTTTAGAACAAGGACATGTACAGTCCCAAACATTTCCTGAACCCCACTGGAGTCTCCCCTCTGATGTTCCATGTCTTCCATCTTTTCTGTCCTGCAGGGTGGAATGGGTGAAGAAGAGTGTCAGGAGTGAGTTGTGACAGACAGGTATCAGCAAGAGTGAAAGGGAAGGTCTACAGGAGGACAGTGAGACCAGCTATGCTATATGGGTTGGAGACGGTGACACTGACCAGAAAGTAGAAGACAAGAGCTGGAGGTGGCAGAGTTAAAGATGCTAAGATTTGCATTGGGTGTGACGAGGATGGACAGGATTAGAAATGAGGACATTAGAGGGTCAGCTCAGGTTAGACGGTTGGGAGACAAAGTCAGAGAGGTGAGATTGCGTTGGTTTGGAAATGTGCAGAGAGATGCTGGGTATATTGGGAGAAGGATGCTAAGGATAGAGCTGCCAGGTAAGAGGAAAAGAGGAAGGCCTAAGAGAAGGTTTATGGATGTGGTGAGAGAAGACATGCAGGTGATGGGTGTAACAGAGCAAGATGCAGAGGACAGAAAGATATGGAAGATGATGATCTGCTGTGGCAACCCCTAACGGGAGCAGCCGAAAGAAGAACTGTATGGAAACAGTTTGAGGTATGGTGGCATCACTGAGAGTGAACAGGCCCTGCAGACAACTTTTTCACATTTGGGATGCCTTCTGTCCATCCCTTGCCAGGCACATCATTCTGACTGCCTATTCTTTACTCCACATCCATAAGGGTGGGTAGACAACGGTCTCATTTCTTTTAAAGAGTTGTGAGTGCTTCTGGACTCCCCTTTAAAGATACTCAGCTTTATCCTTTCAGAAACTCTTCTGCCACAGTCAAGTCACTTATGCTTTGTGCAGTTCATTTGCTGGTTCTCCACCCTGACCGAGTGATCGTTTCTATTTCACATCATTAGCTCCATCTGTTGCTGGAGTATAGGCGGCCTGTTTTTTAAGTGAATGCACTGCGCAGCCGTAGGTGGGGGTGTGTGTGTGGGGGGGGAGCAGCAGAAGGGGGAGTGCGGTGAATTGGTCCACTACAGTCCGCACCCTCAGGGTTTGCTCCTTGACCTGAACAGCTGCTCTCACTTTTAAACCACATCACACAGTTCCCGATCAATGCCATCCATTTATTATTCAGAAGGGCTTGGTATTGAAGTTGCTTTTTTTCTACTTTCATAATTATTATTTAAAAACTGAAAAAAAAAACAGAGAAGTAGTGTTGCACCCATCTGAGGACATTGCTGTCAGAGCCAGAGACAAAATATGAATGTGGATCGAAGATCGCAGTGGCGACCTGAGGTCACTGTCTGAATGACTAGGGAATTAGTGTGGCGCTTAATATTGAACCTGACGCGTCCACAGCTGTGTCGATATTCAGACAGATAGGAAGGGGAAAAAAATGGTCGAAAGCAATAGACAGATTTTAAACTGTGCTTAATATTCTGCAGATCGTCCCCGGCGCAGTAATTGAGGGGCCACACCACAAGGCCCAAGAGCCCCAAATGTTAGGGCCTCTCCATTCTGCATACCGCCTCACGTATTAGACTTTTGAGGGCATGTCTTCTGTTGATAAAGGTGGGTTAGACTAACATGCCTAAAAGTCTGAAGGGAAAACATGAGGTCAGAAAATTGTGACTGCTGGCTACGACAGCTACAGGCAATGTCTCTCTTATTTGCTGTTTTGATTTGGTTTACTCTGTACAAACTCGAGTGTTAGCTTCTTTATTCGACTCCATTCAAACAGAGTTTGCGATAGCTATAATTTTCTGTCTCAGGCATTAGTGAGTTGCTTGAGAAAGATGAAGCGAGGTGTGGCAGAGTATGTGTTAGTTGTTATAAGGGGTATCCCGGTAGTGGAATGTAGAAAACAAGACTTTCATAGGAGATCCGAACCAGAGAACAATCAACTGCATATACTGTATTATTAATACATTTTGCTTAAGTATTTATGATGCTGCTGGAAAAATAAACTTTTTTCTACATGGAATCTTTCCATAGTGAGCAAGGTCTAACAGCACTTAACATTTTATGCTGTTATTTTCAGGTTTTCACATTTGGAGCATTGCTGGATTTAATAACTGTTTCTGGGTTACGTAGTGAGTTTGCAGTTAAAAGCTGAACCAGCTGCCAGTAGCTTTTAAAGGAAAGTAAAACCATATTTCCCATTGCTTGTATTTATCCCTCTAACCGCCAGTACTTCCTACTCCGTGTCCAAGGTCATGATGGGCTGAAGCCGATTCTAGCAACAGGGGGCTAATTCCTAAATAGGATGCTAGTCCATCACAGAGCACACACTCTCACTCCCATATACTCACAGCAAAGCAATATAGAGCATCGCGCTGATTGTTATATTGACTGTATGATGTTGGGTTATGGAAAGAAACGATGGTCTGCTGAGGAACCTCACAAGAGCACAGGAAGAACACACGGAAAAATCTTCCCAGGAGATGTTCCTTTGTTGCTTGCCATATCACGCACTGCACCTTCCAAAACCTACATTGTGTGGATAATCCTTTCTTGGTGTAATAAATTATTTTTACATCTACCTGCAGCAAAATATTTAGACACTTCTTTCAATCGATCTTAAATAAATTCTGAATAATAATGTATTTTTGGAAATATCATTGAACCAGTGGAATAAAAAGACATGCAGCTCTGCTCACACTCTACAGAGCAACATTAGATCTTATACTCTTTGGTGAAGATTGGTTACCAGGGACATAACTCAGATATATAAAGATTTCAAAATACATTCTTCTCATAGTTAAAGAATAAAAGTAACAGATACCACTAGGAAGAGCAGCTGCGTAAAGGAGAGAAACTGGAAGGTAATCTTTACAGAGAGTGCTTGTGGTCAGTCTACACCTGGTCATCCTTTAAGAGGTGACTAGAGGAGAAACTGACACAAATTAGCGACTCATTGGCTAGAATAAACGGCCTCATTTCCTTTTTGTTTACGGGCAGAGATCACAGATAAAAAACAAAATGTAGAGTCTAACCTAATGCATTGCTACTGTGTTTTTAGGTGTGTTCATATTTATTTGCATTTGTGGGATTTTCTGTCTGTTTGTTGTTTGCATGTTTGGGTGGGTTATGATTTTAATACGCTGACTCATTTTTAAGAAATCTAATATAATACTCCTGCAAAAAACAGTGAAGTCGGCATAAAGGTACATATTTTTGAATTCATATCTACTTTTTGAAATACACTATCTGTGGCAAAGCCTTTTATTATTAGTCAATGTTCATTTCTTGTACAATTTTGTTTTGGCTGAAAGGGGTACTTAGAAAATTAAAATGATGAGTGAATGGCGAGTAGTTTGGCAACTGAAATGTCTTTGCATGGCAGCATGTGTGTCAGTATTGGTGTAAATCATCTGTTCAGTCCTACGTTGGGTTATAAAGCCTTTTAGAGATGCATATTAAAATTAGGCCGATGTGTTAAGTTCTTCTCCTCTTGTGTCAGTATAATATGGTTATGTGGCGACTTTTCAACCAATTGAAAGGTCAATACAGATTTAAATATCTTTGATTCCAGATTACTGTGCGTTAGTCAAGGTTATTGAAAATCCAAAATATGTCTGTCATGAATCACAACTACAAGATTTGCGTGCTTATCTAAATTATGATTGATTGAAATGATTCTAGAGTAACCATAGTAACTTAAAAGTATATATTATCAAACATATGGCTAATTTTAATATGTACATCCTGAGATATTTATGACCCAGATTGCATTTCACCTGTTTATTCTCGTCTGCAAGTGTGTTTGTGAAGCCATGTATAACCACCAATAATAGATGAATGTACAAAAAAAATCTTCACTTAAGAGTCAGTAGCTCATGCAAAATTGACGGTGTGGGGACGCCTCCGCATTGTGAAAAAGTAACAAGAGAATGATCTTTTTTTTTTCTCTCAGGTAACAAAATATTTTGCTTGTTGTGGATTTCACCTTTGGTGAAGATCTTGAACATAATTATGTGATGATGAGCACCCACTGTGTTTGAAGAAGGTACTCAAAATATGTTTGGGGCCTGTCTTACCAGGGATTTAAGATTTTAGAGTAGTAAATCTAAAAGAAGGGATCTCCATTTCAGCCCTTAAGATGAATGGCAATGAAAGATCTTCTTTAAATCCCATCCCCTTCTCTCGATAGATACATTTGGGTTAACTCGGTTACAGTTGGGGAATCATTAGACTCTTAGGTAAGTTTACAAAAACTATAAATATTTGAAAATACTAGGGGGCTCTCGATTTGCTCACCAACCCCCGGGCAGGCACTACGCGCTAGCCACTTCGCGGCTCTGTCACTTGCGTATAGGGAAGCGGATGTACATTTTAAACATTGTTATTTTCATGAAAATTGTTACATATGCATAATAGACCTAATTAATTTACTTTGCAGTGAGTAATTAACCATATTAAAAAATAGTAAAGCATAATAAATTGAAAGAAAATTATGTTTCATGTTGCGTTAGAGGTATTCATTGCGTTATATTTTTTGTTCTGTTTGTCTTTGAAATTATCATGCAAATACTTTTTAAACTTACACTTTTGCTGTAAAACTTCAGTAAAACCAATATTTGGAATTAACTTTTCATGAATATCACATTGAATTTTGATTCTGTGTTTGGAGTTACATCGTGACAACGCAACATATAACTGCATGTGAGTGAATATCGTTTCTTTCTCTCTAATAAATAAAGTGACTTTTTCAAATGTTTGTCCCTGTGATTTGTTAGTTGTCATAGCAAAAGCTATTCTAACGGGAAGCTGTAAACATTTTAATATGAATGGCATATCAACATCTCCTTTGGTGTCTAATGTTATCCGCAGAAGATGTACTATATTACTTTTCTTGTCTCCTGTTAAAATTTTACTTGTCAGAATTTTTCGACCAATTTTGAATACTAACTAATCTTGTCCTATTGCATAGCCCATCACTCATACATAAATTGCGCAATAACATTACGATACATCCTTCTTTCAACAGTAAATCGGCTGGCGCACCATCACCACCAACTGTTTCAGCAGAGTCTATCGATACACAATTTAACCAATTTGCCGTGTAACTGATCGACAATTTTCGTGTTAATTTGTTTGACTTCATCGTTTTTCAGTGCTAGGATTGCCCGTATACTCATTTCTTCTGTTGGTAACCCTTCGGGATGAAATTTTTCAATAAGATTTGGACATAATAAGTCTTCTTTTATTGGGAACTTAAAGTGAGGAAAACATAAAAATTTATAAGAGCTGAGAGCGCAGGAACTGTGTCTGATAAAAGCATTTAATGAGAGGTGAGAGGACCGTGGGCATGTGCCATTAACCTGAAATGGTTGAGAGGAGGGCGGGACTTGAAATAATCTCTTGGCAATAGTCTTGTCTCAAGATTTTCTTTTATAATAGAGAGATATTTTGAAAATGACTAAGAGTAACTAGAGTAGATTATGTTATGTCTTCGTTTATCTATTGGATCTCTATAACAGTGTCTTCTGTTTTTTGTACTTTTCTGCTGCAAACAAATTTCCTTCTTGGATAATAAAGTTTACCTAATCTAACCTAACCTAACCTAGTGTATGACGACAACATCATAACAAGGGAAACACACAGGATATTCAGTTTGTGAGTCTTCACATTGGCACAGTCTTCACTTAAAATGTCCCAGTGCACACTGATTTTGTAAAAGTAAAAAAAAAAAACCAAACTTTAGAATGCCAGCTGGGAGAAATGAAGGCAGAGGTTATTAGAAGAACCAGGAGAACCCACTCAGCTGGCTTCTGCCTTGTGCAGGGTCTTATCTAGTGTGCAATTAACTGAATAGAAATGCAGTCACAATTAGAATACACAGTTTTACTGCTTGAGAAAATGTTTCCAATAAAAAAACAAATCAGTAACCATGCAATGAACACTTCCTCGAGAGAGTTGTTGCTGGGGAGAGTTAGTCATCATGAATGTGTTTGGGCTATTTATTGGACAGCTCTATTATCCTGGGTGCAGCTCCACCTTCTACGTATTATTTGCCTAACCTGCAGGGAAGAAGAGGATAATTGAAAGGAAGGATGAACTGAAAACCTGAAGGATGGAGGGAATATGAGCATGAATGGAAACATTGATTAAGGGATGGGTTCACAGACAGCAAGATCAAAGACTGAAGGGATGGCCAAACTATAGGAAGATGTTATGGGGTAATGAATGAAAGAAGGCATAAATTAAATCTGAATTGTCCTCAAAGTGTTCCATGCTCAACACATTCCATGTTATATGTGTTTTTCCATTTACTTCCTAGTGGGTGACATTGCTGTTTCTCAGCTCTAAAAGGTTGGGTTCAAATTGTTGTCTGTGTGTTTGCACTTTCTCTATTTACAGTAAGTTCATTTGTTGTCCAGGTATTCTTCCTTTCCTTGCACATACCAAAGAGGTGTGCGTTATGTTCATTAGTGACTTTAAATTGGCATTCCATTTGAAGCCAGGATAGTGTAATTCCCATCCTGCCCCTGATGCTTTTGTTTTAGGTACATGAGTCTTCGAATGGGACAAACAGGGTGAAAAATGAATGGCTACCTTTTCATCATAAAGGTTTAGGGATTGTGGTGCTACAGTTGTAAAACAAAGTTGGGCTTTTGTAGGCAAAAGATTTGGAGTTCATTTACTTCTTTTAGCCTTCATGTTAGAAATGTAAAAAAAAAAAATGTGGACGTGTGTGTCAGTAGGCTTTGCGTGATAGGAAGCAAGTTACCCAAACTATTTAATAACATTTCAGTATTATTTTCCGCTCTGATGCTGATCTTTCGGATCATAAAATAGGTTGTTAACGATAGCAATTGATGAGAAGAATTCATCATTAATTGCAGAATTACGGTATTTGAGGGTTCCTCTAGAGTGCCTTTTTCTTTTGCACGATTTGGCTCAAAAACAAATCCTCACATCATCATCTCATAACAGGCTTAAGTTTCGAGTTTGGTGTTTTTCCATCAAGCCATTTTAGCTCTAGACCATCCTCGAGAAACTGTGACACACACACACACTCACAGAGAGACACACACTCATCATCGAGATATCAGTGTTTTTAGTATCAGGGGACCCAAAAATGTTGAGATCTGTCTAAAACTGGAAATCACCATTTTTGACGAATCTAAAGCTTTCGCTCCTCCCCCATAGACGATAGGTTATGGTGGGGGAGGGCAGAAAACAATAAATAAAAATAATAGATTTGGTAAATTCTAAAAAGTGTTTGTCACTTTGCTGAAAAGATAACATTTCTGTCTTGAATCTTATTCCAGTGTTCATCTCTGCACATTTACCAAACACAAGTTAATGAGGTTTCATAGAAGCTTTGACCAACATGTTCAAAAATGATTAATTTCTCTTCATGGTACAAGTCATAACAACTAGTTACAACAGTGTAACTAAAGTATGCTGATTATTCGACTATTATTCTTTAACACCCACATTCAAAAACTTCAAAAAGTTTCCACACTTTTTTACTCTATTTATTAAGTTTTTCAAAAACAAATTAAATCACTTTTCTACAAAGTCACCTTCGTTTGCGCTGCAATTTTCCCAGCGTCGTACCAACTTTTTAATTCCACCAACAAAAAATGTTTTTGGTTGAGCACGTAGCCACTGATGCACTGCTGCTTTCACATCTTCATCACATGTAGCTGGACATCCGGAGTACTCTACATCTGTCACACTAGTGCGGCCATTTTTGAACATTTCAATCGCACTCACATACGACTCTACGAGAGAGAACTTTATCCCCATACTGATCACACATGCAGAGATGAATTTGTGCTCCTGGCACACCTTCTGCCCACAAAAAAGAATATTGCAGAATATTTTCCTCCTGGGTGCAATTTATAAGTTTCGCAGTCATCTTCACCACAGGGTGATCAGAGGTGGGTAGTAATGAGCTAAATTTTCTCCGTTACATTTACTTGAGTAACTTTTGTAAAAAAATGTACTTCTAAGAGTAGTTTTACTGCACCATACTTTTTACTTTTACTTGAGTACGTTTGTGAAGAAGAAACGCTACTCTTACTCTGCTACATTGGGCAACACTTGAATCGTTACTTTTTTTTTCCATTAGATACGCTATATTTTTGCAAGAGAGAAGCCACCAGTGGATCTACTGCATGACTGTTTCACCAATCAGACGTAGCAATAATAATCACATGGCTCTGTTTCACAAATCAGATGTAGCCATGCAGTCACATGACCACACACAAACTGTGGCAGCATAGCGGCACAAACTCCTCACAGACAGCGGACAGGGAAAGAAAGAGTACAAGTGGAACCTCGGTTTGTGAGCATAATTTGTTCTGGAAACGTGCTCGCAATCCAGAGCACTCATATATCAAAGTGAATTTCCCCATAAGAAATAATGGAAACTCAGATGATTCGTTCCACAACCCAAAACTATTCATATAAAAATGATTAATACAAAATATAAAGTAAAAATACCTAAAACAAATTAAGCTGCACTTTACCTTTGAAAAGAATCATGGCTGGTGTGAGTGAGTTTCTAAACTCTTGTGGGATTTCACCCAATGGGGCGATACACGGAAGAGCGTCCCGAAACAACCGCAGGCACCCAGCGCTGTAGCAGTTCGCTGTAAAAGCGAATCCGAAAAGATCACGGTCATGCTATGAGCACCCGCCGTTGATGGGTGATACAAGGAACAAGGAACATTATAAATGCACAGGGCACAGTCCACTAACCTGGACATGGCCCTACCTGACTACTGTGTCTGTGTATAGGAGAGTGGCAGATCCCGCTACAATAAATAACTGAGCTGTTCCTGTTTCAAGCTGAATAAAGATGGTGTCGCTAAAGTATTGAGACTGAGCTTCGTGTTTTGGGGTGCAGACGAGGACTCACACGTCACAGCACACACACGTGGTCACCATGCTGTAGTGAACAGTATACGCTCGTACGGATGTTGATTATATGAGTGAGGCACGCCGAACCATCAGCTCAATTGTGATCATGTGACACTCGTCAGACAAAGCATATACGGACTACTCGTATTGCAAGACCTCGCTTGTTTATCAAATCACAATTTATTAAAAATGTTACCTCGTCTTGCAAAACACTCGCAATCCAAGGTTCCACTGTACATGAAAAATGAGAGCCAACTCCTGCTGAAGCTTAACCACCACTTCACTGAGTGGAGAACAAGCACGTTTTAACCAAACATGCACAGACACAGACAGTCAAGGTAAAGTGAGACATCTTGTACGTACACAAGCTGCCTTGTTCTAATGTTATTTTCTATCAGCTGTGCTATTTGGAGAGCAAGTGCATATGCAGTATTATAATGTCAGTGTACAGTATATCTTGTCACTGTAAGTAGTTTGCACTGTTCAGACATACATGTTACCTACTATAGGTATCGGCTTCAAAAGCTTTGTTGTGAAAAACTGAGATTAGGAACTTTGCGTTATTTGTGCATCTTTATTTTCTAAAGATGTTATTTATCTTTACTCATTTTTTATTTGTTATTTAGAAATAGCAGAATTTGCACATCATTTTATATTTTTGGCTGTCTTATTACAACATTTCTAAAAAATAAATCATTTATTATGATCAAACAGTTACTCAGTACTTGAGTAGTCTTTTCACCAAATACTTTTTTACTCTTACTTGAGTAGTTTTTTGGATGACTCCTTTTTACTTCTACTTGAGTAATATTATTTTGAAGTAACGCTACTCTTACTTGAGTACAATTTTTGGCTACACTACCCACCTCTGAGGGTGACAACTCTTATACTAAACTGCAAGGGCAGCCGACTTGCCAGACAGAACTAGTCACATGACACTCTCAGACACGACCAATGACTACTTCTCCAGCCTTCACTGTTTCCAACGAAAATATATAAGTGTGGAAACTTTTTGAACATGCCTCGTATTAAACATCACACCATACTAGTACTACATTCCAAATATTAAAGGACACGTTTTATATTGTATCTCATTATTTCTCAGCACCCTGTAATGGTTTAACGTGCTCTATAATGTGTAATCGGTATTTCTCTTTTTTATTATTTTAGCAGAGAATAAGCAGAAATCAGAATTTTTACACACTCTTTGTAATTTCAGTAAAATGGTGTTACTGCATTGCTTTCTCAAAGCACAGGGAACTTGAGGTCAGTCTGTGCACTTTATATATTCTCCACCGGAGTACATGGATTTTCTCGATTTAGTCAATTTTAGTGTTAAGGATATCCTTATTTTGTTCAGTTATACCCTCTAGTTGGTTTCGCTTGAGTGTGAATTTAATGGAAAATGTGGGCTCAGAAAAATGAAAGGGTGGGCTGTTATTGAGCGTATGTAGGCCAGAAATGGGATAACAGAGATGACAGCTTAAGTGTTGGTAGTACTGTATAAAAGAGACCAGTAATTGTAGCAACAGCAGTACAGTTTCTTGAAAGTTAAAAAAATTCAAATTGAAAAAAATGTTCCTGTTTAATTTAGTAGTCATAAACCAGTAAATTCCATTAATAGATAAATGGATAAGTGAGACAAGAGATGAAAGAGAATGCTAACTGGTGGCTACGGCTCCATTAACACTATGTGTGCTGTTTAATTATTTCTTGTGTGTCTTACAGTATATTTACATGCAGCATTAACATCATTTTATTTTTTGGCATTATGCAAAGTTAAATATTTCAATATTGAAATATTTCAGTATTTCTTCAATGCATTTACTGTACATTTTTTGTGTACGTTTGTCCTTGTGTGCATATGAGGTTGCATCTAATATTACAATCCTGAAACATTAGAACTCTATTGATTCTGCAGTCAGTTCTGCTAAATACAGTTTCCATTTTTTTACCCTTAGCCAACTGTTTTGGAAAAAAATGATTCAGATAAAAGTTGTAGAACATTAAAGAATGTACAGATTTGTTTTGTATTTCCAATAGTTGGGACTAGGTGCAGTCAAATACTTATTGCTGAGAAAGCTTTTGCTGTCTGAGGCATTGCTACATTGGTTTTCAGGAAAATGATTTAAAAGAAAGTGATTATTAATAAAAATAGCTAGTCATCTATCTGATGCTTTTTTTTTTACTCCTTTTTAATCAATTTTCGTGCAATGGAAGAAATAAAATAAACAGAGAAAGAATCTGACAGACTTTTGTGCTGTTTTTGCTCCTTTCAATTCAGTGCTGTTGCTGGTTCTGTAATTTATGAATATGACCCTTAGAAATGGGCAGCACGGTGGCACAGTGGTAGCGCTGCTGCCTCACAGTAAGGAGACCAGGGCTCATGCCTCCCTGCATGGAGTTTGCATGTTCTTCCCATGTGGGTTTCCTCCTGGTGCTCCAGTTTCCTCCCAAAGTCCAAAGACCTGCTGGGTAGGTGAATTGGTGTTTCCTAAATTGTCGCTAGTGTGTGGATGAGGTGTGTGTGTTCACCCTGCAATGGGCTGGCATCCTCTTCAGGGTTTGTTCCTGCCTTGTGCCCTATGCTAGCTGGGATAGGTTCTAGCAGACCCTCGCAGCCCTGTTCAGGACTAAGTGGGTTAGAAAATGAGTGACTGACTAACCCTTGGAAGCATATACAGTATGTGCAGCCATTGAGCGTGAAAGCATGGCGAGTGATCAGTGTGCATGTCCACACAGGGCAGGTTTTTTGCACTGAAAAAGACATTGTATTTGAAATTAATTAATAGAGTCTGAGAAACTGATGTAATCCAAGTAACACTAGTTTATCACTAAACATTTACTGTAACATACTATGACAGTCTCAGGCATTTTAACCTCTTCAGCCTTGAACAAACAAGGCAACATGGGTTCCCAATTGAGGTTCTCAAACTTCCCCAAATGTTTATCCGGCAGAATTCTTTTAGTTAAAAAGTTAATCAAATACTTGAGGACACCAGTGGACCTTATACAAGGCAGAAGCCAGCAACCACTTATTCCCACAAAGGTTCATGGGAGTCTGGACCAAACTTCTAAGACATTCTATTGAAGTGGAAACCTTGGAAGTATGGTGCCGCACCCACCACACGACAAACCACCCCGGATTGAGATCCAAGTGCATCTGTACAACGGGTGACACCTCAGCAGTACACCGAATGGTGGCTGGAGTGCCAATCCTGCCACCAACCCTGGGTTTTCCCTGCAAGTTGAAGGATGTAGATTAGCATCATACCCAGGATGGAGCAATTGCAGGTTAAGGGCCTTGCTCAAGGGCCCAATGGAGTAGAGTCTCTTCTGGCATTTATGGGATTCAAACTGGCAATCTTCCAATTGCCAGCACAGATCCCTAGCCTCAGAGCCCACCGCTCCGCCCACTATGCTTTAAAAATACTCTGTTAATTACATCTGAGTACATTTAAGAAAGTCGTGTTAAAAGGTTTTGACGAGAACAGGCCATTTTGCCCACTATCACTTATTAATTCCTATGTGACTATAAATTTGGGCTGGAACTTGAGTGCAAAAAATGTAAACGTTTCAAGATCTGAGAAGCCGTCTAGGTGTTAGTTATAACTACATTGCTAAGTAGATTTTTGTAGAAATATCCATCCATCCATCCATTATTCAACCCGCTATATCCTAACTACAGAATCACGGGGGTCTGCCGGAGCCAATCCTCACCAACACAGGGCGCAAGGCAGGAAACAAACCCCGGGCAGGGCGCCAGCCCACCGCAGGGCGCACACACCAAGGACAATTTACAATCGCCAATGCATCTAACCTGCATGTCTTTGGACTGTGAGAGGAAACCCACGCAGACACCGGGAGAACATGCAAACTCCACACAGGGAAGACCCGGGAAGTGAACCAGGTCTCCTAAATGCGAGGCAGCAGCGCCACCACTGCGCCACCGTGTTTTGTAGAAATAATTCACAGGAAAAAAAACGACACGCGTGTTGGCTTGTTTGAAGGGTTCATGTGTGTATTGTGCACATGAGTCATAATTGAATTGCATTTACTAATTCTATCGATGCAGTACCATTCGTTCTGCACTATTGGCCCCCCACACCCCCATTATACAGGGGAGCAAGGACCTCATATGAGCAAGTGGGATTCCAAACAGAATGCAGATAGTTGATTTTTTTTAAAGTGAAGCGAAATTTGAAACACTGCTTACAGACTTTTGTAATGGGAGCTCTGGGATAAAAGGGTTCACTAACCTGCCATGTCCATTAGGAAACTACTGGAAAAGTGAAATGTGTGATAGCATAGGGGAAATTGAGCAAAAAAAAAAAAAAGATAGAAAAAAAATCTGAAATGTGATCCAGAGAAGTTACTCAGCTCCAGATATGTGTGTCACTCAGTCTTAATAAGCTTTCAGATTTTCATTTTATCACAGAAAATAGAAGCTGGCCTTGGAGCAAGAAATAAAATCAGCCAGTTTCACTCTAATGGGTAATGGGAGATCTGAAACTGACACAACATCTTTTTTGACTTAATATTATCAAAAGGAAAGCAAATTTACTTCTGGGGTTTTCTCAGAATCAATTCAAACTAAATCGTCCGCTTTTATCTCTTCTTTTTCTTTCGATCAAAAGCTGCACTTTGGAGCGTTCTGTTCAAGTAAGTAAGACAAGAGAGCATGCGGTGTCACTGAGCAGCTCCTTTTGAACCAAGCAGAATAAGTCGACTGCTGCTGTGGAACAGAGAGGAACTTACATCATCATTGAGCAGCTCCTTCCTTCATAGATCATGTAGAAGAAGTTGTTAATTGCCCATCTCCTTCACAGCTCCAATAGAACATAGTCCAAGAAGTGGGCCTGCCCAGCAGGCAGATGTGTGCTGTGCCAAGCCATCTGCAGTATCATTGATAAATCTCTTGCTCAACAGAACCTGCTACAACAATTGGCTGCTGATATGCAGAAGAAGGTCCATTTTTGCTCCAAACAAATATTAAATCCAGAAGAGCAAATGAGACAGTCTTCCAGTGTAGAAATCTGTTTTCAGTGTCACTAAGCATTTCAGTTCCTTACAAATCCAGTAAACCAGGGTGCAGTAGCATACAAAGCCTTCGGCAGAGTCTCTGGACAGTTACCTTCTGCAACAGAACAAGAAGAACTTATTGGAATCCATTCAAACAACAAGAGCAGAAACCACTAACAAAAACAGTAATGTATGGAAGGTGGTGAGCATCACTTATGTTTAAAGCATTTGCTGCAGATTTATAAGTAAATGTCCATTATTTGGACATTGTGGACCCCAATTCCTTATTTTTCTTCAAATGCAGTATCTTTATATCTAATACGCTACAATGGTTGTCCGTTTGTCTGTCCAGGATTTTAAATCACCTGTAGTTCACAAATTGTTTGACCTGTTGACCTGAAATTTGGTACACATATACTATGTGATGTCTACTATCCACTTTCGGGGTGATAATTGACCTCCAAGGTTATTCCTATTTTTATTTTATTTTATTGTAGAATCAACTCTCTGCAGCAGCCAGCAGGGCAGCCATGTGGCGCATGTGTATGGGCACCATTTTCATCGCTACCACCTTCGCCTTCACTTCCCCTATCTCTTCATATCTTAAATCATTCTTCAGGCAGATTGAAGACTTAAGTGCCAGCTTAAGTGAAAAATTAAAGAAAACGTACTGAGTAATTGCAACACAAACACTGACTTAATCAGTTTTAACGTGAAAAGATGTCGACAAAAGAGGAGAAGAAGCGGGCCGCTAGGGTGAAGAAAAGAAGAGCTGATCAGGAAGCAGCAAGCGCATCAACCTCTGTGCAAACGAATGCTAAACGTACAAAAAAAGAGGATGAAAACTAGGAATGCTCAAGTCAAGTGTATTCACTGCACGTTATCGTGCAGTGTGTCGTTTTATTTATATATATATATATATATATATATATATATATATATATATAT
>JANRMT010062815.1:40722170-40747530 GCA_026402145.1 Polypterus bichir lapradei
AGGGTTTGAACTCCAAATCCCTAATTTTATCTGCAAGAAAATTGCACTATTTCTGGAATAGTTTGGGATTATTTAATGAAAAGGTGTGTTTTCAAAAGATGCCTAAAAATGAGTAAATTGGGTGCAGTTCAGATAGACAAAGGGAGATCATTCCACAGCTTTGGAACAAGATTGGGGAAGCATTGCTCAGTTTTGGGACATCTGGCAAGAGGAGGTGCAGTGAGCAGACAAGCTCAGAGTCAGAACAGAGGGGTCTTGAAAGCACAAATAGAAATCAAAAGCCGGAGGTACTGAGGAGCTGAACCAGGCAAGAAAACATAGATCAAGACACGAGTTTTGAATTGGAACTTTGCACCAACACAAGCCTGTGAAGTGATCAAAGCAGAGGAGGAGTAGGAGTGAAACGAGGAACAGAGAGCACCAGTTGAGCAGCTGCATTCTGGAAGAGCTGGAGAGGTTGGATAGCATTTGAAGGAATTGCAATAGTCCACCCAATGGAGAAACAGCACCTGCAGAACGAGTTGCATGTCATAATTAGTGAAGTAGGGTCAAAGTTTCTGAATGTTATTAAGCAAGAAAAGACACGATTGGGTTACTGAATAAATATATTTGATGAATGAAAGCAAGGAGTCCAGAGTACTGTTAAGATTTCTGACTGTGACTGTGACATCAAGAGCAATGCTTAGAGACAAATCTGATGAAAGAAAATCATAAGGCAAGTATGGGATATCTAACTTCGAAAGGTTAAGTTTAAGGTGATGATCATTCATCCAGGATGAGGTGGCAGAAAGACAGCTGGAGATCTGGCCTGAAACATATGGGTTGTAAGAGGGAAATGAGAGTAAGACCTGTGCGCCATCAGCATAGTGGTGACAGGAGAAGCAATGAGAAGAAGTAGATAGAGAGAGAGATAGATAGATAGATAGATAGATAGATAGATAGATAGATAGATAGATAGATAGGAAAGGCACTATATAATAGATAGATAGATAGATAGATAGATAGATAGATAGATAGATAGATAGATAGATAGGCACTATATAATAGATAGATAGATAGATAGATAGATAGATAGATAGATAGATAGATAGATAGATAGATACTTTATTAATCCCAAGGGGAAATTCACATAATCCAGCAGCAGCATACTGATAAAAAAAATATATATATATTAAATTAAAGAGTAATAAAAGTGCATGTAAAAACAGACAATAGTGTGGAGGAGGAACGATCTCCTCAGTCTGTCAGTGGAGCAGGATGGTGACAGCAGTCTGTCGCTGAAGCTGCTCCTCTGTCTGGAGATGATCCTGTTCAGTGGATGCAGTGGATTCTCCATGATTGACAGGAGCCTGCTCAGTGCCCGTCGCTCTGCCACTGATGTCAAACTGTCCAGCTTCATTCCTACAATAGAGCCTGCCTTCCTAACAAGTTTGTCCAGGTGTGAGGTGTCCTTCATCTTTATGCTGCCTCCCCAGCACACCACTGCGTAGAAGAGGGCACTCGCCACATTGTAAGTAACATTGCCTCAGGAACAAACATAGAGAGAGAAAAGAGAAGTGAACCCAACAGTGATCCTGTGGAAAGCTTCTGTGGAGAAGAAAAGGAGTTAGACCAGGAGACACAAAATGATTGTTCAGAGGGGTAGATCTTGAACCAGTCCCAAGCAGAACCACTGATTGCAATCTGATTTAGGGAAGAGATAAGGCAAGGAGTGGTTAATGATATCGAAGGCCGATGAAAGGTTGAGAAGGATAAGAAGAGAGGAGAAGGAATCCACTTGTTCAGATCTAAGAGAATTTGTGACTGAAATCAGTGCAGAGTCCGTAGACTGACCTTTGTGGAATTCAGATTGAAAGTGTTCAAGGTTTTCGCTATTTATGTCACTAAATAATAATTTGGCTTGCCATACTCAAAACCTCCCTTTTCTGTCAACCCTCTTAAGATGCACAGCAGAGAGGTTAGGGAAAAGCAGAAGATGTCAGAGTTTAATGGACATTGCACAGTACATGGAAGTCCCTCGAGCAGAAGGCTTCAGAGTGTCAGGGCCTATGCATGTGTCCAAAGGCAGGCCATGTCTTTTTTTCAATTTTCTCAGCAACCATTCTTTAACTATTTAATTTTTAAAGCCCATCGTAGAATGTAGCATGAATGTCATCTTCATCTGCACATCCACACACCTCCACACTCTTTACCGTTATGACATTTTGCAATAGTGGGTGATCTGAAGCACATGTGAAAGGGGGACTTGGGATACTCTGAGAAGCATAAACACAAAGATGCCGATATGTGTGGATACATGCGAGTTAGCGGAAAGGCATCTTTGAGCAAGGACACCTGAAAGAGTCAGGAGAGTGGCGCGTACCCGTTTACGTATATGTGATGCACATACCGAGACTGAGTGTACAGAATGTGAGACTCAAGGAGCATAGTATGACATGTTTGAGGAAGATTATGTAAGAGTTTAAAACACTAACTTTATCCCCACTATTATGTATTTAGAGTTTTCAAAAAGTGACTCTATAAATACTGTAAAATATATACTTAGATTTAAAATGTGTTCTAAAGTGTTTGAGTAATTTGTATTTATGTGTGTGTATACAATATGATTCAAATGCTCAAGAACATACTAAATATGCATTTGTATGGGGTTGTCACAGTATGTGAAAGTGTATAAAGAGAGTGAGTGCATCACAGCTAATTTAGATCAAGGCTTTGGATATCTGTATGTTGAAATGCAATTTTGGGCATGCATATTGTAATAATTGCAGTGGGCTGGCACCCTGCCCAGGGTTTGTTTCCTGCCTTGCGCCCTGTGTTGGCTGGCATTGGCTCCAGCAGACCCCCGTGACCCTGTAGTTAGGATATAGCGGGTTGGATAATGGATGGATGGATGGATATTGTAATAATAATAATAATAATAATTCTTAACATTTATATGGTGCTTTACTCACTACTCAAAGCGCTTTACACACTACAATGCAATACAAAACAATTCATTTCTGTATAGCCCAAAATCACAAAAGAAGTGCCGCAATGGGCTTTAACAGGCCCTGCCTCTTGACAGCCCCCCAGCCTTGACTCTCTAAGAAGATGACGAAAAACTCCCAACAAGAGAGACCCCTTTCCAGGTAGGTTGGGCGTGCAATGGGTGTTAAAAAGAAGGGAGTCAATACAATACAGTACAATTCACAGAACAGAACAAATCCTCAATACAGTATAATAGTAAAATAAAAATATTACAAGTACAGAGTAGAATTTAACAGTGGATGACATCACATAATATGATTTGGATTTGTTCAGAGTCCTGAAGACCTCAGCCATCAAGTTGCGTCCCCCTATTGGCCATTCCACAGCTGAGACAGTGCTGGGCCAGCCAATCCGATGAAAGGACCCCTCTACCCCACGATTCCTGTGATCCTCCATCAGGGATGACTTTACCTTAGGCAGGCAAAACAACTGGACAGGTGGGCAGTGGCACCAAGTGCCACATTTGAGTAACGAGAAGAGAAACAGAATAGGTGAAGGTTAGTAACAAATTATAACTATCATATTACTTATGTTTTAGTGCTAATGACTAACAGCAGACTTTGCATCTATTCTTCTGTTTCATGAACTTACAGCGTGAATGGAAACAAAAGCCTATCTCAACAGCATTGAGTAGGGATGGAGCTAAGCCTGGGCATGAAGCCAGTCCAATGCATGGTACAGTCACACATTCACTCTCTCGAGAGCCACTTCAGATTGGTAAAACAGTCCTGATTTACATGTGAAAAGAACCCAGCATACCCAAAACATCCACGTAAACACAGGTAGAACATGCAGACTCCACACAGACAATGACCACAGCAGGCCATGAGCAGATCTCTGCTGGCATGAAAAGAGAGTACCCACCAAAGCACTTGTGTCCACTATTACTGTCGGCGCTTCTCTTGGTATTTGTACAGTTGTTCATTTGAGGGTTTCTGGGCCTTGTCGGTAACACACAATATAAGTTCAGTATTGTCTTTAGTGTAGGTCTAGTAGGTACTAGGGTGTTGCACTGTGTTAGCCATTGTGGACGTAGTTAGATGTCAAGCAAAATGACACCTTTTATTGGCTAACTAAAATGATTACAATATTAGTGAGTGGGGAGCCACTTCAGCCACCAATAATGTGTGGTATACACCTGGATGATGTGATGGCACCCATTTTTGTGCCAGTATGCTCACCACACATTAGCTGTTAGGTGGTGAAGTAGTGAGAGAGACAGCCAGTTAGAGACAGAGGTTGATTAGGGGACCAGAAAGACCAGGTTGTGGTGGGCAGTTTAGCCAGGACATCGGGATACACCCTGCTCTTTACGAAGGGACCTTTTATGACCACAGAGAGTCAGGACCTCGATTTTACAACTCATCCAAAGCAGGGCGCCATTTTGTTTGTGTTTAATTGGCAAACTTGTGTGAGTACGTGTGGTTGTGTGCACGAGTAGACAAGTCTAGGAGTGCCTCCTGCCTTGAGTTTGATGTTGGCGGGTTAGGGACTCAGATTGTTGAAAATGTTACTAACAAAATTATACTGCAGGACACTAATAATTACTGCAGTGGGCTGGCACCCTGCCGAGGGTTTGTTTCCTGCCTTGCGCCCTGTGTTGGCTAGGATTGGCTCCAGCAGACCCCTGTGACCCTGTAGTTAGGATATAGTGGGTTGGATAATGGATGGATGGACACTAATAATTATCTTCTATGAGCTTCTTGTCATGTCAAGTGCTCCTAAGAGTGCAGTGCCACCTGTAAGACAAGAGTGGTAAAAAGCAGAAATAAACTTCCCTCCAGTTCAGCAAATCTTCCTTTTTCATTTAGCTTGTTTTCTAGCCTTGTATCATAATATTTGGTATATGTCAAATTATCTTCTAGGCTGGCAGTTGTGTGCTCATGGGTGAAGATCAAAGCACCTTGAAGTAATTCTTCAAAGTGTCTCTTCTAGAGTAGTGCATTTTAAATTTGTTAAATGTAAATGTCTGAGAAAGGGATTTATGCCAGGTGTTCCCATGCCAGGTGTGCCCATGTAGCTGCTGTCCCTTTCAGGCAGCAACATATCAATCCCAGACAGAGGATACTGGCTTTGGGGTGTTTTTGGAGCTCTTTGAAGTAGATAAGAAGATACCTAATGAAATAACCAAAAGGAGATCATCTCCATGAAGGGAATGAATTCCACACACTCGGTTTCAGTTCACTTTTAGTACCCTGATAATCAAGATGTCTTATCACACTTTTACTGTATATATTATAGTTATTCAGGGACAGTGGTAGTTGACTGTCAGGCCTTACAAGGTTTTACCGTGTAAATTAAAAAAAAAATTATTAAAGATAGAGTATTGATGTTTGGTTTCAATTTTTAGGCAACCTTAAAATTGTCTCAGCAAGGTGGTTGCCTATTTCAGACGCATTTTAATAGCAAAAATAAGACTGAAAAAAAGAACATTTAAATGTAACATGGAGATGCAAGAATTAATTAAAAACAAAGTCTTGTTCAAAATTCCCTGGCTAACAGAGGTTAATACCGCCACAAATTCAGGTAGGCATTATAATGCCAGGCTGGGTATTCAGTAATGTCCTTTATTATAGAGGTTGTGACTCAAGGCCAATGCAGAAACCTTAGAGACGCACGTTTTTGCTCTGATTTGGTCACAGGTCGAAGATCACTGATCCACATAGATTGAAAGGTGGGTCTGTATGTAATTAGGATTGTCTGAAGCCATTCCACAGGGGAGGTCCCTCTTCAGCTCAGTGAGTAGGGAAGGGGTAAGGTGCTAATTTGGATGTTAAACTGTTATCTCTCAGTCTGTGCTTATACAATGAAACGTTATGGAAAAGCTTCCTCAGTTTGAATTGGGATATTTTTTGTTTCCTGTCTGCGCTCCATCTGTAAATTTATGCAACATGCACACAAGTTTGGGTGCTGGCGTAGTGATATAGGGAATATGTGACATTTTAATTTCTATCTATCTATCTATCTATCTATCTATCTATCTATCTTGAAGAAACATATTAAACACAAACCATTTTTATCATGAAAAACTATTGTGATCTTAACAAATATATTTTGCTTGGAAATAATAGACAGTAAATCAGTCTGTAAAATATTCCTGAGACGTTATTCACCTTCTTACATTTTCTGCTACTCATAGCTGTGTTTACTGTAAATCTAAAAACAGTAATACGAGGAACGTTCAAAAAGTTTCCGCACTTATTTTAACTCTATTTTTTAAGAATTTCAGAAACAAATTACATCACTTTTCTAGCATCATACCAATGTTTTAATGCCATCAGCAAAAAGTTATTCTGTTTTCTTGAATCAGTTCCAGGGTTCTTTCTTCATTCCTCGTGGTCGTGGCTGTAGCTGGACGCCCGGAGCGCTCTGCATCCGTCACACTAGTACGGCCATTTTCGAACATTTCATTATGAGAGAGAACTTTATCCCCATACTGAGCACACATGCAGAGATGAATTTCTGCTCCTGGCACACCTTCTGCCCAGAAATAGTGTATGACAGAACGCTGTTCCTCTTTGGTGCAATTTATAAATTTCGCAGCCATCTTCACCACCGGCTGACAACTCTTATACTAAACTGCAAGGGCAGCTGACTTACCAGACAGAACTAGTCACATGACACTCTCAGACACGACCAATGGCTACTCTTCCCACCTTCACCGTTTCCAATAAAAATATAAAATTGTGGAAACTTTGTGAACGTCCCTCGTACTTTATGTAACAGCAGTTAACTTTAGCATCTTCCTCTTTCCATTAAAAAAAACTTGAAATTCCTTAATCCAAGTCAGGAGATGATGCTGTTCGAATAATTTGGTCACAAAAGAAAACAAAAATACAAGCCATTGCGTAAAATTTTGTAACCAAAGTCAAAGTGTAATCAAATAATTCCATTTGGTCATCTACTTGTATTAATAGATGTCAAATATACTGTTTATGAAGGTGTGGCAGACGGCTGGGCCTTTTACCCAGCCGGAATGCCTATGTAATGGAAGGACCAAGGGAGAGGACATGTTCATGGCAATACCTCCCCTGGAACACGAGAGGGCAACCCCAAACCCCTGGATTGCATTGGGGCCATGGGCTGGGAGCTTGAAAGCTCAATTCTGGTGTTGCCCATGGTCTCCGCCAGGGGGCGCCTGGACAGTTCTGGAGCCCTGGACTCCAACACTTCCACCACACCCGGAAGTGCTGCCAGAAGAGGATCACAGAGCACCATAAAGGAGGTCATCTCACTCCATTCGAAGAGCCAGAGTTGGGAGGAGGGAGACGAAGCTTGTGTGGAGAGGAGTGGAGGTTGCAGAGGAGAAAGGAAGAAAGAAAGAGAGAAAAAGAGAGAAAGGAAGAAGAAATAGAGAAAAAAGGAACTGAGCAATAGTGTTGTGCTTACAAGCTGTATGCTGTATTCTGAAATGGGGAGTGGAAAATAGAGCTTATTTCCTGGAAGAAATAAAAAGTGTTATTTTGCACTTGTGTGTCTCTGAGCCTGTCTGTGTTCGGGTTTGGGGAGCCGTACGACCCCCTTTATTCCACAGAAGGGTATCAGATATACAGTAAGCAGGGTTTGACTACTTCATGCATTTGTTAGTTCTCTTAACAGGAAGGACTACTGTAATTTTTTTTTTCTTGCTCAAGTTAATTATGTTTTACATTTTCTCAATAATTACCTTAAGAAAATATTAAATGCACTTTTTAGTTAAAGTTGATAGGATGAAGAATTGGATTTAATAAACCTCACAGGTGCCTTATCATTAGCATATTGTATATAAAGATAATGTGAGTCAGAGACGAATCTCGGTACGTATTTGTGTATAAAATGTAAAATAGTGGACAGACAGAAAACAAAGCCTTGACGGGCACCAGTGCTCATTGTTAAGGATAACAAAGCACAGTTATGTCTTATTTGCTGGCTGTAATGCACAAGATTGTTATAATAGCTTAACATTATTTTGTAATTTAGCTCAGTTTCCATCAACTTTTCAGCTAATTGTATTGAACACACTGATAAAATGTCCTACATTTTGAACTTGGTCCAATTATTTAAAGATGTTGGCCAGCACTACTAACAGAGCATCCTAAAGTCTCCTTACTATTTGCAGTTTCTGGGGGAAGATGTTTTAATGGAATCTTCTCACTGGCACTGATGTTAGAGCAAATGCATGTCGATGATTCCTTTTGTTGGTCTATTGTTCTTGGGCACTGTGTAAATCATAAGTTTCCCAAAGGTCAGTGACTATTTTAGTGTCAATTGACCATTGAAACAGCTTATGAAAAGGTTGCCCTAAACAGTTGGGCCTGCTCATGTTTTATCACAACCGATTCCCCTTTGCTGTGAGCTCATTTAACGTGGGGTCTAAAAGTTGGGCAGATAGAATAATCTATGCTTTGTTAAAATGCATTTTTACTTAAGAATAAAGTAATTGTTATGAAATCTATAACTCTATTTATCAATATTTTTTTTCTCAGCAATGACATCCCTGTTGGTGTGATGAGATCAGTCCTGAAGTGTTGTCAGTCTCTTTAGTAGACAAGCTTCTGACTTACATCCTTTTAGCTGGATCAAATAGGTGGCATAAATTTCTGCAACCTAGTGATGATTTGAAGAGATCATCACCCACCAAGAAGGCATTATTTCAGGTTTGTGTACATTAACAAAATGTATAAAGTTTAGTGTTAGTCATTTAGTGTGTAGAGATTACAGTCTGTCAAGATAAATGGGGCTGCGTCCTAAGCGTCTAGCTGTGCTTCAGAAACAAGTTCACGAATAACAGTAGCTAAAATCTCTTAGTCGCTTGGTGGAGAAATGTAAATTATAAAGACTGTAATAGTATGGTCTTAGAAAAAAGCTTATTGTCGTGTACTTTGTTTACACTTGATGAATTTTCATAAAATGAGATGGATTGTGGTATTTCTTGAAATTAATTATGTTTTATTGTACATAATGTGTTTCCAACAAATTTTTGAGGTAAATACTTAAGTTTTGTTAAAGTTGAAATTTTGTGTCATTGTCTAATGGCATTAGGATAGTTAATCAGTTTACGAGTAGACTGTGTGTTTCTGCGTCTGTATTTACATTCAGTTTGCTTGCTGCAAATAAAAAAATAATAAAACACAATTGAAATATCTGGTCTTACCCACCCAGTTTTGTCCAGGTTCACCATACACAAATCTCTCTATGCTTTCACAAAACAATTCATAAAAAGCATGTATGCATTCCTTCCAGTTTATTGATAAAAAAATTATATGATCAGTCAAACTAAATTGCAGAACCTAGTACCGTATATACTCGAATATAAGCCATATAAACCCAAAATGTGCTGAAAAACATCACCCTCGGCTTTTATTCGAGTCAGATCCCGCTGCCCCTGCCAATAAAAACAGAAAGCTGGAGTGTACAGTACTGTACCTGGTTTGGTCTGCGGGCGGTAGAAGAACTGCTGCGGGCTCTGTGTGGTGCTGTGCAGCCTCTGTGAGACTCATTCAGGGCTGTGTGCTCAATTAATGAGCTGATGCCTCAATTAATGTACGGTAATTTTATTGGTATTTATTCTGATTATTGAAACGTACAAGTAACTGCTGCATTTCCCACCCTAGGCTTATACTCGAGTCAATACGTTTTTCCAGTTTTTGTAGGTAAAATTAGGTACCTCGGCTTATATTCAGGGCGGCTTATACTCGAGTATATACGGTAAGTTAATTTAGGCTGTGTCAATGGCAGCATTTCAAGGAATGGTTTTTAAAACTACTCTGTTCGTTTAAAGAGGGGCAATTGCATTTGTGTCTTAAATTTCTTTTAAAAATGATCACTCCTGATACTTTTTTGTAATTTAAAATCTAACTATTTTAGAATTTTAAACATTATTTGTGGGCTACATTTTTAGGATGGCATGATATTGCAGTGATTTGTGCTCCTGGCTCATGCATCCAAAATCTTGACTTTAAGTTTAAATCCCATGGCCAGTCACTGCTTGTGTGAGGTTTGCTGTCATGATTTGTGTTTTTTAAATTTTTACTCTTAATTCCTTGGTCTTACAAATGCACCCAAGGTGTAATTTTGGGTGTTTTAGAGGTCAAAGAAGTCAATGGTTACATTTATTTAAAAAACAAAATATGTTCTTTTGCAGAATTATTTTGTTTGTGCCGCCATTATGTGTGGTTTTTGTATTTTTTCTGGTTTCCAACCTGCTGGTAAACTGGAGAATTGAGACTGTGTGGCGTGTGCCATCATTATCTTGACGGCATAAAGGTCATTGCTGTGCACGTCCTGGTCGTCCAAGTTTGTGGATTATCACTAAAATACTTTCCTTTAACTTATACTTCTCAACTATAGCTTTAGTTTTTCATTTTTGCTTTTCTTTTTCTAAAAACCTTCTGGTTTCTGACCCTCTCACTCGGTTTACTTTTTTATTTATTTAATAATATTTAAAGAGTAAACCGCAAGACAATTATTTTATTTTTATATTATATACATTAAAGAACCATCAACAACTAACCAAATCAAATTAATACTATTATCAACAATTATTATAAATGTAAAGTTGAATAAATTGGACTCTGCAGCTGCATGAGTAAAAGGTAAAGTACCTCTTCCGATTAGCGGAAATAGCCCAAAAGTTGATAGAAATCTGCAGTTTGTACCTAATACTTGTATGCAAAATTTGGTTGACCTAAGTGAAAGCCTTCTCAAGTTATCATGTTTACATACACACACGGACATACTGTAATTCCAAAAATGGTATTTTCAGACTCAAGGAGGTCTAAAACATCGAGTTTCATCAAAATCTCGAAATCGAATTTTTGGACGATTCAATGCTTTCCCTACAAGAAATTAAATTGGACTCAGGGATGTCTAAAACGTTGAGATTCACCAAAATCTGGTCATCGAGTCTTTGGACAGACACACACACAGACATAATTCCAAAAATGGTATTTTCGGACTCAGGGAGGTCTAAAATGTCGAGAGGAGGATTCCAATACTTTCCCTATACTTTGTATATGAGAAAGTCAGGGAGGTCTAAAACGATGACATTTGTCAAAATCTCGAAATCTAATCTTTGGCCGATTACAATACTTTTCCTATACTTTGTATACGAGAAAGTAAAAAAAAAGCATTAACATGAAAACAAGAAAAGATTCAAGATCCCTGAAGTTTAAAACCTCCAAAAAACTTTTCAGTTGAAGAAATTTATTTTGCTTTAAAAATTTGTTAAAGTTTTCCAAATCCTAGTAGTATTAATTGATGGTGTAACAGGCTCCAACAACCTTGAACTGCATTAAGTAGCTTTGAGAATGTTACATTATAAACCACAAATCTTATTTATGCACTCCTTGAGAAAGAATACAATGTAGAAAACAAAATATTTAAAACTATAAAGTCATTATTTTTAAGAATTTATCCCCGTTGGGTCAGTAGTCTATTGAAACACCATTTGTTAACTTATCACATCAAAATGGAGAATCCTTCACAGTAGATTCAGTGTGCTGAAAGAGTGCAGTGTTTCTCAGTATGATGTTCTATTCATATTTCTGTCAGTCTTGGCAAGATTTCCTGTTCCTTCTGATAAAAAGCAATGGTGCGGAAGACAAGTATGGTGTGAAGCGTTTAATTTGCCAAACATATGCAACATACAGTATAGGCCAAAAAAAGTCCTCTTTGTTCTCATTAGGCCACAAGACCTTCCACCACATATCTGAAGCGTCATCTTTAATCTCAGCCATTGACATATGTAAGTCATTCAGAGACCAATTAATCCTGCATGTGCTTCTGTAAGAAGTGTTCATGAAAAGAAAATATTAATGTTTATCTACAGTATATACACGGAACATGCTTTCACCAAGCGACTAAGAGTTTTAGCAGCAACAGGGAGACATCAAATGTTAAAAACAGCAAAAAAGAAACATGCTCAAAGCACTGATATACTTTATTTAAAACAATTGATGTTACAAAGGCCTTTGCTGTTTTCAGTGGGAAATCATGAGTGACTTCCTAAAACAAACTATTTCCTGAAGGGCAAACACAATATGACTGGCCTGAAAAAAGGAAAGAGAAAAACTGAAATGTACATACCAGACAAACACAAGCAGAAAGATGTATCTGTTTCACATTTAAAGCTTAAGATAACAAAGAGCGAATAATTATTGTACTACTTTATCAGGATGACTGTATTAAATGTTTGCTCTGTCTATCAATGTTCTTTTGTAGCTTCACTAGTTATGTCTTAGCAACAGAAACAAATAATGGTATTGTAATGACACAAAAATATAACTGTAAAAAATAATTGCAAGTCTCAAATGAAGCCAATTCATAAAACAAAACTGAAACTAAAATCAGTATAACTCAAAGTCCAAAAAAAAAAACAAATTCAAGGATTCAAAGAAAACGAAAGGTGCTGAGAGTTCATAGCAATAATGCAGTGAAGAAGAAGAGTGTTAAACATGGAGGGTGCCCACTTCACACGTGGCATACCAAAGCACTCCTCAACTCTCTCACTTTTCTAAAACCCTCTAACAACATACATTTGCTCCAAACTCTCCTCCTGATTTTCACTCAGCCATTCTTCTCTCAAGGGTTAATATCGAGAAGTGCCCTTCGTTTGCTACAGGCCTGTGATGTTAGATGTCCCCCCCAGTAGAGGGCCACACCTCTAAAACAGCTGTCAGAAATGTATTTTTTTTTTTAATTTTAAAGTTGGTATTTTGCTCTAATCTGTTATTATTTTAAATTTTGTGCCAGCTTTTTTTTTTGTAAATAATCTCATGAGGCTACCATTTTATGGCTGCAGAGGTGGCATGTTGCCAGCCAACATAATGGTCATGTGCACATTGTATGACATTGGCGCTATTATGTCATAAAAGATGGTGGCCCACACTGCACAGTCTCCGAACTTTGATTTAATCAAATGAAAGACTTCTTAAAGACTTGGGAAAATAATTACTGCTTTTGACTTGCAGTTTATTTTATGGTTTTGAATCTGGGTTAACCTTATAATGTGGAGCAGGATTAGTGACGATTGCTGTGTATAAACTCTGTCAAACAGCCTACATTATTTTTTGGCTGACTCCTGTAAGAACTTCCTTAAAACGTCTCTGCTGCCTTATCTGTTCCCTGCTTTTCCTACTGAACACGTTAGCGCTTTTTTTTTCTTCAGCTGCTTATTCCAGTAAAGTTCCTTAGCAGTTAACTGTTAGAAAGTTTTTCTCATGTCTCACCCATGAATGGACAACCTGGAACGGCTTTCCCAGCTGCCAGCCTGGGAGGATTTATCTTTGGCTTTATTCTTTGCTAAGAGGGTGGAAGGGAAGGTCAGGCATCTTGGAAGAACACTGCATGTTTCTATTAGGGCCGCCACTCTCTCTCTGTCTTGCATCGGTGACCCTTGCCCATTCCAGTTCCAGAACGTTCTTTAGTGTCCTGCCTTTCAACACTGGTGTTCAAAGTTCTCTCCATGACGGTGTGGAAATTGTTTTAAAATGTTGCCATTTTAGTAGTGACTTTGCACTTGACACCTTCTTGCCAGCCTTGTACACATCATAACAATATCAGAAAGCACTTAATAGTGTTGTGGGGAACAGCCCGGACACAGACAGGTAGACATGATCTTATAGCACCACACACGTTTATTTACACTAATATTTACAACAGTGACACACACATCCCAGTGCCGCAGCACCAATCACACCAAAGTCCAGGCCCTGACACAATGCCTCTTCTCTCTTCTGGTCTGCCTCCACTCCTCTCCTCCAAGTTCTGTCCTCTTCCACCCGACTCCAGCCATTGAATTATACACACCTGGATGTGCTCCAGGTGCCTCCCGGCAATCTTACACCGGCAATCCCCAGTGTAGCGGAAGTACTGGCTCTACATCCGGAAGCACTCCAGATGTCCCTGATCCTCTTCCCCTCAGCACTTCCGGGTGCAGTGGCACCGTAGGCATCGAGGCGCCCCCTGGCGATGACCACAGGCCCCTACAGGGCTGAGCTTCAAAGCTCTGTACCCGTGGTCCCCAAAGCCACCAGGGCAGTCGCCCCCTCGTGGTCTGGAGGAGGCACAAGCCCTCCTCCAGTCCTCCTGGGCATCCCGGCTGGGTACCACCCCCAACCGCGTGCCACAGTGTATACAAAAATAGCAAAACTGCTGACAAAAAGACATCCTTGCTATGATAACATGCAACATAACGGAACACATTCTCCAATCCACTTGTTTATTTGCACCAAAGTTTTTTGCAACTTTATTCAAATTTGAAATCATTTTTCATTTTTGCATACAATGTGTTATAGAGCTTTTCAAATTGTAAGGTGCAACAATAATATTCTGTTTTCTATTGTATAACCCTAGAATATTCAATTTTTTAAGTGCAAAATATTCTGACAGCCAACTGTGCCCAAACTGGAGAGGGGAATTTTCCCTCCGGCAACAAGTAAAAGCCTTAGGGATACACCTTCCACTTGACCCAGATTTCTGCAGTCGGTAAATCAGATTTAACAGTTGGTCTGAAAAATAGCTATACAGTGTTGAGGAGCATTTTTAAAGTGCACAGCGCTGCGAATAAAATCGAAGATATACTCACCTTCCTATGTACTGATATTCAGTTGGTTTGATAGCATCACAGTTGACTTGTGCACACACACTTTTGATAGGACAGGAGTTGTGCTAGATCATCTCATGGTGTGTTTGTTAATGTGGTCATCAGATCTAAAGTGATTTGAATCAAAAAAGGCACTTTAATAATGAAGGAGATTCCAGTCCAGAGTTCTTTTTTTTTCTAGATTAAGCTATAAGCAAAATTCTGTCAAGAGACTAAGTGAGGAGTCTGAGTGTCTGGGCTTGCGAGTGTCCTGATAAAAACTAACATCCAGACCTTTAATGACCTCTTAGGCACAGCCATCAGCAGTGTGTCTGTCTGCAGAGAGAGTGTCGACCTCGTGGAGAAGTTTACTTACCTCAGCGGTACACATGCATGTCTCTGGTGACTCTTCCTATGAAGTCAGTAGATGGATTTGGAGAGCATGGCGGGGTAATGAAAAGGGTGTATGGTGCCCCCGAAATCTCTACATAAAGACGAAAGCCCAAGTCTTTGGAGTCCTGGAGCTTCCTGTCTTGCTATATGGTTGCGAGACATGGACGCTATCCAATCCTTGGGTATCGCTGGTTTCACTTTGTGTCGAATGAGCAGTTGCTCACGGAGTCCCAATTGAGGCACATTACCTGCATCGTGAGGGAGCATCAGATCTGCCATGTGATTCCCTGAAAGAGATCTGGCTCATAGGATCCTCACCGTTGAGGACTCAAACAGCTGGACCAGGCCAAGGGGGTGCCCCATGTAGCACCTGGCTGCGGCAGATAGATGGTCATTTCCAGATGGTGGGACTGGACCATGTGTCTGCCTGGGTGGTTGCCAACTTGGAACTCGAGCTATTTTGTCATGTGGTGGGTGAGGCAACGTTCTGTACCAGTGCATGCTCCCCGACCTGACCTGACAGGCTTTATTTTTTTTCAGCGTAACACATTAATCAGTTTAGTTATTTGTAAGTTTGCTATCAATCAGTGGAAATGTAGAATCAAGAAACAGAAATGAAGAAAGTACTGGTTGTTCTAAAAACGTCTTGTTTTGAGCCTCTAACCTGAAGATATTTTCCAGTTACTGTGAGACTATGAGACTGCAGCAAAGCCTATGCGTTCAAGACAAGAAGACAAATTAAAAAAGGAGTCTTATAGATGACCTGTTTGTAAAATGGTCACTTTTATTAGTGTACCAACTACACAACGGGTTACAATGCAGTATACAGTGTTATTTCTGCTTGGCCATAATTTAAAGAATTTCAAAGAACCAGCAGCTGGTCAAAGACATAACAGCATACAGACATTTGTAAAAAAAAAAAAAATAGTATATCACATTTTTTTCTCTGGAAGGACGTGTTCTATTTGAAAATTATAGCATCTTCAAACAAGGACTGAAAAGAATTATTTTCATAACTTAAGAAATATTTGATAATATTTGAGAAATAAGCTTCCCCAAAAAGTACATGGAGACCTCTATTTTGATATCTTTAAAGCTGTATGCAGTATATCTCCTGTCATAGTGCACAATATGGAAACTTTCCATCTTTTGAACATACATAACACACTGCACAGTTACTTATATTATTCAGAGTTCTTCATAGCTTTCATTTCTTTCGGATCTGCTATATATTTATACACCTGCTTGCACTCTTAAATCTTCTTATTTAAATCTCTTGGCTAGGCCCTCTGCTCGTTTATCTACCATGGGGTTCAGATCCTTTAGCTTTGTCACTCCTCGTTTTTGGAACTCCCTTCCTCAAGATGTCCGCAGCATCGATTCACTTTGCATTTTCAAATCCAGACTTCAAACTTTTCTTTTCAAACTTGCCTGCTCCCCTTGACTTTGTCCCTTGATTGTACAGTTTAGTACTTTCGTGATCATATATCCATCCATCCATCCATTATCCAACCCGCTGAATCCGAACAGGGTCACGGGGGTCTGCTGGAGCCAATCCCAGCCAACACAGGGCACAAGGCAGGAACCAATCCTGGGCAGGGTGCCAACCCACCGCAGGTGATCATATATACATCATGTTATTTTAATTGTATGTTATTTTTCGTTGTATTGTTTTCTTTTTATTTATTGTTTATTTCTTTTAGTATTTATTAATTTAATTGATTCTTTGCTTTGAGATATTTTTTGGAGTTTTTTATAAGGTTCCCTTGAGTGCCTCAAAAGGCACCTTTAAATAAAATCAATTATTACTATTATTATTACACCAGTAATGGTGCACTGCACGATAACATGCAGTGAATACACTTGACTGAGAGCTGGATGGCGTTTTGTTCTGTCTCATTTGCCTTTGCGATTCTGACACGTGTGACCACTTATTGCCAACGTCGACTACCCTCTTCCTTAGTTTCATTTGCTCTTGCGATTCTCTTTAACTCAGCGTCTTCGTTTTGTGGTCTACTCTTTGCTCTGAGTTGCTCGAGCAATTCTCTTTCACTCTGCATCAGCCTGTCGTAAATGCTGAGTGCGCTCTTCATAGTTTTCATCCTCTTTCTCTGTACGTTTAGCATTAGTTTGCTCAGAGGTTGATGCGCTTGCTGCTTCCTAAGCAGCTCTTCCTTTTCTCCACCCTAGCGGTTCACTTCTTCTCTTCTTTTGTCGGCATCTTTTCACGTTAAAACTGGTTAAGTCAGTGTTTGTGTTACAATTATTTTGTACGTTTTCCTTAATTTTTCACTTAAGCTGGCACTTAAGTCTTCAATCTGCCTCAAGAATGATTTAAGATATGAAGAGGTAGGGGAAGTGACGGTGAAAGTGGTAGGGATGAGTACGCATGCGCCGCACGGCCGCCCTGCTGCCCGCTGCCGAGAGTTGATTCTACAGTAAAATAAAATAAAAATAAAAAGAGTAATAATTCCAAAACTCTTCACTTTTAACATAAAGCTGTAGTGCAGAGATTCAGCGTAGTATATGTGTACCAAATTTCAGGCTACAGGTTACTTGATTTTTAACCTTGACCTTCCTGGGTTGACCTTTGACCTCATAGGTCAATCATCACTCCGAAAGCGGATAGGAGACGTCACATAGTATATATGTACCAAATTTCAGGTCAATAGGTCAAAACAGTTTGTGAGCTACAGGTGATTAAAATCCTGGACAGACAGACAGCCACGGTAGCGTATTAGATAAGAAGATCATTCCATATCTCTGATCATTTTTTTTTATCCACAGTAACTCTTTTGTATGTGTTTTGAATGCTGCTGAGTGTGAAACGCATTTCATTGGCACTGTTTTATAAGTAATATGAAATGTTTGTTATAAGTTTTTTATCAATTCATAATAAATTATAGTTTTTGGTTGGGTGAACCTGCGCTTCAAGCAAGTGGATTCAGGCCCTTTATGGTGTACCTATGCAGTAAATGCCAGTGAACAGATGTTTAATACCTGACGTGGATGAAATAAAAAGTTAAAACAGTACATTTGTCATGAGTATTAAGGACATATGACCTACAATTCCATATTTTAATATCAGCAGATGGCAAAAGAGATCAAATAGTTTTAATACAATGCTACGAACAAAGTACTGTAATTGCCTTCTCATCTCTAAACACTTTATGTTACTGTGAATCAGCTCCAATTAAACATTAATGCAGTGTTTTGTTAGTTGCATGGGCTGTTATGTTTTCAACATATTTATCATTTCATCTTTCATAAATTGCAGGTGTGAAAATCACAAATGAAAAATGTTGCTAGTTACTGATAGTCTTTATCTAATCCAGGGGTCTAGTTAGAGGTTATGAATAAGAGACGGGACGGATCAGCTTTGCTTAATGTTTTCTTACTACTAGGTTTTATGTTAAAGATATTTCCCATATTATTCTGTCAATTTCGATTCATTTCTTAATGTTAAACAAGAAAGCAAACATTCAGTAGATTTCCTTGAATTTCTGCTTCTTCGTTTTGAAAGACCACCCTGATCACATTTAATTTGGTATGAATACTAAGAGTCTAATGCTAATTTTGTATATAAACAGGGGTGCGTATTATCCAGGCCAGCCTCATTCATTGAGTTGGAAAGATGAAGGCTCCCAGACTACCTCCAGTCCTCGTCTTTGTCTGATTGTCAAAAGAAGTCCAAAACCTAAAGCACTCCAAAAGAAGTGACTTTACAGGTTGTAAATACAATTGCATTACTTTATATTAATGTGGTAAATTGCCTGTTTTGAAATTGAATCATTATTAATGTATGCACATCCCACCTAAAGAAATGGCCCAAAAAGTATGGACACTTATCTGAAAACTCTGATGTGACCAGCATATGACTTTCTCCATATTTGCAATTTGAGTAAAGTATTTTGTGCACATTTACCAAATGCAAATTTCTCACTTAACAGGCCTAGTCCAGGAGCACTTCCTGGTATGTTGGTTTCAAACAAGTTAAGCTTAGATTTAGTTACAAACTTCATGCAAGTAAAAATTTTTACACCATCTGGTCATTACTTAGACCTGTTAGATTATTAGGAGCTCATGTCTGTGAGCATCACTACAGATCACCGAGGCACACATAGAAGGTGACAATTACCTCATAACAACACAAAAGACATTCAATCAAATAAAGAAAGATGAATGTCATATCTACTCTTAAAGCCGAAAAGGTAGCAACCCATTTTTAAAAAATGCTTTTATTACTAAACAGATCTAGCTGGAGTATGCTGTTCAGGCTAACCTGGCTCGTCAGTCCCTTCACCTAACTTGTCCAAAATACTGTCAAGTCAATATTTCAGGGTCCTCAAGATTTTAATATCTACTACACTGCTCTGTGTCCTTTTCTGTCTACCTGTGACTCTTTGTGTGAAGAGATGATTTCTAACATTGTGTGACTTTTAGCTTTGGTTAAACTTCTATCTCTGACCCTGATATTCTTGTTGAAGAACTAACGGTTAATTAGAACTCATTTTAAAGTGACATATGGCATTTAGCCTGCTTACTCCTTTCATATTTTTAAAAACTTCTATAATTTTTGGCTGCTAAAATAATAAAAGGTAAAGTACCATTTCTGGTTAAGAGAAATAGCCCAAAAGTTGATAGAAATCTACGTTTTATACCTAATACTTATATGCAAAATTTGGTTGACTTAAGTGAAAGCATAGACAAGTTATTGTGGTTACATACACAGACACATACACGGACATAATTCCAAAAATGGTATTTTCAGACTCAGGGAGGTCGAAAACGTTAAGATTCATCAAAATCTCGAAATTAAATTTTTGTACGATTACAATACTTTCCCTACGAGAAACTAAATACAGACTCAGAGAGGTCTAAAACATTGAGATTCATCAAAATCTCAACATCGAATCTTTGGATGGTTACAATACTTTCCCTATGCTTCATATATGAGAAAGTAAAAAATTAAGTTTTTTTTTCTCAATGATTTTAGAACTCAAACAGTTCAGAATTAATTCCAATATATATTCTCTGATTTCCTCTAAACTATTCTTACTGTGGTATGGAGACCAGATCTGGACCCAGCATTCCACATGTGGTCTTACATGGACTTGATCTGTACTGTTATGTAACACAACACCTTCTTAACTTTCTTAATTATATGATAAGTCCACTAAATTTACAAATCTTTCTCAAATCAAGTACTTTCAAGTTTCAGACTCCCTATTGTGTAATTTTCTCCAGTATTTTACTTTCCGCTACTAAAACTCTTACATTTATTTACAATAAACATTATCTGAAACATACTGTATCTTTACTATTCTAAAATGTGTCAAAGGGTCTTCTGCAATGAATTCAGGAACTCTGCGTTGTCCAAAAGTCTGCTTAGTTTAGCAACATAGGCAAATTTAGACAGCTTGTTAGTTTTTTATTTTTTGTGATCAATTGTTTTTTGATAATTGTTCAAATACTTAACACAACTTTAAAAGAAAACACAAATCATCCATTTTGAGGCTCACTCCTTGCATATCAACATCTACACCTGCCAAAACTAATGCGGCGCATAGAATATAACCAGATATCAATTAAAACTGGGACTCCAGTATAAACTCACCACTCTGCAAAGGTAAAGAGAGGTCTTAGGTGACAGGGTAGCTTCCAATCATTACTTAAACAGAGAAGGAAACCATCTCCATACCCCAAGAATATTGGACAATTCTAAACCAAAAGGGGAGGATCATTTTATCAGTTAATAGCTGCTACCAGTGCCTTGTGAGATAAATAATCAAGCAGGCATGAGAAGGGCAGCCCTGAATGGCTACGATGTGTGAGTTTAGAATTGGATAGGAGGATTACATAAGTACTGTATATCATCTTCATCAAATGTACATACCGAATGCTAAAGCCTGTCCTCCTTCTTTTCACTTGCCAGATCAAGTAAGATCCTGTTAGAACAGCTTACCAGTTATATTGTTTCTGTACATTATTTATGTGCATTATAACATCATTGCAATTAACATCAAGATTCATCTCTATACCAGCATCATTATACCCACAGTAATATATGCATGTGAGACCTGGAAATCATTACCCACGATAAAACATCGGGTTAACGTGTTCCACCAGAGATACCTTTGACGGATTCTTGGCATTCGCTACTTTGACCATGTTGCAAACAAGGAAGTGGCCTGAAAAGTTTCCATAACATCATCGATCACCGTCAACTATGCTTTGCAGGCCACATCTTTTGAATGGCAGCTAATCAGATTCTAAAAACAGCCATGACATGGAAACCGTCAGGCGGTCAAAGAGGGAGGGGACGACCATAAATAACCAGCCGAGGGATGTTCATTGATGATTTGAAATAACTTGATATGTCATGGGCTGAGGCGGAGGAAATCGCGGCCAATCCTATTCGCTGGGAACAACTCGTTGCCCAATATGCTACATAAGCATTGGTGGAACTAGACTGGACTAGATAAAAGTGGGGGTGGCAGAGTGGCCCAATGGTTCGTGCTGCTATCTCACAGATACATCTTAGATTTGAAAGCCTTGCCCAGTTATTGCCTATATGGAGTTTCCTTGGTTTTAAAGGTTTTTCGTTGGGTAGACTGCTTTTGTTCCACATACCCAAAGAGGTGCACATTAGGTTAAACAATGATTTCAAAATGGCCCTGTATGATTGTGACTGTAGATGTCCTCTTGAGTGGGCCGTGCAATGTGCTGGCTCCCTCTCCATACCTTCTTCTCAGTGCTGCTGGGACAGGCTGAAGTGCCCCATGACCGTGAAGTCGATTAAGCAATTCTGAAAAAAGAAGTAATCTAACCACTGAACCCTAAGTAATCCCACTTTTAATATTTGGGAAAAAGGTTCCTTGTGCCATAACCTGTTACTTTCTGTATAAAGACAAGTTTTGTACCCATCTTGAATAAAAAATAAAAAACGATTGTGTCTTGTTCCTGTGCTATACTATTTGTCAGTTTATATTTTAATTAATTATGTGAAGTCTCCAATACTATGCCATTCCCATCTAAACCTGTTTTTTGTTATAAATTTGTATACTGGTACTTTGTCTTCGTTGGTGGGTCTACTGTATATCACACTCACCCAGTGTCATGCATCTTTCTTTGCAGCTTTCACATTAAAACTAAAATCCACACTTAGTTCCCAGGTTTGAATCAGATTCATATCTAACTTTTGTCATTTATTAATTTAAGCACCAAAAATGTTTCATTTTCTTTTACACATAAATCACTTATGTAGTATTGAATTTTGAGCATTTAAGCAAACAGTTTGTGTTAATTTCAAAGTTATACCATAGTACTTTATGATGTATTTTATTAACTTCAATACCTGCCCAAATGTTTTTATATTTACCTCTTTTCTAATTTAAGCTTTTATCAACTAAGCTATGCTAACATCTCCTCGTGACATCAGTTCCCCTCTCTTACATACGTCGCCCAACCCCAGTGTTGCATTGCCCACCTACTCCTTAAAGCGTCACAGTAACCATTAACCCCTTTATCCTACAAACAACATTTAGGTCTCACTGTAACATTTTTGGTCTCCTCAGTCTTCTCTGGAGAAGTTAGAACTTCAGGTTTGATTACCTTTTCACTTCTGACCCTAAGCTTACCACCTAGCTCTTTAAATTTGTCTTCCAGAACTGGCAGCTTAGTCTTACGTTCACATGTAGACAATAACAACTGAGTCCATGTCGTCTGATCTCTGAGCAGGAGCTTATCCGTGTGCCCAGGGAGGTCCTCCTCTTGTACACATGGAAGAAAAGATGCTGTACAAGACTACCCATCAAACATAGGAGGCTGTGTGCCTATGTCTCTAATTAATAAGTAAGCTATTAGCACTACTTTGCACTTCTGGATTTTTTTTTTGAGAGTTATCCCACCCCAGTTATCCCACTCCTCAAGGTGCTCAAAAATTCCATCTCAGTCTGAAGCTGATGCAGCTGGACTCTGTGTACCCCTTACCCAGCACTTGATTAGCACTTCTTTATATAGTACCGTTTTGACAAAATCTGTCAACTGCTTGTTTATTTTGAAGCAATCGTCAAACTGTCAGGGAGAATATGGACCTCAGCTGGATCTCTCTTAAATGTCTTTAGTATGGATTGATGCAATTTGTGCTTCAAAGTACTATTATCACTCTGGAAAGGCTTATTACTGTCATAGAAAAAAAAGCGTTTTGGGCTTTTTGTGCTTTTTCAGTTTTTTATTTTTATTTTTTTTTTTTTGCATCTTAAAAATCATCAGACATTATGTATTAACTTTCTGTCTTTCTTGTCACTGAATTAACTGTTCTGACTTACTCTAGGCTTCTGTTACTTCTTGCCATGTCATGCCTTGTCATTTTCTAACCCACTTAAACCAAACCAGGGATTCATGCCTTTATTCTAAACTCTTGCAGTTATTACATTTAACTCCCCAATATTTCCCATTTATGAGCAAATTAACTTTTTCTAAGAAAAAAAAAAAACCTTACTAATATACTTTTACTCCTTTGTAAGATTAACAGTCTCACCAGCCGTCTTGCTGCCACCTCCTCTTCACCTTTTTCCTCCTCTCCCTTTCTGTGGTAGTGCAGGATCTACAACAGATGATATGAGTACAAGGTAGACACACGCAGACATACTGTTTAATAGTTTTATTTATTTATATCTGAAAAACAGTTAAAAAAAGACTCTTCTAAACTAGGGTACAATACACAAGTGCATAAATACACAGTGAAAAGAGCCTTATATGTCAAATGTTTGCAGCCAGATGATTTTATTTTAAAAGGAATCATGTAGCAATGACTGGAAATGAGTTAGGAAATTTTGGTTACTTTTGGAAATTGTTTTTAAAGGTGACATATTGCTTATGTAACTAGATATTTCTCTTATAGCATGTTTTATTTTATTACTTGGATGTAAAAACATTGTACCGTCCTAACTGCATGAAAAAATTGGTCTCATCCTGAAAGAAGCCCATGACCTGGGAAAGTGAAAGAAGATCTGTGAGGAAAATTACTGTTAAACTATTCTAAAATGATAGCATAAATACAAGTCTTTTATTTTATCATTATTGTTGTTTTTTTTTTTGGTTTTTTTTTTCGATTAAAGTCTAAACATTTATTTTCCCAACAGACAATATTCTCTGTTTACAGAAAACAAGCTGAAAAAAATGAACCAGAGTTATAGTCTTTAAGCTGTTTGTCTTCAAAAATACTGAACTCCATAATTAGACAAAAACAAATATGATTGTAATTTTTATTCTCTTAGCTTCTCGTATACAAAGAATGTTCAACAAAAACATAATTGGTAATTAAAATACTTTTTTTATTGTGCTAAAAAATTAATCCATCAATTTTCCAACTCTCTTATCTAGTTCAGGGTCATGGAATATGCTAAAAATGATTACATGTAAATGTACTGAATATTTGATAAATTGAGTGCATTCTGTTTACTGTGATAGTCTGCTTAATCTTGAAATGAGCTCTTTATACTTATATCAAGTGGTAAGGGGTCCATGTTTGACCCTTGACAGAATATCATGAAGTAAACACTACAAATAGCGAGAGACTTTATAGTCATTTGCTGCTGGATTGTTGGGCTTCTTTGTTTGCTTTAAGGCATTTAATAGTGCTGCTGTATTGATGGAGAATCGTATAAAGTATCCTCCATGTACTGGGTATAGCTTACACAGGAGGACAGAATTATTATTACAACTTAATTTAAGAATAATAATATTTGACATTGGCTAGTTTTATTTTATTTGCAGCAGTTGTTTATACTAAATCTGATTCTGCAATATATTTAACAATTTGAAATCAGTGAAAACTAACAAACATGTCACCTTAAATAAAACAGATATGACAGCATGTGTATATCTATATACATATATATACTGTATAAGGATGGGCAATCTACAGGGGGTAGGTCAATAGTTGTGAGTACTTGAAACAGAATTTATTCTTGTATTATTAGTTTATTAATTATTGTATTACTTATTTGTATTATTTGTCTTCTTATTATCCATCCATCCATCCATTATCCAACCCGCTATATCCTAACACAGGGTCACGGGGGTCTGCTGGAGCCAATCCCAGCCAACACAGGGCGCAAGGCAGGAAACAAACCCCGGGCAGGGCACCAGCTCACTTCAGGGCACACACACGCACACCAAGCACACACTAGGGACAATTTAGGATCGCCAATGCACCTAACCTGCATGTCTTTGGACTGTGGGAGGAAACCGGAGCACCCGGAGGAAACCCACACAGACATAGGGAGAACATGCAAACTCCACACAGGGAGGACCCAGGAAGCGAACCCGGGTCTCCTAACTGCTAGGCAGCAGCCCTACCACTGTGCCACC
>JANRMT010062815.1:40755403-40771694 GCA_026402145.1 Polypterus bichir lapradei
CGATGAAACCGGTTGTAAGCTTACAACGCTTGACAGATGCCGAATGTCACTTCAACACAAGTCCTGCAAATACTGTCGTAATTGAAACAAACCATGAACCTCAAACCGATTATGACAGCAGCAATCCAAGCTGTGAGATTTGAGACAAGATTACTGTTCACATGGCCAACTGTAAGTTGCATGCTCAAGAGTAAGCTTAGCGCACAGCTTGGTCATGTTACAACCGGAGGGCCGAACTGACAACGTGGTATACAAAGAGATCCTTAACAAATAATTATTGGTATATTTTCCCTCAGTTTAAAAAGGTTAAATTTTCTTCTTAATAAAAATTTTAAGGCAGTACTTCGCTGCTGCGAAGCGCGGGTATTTTGCTAGTACTAATAATAATTGCAATAATAATAATTCATTGTATTTTTATAGTGTCATTCCCATGCTCAAAGTATTTAAGGTGAAAAGTAACAAGCTGGACGCAAAGTACTTGAAATCTGCTATGGTCATATAAAACCGTTCCTCACATTCTCTGTAGCTTTTCTGCAACCTAAAAGCTTGTGCTGGTTAATCAGGTGCAATGTCAGTCACCCCTTGTTCAGGTAGGACCCTATAGACAAAAACAAATGATTGGATACCTTGTATAATTTTATTAAATGTAACATTCATCCATCCATTATCCAACCCGCTATATCCTAACTACAGGGTCACGGGGGTCTGCTGGAGCCAATCCCAGCCAACACAGGGCGCAAGGCAGGAAAACAAACCCCGGGCAGGGCGCCAGCCCACCGCAGTAAATGTAACATGATTATAACATTTGTTTCATATGATGTTTTCTGTTTATAATAGTAAGACAATCAATTAGAAACTATAAACTTGCTAAAAACGATAACAGTTGTGAGGGATTGCCGGCCGTGTATCCCGGCCAACACCCCCAAACTGCCAGATGGAGCCATCCCTGCAACATGGAAGGGCCCCGAATTTTAGCAGGGCATCATCGAACTTGGAGTCTTTCATCACAGCCTTGCTGGATACCATGGGGGCCACCAGAGGAAGCTGCAGGGAGCTCCAGGGACTTATACTTTCCTTATAGCCCGGAAGTAATTCACAACCGCAGAAACGGAAGAAATGATATACTTCCGGGCTGAAGAAAAGAGGAGTTTTGATCTGACCCGGAAGTGCTAGGAATCACATGGACTTGGGGGGGGATCACAGGCATTTCCGGGTCAGGAAATATAAAAGGACTCTGGGAACTCCCAGACAACGAGCTGAGCTGGGTGGAAGGGTGGCAACGTGTCTGGGAGTAGGAGGATTGGTTTTTGTATTATTGATTATTGATTTATGAGTATTGTGGATAGGAGGGTGATTTGTGCACATTATTATTATAATAAATAATAATTCTGGACTTTTACCTGGTTTTTGGTGAGTGGTCTGAGGGTTCAAGGGGTCAAGAGCGCCCTAATCTGTCACACAGTCATTTTTTTTTTACCTGCTTCCAGGCATTTAGAATAAGCGTATGTGAAAGTTTCTTAATTGAACTTGATGCAGGGTATACTGTACATTACAGTTTAAGCGTGTTTACTTACATATCACTCCTTTTATGTTCTTCTGGTAATGCTGCCAAACACACTCATTTGTGAAGGAGCTTTACACATAGAGTGTTTATTTAGGTGATGCTTTTATCCAAATCATAAGATCATAATGCAGTTATTTAATTCTATAATTGGAGCACTGGGTAGTTAAGTGTCTTCATTAGGGTTACAGAGTGAGTCAGTAATGTACTGTACTGATGTAATATTATTGGAACTGCTGTATGGCTCAGAGTGTTTGGTACTAGTTCACATGATCTGCTAAAGCAGTCACCGTCAAATAGCTTGTCAGCAGTAGAGACATTATAAGTGAATTACCAGGCAGATCTTGAATAAACGTCATACCACACTTTACCTTGAACAAATAAGTGATGTTTTACCCTGCCTGTTTTTATTATTAAAAAATAAAATATTCCGGAGTATGCAATCATATCAATGAAGCACCACAAAAAAAATGTTTTTTTTTTTTGGAGACATTCCCGCAAGTTCACTGACTGATTATTTTAAAAATGCGACCAACAATGCGAAAGACATTAGGGAAAAAGTCAAGTGTGAAGTACTCACTGGAAAGGTACGTCCGCTTACTTTAAGGGGCAATGCACATTATCAGCTCACTGTCTCCACCCAAACAACTTTTTCAGCCAATTTTTTTCTACCAACCCTTTTTTTTTATTATGAATTTGGGTGTGGAGGGTTCATAATGTTCTCAGCTGTCTTTTACAAATATTGCCAAATTAACATTTTTCCTATTAGCATTCACAAGTTTTTAAGGTGGTGTAGGGTGGAATTTGTGGCATTTTGTGCTTAAAAGAAGAATCAGACGAAACTGCGGTTGGTAACAAAACACTTACTTGCGCTTATCTGACTTGCCAAACTCTCGATGCTGCAGATGAATAAAATCTACCATACACTCTGCTGCTGAAATTCACTGTTTCATTTTATAGCAGCAGCCAGTTTCTGTAAGTGGTTGGTTGGTCAGAGTCTTCTGAGAAGGCTGCATATGTGAGACGACCCTTCTCGGGCACAAGTAAAAGAAACAGCTGCATATTAAAGACACCATTAGCACTTGGCTTTGTTAAAAATATAAAATCTCTTCCTTTCTATTCATCTCCTTGTATCCCCATTGTTTGCCTTATCAGAGCTCAGGGTTTGCTCAGATTAAGCCGAGTCCCTGTTTTAGATGTGTAGAGTGACATTTGAAAGGTCAGCTCTGACAGGACTTTAGAAATGATGGTGATAACAATATTAGATGAAGCACCTTTCAGGAGCTCAATCTTTCTTTCTTTGATTCTTCACAATGCGATTCATTGTGGCAAAAGTTGTTATTTTAAGATTGAAAACACTCAAGTTTGTTTTTTTCTTTATCTGTGGACTTGTGTTATTTAACATTGAGGAAAAAAATGTGTAGATTGAAAGGTACCATTAATTTCAAGTACACTGAAGTTAATTCAAGTAAACTGTAGTATCTCTTTCGTGGATGCTAAATAACCATTAGCTGTTATGTTTACTCAAATAATGGTAATGAGTATTTATTTCTTTGAATATGTAACAGTTAATTCCTCATGCTCACTGTACGGATGTTACAATGGATATATATTCATAAGTAGAATGTTACACGCCCTTCATTATTTAAGCATGCAGCATATAGATACAGCACTTTCTTAAGTGTCACTTTTGCTTGAGGAAGTCACTTCCAGTTTTTTTGTTTTGGTAGATATATATATATTTTTTGTATTCTGTGCAGCAGGTGCTGTTTATTTATTTATTTTTCCAAAGCATGCTTTGAGATTTCTCTTATGCATCCAAGAAACCTGTTAAAAAGTCAGGTTAAAAATATTTAAAGTGAAAAAAAATAAAATAAATAAGGCACCCGACAGGCCCTTGGAGTCCCAACCTTTTTCTCTCCCGGCGCCCGTGCTAATCAACCCCTATAATTTATGCAGAAAATATGATTTATATTTAATTTCACTACACTTGCATTGTTAATTTGAGATGTAATTAACGCGTCGCCACGGCAACTAATTTCGCAATGCCGTAAATTATCGCCGCCTTTTCATCAAAATTCAGTTACTTTGGCTCCTGTGTGCAATGTACTGATGCAATTAGGTTACCGGGGCAACCCAAAAGTGTTCAATTTCTGTTGTGTAATTGCAATGAGCCGTAAGTTTTTTTATATCTGAAGTCATGTTGCCTCTCTTTTGCCTCTTCTCAAGTTTACATTCATACATTGTTAGTTTGACTGAGTAGTGGAGGACCTTTAATAAGAGTTAGCAGTCCTGTATCCCCCTGCGTCATCACACCAAAAGTTCATAGTAACATTTATACAATTGTTGTGTAATCCAGGCCACCTCTAAAGACACTTTTTGAAATGTTGGTGCTTTTCCCAAAGTTACGCTCGTCGACATCTGTCCCAGTTTGCCTACAGTTGTGAGTGGCTGTCCATACAGATTTTGACTTTGGTGATTATTTTACAGGTGATTATGGTGGTTTTTAGATGGGCCAGCACTGAAGCTCGACCCTTGCAGGCTTTGATGAGATTGCTCACTTTTCCCGTCATTAAATGCTGGCCTTTGTATCCCTGATTGGTCCCCCAATTCAAACGTGGAGTGAATGGCTGCTAAGCTGTAGTTAAACTAAAGGGGTAATTAAATTTGTAAGAAGGCTTTTGAATCATTTTCGTCCCCTCAGTAACACAATGAGGGATTAGTTGCATTTTTACTTGCTACTTTACAGCAGAATCCAAATAATATTTTCAACTGGAAATTCTATGGGGAATATGTGTGTGTGTGTGTGATCTCAACTGTTTATTTCCATCCATCCATCCATCCATTATCCAACCTGCTATATCCTAACTACAGGGTCACGGGGGGTCTGCTGGAACCAATCCCAGCCAACACAGGGCGCAAGGCAGGAAACAAACCCCGGGCAGAGCGCCAGTCCACCACAGCAACTGTTTATTTGGGAAATATAAATACTTAAAAGACAGTTACTGTATTTACATCATTTGGTTAGATTTTCCATATTAATATTTTATTTTGACAATTTCTGCCTTATTGTACATGTTAAAAAAAAACGTTTTTCACCTTTATTGGGTTATTACTCAAGAATGTCCAAATTCTATCCATAAATTAATACAGTTCAAGATGATATTATAATTTTCAGTTGGATTTACGTACTGTGCTTTGAAGCAGTGGGCTTTAGGCCAAAAGTCAATTCCTTTATATCAAATGGCAGAATTTGACAGTGTTAATATCTTTTATTGGAAAGACAAATATACTGGCTTTAAGTCTCCAGAGAGGACTGATGCAGAGTTGTAAACACGTTGCAGAAAAAAAAACATGACTTTCAGGTTTGTTGTGACATACAGGATTTCAGAAGCAACTTGTTTGTGGCTGTTTTTCCACTTCGGTGCTCAGCAAAGTCTCTAACAATGTGGAAGAAAGAAGAGTTGCTGTTTTAAAAATTGAAAGAGATAGTTGTGGAGCCGCAACTGTTCTGCGCATAATTAAACAGACCAGTTATTGTTATAGTCGAGCTTTAGGCACTGTAGGCCTTAGTTAAAAATCTGAATTCAGAATGGATTATTGCCTGTGTGCTTGTCAGTAATATTATTGACAGGTATACAGAAAGAAAATGATTTTACACAAACTGTTAATACAGTTATTATTTTATCCATTCACCTGTTTTCTGAACTTGCTTGTTCCAAATGAACATCCCAGAAAGCTGACGTAACATTAATGACAGGATAAAAAGCAGCAGCCTTGGTGAAGTGCCAGTCCGTCGCAGGGTACACATGCATATACACCCACACCGGGTGAGGGCAGAGCCAACCAGACCCACTCAACTTTGGCACGTGCACACTACAAATAAAGAGGCACCAGAACGGACTTCAAACTAAGTGTCCTGGATTCTGAGAGGCAGCGGCGCTAACCGCTGCGCCACCATACTGATGCTACATCCATAAATTGTTAAATGAAGTTTGTGTTTCAAACTGAAAAGAGGGGGGAAAACGTTCGGCAGACCTTTGTTTATACTTCGCATCTTCCTTTTAAAGAAACGGACAAAAGAGTTTATTTGTTTATTTATCAAAATATGAATTCTGCATTTGCTTTTGTCATGTTTATTCCCATTTTGCCAGCGCAAAGGGCCTTGGAAGGCGAGTTACTAAGGAACACAAAATTTTAATTAGTGTATTTTAATCATTCAGGCTTTCCGAACTAATCCACAGACCCCTGAGAATTCCCAAGATGCTACTCCGCACTGCTTTACCATTTATTGTTGAGTCTATTATAATTACAGTTAGCAGGTGGGGGGCTGGGAGACGTGTATTATGTTTTTCCATCTTTATTATAATTACTGAAAAAAATTAAAGGATGCTGTTTCATTAAGTTTGGAGATGATGCTGTTTTCTCTCTCCCTCTCCCTCTTTGTCTGCTGATACTGTTCAAGTCCATTTCAGGCGCAATATTTTGTACATTGGCAAAAGATGATTAGAAACAATCCAGCAAATATTATTGCCATATAATGTCTACAAACTTAGAAAAATACTGTCTTCTCTTGCATTGATTTTTTTTGTTTTTGCGATAACATTTAATCTTGAAATAACCAATGTTTATGTTCCATTTACCCAGAGATGCTTTATTGTTAGCACTGCTGGCCTTTGCGTATTAAATTGCCAGAATTACTTTAAACATAATTTCTGTGATCCTGAGAGCGGTTCATATTTCGATAAACAGCGGCCCTTTGATTAACTACAGGTATTTCTGCCTTTAGTGGAATGTCATCTTGTTATTCGGTTGGTTAATGATATGTTAGTACTTTCATAGTTATGTTGTTAGTTTAGTTTTTAAATTACATAAGTAGACTGAACTTAAAATATAGCTCTATGTATACATTATGTGGTTAAAAAGTTTCCAGTAATGTAAGGTGTGAAAATTCTGTGAGACAAAGTAAATCTCACCTGAAGAAGGGGCCTGAGTTGCCTTGAAAGTCTGCCCATTGTAATCTTTTTAGTTAGCCAATAAAAGGTGTCAGTTTGCTTGACTTTTCACTACTGTTGTCAATTTTTGAAAGTCACTCAGCCATTTTCTTACCTGCTTTGTCCTGAACAGGGTCACGGGGGTCTGTTAGCCTAGGGCACAAGGCAGGAACACACCCTGGACTGGGCACCCACTAGGACCACTCTGGGATCACCAGTTCACTAACTGGCATGTCTTTGGACTCTGGGAGGAAACAACAACATTTATTTCTATAGCACCTTTTCACACAACAGTGTGGTTCAGAATGCTTTATAAGATGACAAAGAAAAAGTTACAGGAAAAGAAAAACAATTGAGATAAGACAATAATATTAAAGAATAAGTAACAACGAAACAAGTGTAACAAAGGCGCTATATAGGCGCCTGACCCAACACAGACTCACACCGGAGTCACGTATAAATACAAAGAAACCTTTATTTTTCTTCACCTGTGGGGCATGTCTTCCTCGTGTCCCACAGGCACAACACAGTCCCAAAGCAGACCAGTAAAGCACACAAAAGGGCCAAGACTCTTCTCCTTTAAACCACCACTGCTCCTCTCCATCAAGCTTCATCGTCCTCCTCCTCCTCCCGACTCTGGCCATGGAGTGGTGGCTGCTGCCTCCTTTTATAGTCCACCCGGAGGTGCTCCAGGTGCTTGATTGCCGAGTTCCGGCTGCACTTCCACACAAGGGCTCAGGAGTCCCAGCTGCAGCACCCCCTGGCGGCAACTGCAGGACCCAACAGGGCTGCACCAAACCCCAACTCCCATGAAGCCCTGCGGGAGTCCAAGGCACCGCTCCAACCCAGGGAGGGTGGTCATCTAGTGTCCAGGGAGAGGTAGTGAATAGCCCACGGCTGCTCCCCCTGAACATATACGGAAGAGGCGTCCCGGCCGGGCATGGGCCACACAAGGTATGGTCAAACGGCCGGGAGGACAGAAAGAAACAAGAAACCGGGGCACCTGGAGAAAACCCACACAGACACGGGGAGAACATGCAAGCGCCAGACAAACGCTGGTCTCCTTACTGCTAGACAAGCAGAGCTACAACTGCACTCCGTGCCGCCCTATCTTTTAAATTGTTCTTTGAAAAGATTAATATGAAAACATTTTAACTCCCTCGGTGCAATGGCATGGCTTAAATCAGTGTCGCTGTTCAGTTATGTTTGAATTTGTGGAGTTCATTATTTTAAACGCAATCATTTGGGACAGCACAGGAATCCTTTAAAGTTTGATAACTGAGTTACTGGGAGCGGCTGACGAACAAACACCTCACATTTGTACAAAACTCATTTGTGTTTTTTTCAGCGTGTTCTGCAATCAGCGTAGTGATGTATGTACCCATTGTCCAGTATTACTACACACTGGTATTACTTTATGTCTGAACACAAAATAATTGTGGTTTTTGTATAAAAATGTCAGTTTTGGGAATGACAGATAGTTTTTGGCTTAGGCTAATAGGTTGTCATTTTACGTACAGTTCTACCTCTTGTATTAATTATCATGCATACCGCTGCTTTATTGTTCTGCACTTACATTAAAGTCAGTAAGTCTGTACTTGCATTAAAGGAAGCGTGAGTCTCCACTCCTTCAATGATTTATTCGTTTTGAAAGTTTATTTCAGCAGCACGGTGGCGCAGTGGGTAGCACTGCTGCCTTGCAGTAAGGAGACTTGGGTTTGCTTCCAGGTCCTCCCTGCGTGGAGTTTGCATGTTCTCTCTGTATCTGTGTGGGTTTCCTCCCACAGTCCAAAGACATGCAGGTCAGGTACATTGGCGATTCTAAATTGTCCCTAGTGTGTGTGTGTGTGCCCTGCGGTGGGCTGGCACCCTGCCCGGGGTTTGTTTCTTGCCTTGCACCCTATGTTGGCTGAGATTGGCTCCAGCAGTCCCCCGTGACCCTGTAGTTAGGATATAGCGGGTTGGATAATGGATGGATGGATGGATGAAGTTTATTTCTTTCTATTTCATTTTTACTTCTCTGTGTCTTTTTGTTTCTTTACTGAAATTAGCTAAGTTACTTGGTGTTTTCTGGCTCTCCTCTCCTCGCTGGCTCAAAGTTATAAATGAAAGAATACATTTTTTATACACAATCTGCTCTTTTTCTGGTAATGGCGAACACTTTCATTAGAAATGACAGAGTCGTCCAAATGTAATCGAGGCACGAGTGTATTTCATTATGGACCTGAAGCTCAGTTTTACTTCCTAAACTTGACAGTTTCAGAATGGAGGAAGTTGTTTAATTTCAGTTTGTTCTCTCAGTATCCACAACAGACTGAACAGTAAAACTCCACTAACTGCATGTAACTGCCTCTGAACTTGATGTCATTTAGTTTCCTTCCTAAATTAAAGAGTGAAAATACGTTTATATCTTCATATTGTTTAAGATAGCTCATTGCGATTTAATACAACAAAAACACGTTGTTGACATGGGCTCGTAATTCCATAAATGATATACTACCTGGCATATGAAAGAGTACATTATATTTGTTTGAGTTGAGAGAGTTTGAAGAAATCTTCCTCTTGAAACCTTGCAATAATGCGCATTTTTAAAATTTTTTCATGTAGGGTGTATATTTAACACTGATATATGGAGCTATTTTTGAGCTTCTTTTGAAGAGCAGAAAAAAAAAGAAGCTGTTTCTCTTTTCACTCATAGGACAGCGATTTTCAAGTTTTCATGAAAAATTCCACATCCCTTCACAAGGTAGGTTTTGAAGGAATGCAGAAAAAATATTCCAAGACAGGTCTCATGGAAAATTTAATTAATAGTACTTTGAAACACAGATGTAATGCAATTATAGAGTCTTTGTCATGTGGCAGAATTCAGTCAGAGAGTCAAATAACAGCACATTGAAAATAATACACGTTTGTGTCAAAAATCTAGCATATATTTAAAAGTTATTTTCTTATTTACGAGTGATATGATCCGAATGGTAAGGCCGAAAAAGTTGGACATTTTTGTGAGGCACCGTAGATGAGCTGCTAGAGCTGATTTCATTTTTTTAGGAGTAATGAGAGACGCTGTTTACTTCACAGCTCCACGAGTGAAAAAAATCTCAAACCTCATGAGTCCTGTGAGGGTCTGGATGGTCCCAGTAATCCATGGTGTCATCTTAGGTGTCTAAGGTGGGCTCACGAGGACTTTGGTCCTCAGATTCTGTCCTGGGCCCTTGCAATTGCTGCTGATTTTTAGCCAACCAGTTATACATTAATTTTTTACCTTTATTTTTACAAAAAATGCTGTTATTTGTATGGTTTGGAGACGGTGGCACTGACCAGAAAGCAGGAGACAGAGCGGGAGGTGGCAGAGTTAAAGATGCTAAGGTTTGCATTGGGGGTGATGAGGATGGACAGGATTAGAAATGAGGACATTAGAGGGTCAGCTCAGGTGGGATGGTCTGTAGACAAAGTCAGAGAGGTGAGATTGTGTTGGTTGGACATGTGCAGAGGAGAGATGCTGAGTATATTGGAAGAAGGATGCTAAGGATAGAGATGTCAGGGAAAAGGCAAAGAGGAAGGCCTAAGAGAAGGTTTATGGATGTGGTGAGAGAGGACATGCAGGTGATGGGTGTAACAGAGCAAGATGACGAGGACAGGAAGATATGGAAGAAGATGATCGGCTGTGGCAACCCCTAACGGGAGCAGCCGAAAGAAGAAGAACAAGGTTTAATTAAATCCTTAACAGTGCTTTGTCATTTTATTGTTAGTTCACTTATTCGAAGTGGAATCCTTAATTGTAACCTAATAATGACAGAACTTCAAGAAAGATCAAGCAAACAAAATAATGAATTGTTAGAGACATCAACTCTTGCTTCTTTCAGTATAAAAATAACATAACTAGTTTGTTATTTCTGGAGTATTACAAAAAAAAAAACTCAACGAAAGTGGGAAATAACAGCGAGCTTAATGAAGGCAGGAGTCCCATTAAAAGAAAAAAACATTTGGGCCGGAAATGTGCAGCTACTGTGGGGCTGAACCGGAAAAGCAATGTCTTAGGAGAGCTTGATGTTTGGGAATGCTAGACGTGACACTGGAATGGCAACATTGGTGGTCTTCTGTAAGCATGTAAAAAAGGCCTGTTTAGGGAATATTAGAGAAGATGCGGCTTTGTTAATCCAGCATGTACTGTATGTCTAGAAGTGGGCCTTGTTCTGAATACGTGCAGAGGGCTGCAGCAAGGAATGAGTCTTGCTGACTGGTGAGATTCAAGCTAAAGCATGAGGGGATTACGTTCCGGCCTGCTGTTTGGTATTGGATGTTTGGCAGCGTTTTATGAAACTGATTTTAGAATACATTTATGGAATTGTGTACCCATTTGGAATTTAATAGTACTTCAAACCTGAAGCCCTGACAGAAAATCTGATTGCTTGCACAGTTGTTTACATTGATTTTCCCTCTTGCTTAAAAGTTTATCTGTCAGAATATTTTAGAAAGGTCTGTGATTGCAGATTATTAAAAAAATAATAATAATAATATTGCTTTTTTATTTTTAATGGAATTGTTTTATCAAAAGACTAGAACCACATGAAATAAAAGTTTGGCACAAAGTAAAGATTTAATTGAATTCTTTTAGGTGATATTTAACAGTATTATATTGTATGAAAGGAAAGGAATAGTTGTGGGAGGCGCAGTGGTAGCACTGCTGCCTCACAGTTAGGAGACCGGGGTTCGATTCCTGGGTCCTCCCTGTGTGGAGTTTGCATGTTGTCTGCGTGAGTTTCCTCCGGGTGCTCCGGTTTCCTCCCACACTCCAAAGACATGCAGGTTAGGTGCATTGGCGATTCTAAATTGTCCCTAGTGTGTGTGCCCTGGAGTGGGCTGGCACCCTGCCTGGGGTTTGTCTCCTGTCTTGTGCCCTGTGTTGGCTGGGATTGGCTCCAGCAGACCCCCGTGACCCTGTAGTTAGGATATAGAGGGTTGGATGATGCATGGGTTGAATAGTTGTGCAGGTTTAAGCGTGCTGTATAATTATGTTGATTTCTGAGTCAAAACAGGTGTATGATACTATTTTTATTCATATTTACTTTAACTGAGCCTTAAAAGGTGTGTCATGCCGCAGGGAGTGAAGTATGGCACGGGTCCCTTTGAACCAAGGGAGTCCATCTCTCGTTTGTTTTTGGTGCCAGAGCTTAAAGAGTTTAAGAGAGCCTCAGTAAAAGAAAAGAAAAAAAAAAAAAAAAACTATTACCGCTTTGTACATCTCCACCTCATGAACAGGACAGGACCTACAGCTGTCTTGTCTATAACACTGTGGCCATTTTTGCAAAAATCCAGGGAAGAAATGGAGGCTTACCTAGAAAGAGCTTCCAACGAGGCCATTCTGCTTTACCAAGCAGCAAGTCATTGCCTGACTCTGTTTTCAAAGTCGGTGCTTTACAGAACGTTTGTGTGAACTCTAAAAATATACAGAGGTAGACACCGATAACTAACAGCAGACTGCTTTTAAATTGCTATTGCAGGTAATGTCTTACCTATTACTCTAATTAAAACATTCTCGCAATTAGATAATTAATTATTGACCTCAGATATGGTTTTTGACTAATTTTGTTGATGCCATCTAAAAACCTGCAGTAGGTCTATGTTCAGAATTAAACCAAATAAAAATAAACGTATGCACAGATTTTTTTCATTCAGTATATTATTATTATTATTAATAATAATAATAACTTTATTTATATGGCACCTTATCATACATTTACATGCGTTGGATTATTGTCATTAATTAATTCTATGATATTTTCCAATAAATGTAAAAATACTAAATACAAAATCAACCAGGTACTGGTAGGAAAAAAGTAACCATTAGGTTTCAATATTCTGAACCATTAGCTTTAGGTATTTGACCCTTTAAAAATCTGTTATCTTTAAACTGCCAATCCATGTGTGTGCGCGTATGTATACGCGTGTGTGTGCGCGTGTGCGCGTGTGTGTGCGGGTGTGTGCGCGTGTGCACGCGTGTGTGTGCGTGTATGTATGCGCGTGTGTGTACGCGTGTATGTGCGTGTGTGCGCGCGTGAGTGTGCGTGTATTTGTGTGGGCGCACATGGCTAAGAACGCTGTCTTCTGAACTGCTATGCGCTCATTATATTCTCCGTCGCCATTCTTTCACTTGAGGCTCATAAGGGCCTGCCGGTTCTTTACTAAGGTCTAGTGTGCACCTCATAAGAAGGTACGGAGTTTCCTTTCGGTGTTTAAACATACAGCACATCATGTTTCCTGGTGATTACATTAGCAAGATATTATTATTTTCAATATTACAAAAGGCAAACACATTCAGAAATTCAGTTTATTTTGATGATAGTAACAGTATTACACTTTGTGTGCCTTTTAATTTACCAGCAAAAGGTTTAATTAGTAATTTCCAAATATTGTTTAAATGTTTTGTAATTTTAAGGCTATTTTTGGACTTTCTATAATAGTTTATTAGTAATCAGTTTACAGTACCAAATGCATTTTATTCAAAGAAAGAAGAGCTGAGAATATCATTTTTATAAGCTGTCATTGTTTGACAGTCATTTGTACTCCATAAATATGGAAAAACATAACTTTACTACAGTATATATGAGAGCTTGTTTAGCATATTACGAATAAAAATGATCTTTCACGTCTTCAAAGTGGCCTGCTTTTTTTTTTACTCCAAGTGGAATGGTCTTTGCTTGCATCCCAAGAATTCGACAGCGAGCTCATGCCCAGTATACTTTGTTTATGTATGTAAATGCTTTAAGTGTGCAGGTTGATTTTGTGTTTGTAATCAGTATACAAGTAAGGGTGGCACCCTGAAGTGGCAAACTGCACACTGGGGTGAGCCATTTTCAAAAGGCAAGGAACTCCTTGAAAACCAACATTGTGTTTAAAGTGAGGCTTCGCCAGAGGCTAACGTATGTTAACCAGGACAGCTAATTAACACAAATACAGCGAATAAACAAAAAGTTTTGTGAGCTAAGAGGCCTGTAACTTCCTGCCATGCAGTTGTTTGATTTGTTATTGACATACAGAAGTTGAGGGGCTGAATAACCACAGACTTGGGGAAGTTTTTTTTTTTTTTGTACGGTGTTTTCATCCCCTACTCCCTTTTTAGCTGTGTTTCCTCTACTGGATTCACATGGTCTTGTACTTCTCAAATTCACATTTCCAACAGAAGCGTCAAATACTTCAGTTAGTGAAGGGCTGACTGTATCTTCAAAAGGAATAAAATGAAGATTAGAAGAAGGTTATAAATGAAACATTTTGGCTGTGTGTAGCCTTCATCAAGTGATAGTCAGGGATTGCATATCGAGACTTTCTTCCTTCAATTACTGCTTTATCTACTACAAGGTAATCCCGAGCTCTTGAGTAAAAGTTTTGTGAACACAAATGCAAATTTCTCATTGGAACCAAAGCACGGCCCAAGATTTGGAAACATTTCTGCTACTCTTCACAGTTGGTCTTGGTTATTCGAGAAACAGCATTCATAGAGTAATGTTGATACCGCTCCTAAAATGAGTGAGCCACCATTTTTATTAGTAGCTTTTAGTTTAGAAGTTTTCATTGCTGTAAATTTATAAATCTTTTATAAATTCCTACTTCCAGTTTTTACTCATTTAATAGTCTTCTTCACTTTTAACAAACTAATATATGAATGTGAGGTACCATTGATCCCTGCTTGCATGACATACAGTGTAGCTCACAATAGGTAATTTAGTAAAAATCTCTTTTTAATATTTTGAATTGCTCTTACACAAAGCAGAAATAGGTATAACTGGACGATCATTAACAATTTTAAGCACAACAACATTTTGCAGCTGTTGTTGTTCACTCATAACTGCACAAAAGGAAGACCCTGATACCAGGATGTCGAAGTCATTGTGCAGTGTAGTGATTAGCACTTTGGACGTCAAACCCTGAGGATCAAATCCTGCTACTGGCACCATGTGACCATGAGCAAGTCACATGACCTACCTGAGCTCCAATTGGAAAACCAAACCAAAAGAAATGAAATCAACTGTATCATAAATATTGTAGGTTGCCTTGGATAAAGACATCAGCAAAACAAATACAAATGAAAGTTGAATCGTGTTCATTTAAAACGCAGAGCAGGCTTAGTATTGTTTGCAAATCAGAACTAGCTGCACAAAGTGCATTTCTTTACAATCTGCATTACCATTTGGGAGAAATTAGTATGACTGCAAACACGTGCATTTATACATACGTAAAAACAAATCCTGGTTGCAATGAACACACACGTATACAGCTGCCCCACAGAACCAGCTTTATAAAACACTTCCTTCTCCTCCTAACAGCAAATCAGCAAACGCTGAATGCTCATTCGACTTTGTCATTGTTGTTAGTGAGCTTTGCTTTATCTGTATTGCTGTCTTCTGCTATTTAATCCACTTGAGTATTTCTCACATGTCTTGGTTTTCTTGGTTGCTTTTTTCTTTCTATCTTTCCTATCCCGTGTTTTGCATACTTTACTCGTTGAAGTCTTTTTGACGTGTACCCTACAAGTTTGATCTGCCTTACTTCTCTGTTTGCATAGGGCCAGAGTCCTGTTATTTCAACCCATTATATAGTGATAAGATATCTCCTGCTTCCTTCTTATTCACTTTGATTTTGAAAAACTGTAATCTCTTAAAGTATGCTTTACCATTTCTTCTGTATTCCTATCTGGCCTTATTCAGATGTCCAGCACTAGCTGACATTGAACTGCTAGCACTTCACAGATATTCTGCAAATTGGGACTAAAATGCAACTTAATAAAATGAGCTCCTTCCCAGTCCATCTTGGCAGTGATCTCATCAGACCTGCCTCTACTGCAAAAAATCTTGGTGTCATTTTTGATTCCTTCCTCTCTTATTCCGCCCACATAAATCACATTAAGAAACTTTCTTACTTTCACCTCCGTAACATATCCCGTGTTCACTCCTTCCTCTCCTTCTCTAATGCTGAGAAACTTGTCCCTACTTTTATCACATCCCACATCGATTATTGTAACTCGCTGCTGGCAGGTGCCTCTTCTAATCTTATATCACAGCTCCAGCTTATTCAAAACTCGACTGCAAGAGTCCTTACTCGAACCAGCAGCAGCGAGCACATCACACCCATCCTGCTCCGTCTTCACTGGCTCCCTGTGTCTTACAGAATCGAATATAATATCCTACTAATAACCTACAAAGCCTTAAATAACCTCGCACCAAACTACATCAGTGACCTTCTTCATCACTATGTGCCTACCTGCCCACTAAGGTCCTCTGATTCTGGTGATCTTGTTGTGCCCCACACTAATCTACACTCCATGGGTGACAGCAGGGCCTTCAGCTGTATAGCGCCCAGAGTCTGGAATGACCTACCGAAATTAATCAAGTCAGCTGACTCCATGAATTCTTTTAAAGAACAACTCAAAACTCATCAGTTCAGGAAGGCTTTTAGCTCTACTTGACTTCATTCCCCTTCTCTCAGTTTACCTCTCTGTCAAGATGCTCATGTAACCTGTATGTGTGTGCAGACCATCAATTATGTTGTCTGTTAGACTTTCTCTGAAGGTCCTGTCGTAATCTTCTTTATTTATTTATTTGGTTTGTACAATGCTATATACTGTATACCCTGCCGTTCTTTCTTATATTATGTAAGTGCCTTGAGCATGGGAAAGGCGCTATATAAATAAAATGTATTATTATTATTATTATTATTATTATTATTATTATTATTATTATTA
>JANRMT010062815.1:40771704-40800090 GCA_026402145.1 Polypterus bichir lapradei
TTATTATTATTATTATTATTATTATTATTATTATTATTATTATTATTCTGACTGAAAAGAATGTGGTCCTTGAACCCTCCCAACAACTCCTTTGTCTGTGGCCTCCATTCCATCTTTACCACAAATCTGTTTTAGATTCTCTGCATCCAGTTAAGCTATGATAACGCACTGGATTCGCACACCACGCTGAAGAATTTAACAATTCAAATTGTCCTCTTAATTTACCTGTAATTGCATATGAAATGACTGCTGCACTGGCTGTACATTTGACTATTTAGCACTTTTGCAGAAGCGATTTTTGAAATATTTTTTCTTTTACAAATACTAGATGTTTGACAGTTGCTGATTAATGCTTTAGTATTCTCCCTCTATATTAGAGTGCTGATGAACCCCTAGTTTGCATCCTCATTTAGAGTTTTATTTTCAGTATGTTAAATACAGATTCTAGGGTAGCAGAAGTCTAGGCAGAAACAAATAACATTTTGTTCGCTCGTGTAATTAAATAATCAGTAGCTGTGACTAGATGTTTTTAGTGTGTCTACTTTCCTTCTGGTTTTTGCTGTACTTTGTGCTTGCTGAATTCAGTAGAATAACAATTAGTGCATCAGTGTCAGTTCAAATGCAGTTCTCCGTAGTGGTGTTGAAGTTTTAGTGCCAACTAAAAGAAAAAAAAAACATACAATTAGCATCACTGATTAGCGTTACATAAACTTTGTATGGCCCTCGAATCCCAACATATGCATACAAGGGAAAAAAAAAGCTCTTTTAGAAGGATAGAAATGTGTATTGTGTTACGTATGAGAAAGCGGGTATGAATGGTTAATTGCTTGTTCCTGTGGATGATCAGAAGAAGCTCCAGTAATCTGGTGAGATGTGGAAAGCCGGCCTTAAAAGAAAGGGGCATCCATTATCTGTTGAGTTTGCGGTTTTTAAAACAAAGACATTTTTAGGTTCCTGCAGAAACTTTGCTAAAGTTCATACCTTATTTCTTGACCTTGCATTATCCCGGGCTGGCGTATTAAGCCAGGGAAGTTTCACAGAATTTCCATGAACTTGTTTGCAATGTGAGTTTCATCCAAACTTGCATATCTTCACACCACCTTACTAGTTTATTTGTCTTTGGCACATTCTTTTTTTTTTTTTTTTGGATTTATGCCCATATTTTGCTTGTTGACAGAAAATAAGTTAAATACAGTACTGTAGAAACAAAGCACAACAATTAAGGGAAGCTGTAGACAAAAAATAAAGCTAATTAATTAATAAATAGTGACAGGGGAACATTTAGAGAGTGTGGTAAATTGTGCAAGATGTTTGAATAGAGTTGAGAATGCTGGACAGGAAAAATCTATTAATGAAAATACATTTTTAAAATTAAAGTTTTACTTAGGTGGGTATGAAGAAAATTTAGAACGTTAGAACAATTGAGCCAAAAACAGGCCGTTCGGCCCAACAAAGCTCGCCAGTCCTATGCACTGAATTCTTCTAAAATAACATCAAGTCGAGTTCTGAAAGTCCATAAAGTCTTACTGTCTAGCACACTACTTGGTACTTTTGCTGTCGTTAGCCTCATATCAGTATGCAAAATCTCTGACGCCTGTGTTTCAGTAACATGAGTTCCTACCGACTGTACTTAAATAGCTTTTGGAATAAAAGTGTTCATTGGAATGAATATATAGTTTGCTTATTTTACTTGCCATTGATAATCAATGATGTAAAGGAGCACAGTGCAGATTTTGAAAATCCTTTAAGGTCTATTAAAATATTTTCCTTTTGTAGCAGGTGAAATCCCAGCCGATGCCACAAAATGTTCATTGAAGCAAGCTACAATTTAATATCTGTGTGAACTCTTTTTCAAAGGTTAATATCCAAATCTGGTATGGATTACCTTAAAATTACTTACAATGCTATTAAAATTATGAATTCTTTTTGTTGTGGCCATAAATTAATTAAAAATGGCAGCATTTTGAAAAATATAGCAAGAAGCTTTGCCAAAAAAAAAAAGAAAGAAAGAAAAAGATTTTAATACGTCTGGCAGAACAACGAACATCTTAAAACTAAGATAGGGAAAAAAAAAATGAGGCTTAACTGAAAACATATGGTAGTGTATTGAAGACAAAATCTTCTTAAGAGGATCACTGCAGAGTAATAAAATGAGACAGAAAAAGGGCACGTGTGGTGGTTTGGGTGGAGGATGACAAGATTTTGAAGAGCTGATACAGCCATTTTTTGTTAAAGGGGCAGACGTGAAATAATGAAGCAGATTAATTTAGGCACATGCGGTCTGAACACGCTAGTAAAATTATCTGTGAAGAACATTGTGGATTCTAGCTAATGGTGCCTTTGAAGTTTCAGTTTAACGTCTTAATACAAAAATCAGGACCTACTGATTATTAGGTTTTTTTATTTTCTTTATCAAAAGGCATTTTGAATGCAATTTATTAAATTGTAATATTTATGAAAGGCTTCCTATGTATTAACATTTTCAGGTTTCATATCCTGGCACTCTTTGTTGCACACAAAGTTTCCATAAAATGTTCAAGTCTGATTTGTTTCATTCTGAGTCATGTGAACTGTGAAAAGCTTACAGTTTATTCAGAGGATTATTTAGGATTCCTAGCAAATCGTGGGATATCTGTTCATTCTGCACAATCAAAAAACTATTGGGGCTGAAGGTTACTTGCTGTTTGTCTGTTTGCCTTCCGTCTGAAGTCTGGTTCCTTTCCCTAAAATAATTAAATTGACCCAGTGGCTAATGGACATATTTCTCATTCGGAAATAACTGACATGGTGTGATATATTTAAGAAATAAGGGGTAATGTTTACTTATGTTGCATGTACGTTGACACCTGAGGATCTTTGTATTTATTATTCTCGGACCTGCTTACAGTAATCCTGGGCCCATCCTGCCAGCACAGGGTGAAAGATAGGAAGCAACCCTGGGTAGAGGATGCCGATCCATCATTAGGCCCACTCACACTCTGGGCCATCTTACTTAACCAGCACAATTTTGGGGCTGTCAGAAGAAAAGCTACACAAACAAGAGCAGAATGTTCAGACTCCAAATAAAAAACATCCAGACACATAATTCAAATTCAGGACAATGGATCCCATAGCTGGTGATAAAACCTACATGACTGTGTACAATATATACAGTACTAGCCATCCCCCACGGCTTCGCCCGCATCTTAGTGAAACAGGACAGTGAGGAGGGCCCGGCCCAGCTTCCTACAACCTGACATCACTCTTCTCCCTCTGCTCGGCCCACAGCCCCTGTCTCGGATTAGCGTGAATATATCGCTCCTGCAAGCGAACTATGATTCTTAGCACAATGAGATAAGTCGCAAAATCAACCAGAATGTTCACGCAAATTATATAAAAAAAAAAAGATCTAAATCCGTTAAGTAGTTCTCTCGTTCTCTGACTAAGTGGAGTTAAGGTTTTGCCCTGAGGCAGACGCGTGAGTGAGGAGGGCCCCGCAGCCCGATGAGTCTCTCTCAGATTCACACTAATAAGTCAGTACAGCAAGCGAACTATGATACTTAGCGCGATGAGAAAGTCGCAAAATCAACCGGAATGTTCAAGCAAATTATAGAAAAAAACCCAATCTAAATCCGTTAAGTAGTTCTCTCGTGAAAAGCGGACAGACATACAAACAGGTCTAAAAACCTATAAGAAATTTTGCGCTTGGACCACGAAATTTTTCAAACTGTTTCTTAGCGAGCACCTATGGGCCAAGGGTAACTTACATTCCAAATTTCAAGTCCCGAGTCCTCATGGTTCGGGAGATTTCACGATGTGTGTGTCTGTGGTATTTGGCTTTTATATATATAGATTTGAAAATAATATTGAACATTTCATCTTGTAAAGCACTTTGTGCCTTATCATTTTGTATGAAAATGTGCTATATAAATAAATGCTGTTATTGTTATTACCACTTGCAGCAAAGTCAGCTAATGTCCTGGTGGAGTTAGTCTGGAAGTTTTCAGTCAACACTGGTAGGATTTTGGACTCACTAGAATTTTTGGAAAGTACCACAAAGTCTTGTTTAAATGGAGTCTGCATGTTCCTCCTTTGTATGTGTGGGGATTTTTCTTCCCCTTCCACTTCCCAAAGACGCACATATCAGTCAATCGGGAAATGTAAACTGGCCTGGCCTGAGTGTATATGTGAGTATGTCCTACTATAAACTGACAGACTACATCTGATTGGCTCCTGCCTTTAAACCAATGCTGTCATGACAGGCTATGGCCTAGCAAACTGGATTCAATGAACTCAGCAAATTTTTACTTCTTAGTGATTTTTAATCCCCATATACAATTTCTTGTATTAGGAATTTGTCAGTTTTCACATACCCCAACTTACTCTGCAGAGAGGTTTTTTTGGGGGTCAGCTATTCGTTCAGCACCCCTGGAGCAATTGCAGGTTGAGGGCCCAACAGAGTAGCATTCCTTCTGTCACTGCCAGGATTCGAACTGGCAACCTTCAAGTTACCAGGCCAGATCCTTTAGCCACAGTGCCACCAATCCGCCCGTAGAGACACCACTCTGGATAGATAGGCTTTGAAGAAGGTTGGATAGGCTTAATTTAATGACTTCTATAATGTATGTGTGCTTATCTTTTAAAATGTTCATGAGAATCCTGAAGGATTAAAGAGTATAAATTAAATTTTGAAATATTTTGCACTATAATGAGAAATAACTGTTTAGCAGAGGTGCAAATATTTAGCCGGTGCTAAACTTTTACACTGTCATATGAGAAATTCATGTATAATGCATAATTATGTCAACAAGTCAGCAAATCCTCTCTCTGTTTAACATACTTAACGCCTAAAAGTGTTAATATGAATTTGGCTTCAGTGACACCTTTGTTGAAGCAGACTTTCTAAAATAATGAGACCGACACCAGAAAGCCAACTGTTTTCCCACTCCTAACAAGTTCATTGTATAGTTTGAAGTATATTGCACAGAAGGTTTTAAATGTGCTCTTCTGCAGTCAGCATGGCAAACATGTTTAGGATAATTATTTCATGTTTATTTGTATTTTAAAATTATTATATTTTGATTTATAATTCCATAGATAAAGCTGATTTGGAGATTTTGTTTTCTTTGTTTCTTTTATATTGCTTAGCATGACAGCACAAAACGTTTATGCCTAAGTCTTCCCTGATAAAAGACGAATCCCCAATTTTAAGGTGTGGTTTGTTTCTTTGTTCCTCTCGTCGGAAGTAGTACTTAGAAACGGCTTTTGTAAAGAGCTTCTACATGCAGGTGCTGGACCAAAGTTGTCTGTGTCTGGCCTTTAATTTATGAGGTATGGATTTCTAGTCACCCTCATCTTTATGCAGGGATCTGGGACTAGTGAACTGTCTGCAAACATTTCAAAACACGAGTTCATGCATACATTTTTAAACCAATTATCCAGTTTTGAGTCTCAGGGAGTTTAAAACATATTTCTCATAAAAAGTGTAAATGAAAAATCATTTAAATAAATTTGTACCTTCAGGTATTAAACATTTCTTTAGTATTTGTACAGCAGACCAGTTGGAAAGGAGGCATCTTTGTCACGTGTTTTCAAAAATCAGATTGTCTGATTCTTTAATCCATGACACCTCTCTTAAAATAGACAGGATATAAATTAAGAAAGTGGTACACTCGGTTAGGATAAAAATATTTAACATCCAAGGAGAAAGATCTAGTAAGAAGACTTTTGTAAAATGCTGTGGCTGGTTAAAGGTTCGATTTGAACTGACCTTTCAAAAGGAAGACAGTGGAATTAGTTGGTCAGGTAGTATGTCAAATGACAGCAACACTTTGTTGGTGCTTCATTCTTACTTGTGTTTATTTTTTAACGTAATCACCTATTTTTATTACTCTCTATTTTAATATTAATCAAGAATAGCACGTTTTTAGCTGTTTTGATGAGTTAAGGAACTTGCTCCTTTAATGAATTTGGGAGAGGAGGTTGGCAAAGACTGTATCTGTCATTTGTTACGTTGCTTACAGAAATAAAGGGCCTCTGCTGTGATTTGCATTTAGTAGAACAGCCATTGTCTCCAAGAACCTGTCCTAAATTTGCAAATATTTTTTTTTACATTTTATTGAATTTATTAAAATCAAATAGCATCCCATAGAAGCAAGTCAAATTTTACAAAACTAGGTTTTCCAACCATTTCAGTTGGGAACAGCCTTCTGGAAGAAGATACAGGGGCATGTCAAGGATGCTCTGGCGAGATCATATCTCTTACCTGGCCTGGGAGACCCTCGGATTTCCTGTGGAGGACCTGTGCACTGTTTACCTGGTCTCTTCTCACCAACCGCCCCCAGTCTGTCAGGATGGGCAAACACACATCCTCCACCCTTACCCTGAGCACTGGTGTGCCGCAAGGCGTGTACTAAGTCCCCTTCTCTATGCACTCTTCACCCATAACTGCCGACCCATCCACCAGTCAAAGATTATTGTTAAATTTGCAGATGATACGACTGTCATTGGGCTTGTTACAGACAACAATGAAGCTGCATATAGGGAAGAGGTTCAGAGTCTGACTGCATGGTGCAACACTAACAACCTGGTCTTAAATACCAAAAAGACCAAAGAAGTTATTCTGGACTTTAGGACCACTAAAAAAACCAATCACAGTCTGATAACAATCAATGCAGATGCTGTAGAGAGAGTTTCCAGCTTTAACTTTCTAGGAGTCACCATCTCAGAGGATCTGTCCTAGGCTGACAACAACATGGCTATAATAGGCAAAGCATAACAACGCCTCTATTTTCTCAGAAAGCTAAGGAGAGCTGACCTCCCCCAGAAGCTGCTGGTTAATTTCTATAGATGCACTATAGAGAGCATCTTAACTAACTGCATGATGGCCTGCAGGTACAACAGCTGCACCAAGGCTGCTAAAGAAGCCTTGCAGCAGCTCGTAAAAACAGCAGAAGCCATAATTGGGACTGAACTGCCATCACTCGGACTCTTGTATAAGACTCACTGTGTGAGAAGGGCCAAAAACATTCTCAAGGACAAACCTCATCCTGGAAATTCTTTGTTTGAGCTCCTTCCGTCAGGCAGACGCTTTAGGTCAATCCGTGTACGCACAAACAGACTAAAAAAGAGCTTTTTCCCATCTGCCATAAACTTTCTGAACTCTGAATCTCCTCAGTCTGAGATCATTTTTAATTGAACATGTGCAATAAGCTATATTGGCAATGTACAATATACTGTACTATCCATCCATCCATTATCCAACCCGCAATATCCCTACTACAGGGTCACGGGGGTCTGCTGGAGCCAATCCCAGCCAACACAGGGTGCAAGGCAGGAAACAAACCCTGGGCAGGACGCCAGCCCACCGCAGGCAATATACTAATGTAATACAATATATAATATGTAATGTACTATTCATTAACAGGTGCAATAACAATTTATGCTGCTGTACTTTGAGCAATAATAATTTGCTCTGGTTACTTGATCACTTAACACTGTATACGACATACTGTATTTGGAATTATTTGACTTTTCTTTAAATGCACTTTGGGGCTGTCACACGTTGTGTTACACAATGACAATAAAGTGCTTGAGAACTTGAGCTCTTCGGCTTGGCATATTTCCACTGTTAGCCTCACCAGGGTGAATGGATGGAAAGTGATGAGAAGAGGAAAAAAACTCTACCTTTCTACACAGTCCACACACTGCTATAAAGAGTACAAAATGTGCAAGCACTAATGCAAAGCTGTTATGCTGTTTTATGTGTTGGAAGTACTTTGCATCTATTCCTCTATTTCATGAACTTACAGCAGGACAGGGAACAAAAGCCTGTCTCAACAGCATTAAGTAGGGATGGCGCTAAGCCTGGGCATGAAGCCAGTCCAATGCATGGTGCAGTCACACATTCACTCTCTCGAGAGCCACTTCAGATTGGTAAAACAGTCCTGATTTACATGTGAAAAGAACCCAGCATACCCAAAACATCCACGGAAGCACAGGTAGAATACGCGGACTCCACACAGACAATGACCACAGCAGGCCATGAGCAGATCTCAGCTGGCATGAGAGGAGAGCACCCACCAAAGCACTTGTGTCCATTGTTACTGTTGGCACTTCCCTTGGTATTTGTACAGTTGTTCATTTGAGGGTTTCTGGGCCTTGTCGGTAACACACAATACAAGTTCAGTATTGTCTTTGGGTCTAGTAGTACTAGGGTGTTGCACTGTGTTAGCCATTATGGATGTAGTGAGACGTCAAGCAAAATGTCACCTTTCATTGGCTAACTGAAAAGATTACAATATTCAAGATTTTCAAAATAAGTTGCCTGAAAAGCTTTCATATTGTAATCTTGTTAGTCAGCCAATAAAAGGTATAGCTCTAGAAAACAGTTTCAAGCTGAATACTATATATTTGCTCTTTGTACAATGTTTAGAAGTATTTTTGGAAGTGAGTGAATATGGAAGCTGTGCCATAGACAGCTGGCATACTCTCATTGCAGTATTATCTTGTTTTTGTTACGAACCACAGACACACAGTGACCTGAAATTTTTAACATTGTTCCTTAATTTTTTTTTTTTCTTTACTGAGTTTTCGAAGGATTTAGCAACAACATAGCTTTCGAATGGTGCCTGGCCTTGTCTTAAAAATAATCATGCTTTCACAAGATAGTAACCTAATTTTACTTGATTAAAATCAAGCTGCTTTTGGAAGCCCCCTTTTACATAGTCAGACTACGTTAGCTTGATTTTAATCAAACATACATTAAGCACATAATGAAGTGATTGCTTTGAAAGTAGCTGTGGTGGAAAAAAATATTTATAGGGCAGCCTTCTTTTACAGTTTAATGAAAATTTTATACATATTAAATTTAAGATATTATTGGACCCAATAGGGCATCAGAGTCTCTCTTCAAATTATGTTGTTAGATGTGTGACAGACCCCCCAGAGAGGGGGAAGTAATCATCCTTTCTTTCCAGAGTGATGGTACAGCAAAGGATGCAAAGTCCCAATCTTCCTTAAACACAGATGAGAATATCCTTGAGAGCAGAATGTTCCAGATTGTCGCTCTTTCTGCTTCACTCTCCTATTTCTTTTTTGCAAAATGTTTGCACATATACTTTAAATGAAATATTTATTTAATGGGTGTTCTTTAATGACATGTGGTACACATTAAACAGAGCATTAAGTAATTTGTAAGTTATTCTAAGAGTAATGTGCTGATTTTCAAAAAGTCCAAATTCAAAACATACTATGTAAAAGGCGAGAGGAGAGAAAAAACGGTAAATCAGCACCATTCTTGGCTGTCATGCTAACTTGGTTGTTTATTTCAACCTAAAATCTTCGAGTTCACAGTATTCAGACCAATTGACTTTGCATTTTCTTTATAACAACTAGCCAAGTCTTTATCCATTATAAATAATTTTCAAATTCTTATGAGAAAGAACCCCAGTGTTTTTAGCCCAGGCAGTTTAATCACTTTTTCTCTTTGCCGTATTTGTTAAACTTTCAGTCCATTTTTTTCTTGACGTTCCGGGGGTTCGTTTGCTGGCATTTTCTCACCTTCAAACTGTGCTGTTTTGATTTTCTTCTTGTCTTGTGGAGCCATTTAAATTTCTACACATTATTTCCATAGTTTCCCATAAGTTATTCATTTATAAAAAAAAAACAGTAGAGTGAGGAGCCATTTAGCATTATATGTCAGGCTTGCAATGGTTGACCACTTGCTGACCCATTCACTCCGCGCAGCCCCCTGAAGCATAGAAACAGAGCCTCAATGGCGGAGAGCAGGATGACACCCCATTGTGCCCAGCTAGCTATACAAGTCTCATTGATATTGTTGAACGTTGTGAGCGCTGGTGATGGGAAATATAATGAGATAAGCAAATTAGAAAACGTCCGCATGGTGTAACATTCAGATGCGCTCGGAAATTAAGGTTAACTGATTTGAAAGTTGGAGCATTTTAAAGGTGTTTTTTTTTTTTTTAGTTACTTCATCAAAGATTCAGTTATCACATTTTTGTTTGTTAAATATTTTTGAAACAGTTTGTCATATTCAAAAATAACAGCGATAATAGAATGCAGTTTCGTGCATTAGTAGACTGCTTTTTTAACAGCAATTTGCAATGTTGTGTAGTTATAAATATACCCAAAAAGGCTTGTAGCTGCTCAGCAGATTTCATAGACAGCAGATTCCAATGGTATTGATTGATGTCCTCTTGTTAGTTATTAATTGTGAAGAGTCTGTGACTTATTGTGGTTAGGCTTTCTTAAATATTTTTTAAATGAGTTAAAATCTTAAGTTAATGTAGTTCCCCGCTGCAGACCATGATAGAGAGCAGATCTGGAGCTTTCCTGATAAATTAAAGTGTCAGGGAAACATTGTAATGTGTAGATTATGCAGTTGTGATGTTCTTAAATACTGAATACTGAGAATAAGAGATGAACACAGAAAAAGGTTTGGGGTGGCCATCCCGCATGCTTAGGAATTCGGATAAAGCAAAAATCATCAGTATGTGTTTACAGACCTGACTTCAAAACAGAACTGATTCATGGTTAACAAGACAGTGTTTTATAGCGGAGGAAGTGATGTCATCAAGCCCCGAATCGGATGTGACATCATCGGGTCTAGAACTGGAGGTGATGTCATTGGGCCCGGTAACCGGGAGTGATGTTGACAAGTCCAGGTGGGATTTCACTCAGGTGGTCTGCAGGAGAAAGAGAGAAAGGATTAGTGCACACTGCCAGCCCCTAATCCGGCGTGGGAATACAATCTTTCGAGCCCTTTAGCTGCCTCCCATGTGCACGTGTGCCACAGTACATGTTGGTTCACTCTATGCCTACAAAGCAATGCTTACAGAATTCCTTTCCTCTGACAGTCACTTTTCGATAAGTGACTTCTTTTTTATTTCAAGCAGCGAGAGAAGTGAGCTGGTGTGCTAGCAGACTGCATTCGCACTTCTCACGGCTCAAGTCATGTTAGACTAACTTGTACTGGAGATTTGTTTTGCCATTAGTAAAAGAGGAAAATAAATAACATATACAAATTGAAGTAACCCACCTCAAGGTAAACTCGAAACTATTCAGTAATTGAAGATGTACATTATATTTTTCTGCTTTAGATGAGTTTGCAACTTTGCCAATGCTTTTAGTTGGACATTTTGAAAATTCACAACTATTTATGGAGCACTGAACTTTCCCAACACATTTTCTTGAAGAATAAGTGTGGCAAATTTTGGCAAATTGGTCTTCTGGAGAGCTGAGGTATTTAATGCAGACAGACAGACAGACAGACAGACTGACTGACTGACAGGCAGAAAAGAGAGGGTCAAAAATTGATAGGCTTCCGATAGCTAAAGCAAGGAACCTGTTAAGTACAATAAGCAGAGATTCCTAATGAACAAATATTTTGGCAAGAGGAAGTGATATCAAAGGTCTTTATTTTAGAAATTAGCACAAGAATCATCAGTGCTGTTTAGCACTTTTTAAAATCTATAATTCCAACCATGCACATTTATTTTATCCTTGTCACGTGAGCAGTAAGTCGTCTCTTTGTTTTGTCGAAGTGTAGATATTTCTTACTGCATACTGACTTGTTTTTTTTAGCACTGTCATACTATAATAACACTCCACACATGTTCACGTCATGTTGTTAGTCAATGTGCCACATCAAAGGCCAGAGAATGACGTTGCCCATAATTTAGTGGTGCTGAATAGTCAGCCCAGACACAACAATGCAATGATTTGATAGAAAATTGTATATTGAAATTAAAAAAAAAAAAACCTGTCCTATTAAAACAAACTGAAAATGTTAAAAATCATTTACTGCAAAATACAGGCAAAGGTAGGAAACACAATAGACAAGAATTGAGAAGGATGCAAAAATTCAAGAAATTATACATAAAATAGCAAAAGACATTTGCAAAGCCTACAAGGCACAGTGCTAGAGCACTTCATAATTTCTGGTGCTTTAAAATAATTGCATTCTCTTGCAACATGATTTTTGTCTTTTGTGGGTGCTGCCATTTTTGCGAGCTATTATTGATAGTTACTATGAAGGGAAAATCACAAATGCACCTTCTGGTTGTCCGAGATTTTGGACACTAAACTCTTTAGTGTTAATTTCTTCTGGTTCTTTTAAATACTCTGGTTATCGTCTCTCTGCCGTTTTACTGACCTCAAATTTGATTTAGCAATTAGGCTTTTTTTACTTACCTTCTGACTTACCAGTTTTACTTTTGACTAGTTTATTGTTCGTGTTTCTTTTTCCAGTTACTTACTGTATTGTCAGTGTTACTGATACCTTGCCTTTCGTGGTCAGTACACTTGTGGCAATCCTCATGTTGTTACTCTGGTAGAACCAAGTGCTCCTTCAGTCATGATCCCAAAAGCATATTCAAAAGACAAGCTACCCTTAGTCCCTTAGGCCTGGTTTATATGCATGCTCCATCAGACACTACTGCTACGCAGGCGTTGTATTGTTTATACTTGCACGTGTATTTTACGTAAATCTGGAAGATTCCACCAGGTGGCAGTGTGAGATATCATCATGGTGAGAAAACGTTCGGCTTTGCTGTGTTTTGATTTGCCTGAAACAGCCATTAAATTCCGAGGACACCTTGCCACAATATCTCTGCAAAGGGTGTTTAATGATTACATCCATCTATCCGGGGATGTGCCCATTCCAGCAGCATCGGGTGCGAGAAAGAAACAAAATCCCTGGATGTAGCATCAGCTCATTGCAAGGTGAACACAAGCATACACAAGCTGTAGCGTCATTTTAGCATCACCAAATCCACAAAACTTCATGTCTTTGGAAGGAAACTGGAGCACACTGTGGAAACCCACCGGGAAAACCTGCAACTCCAGGCAGGGAACACAAGGAACCCGACTCCCTGCGAGGCAGCAGTGCTACCTCTCCGCCATCGTGCCACTCCACATGTGTAATTATTATAAGTATTTATTATTTAAATGAAGTTAATGACTAATTTGTAAAATGTAACATTCATACTTTAATGCATTTCATCATGGAAATGATATCATGTATAAATTTAAGGATTCTAAATGTGCAGAGAGATGGAATATCATAAATGTAATGTCTTCTTTGTGGAGATTGCTGCTGTCAGTTCAGGAGGAAGCCCCAAAAGCACATAGCGATTAACAACTGGGTCAGTTTTAAGATGACTTTTAAGAAGGTCTACTTTAATGATAAAGTAAACACCGAGGTTAAAGTGAGACATTTCGAGATTAAAGACGAAATTTCCACTTTAATCACAAAATAGACCTTTTCACCATGCCTTAATTTTTTTGTCTGTGGCTCAAATACGCTGCCATAAATTCTGATGGTGTTGTGAAGGTGCAAAAAAAAAAAAAAAGACGGCACAGAAGATGGTATGTGAGACTTTTAAAATGTATTGTGTCATTACGTTGGGGAATATGCGACACATGAATATAAAAGCTCCACGAATGTATTTGTATGTATGTCGGCGTTTTGCTTCACTAAATCGAACCATTCATCAAACATCAAAGCACACACCTCAATCCTGTAGGATCCGCAAAGTGGCTTTCTGTCACATGTAGATAGTAAACAGAGACTCTGACGTCACATTCTGACTTTTATCACTCTGTGCCCCCCCAACTTTTTGCTGGTACTGCAACTCGCGCACACGTCGCTTTTTTTTTCTGAGGACATGCTCAAATGAACGCTGGGAACACAAGGCAGCCATGATGTGTGTGCGTACGTGTTCTGAGCATGTAGTATAAACAAGTCCTTGGTGTTTGGCCTTAACCTTTGGCAGAGAATTCTTTTTTTTGTGCTTTAATCTTTGCCGTACTGTTTTCACACTCGTTTCAATCATTCATGTCAAAGGTGTAATGGTCAAAACACACACAGAGCATCTCCAATGACCTATCAATTCTTCCAGGTCCATGTTCCGTCGCTTTGCAGCTTTCTGCTCGTTTTCACACTAACACTAATAGAAAATATATTATATATATTACTTACACAATACAAACTGGCCCAACACAGTCCCAAAAGCACTTAGGCAACTCACAGACACTTTTCTCTTCACCCTGGCACCACCACCACTCCTCCCAGGTAACCTCGTCCTCTTCCTCCCGATTCTGGCTCTCTAGGCATTGGGGCGTCCCCTGGCGGTGACCATGGGCCCCTACAGAGTTGAGCTTCCAAGCTCTCTACTCGTGGTCCCCAAAGCAACCAGGGCGGTCGCCCCCTCATGGTCTGGAGGAGGTGCAAGCCCTCCTCCGGCCCTCCTGGGCGTCCCAGCTGGGTAGCAGCCCCATGCACTTGCCACAATACCTATATGCCGCTATATATAGGCCACTCTCACAACCCCAAATTCCTGGCACAATTACTACATTCACAGTCCCATGTTAAAATAAAGTTTTTCATTAAGACATGCTTTTCAGCTATGTCATATTATATACGAAGTACCTACCTTCTTACAAGGCTTCTCTTTTAAATGGTTCTCCTTCCTTTTACAGGAATACCAAAGGATTCTTTTCGTGTGTCTTTTATTTTCCCTTCCAAACCTCCCTAGTGAGCTTTGCCTGACTCCTCTCCAGACTCTGACTCACCTGGGAAAGGTGAAGCATTCCTTTTTAACAACAAGATTACCCCCCTGGAAGTACTTCCAGATCAGACGGGACCTCTCCTTGACTGGGGAGCAGCTCTTAGCAGCCCCTTCTAGCGACACCAATGGACCCCACCAGGGCTGTTTGCCAAAAATACAACTCCTATGCAACTTTGCGGGTGTCCAAACAGGGGTCATACCGGAGGGATGCTGCCACTCTATTTATTGGGGAAATACTTATCTTTGTGAGACAGTCTCCCTCTGTCCTTCCATTCCAATGTCCTCATGACTAGTAAAGATAATCCACCCATCTATTATCCAACCCACTATATCCTGACTACAGGGTCACGGGGTTCTGCTGGAGCCAATTCCAGCCAACACAGAGCACAAGGCAGGAAACAAACCCCGGGCAGGGCGCCAGCCCACCGCAGGGCACACACACCCACACACCAAGCACACACTAGGGACAATTTAAGATCGCCAGTACACCTAACCTGCATGTCTTTGGACTGTGGTAGGAAACCCAAGCAAACATGCAAACTCCATGCAGGGAGGACCCGGGATGCGAACCCAGGTCTCCTAACTGTGAGGCAACAGCGCGACCCACTGTGCCACCCAGTAAAGATAATAATAATTAAAAATTAATTACACGTATATAGTGATTTTCTTTCTACTCAGAGCGCTTTACATTGACAGATGGGAACCACTTCAACTACCACTAATGTGTAGCTCCCACCTGGATGATGCAACGGCAGCCATTCTTGCGCCAGTATGCTAATCACACATTAGCTGTTAGGTGGTGAAGGGCTGAGAGAGGGAGCCAGCTAGAACTGGGGGATGATATGTATAAGCCTAAACAGTGCAGAGTACAGTGACATGTATACTTGCATGTGCTGATCAACATACAAGATGTCCCTACTCTCCACAGCAAACAGGAATCCTTTTGAATCAGATGTCATGTAATTAAATGTAAGCTGGACAGATATCAAACTTGGTATCTGTAAAACGAGTTTTAGTCAAACGTGCAACACATTCTCACTCAGTTCTTCTCACCTCTTTGCAATAAGTGACATCCTTCATCTTGCATGTTTGAAACGCTCTTATCTCATGACTGTTACCACGCACTGTACTACACTGCAAAACAAGTTAGGAGAGGCCTGACATAAAAAAAATAATCATCAATGAGCTCAAGGCTAACATATTCAAACAGTGCAAAATTGGAGAGATAATTTGCAAATAAAATAGCAGCTCAAGGAATTTTTGAGATGACATTGTAAAGATGGAAATCTTCTCATCATTGCTCAGCCCCTTCTTTATTAGCAAAGACATCATTATTAAAATGAATACAGAGACATGTACTGTACCTTGACACAGAGGAACTGCAAACTTCTTAATGAGAAGCTGCATCTGAAGACAGTGGAAATGAAAAAAAAATCAAACAAATTGATTGTATAATATTTATTGCTTTTTCTTTTTGCACTGTTTAAAGCTGGCTGAATAATAATAATAAAACAAAAAAAATATGTTCAATAGTTTCCTCCTTTTTCTGCTAACATTCAGTTTGGGAGACTGACTTAGCAGGTTGTTGATGGCAAACTTCACAAATAAAGATAAAATTTTAAGTTCACATGAGGTAGCTGATTTTGACAAATCAGAAGATGGACATGAAATCCGTACATTTCCCAGAGTTGCCAGATAGATAAAAGGTTGCTTTTATAGCACTTTACATTTAGTGTTTATTGTGTCCTTCCCTCGGGTATTGCTGTTAGGTTCTGTAAAGGAGTGTCTAACTACCAAGGAGTTGACGGTGTCAAGAATACCATCAGGGATGAACAGGGCTGGGTAGAATGTGAGAGAGAGAGAGCGAGAGAGAGAATGAGAGCGAGAGAGAGAGAGAGAGAGAGCGAGAGCGAGAGAGAGAGCAAGAGAGAGAGAGAGAGAGAGAGTGAGAGAGAGAGAGTGAGAGCGAGAGAGAGAGAGAGAGCGAGAGAGAGAGAAAGAGAGAGCGAGAGAGAGAGAGTGAGAGCGAGAGAGAGAGAGAGCGAGAGAGAGAGAGCGAGAGAGAGAGAGCGAGAGAGAGAGAGAGAGCGAGAGCGAGAGAGAGAGCGAGAGCGAGAGAGAGAGAGGTCCAGCGTCTGTCCCTATCACCTGGAAGGAAACACATAGTTAGCCTCAGGCAATCCAACAAGACACCTGATCATCTTCTCAGAGAGACTGTAAAGTCAGAGAAGGCTGGCCAGAGGGCTAAAGAGTTCCTGCCTGGTAAACATAGATAAAGTTTGCTAAATGTTTGATAAACTACATCCAGTATCATTATTTCGGCTTAAGGGTGAATCACATGCTCTAAGACATTAAGGGGAAGTGCATTTAAGACAGAGGCCAGGAAGCACTTCTTTACACAAAGAGTTGTGGGAATCTGGAACAAGCTACCGAGACGTGTAGTTGAAGCAAAAACCTCGACAACCATTAAGAAGAACCTGGATGAGATGTTGGGCCAGCTTAGCTATTAGCTAAACAAACAGGCTTGGTGGACTGAATGGTCTCCTCTTGTTTGTTACATTTTTTATGTTCTAAATGGCAGCCCAGGTTCACAAACTGGGAAAGCTGGCTTTAAATTGTCCGTTACAATGTGTGCTCCAGAAGACCTGATAGGAGATCAACACTCTTGGAGCTACTGGGAGGCAGCACGTGGTTCCAGGAGCCCAGCATATCTTTCCTTCTGGGAAATGGGCAACTGAAAAGCTGTCTGAGAGGCTGAGGCCTTTTAAGGGTTACTTGAAGGCACAGACGCATAGGGTCACTGGTACCCATTAGAGAGACAGAGTGAGTTCCAACCCATTGTCCATGAAGAGCTAAAGTTGCCTGACCCCAAAATTGATTATGGGGCTTGCCCGGAAGTGACCCTAGCAGGATGTTTAATGCTGTTTCAAGCCAGAAGGTTAACTGAGCCGAGAGTCAGTAGGTGAGTTTAATCACGGCTTCTAATCTTGCAATTAAGCACTTAATTTTAAATCATTTGATGGCATTAATTTTTATGCCTTTTAATTTAGAGCTGTAAGGTAACAAAATATGTTAATAGTTCAAGGCAGTACTGTATATCCTTTTCGCTGTGATGCCAGATCACTTATATAATTTCTAATTGTTTGCAGATATAATGTGGAAATTGTTATTTTTTCGTACACGTGGATCTTATTATTCAAGGTCAACATTTCCTGTACTTCATGCAAATGACACAGCTGAGTTGTTGCTGTCTTCCAGTGTAGCATGGCCTTTGTGCAACTCTTTGGCTATAGCTTGATGTCTATATGTAAATTGCAAACATATTTATTTATTTATTGCATGCACACAGATTTCCTTAGGGGGCAAAAGCTTAGTTTGCCACACACAAAAGAAGTTCTTTAAGGCTTGAGTGTGCAAGTGACAGTGCAACCAGTGACGGAGTGAAGTCCCAGTCAGTGATTCTTGTCCTGTAGTTTTTATTCTGTCAGCTTCAGCTTTCTTCAACCCAGAGGTGAACAGAGAAATTTAGATGAATTATTATTATATTCATAAGCAGTATGTTTCTTTTTTCATTTGACTTTTCTTGCAGTAATAATAGACAGTATTTGTAATAATATTAGTGTATTACAAATGTTGTAAAATGTGTAATTAAAACTGTTATTTGAAGGGAGCTTGTTTCACTTTACCACGATATCCTAAATTATTATATGTTATGATGTTTTTAATGTAGTTTTCTTATTAATAAATTTGGGGGCTGATACATTTTTAAATTAACTGCAATAGCTGGTTATAAATGTGAAAATAGAAGATGTTTGGTTGTCTCCATAAGTCACTTCTTCATAGTTTGAGGTCACTGATGACTCTTTCCTTTCAAACTGGAAATTATTGTACGTTTATATGAGTTTGTCTCATCTTCAAGGTCAAAAATGTAATTTTTGCTCTTTCAAAGGGTTATAACCTTAAAAGGGAGCTTGACTTCTATCTGTGGGTGATTAATGAGCGACTCGTGCATTTGATGTTTCAACTGTGACATTTTAAACTTTAAATATTTTATACGCATAGAGAAAAAAAAATTAAGATAGGCGCTCATGTGGAATAAACTGGATTGCAGAGAAGGAATGAGAAGGACGACCTGGTATCATTTTAATAGAACAGTTAGAGAGCTGTGGTTTTTCTTGGTGATTTTTATTTGAGGTTTTTATGTGTGCGCAAGCTGATTTAAAGGCACACTAAATCATTGTAGATGGGGAGTAGTGGATTATGCATTTAATCAAGTTGCAGGCCTTGAAGCCTTGTCAGCAAGGTGGCCAACTTGGAGCTTGAATAGCTTGGACTGTTTTCTTTTTGCATTCCCTTTAAACAAGCCGCCAGAAGGTAAATATGTGTACAGTAGACACTTGGTAATAAAATTCCCTGCTGCCCCAATACAATCTTAAAGCAATTGGTTGAGATGGGACAGCTTTGTTGCACTCTAGACAATTTAGCTTGTGAAACTAGCTTTGTTCCATTTACTTGTACTACAATTAACAATTACTCAAAGATGCACTACAAAAACCAGCTTCGTTCTAATTGACTTTGTTTTGCTTTTCATGGAGTTATCATTTGTTTCTATGTGCAGATATTTGGAGCTGTAGTGACTTGGTCTGATACAATTATGTTGGTTTAGAGAGAAATGCCCATCACTCAAACTTAAAATAAACTTCAAAGACGTTCTGCTATATACAGCATATTCTCAGAACTTCGAGAGCGCAGATATTTAGATAGATTATGTCTTTACTTTTATTCTATAGCTTCATTCCTAATTCATTCCTCCATTCTCTTTTGCAGTCCTTAGCCATTTAGTGCATGCTGTGATCAATGTTTTCTGTTATATAAAAATCATTTCAAAATAAATACACAGGATCTTACTTCAAATAACATGAATTAATCTCTTTGTTTCTAGGTTGGATACCTGTCTCTCTGTAAACGTCTACGCTACAGTGCATCTACAGCTATATGAAGGTATTGTATGAACTACTGTATATGTTTTCAATTCACTTCAGTTTATTGTCATTTTACTTGGGTACAATACAATAACACATATTTTTGCTAGTCTTTACATGAGGATACAACTATATTGTGCATAGTGTAATAACAGTTGAACATAACATTAATGAAATATAGCAATACATAATAAATATTGAATTGAATTCCTTTATTGTCAGTGTACGTTGAACTCCTCCACAAAAGTCAATAATCTCCATATAAAATGACAAAAATAGCACAATCGTATATAATATGAAAACATAGTTACAGTGCACATGAGCACTTGATGGACTGATTGAGTGTGTTTAGAGCTCTTGAGGTGAAGTTGTCTCTGAGCCTCGAGGTCCGTGCATAAAAGGCTATGTACCGTTTGCTGGATGGGAGAAGTTCAAATAGACTGTAGCATGGGTGAGTGGAATCCAAGCAGATGCTGGTGGCTTTCCTGAAGCAGTGTGTGCTATAGATGTCCTCTAGGGCTGAAAGCTGCACCCCGATAACCTGTTGCGGTCAACCCAACTGTAGAGCTTTCCGAGATACCACACACAGATACAATGGGTTACAATACTCTGTGTGGTGCAGTGGTAGTAGGTCAGCAGCATCGTGTGTAATGATATCAGTATATTCCAAGAGTACAATAAACAATCAAATGATACAGTTAAGGTTGCTGCAGAATGGTGCAGTCATTGAGTGGAAAGCTGGTGCTTACTTCCAGAACAGAAAACTCTGACATGCTGGTACTGTACCATTTAAAAATGTGGGTTTGGGGGTATTTTTCCAGTACTGGTATACTGCCCAGCCCTACTCCTGACTTATGCCTGATGCCATCATTACAGGTCCCCACTGCATATGAATTAATTGGGGGGTTAAGACATTGAATGTATTAAACGTTGGTCAGTAAAAGGAAAAGTAATGAACTGTCGTACAATGAAGTTGATGTTGCAAGCAGAGAAAATTGTACAAATAGATTACAATATGTAAGACAGCAGCCTAATAGCCAGGATGTAGAAACTGTCCATTCCTCCTTTTTAAATGGTTTCTGATGCTTCGATTATGTGTGGCTGATTACAGGGGCACAAACAGTCCCTTTTCTAGTTTGAATGAGACCCTTTGTCCCTTATTACTTTTATAAAAATGCATTATAATAGGCACAGAATGGGACAACTGAGCATACAATAAGTTATATAGTATTTCATACTAAATTCAAATTCAACAGCATCCCTAACCCTTACGGAAAGCTGTAAAATGAAATTGAATAACCTATTAAGCTGTCACAGAAAAAAAAAAATTTGAACCATTTACAGTAAGTGGTTAGCAGAGACCTAATATGCTGACATAGGCACAACATTTATAAATTCCATTGAAAACTTAAAAAGCTTTGTCCAGTTCCTCAAAAGGAAAATTAGATTTTTTTTAAATTTTAAATAGAATAACACATCCGGTTCTCATTGTGTTATAAAGGGTGGATTGGTATTTCTCCTGTTTAGGTGACAAGTGAGCAGTGTAGAGTACAACAGAATTTTCATTGCATAATACAATCCCATCTGATCGATAATACTACTGTAAGTGATTTGTGAGTAATACTAGTTCCATTTCTGTCTGACATATAGGCAAATATTTTCTCCCAAAATAGTCTTGACTGTCGAGCAACCCCAAATGCATGGCCAAATGAAGCAGAAACCTGATGACATGCAGTAGCCTGGGTACATTTCCTAAGTCAAGATAAGTGTGTGCAGTGCACAATTTTTAGTTGAATTGTTCTATAATTTGGACAAATTGATAGGGAATCTATTTCGTCATATGGCTGATTTTAATTCTTTATCTGAAATTCTAATTGAAAACTACCTTTTCCAATTCTGCCACAAATAATCTAAGGATGAACTTTTTCACAGAGAGCGATACTGTATAGATATACTGCTTATATCCTAATTATTGTAATATGATATATAGTAATATCTATTGCCAATATTATCGTAGGATAAGGTAGGCCCGGCACTTGTCTGTTAGCGTAATAGAAGAAATGGGCTATTGGACAATTAAATTTGAAAAGTAATCGTTCCAAGGATGCAAAAGTGTTATCAACATAGAAATCTCTTTGATTCCCAAAGCCAAGAATTTTCTGTGTTTGAAAACTTTGTAAGTTAAGAAAGAGTGGGAAAGATGGTTATCAAATATGGGTGTAATTAATGTCTTCTACACTGGTACCATCAGATTCTTGATAAATCAAAAATAGTTAGAAAGTAGTTGGTGTACAAAGCAAAACATAGAAAGACGAGGTTTAATAAAACAAAGCCAACCAATCCAGTACAATTCAGATTATTTCTACTTCCCTCCAAGCCAGTGCAGGAGTAAAACTGGAACCTCTGGTCCAGATCTTTGTAATGTGGAGTTTTTCATCCTTCACCTCTTTGCATGCCAGAAAGCATAATTGCAATTATGTCTAATTTTCTAAAGAATAACATATTAATCAATACACAGAAATATATATTTTATGAAGCTATAAAAGATATTAATGCTCATTTTGACAATATTAATTCTTCCTGGTAATTTAAGTTGTAGAGATAAATATCTGTTAACATCTTGTGTAAAATAAAAAAAAAAAAGATTTAAATAGATCTTTATTTAATCACATTTTTTTATAATTGTAACTCTGCGAAATTCCTCCAATATAGTAGTAGTAGTATTTTAAAAATATAAACATTGACAGATTAATCTAATTAAAAAAAATAAAATACAAAAAACATTTTTTTGTTTGTGTTTTCCTTAGGGTAGAACCACTCAGGCATAATCACTACTTAGAGGGGTACTGTTGTCTAGCCATTGGTCGTTGTAATTCCACTATTTCCTGGTATATGTTGCTGTTTAAGTGTCTACGATGAATTCATGCTGATCATACATCTGTAAAGTCAGTGAGCAGATCATATCAGTCATTAAGCTACAAGAAGTCTGGATGTGGTATATTTCAATGATGTGCTCTGAAATTAGCGTCTCTTATTATTTTGAAGAGTCTTTTTCTGTGTATTTTCACCCAATTCCTTCCAACAGTTTTTATTCAAAGCTTTTTTTGCAAGGTTTCATAAAATGTGAGCGTAACTGAACAATCAAGTAAGTCAATTTGTAGTTTTTGTGCCTTAGGATGAAGTTTATTATGGAGCTAGTGAGCTTAGTACACTTAGTTGTGATGAATATATGTTGATAAAAGACAGTGTCATCTGCATAAAGAGATATTTTCTGTTCACGTCAATCCTCCATACAATCTCTTGAATATCTGCAATGGTAAAAAACACTGGGGATAGAGGCATTCCCTGTCTGTCTTTTTACTCTATTATTCACATGAACAAATGATTTTGCTATACAGTGTCTATAAGCATAGGCTTAGTCAAAACCTGTATTCACGTAAAAAAGTGCATAGGTATTCCAGTAAGACCCTATCTAAAGTTTTGCTGCATTAAGATGTTGAATGACCTGGGGAAGCCCATTAAGTGCAGAAAATATGCTACACTGTATAAAAGTTTGATAATATTTCCTGTCTATTAATAATAAAGTCTTTTAACTATATAAAATTACTGATGAACTTTTTTCATTCTTTTTGTTATGGCCTTCACCAAAATCCTAACATCGCTGTTCAGTAATGAAATTGGTCACATACTAGTAGATTTTTATTTCTTTACTTACTTATTTATTTATATGTTGAGAGAATGTGATTGACACCTGATGTAATATTGCATGTGGATGGTTCTCTTGTTTTTCATCCTCAAACACAGCAGTGGGACATACATCAATGGTCTTAATTGACTAGATGTAGTGAATTCAGAAAATACTCAAACCCCATCATTTGTTGTGATGCAGACATACTTTTCAAACCATTTTGAAAACTTGTTTCCACTTTGTCATTATGGATTACTGAGTGTAAATTAAATGGCAAAAAGTCAAATATATCCATTTAAAATTAAATCTATATCACAGTAAAGAATACAGAAAGTAAAAGGTCTGAATGCTTTCTGAATCCACTGTAGGTCTTTTTGAAATTATTCCCACGGCTCTATCCACTACCTGCAGTAAGTGCAGGATGTATCAACCTGTAGCATTTCAAGTTCATCAAAAGGTCTTTGATAACTTCCATTATATTCAGATGTGTATAACATCTTATAGTATTCCTTACATATATTATTTCCATTTTCAACTACCTTAATTGTATCTGTGTTATTGATTTCTAAGATATGCTAAACTTCCTTCCTAAGTAGTTGTTGGGCTAAAATCATATTGGCCTTTTCCATGTATTTATAATAAGAGTTTTGTGACTGAATTATTATTTGCTGTATTTCTCATATGGTCAAGAAGTTCAAAGTTGTTTGTAATGCTAGCCTTTTTTATAATGCTCAGTGGTGGGAAATATGTCATATTAAGCATTGGTTTTCGAGATATCAGCAGTTAATTAACATGCATTTCTGGATTGTAATGTAAGAGATTATTTGCCCTCCTTATGTATGTTAGGATTGTTCCCATAGGATCTTGGGTTTTATCTTGAAAGTCACATTAGTTTCAACAAAAGATGGACAGCTATTTTCTGTCCGAGATTGGTGGGTTCTTGTACCCCCGGAGATGACCATTTTCTCTCTATGATGGCTATTTTCTGTGTCTCTGTTAATAGGACTATTATCTCTTACAAGTCTTCTGAATCAAAAATAATCTACAATCACACTAGAAAGAGTTTTAACTGTAACCTTTAAGCATGTAGGTGTTTAATACGGTTAATGTGGCCTCATTATCTCACAACGTTGCTGGAATCCTCCAGTGCTTTGTAGGCAAACTCGGCGAATAGAAGCAAAATGTTTTTTACTGTTGCTAAACTCCAATCAGAGGTACATTTAAAGCAGTTATTGAATGCATTCATTACACTCTACATGTGGCAGTATGACTACTACTGCTAATACTACTGCTTTTTTCCAGTTCCTGACATATGGATAGTTTAAATTCTTCTGTAGTGGATGTTATTGTTTTATAATAAAATTATGCCAAAAATTATAGTTCACAAAGTAATAATTAATTACTTTGTTATTCTACGTAATTCTAAGATTATCTAGTTCCTGTATATAATGATGTCTAATTTTGATGAATATTCATGGTTTAGATCATCCTCTGTGGCAACCCCTAACGGGAGCAGCCGAAAGAAAAAGAAGAAGTGCAGAAAAAGATTCAAAGAGTTCTATTAAAAGAGTATAAGTTATAATGAAATTTAGAGACATGTAGCCCTTCAAGGCAGTTTTTGCCAGCTAATCGTCATGTTAGATAAAATACCATGTGCCTGCAATCGAATAAGGATTTATGGAGTCGTGTGTCACTCTACTAACCAGCTTAGTGTATTTGTGTTCATATTGTGTTCTGTCACTGCATGTGCCTCCCATCAGACTGAGCACTGTAATAAAACTCAGTACTATTGACCTTTGCAATTTTTTTTCAGGGAACAGAAATAAAGCATTAGAGTAATTAAAAAGAAAAAATCCAATTATGCAACACTTTAGCCCTGCTCTATAAGAGAACAAAAATACAGCAAGAAGTATATGTTTTATTATTTTTCAGTTACATGTCTTTGAAATGTGTAAAATACCCTAATGCAGACAATATCTTTTTCAACAGTTTTTGTGGGATATTAAGGCAAGTATGTGATAGTACAGGTTGGCCCCACACTCCCTATCGCATGCGGGAGCCTCTCGAACCCGCAGCCATCAGTAATGTAACCGTGACGAACCAGGCAAATAATGACACTCACACCAAGCAAGGGGTAGGCGCCATAAAGTTCAGAAGTGCTTTTGTTAAAGCCATCAAAAATATCAATGTTCAGAACAGTACAGGGCAAAAATTCAAGAAATAAATAATCCACGATAAGAAGTGTCTGAGGAGGTTGAAAACAATCCAATAAATATTCCTTAAAACGAGGTTAAAAACACATAGGCATGAAACTGTCCTCTGCAATTCAGAGTGCTGGTGCCCCTTTAAAACTGATGTCTCCTCGACTTGCCCTTTTCAGCCCATGCAGTCTGAGGAGATGTCCACCAGCAGACACAGACATACTTTTGTACCGGCCCGTGTCCCCGCCACTGATCCCACTACATTCTACGGGGAGCCACGAGTCCTGCTTCACTCGTACCTCCGCTGATTGCTGGCTCCTCCCAGTGAGAGCACACCCTGAGCACAATGACCGCTGCTGCTACCAGGTTGCTGAACAGGAGCAATCCTTCTGCCCCCTTATAAGCGCTGGCTGCACGCTTTTTCCTGGGGCTACATTCCCGTCTGCCTGCTTCCTTCCGTTTTGCATCAACTCTACATCACTCCTTCCTTTAAACTCCTTTCCTTTCCTCTCCTTTCTCTCTTTTAGATTCCATTTCTGTCCCTTGCAGGCTCCTTTATCCATTACTTCTTAATTGGTTACGGGTGCAAGCGTCATTGAGGTGTCTGACTGAATCACCCGCCTCCGCATGTGCATGTGGCACAGTGAGCCAGTTCCCCAGTCAAACACAGAGCAAAACACACTCACGCACACCCGCACCCGATTGAAGCCTGCACCTCCTCAGGGTGCGATTATTAATTTTATAATCAAACACTAATTGCTGAGCCATGGACCCGCTAGTCCACAAAGTATAATTGTGAATGTTTCAATGGAACAGAGACACATTTTGACTGTCTCAAGGTAAGCATCTATGTGCTGTCCATTGACTAGACAAGTGTTTGACTCTCTATTTACATTGTAAATCTAAGTCTGGATTAAAATAAATTTCTGCTGTATAACATTTAATTACTTCATTGCGTGTCATAGATGAAGGATAAGGAAGATGTTGTTTGCTTTGGTATTTCTACCTGACATTTGATTCATTTCTCTTCAGAAAATTAAAGTCATTGTTATCAGTCTCACTAGAAATTTGTGTTGTTTTATTGGCTCATTTGGGGCCTTGTTGTTCTGGTTCCACGTTTGGTCCTGATAGGGATTAACTCTGTCTATCATTATGATGGACAGCTTGGAAATCAGCGCACTAGAGCGCCTGAATTCTGTCATCCCCTGATGAAGCAAATGGCCTTATCTAAAGCTTGTATGCTGAGGCACAGGTACAGCTAAATCTAATTCTGATTTAACAGAAATTTGTTTTTGATGAGTATGGATCTTTTTGTTTACTTACTATTGCAAAAACAAAAATTAAAAAGCTAGCATGCATGGTACGTAGTGGCAGTCATACACACCCTAGTATCATCAGTAGCTTTTCTTCAATTACGTCTCATTTACTTCCCTTAGAAGGTATCTTATGCCAACCATACTGAATAAATTCTCTTAGATCACCAAGCAGATCTCTGTACTAAATTCCACCATCTTAAAAGTGCATTTTACTGTGTGGTAAAGTTTTTTTTTTTTTGCTTTGGTCTGGTATGGTGACTGTGTTGTCTCCTCTGATAATGGTAAGGCATTGTGAGGAGTTAGTACATTACCTATATAGCAAATTGGACTGTGCAGTCCTGCAGAATATCTCCAGGATAGATAGAGAGAGTGAGTGAGGGGGGCAGATACAGAGAGCCCCCTTACGTAAGGAGATGGGCCTTCAAGAGAAGCGCTGTTAAATGTAAATTCCTGGGGAAAAAAATGTGCTCCATTTTCCTCCAAGAAAACAGAGCAAGCAAGCTGATGACCTCATGGTGGGTTCAAATGCCTGATCATTTATTCAGAGAGGGATTAAGGGGCTTGAAGGTCAGACAGGAAACCAGAAGACTATCAGCCTGCCATGATCCAGCATATGCTGCTTACTAAGGCAAGCTGAAAACATATTTTCCCTTTAAGGTTGAGGATAGGTTGGATGTGAAAAGACCCTTTGACCTCCTGAAGGAGAGAGATAGAGACAGAGTGAGAAAAGAAAGCTTCTCACAGGCAGGTCAGTTTGACCAAGACACCAAGACAAAGGCTAAATTCAGTTGTGAGTTGTTAATCAGGAAAATATAAAAAAAAACACTACTAAACCAATTTGTTAAGTTCAAGAAGAAAGCTATTTGTGCTACAGAATCTTAATTTTGGAAAAAACAAACAGTAGACGCTAATCAAAACACAAGCTGATCTTATTTAACAAAATCTGCAAAGATTTCACCTGGTAAATCATGTACACACACTGACGATACACTATGATGCAGTATGAGCATGTGGAATGAGCAGATAGATAGCTAGATAGATAGCTAGATAGATAGATAGATAGATAGATAGATAGATAGATAGATAGATAGATAGATAGATAGATAGATAGATAGATAGTGTGGCAGAGGGCCAGAATCCTTACCCTGCCGGGGTGCCCAGAGTATGAAAGGACCGGGGGACAGAGTATTTTCAGGAAAGTTTCTACCCCGGGCCGACAGAGGGCAGCCCCCTTGGTTTCCATTGGGACCACGGGTCATGAGCATGGGAGCTCAACGGCTCATGAACAATTTTTAAGGCCCTATTTGGCCATACTTCTGCCACACCCAGAAGTGCGGCCAGAAGAGGCTCGTTTGGCACCTGGAGTCCTTCCAGGTGCCCTATAGAAAGGGGCCAGTCCCCACCATTCGCCAGTCAGAGTCGGGAGGAAGAGGACAAAGCCTGAGGATGAATGGAGGCAGATGGACTGGCAGCAGAGAAGGGACTGGGTTGTGTTTTGTGTTGGTGATTTGTGCACTGTTAATAAACCGTGTGCTGGGTTGTAAACCTGTCTGCTGCTTGTCTGTGTCAGGGTTGACTTCACGATAGATAGATAGATAGATAGATAGATAGATAGATAGATAGATAGAT
>JANRMT010062815.1:40800277-40817900 GCA_026402145.1 Polypterus bichir lapradei
GATAGATAGATAGATAGATAGATAGATAGATAGATAGATAGATAGATAGATAGATAGATAGATAGATAGATAGTGTTTTTTAGATACTCAAAGCTCTTTTTATAGACAGTGGTGAAGTAAGTGCAGTCAGCAATCAGTTAAGCTCTTAATTTATTAATTATGTGTTGGAGAATAATCAGAAGCAATGTAAGGTTTACTTTTCTTAAGTACATTAACTAGCCTAACCAATACACAGTATTGTGCCAGTATGAGATTATTTGGTTGCCTGAGTGAGTGTGCCCTGTTTCTGTCTTGCACTTGAAGCTGTCAGGACTGGCACTGGCTCTTCATGACCCTAAACTGGAGTATGTGGATTAGAAAATGGATGGTTCCTTATTTATGTTGTTTAGCATTTGAGATTGCAATGCAGCAGCTAATTCTGGGCATTTGCAACCGTATAGTATTGAAAAAAGTGTGTTTGCAAATAAAACTGGGCTGCTTTTAGGAAGAGCAAATGCATTGTTTGTTTTGCCTGTGGCTTGTCATTACAAATTGATTGTTAATTTGTGTAGGAAAAGTTTCCGATAAATTGTTAAAACACGTTTATTTAATATGTTGCCTTTGATCCGGCTATGCAGGCAGTGATTTGCCTGGTACTCTTCCACTGACAGCAATGATACACACTCTTGGGCATGAAACCATCTGCACATGAAGGTGGCTGAAGAAATTAAGCAGAGTGTGTCTCGATCCAAGACACCGAAGCTGTAACGATTACCCCCTTCAGAATGTTTGTTTTTTGGGATCTTATAATAATTAGTTCTTGGGTGAGTACAAACCTGCACATACAGTATGTTGTTTTGTAGGGTGAGCACCTACCGTACATCTTTTATGCTGCTGTGCTGAGGATGGTTTATTGGCTTCTTTATGGTTAATTTTATTTGACGGTTACTTTAAGGGTGACATATTTGTGGAAACTTTTACTTTTGACTTTTGGATGAATTTTCTTCAATGACAATGTAATAAAAATGAATCTAAAATTGCTGTCATGCTGCAGATGTGTGGAAAAATCAGAATCCACCTATGCTATATTTGTTTTTACTTGTAAAATTAGTTTTTTCCATTTATTGCATTTTATTAATTTTTTTAAGGATGATAGAATAAAACAGCTGGCTTTTGATACGTTTGTTGATGTTGTGTTAATCAAGATCATCTAAAATGTGGTAGTTGGATCAAAAAGCTGACCAAAAAAAGCACATACCATTACATTTTATTGAGTTGTCTCAAAATGCCAGAATAAGTGAAGTAAAACATAATCCAACTGCATATGCACTGTTATGAAAAAGACATGTGTCTACCTAGAGGTAATAGTGAAGCACTTGAGGTTAATTGTGTGAGAGTGACTTCATTATTCAGGCCCATCTCATGTTTCATAGCTTCCTGCTTCTGTAATACTTTGTGAAGCAATTCTATAGTCATATCTATAACCAAGTCAAAATGTCATTTGTAGGTGGCTATATAAAACACCGCACATAAGAATGACCTCCAGTTTACAAGCTCCTGTACTATGGGTTGTGTCACTGTTGCATGAGGAGGCCTTCATTATGTCAGAAGGAAAGGCTGATGGGGACTGTTTAAAAAAAAAAAAAAAACTATTGGCGGTTACTTGAGCTCTTAAACTGATGGGGTGCATGAATTGAAGGACAAAGGCTCGTGAGCAGAAGTCAATCATGTTGGTGATGTGTTAGCATGAAGTGCCATCGGACACTCTCTGCACCTTATGCATTAAACCCAAGGATGAAACTGACTGTATATTGCTCTGTCCATTAAACACTTTTAACAGTGAGGGCTGTATTAGCTATCTTATTTTTACAGCAATAAATATATCATCGACTGAAGCATTTTTCAGAAGGGATGTGAACGGCATCAGTTTTGTTTTATCATTTTGCCAAAGGATTGCTGCTACTGTACGTTGGACCCGAGGTGCTTTTACTTGGACCATTACATCAAAAGAAGAAAAAATTCCTGACCTTAAATCAAGTGAAAAACAAATAATATGTAATGTAACTGTTAAAATCACATATCTCTCTTTTTGTGTTTACAAGTAAAATCGAGCATCGATGTTGAAAATGATTTTTTTTTTTGCTAAGGACTTTGAATATTGTGTTTTTCATTCACCTATGCAATGAAACTAAGTACATAATGTACATACCTGTTAATTGTTAGTTGATTTGATTTCAACCATAAAAAACAAAACCAAAGTCAAATTTAGGGTATGAAATCAAGATTATTATAAATTATGGTCAGTACGACTAGAAGAGACAGAAATTATATTGAATTTTTACCAGACTGACGTATGACGTTAAACTGCATCCGGCCCTGCAAGTGGTCCGCCAACTTGCTGGGCAATTATGGGGGTTGGTGACAGGATTGGCACTCCAGCCACTGAAAAATAACTTCACACCGCTCTGAGATGACAGACAGGAGCTCTCTGCGGGAGTAGCTCTGCTGCTTCACATTATGAAGAGGATGGAGGAAAGCCCTTGGGTGCCCCATACCCGGAACAGTCAAAACCATTGGAGAGCCAATGGGGTCAGGCCTGTCGGGGATCAGAACTTGTGTGGTGCTGAGGTGTCGCCCACTGCACAGCAGCACTAGGGTCCCAAGGGTCTGGAGCTGTTTCGTGGTGTGGTGGGTACATTGTACGAGTGAATGCTCCCCAACCTGACCTGACCTGTTTAGCAGACTGTTGGTCATCCCACTGTGTTTTCTTCGGTCATGTAAAACAATGTTTATTTGTACCCAAGAGCAAGGATACTGATTGGGGAAAATCACTATCTGTCTATTATACAGTGCCTTTCACATCTATCTATCTATCTATCTATCTATCTATCTATCTATCTATCTATCTATTATATTATACAGTGCCTTTTCTATTTACCTATGTAGAGTGCTTTCAGTGTCTAGAAAAGTACTGTCTGTCTGTAATTATTTTGTCTATTTTTGTACTTTGCTTAACACTTGGTTATAATATTAAAATGAAGTTTATTTTCAATTGGAGACAGGAGGTACAGTATTTTCCCATAAGAGTGGCCACAATGAACATTTGACACAGAGAACAAAGTCATATATCAGTTAATAATAACTATTGTAAGAATACATTTGCTGACAGACTAGTGCTGCAGACGATCACTTGGTCATGTTGTGCTCAATGAAGGACTATAGCATCAGAGTACTCTCAATGGGTAGTAGGCTGTTGTGCAAGTCAGATTTGTCATGGATGAGAACACCTCAGTAAAGCAGTAGACCTTTATAATGTAACGTAGACTAGGAATTCGGTGAAAAATGACAAACTGTAGACAGAGACGAGGAAAAATGGTGAAAGTAATAATAAAATACATGGTTCTTCGGAATGTACATAAAATCATCATATAGATATAAAAATATACATTTACGTATATTCAATGTATGTATGTATGTATATATGTAAACACTGTACATATATATATATATAGTGAAAGATCAGCCTGACTACAGACAGATACCAGGAGACACAAGTCCAAAAACACACACTTTTAATTTCTTTTCTTTAGCACAAACAACATAATGCACAAATCACCCCAATTAGGCTCAGTCCCGTCTTTCTTTCTCTTTCCTTTCACTTTACTCTCTTTTTCTTTGCCGCCACCACTCCTCTACCATAAGCTCTGTCCTCTGTCTCCCGACTCCAGTTCTCTGAATGGAGTGAGGCAGCCTCTTTTATACTGCACCCGGAAGTGCTCTAGGTGCTCCCAGATCATCTTCCTGTAGCACTTCCGGGTTTTGCCGGAAATGCTACATGCCAAGGCTCCGTAGCTGTCCAGACTCCCCCTGTTGGTCCAGAAGCAAACCAGGAAGGCTGCTCTTTCGTGTCCCGGGGGGGGGGTACTACTGTTGACATGTCATTTCCTCCGGTCCTCTCCTCAGAGGGGAATCCCGACTAGTTAAGACCCCCGGCCCTCTGCTACAATATATATATGAGGGGGGACCCAAAAATAACTTCAATTTTGTTGTTGTTAGGTTGGTACTTGTAGTACGTGGTTGGGCCGCTAGGACGATCTAGTTACACTCCTCACAAGTCAGTCTGCCAAGTGCCATCAGTCTGGAAGGTTGTGTTTGTGTTCAGTGAATTTTGTAAAAGTAGTTTTGTGCAAACGTCGTTTTTTTATGATGGCCGATTATCGTGAGCAATGCGCGGCAGTGAAATTTTGTTTTCTTCTAGAAAAAAGTGTTGCAGAAACTATTGTTATTGAAACGGTATGACAACCCTGAACCACCCACCCTACTCACTGGATTTAGCTCCGTGTGATTTCTTTTTGTTCCCTCGGATGAAAAAAGACTTGAAAGGAAGGCGTTTTGCTGACGTCGAAGAGGTAAAACAAGAAACGACCAGAGCATTAATGGGCATTACTTCAGACAAATTTAAAAAATGTTTCGAACAATGGAACAAACAGTTAGATAAGTGTATTTCCGCCAATGGAGAGTACTTTGAAGGAGACTAATTGTAGTTTGTACAGAAAATTAAATTAAACACGTTTTAAAAATATTTCGGTTATTTTTGGGTCCCCCCTCGTGTATATATATATATATATATATATATATAATACACATATCTATCTATCTATCTATCTATCTATTATATTATACAGTGTCTTTTCTATCTTTGTAGGTAAAGCGCTTTGCGTGTCTAGAAAGTGCTGTCTTTCTGTAATTATTTTATCTGTTTTTGTATTTAAGTTAACACTGGGTTATAATATTAAAGTGATGTTTATTTTCTAGGGGAGACAGAAGGCACAGTATTTTTCCACGAGAGTGGCCACAATGAACGTTTGACACAGATTACTAAGTCATATCTCAGTTAATAATAACTTTTGTAAGAATACATTTGCTGGCAGACTGGTGCTGCTGTAGATAATTTTGAGGTTGCACGGTTCACCTTTGAGCATCCAGTAAACACACCACTACCCAGGCTGCCACTGTGTATTTCTTTTAATATAAAATAAAAATGTTATGCGACAGTAATTAATCGATACATGTTTTCTGTGAGTAAAGAGATCCAAATCTAGAGTTCAAAAACAGCAGTCTGTACTAAAGGGGGTGGGAGGGTGGTTTAGTCACAAATTATAGACTATCTCCATTTTGAAGCAATAAAATACTGAAAATTAAGAGGTGTTTCCTGCATAGCAGTATCATTTGTTTCATATTAAAAGAAATGTAATCAGATTATAAACTTGCTTCAGTGTGGCCATTAAATACTAACACTCATTAATTATTTTAAAAATGAATATATAAAAAACACAAAAACCCACCCTAATCATTTTAGGGAGGCACACTTTAAATATGGCTTACTGTTAAATGTGTAAAGGATAGGATTCCATCTAAAGGCAAAACCATCCATGTTAAATAAAGGATTCTGTGCAAAGCCTTAGCCAAGCGGTTTGATGTACACAACCGCCTTTGTAAATAAATCCAATGAAACTGTGAGTGAGAATTTTATCTGAAATTTGGTATTTAGGAGATTTGGAGTGAATGATGATATGTGACAATCAGTCATAGCAATTAGTGTTTCTGTTAAGAGGCCCTTTTTGTCTTCTCTCACCCATACAGAATGTCACAAATAAATCCTCGCTTGCATTTGCATATTAATTGGATCTGAGACGTCAAACATCTTTCATTAAACAAAATGATCTGCATATTTGGAGACATAAAATAGTTTATTTCAATGTTAGAAAAGAAGTCATTGAAAATTGACCACATATTGATTGCAAATGTTGTGTTAATGTCCTGCATATTTTTTAAAACTTCAATGAGAGTAGTATACCACCAATAAAATTAAAAAATTAACTGCTAAATAAATAAAGCAAAAAAGCGCTTGCTGCATTGAAGACGGCTGTGTGACCTTTGTTTTGTGGAGAGTTTATAATAAACATATATTTCCAGTTACACTTCACAAGTAGCACAATATAGCAGAGGAGTTATATTTTTATTCAACGTATTGTTTTGGTTAAGAAACTGTTTGGCCTGTTAAGTTTTGTTAAAGTAGCTATTTAAATGGGCCTAGCACAAATTTTACTTTATGGAGTTTAGAGTTAGAAATTTTAGGTTTAGGTTTAGGTTTAGGTTTAGAAATTCACATGTGTAAAGAAGGAGAAAGAGGTTAGCCTATAATCTAAGAGGGATGCTGCAAACTGCACCATAAAACAATAAGCTGTTTGGCATCGCCGATAAGAGAACAAGGCCTGGCCATTTGAATTTAAGCTTGCTGAAGCATCTCAGAATTCTATCCCAAGTGCCTCTGCTGTTGTCTGATTTTAATTCTAACTGAGCTATCAATCTGTAAATAACATTCCATTGTTAACACAATTATTCATTTGATTAGCACTTTTAAAATAGTGACACATTGGAGTTTAAAATCTTTTAATTGCTCGTTAGTGCCTATGCAGGTCTTAGGATAAAGCCCAAAAGTCTGAATTTGAACATACTCAATGACATTATGACATTCTTAGTTCACATTGAGAATTTTTCATTAGGTAAAGACTGCATTGTATATAATGTAAAGATTGCAGACAGTTAAAAGTTCTTGCCTTCTAGTTAAGGAAGCTAGCGTATGGACGTGGCCTTGATACAGAAATTTACCATTCCATTTATTACAATGGGTTGTGGTCATGCGAGTAAATAACAGGCTGATACAACAGTGAATTTTTGGGGTGTCAACCCAGCTGTCCCCATTTACTTGTAAGGAAAACAAAAGTAACATGCAATGGGATTCAAAAAGGAATAACCAAAAGGTTGCCCTGTAACCCTTGGGCTAGTTTTAAGTGCTATTGCAAGAATTTTGTGAGCAGGCTGTCTCCTTAGGTCGCTTAAAACAGTAGTGATGCCTTCTTCCGAGCAATCTCGCTTTTATGACACAGGGACCAGAAGGGACCACACTTGGCCTCAGTGGGTGGTTTCTCTGCGCTGTGGAGGAGAAAGAAGGTATCACATAGCTGTGAAGATTTCAGAGGGAGACCCTCTGACATGCATGTATATCAGTGTCTAATGTAATGATAAAAGACAAACGGTTTCTTGGTAGCATTTTGTTTCCATGTTTTTTTTTATGTTACTGAACTCTCGATAGCCGGCTCTCTACAAAGTGTTTTGGCATTTGCTTGAGGATCAGGAGCAGATGCCTGGTTGTAGTGATGGTGTTTTGTTTTTCAGGTTTGTCCGCAGTGTGCAGTCTGACTCTGTCATCCTCTCAAGTCTGAATAGTGAAACTCAGTAGACATAAGAGAGTGAGTGATACATGGTGGACAGAATGTAAAAATTCAAGACACAAGAACCATCACTGTGCCAGATGTCAGTAGGACCTGGGCCATTCTAGTATATGTTCATGTTTATTTCTTGATATCATATTTCTGCCAGTTTTTATTGATTGCTCACTATTTGTTCTCATCACTGAAGAGATTTCCAAAAATATATTTAGATTTTCTTTACTTTCCAAAGTTAGTTGACTACATTTTATTTATGACTAGCTCTGCCCACGTAGTCGTGAAACAGGACAGTGAGGAGGACCCTGTCTGGCTCCCTACTCCTCACGTCACGTTTCCTCCTCCCCTCGGCCGGCAGCCTCTGTTTCGAATTAGCACAAATATATCACTTCTGAAAGCGAACTATGATTCTTAGCACAATGAGAGAAGTCACAAAATCAACTGGAATGTTCAAGCAAACTATAGAAAAAAAACGATCTAAATCCGTTAAGTAGTTCTTTTGTTCACTAGCTAAGTGAAGGTAAGGTACACCCTGAGGCTGGAGCGTGAGTGAGGAGGGCCCCGCCCCCCTCCCCTACCCTCAGCCCGCTGAATGTCTCTCGGATTTGCACAAATAAATCGAACTATGATATATAGCGCGATGAGGGAAGTAACAAATTATAGAAAAAATCCCGATCTAAATCCGTTAAATAGTTCTCTCGTGAAAAGAGACATAGACAAACATAGAGACAGACAGACGTTGGATTTTATATATATAGAGATATATTCATGTATTTTCTGTATAAATTATCCATATTTGTATGCATATATTTTTTCAAATCTTTTCAGTTTTGTATACAGTGTTTTCTGTATTACCTTTTTCATATTAAGACTTTGGTGCTAAAAGAAAAACATTAAGCTGTAAGACTTATGACTGATGTGTCATGACGAAGACAAAATTAGGAAGAGCCACTTAGGTTGATGAATGCCATAAACATGTTTTATTCAAGCCTTGTTTCTTTAAAAAGATTTATTTTCTGTGGTTAAAAATACACTTGAAAACTTCTTGAGTCTTCTAAATTGGATTGTGCAGGAGTAACTGAGCAGAAGAAACCATCTCTTTCCCTAAATAGCTTTACTTTAGTTATCTCAATTAGCTAAACTTTGAAAAAAGGTGACATTATATAACATCACTGCTTTATCAGGCATTTGACAAAACACTAATGAGGACTAACTTGTTGCACAATGGGCAGGACAGTTTGCAGATCTTTTTCATATTCAGAGTATGTGCAGATTTGTCACAGCTAAACATTATATTTATCACTCATTCCCTCAGTTTGAAGCATTGGCAAGGAGAATGAAAAAGAAAACAGCAGGCTGCATTGAGTACAAGTTGGATATTATTAAGCTATATTCAAGCCTGGATTAAACCCCCCATAGGCCCCTGGATGACTTAATGATTTGAGCTCCTTAACAGAGAGTTGATCACACTTTTAACAATGCACCCGGTCATTTAATGCAGCGCAGTATCTCCCACACTTGCTTTCATTGTGTATCATGAAGCTGCTGATTTCTGATTTCAGTGCATGGACACTCGATCGTTTCATCAAGCAATTGTCCTCCTTGCTTATTCGGACCATGGACCCTCAATTATTTAATCGACTGATTGTTCCCCTTATTTATTTTGGTGCGGTGACACTGGATCATTACATCATGTGTTTGTGCCCCTTGCTTATTTTGGAGCGAGGTCCCTCAATTGTTTCCTCAAGCAATTGTCCCCCTTATTTATTTTGGTGTGGTGACACTGGATCATTTCATCAAACGATTGTCCTCAATGCTTATTTTGGAGCATGAACCCTGAATTATTTTATCAACTGATTGTTCCCCTTATTTATTTTGGTGTGGTGACACTGGATCGTTTCATCAAGTGTTTGTCCCCCTTGCTTATTTTGGAGAGAGGTCCCTCAATTGTTTCCTCGAGCAATTGTCCCCCTTATTTATTTTGGTCCGGTGACATTGGGTCATTTCATCAAACGATTGTCCCTGTTGGTGATTTCGGCACACGGACGCCTGATCATTTCAACAACATGCTTTTGTGAAAAGACCACTTGCTGTCATGAGTCCCTAGGAACGCACCCAGAATGCCCTTATGCTAAATCCATCCTGGCTTTATTAAACACTAGTGAGTCCTTATCATAAATACTGTGTGTGAACTTCTTTCCATACAAAAAGTATATAGCAGCCCAAAGACATTCCAGAGTTGAGCTACTAGACTGCACATTATTTCATATTCGTATTCTTCGTGAAGATTAAGGTTTTGAATAATTTTAGATTAGGACAATGGAGATAAGGAAGTGACAGGATAGAAGTGTTTAAAAAAATGAAATGAATTAATCGAGTGGATGCCAGTTGTTTCATTGACCTGAGTTATTCAGACAGATCATGGGGCACAGGCAGAAGCTACTCAAGGGTGAATTTCACACTGAAGTTAAAGATTTGTTGCATACATTGAAATGGTTGCTAGGGAGTGTAGTAGACTAAAGTGTTTTGAGGATTTCAGAACTCTACTTGACAAAATATTACAAAACCTGTGTGAACAGTTACATTTTTTTTTCAAATACATTATCTACTTCTTAAACCCAAGAGCTGAATTTGTAAGATCACCAAAGTAAACTACCTGGTCAGAATTTGCCAAGTTGAAAAGCTTTAATTCTTCATGAGAAAACAAAATTGATTTCCAGAACTAGGGCAATCCTAAATTGAACAAATTAGTTATAGAATGTATGTATTTGTGTGCCAAGAAATTTTAACCCATGATTGGGCAGTCTTCCATTAGGCAAATTTCTGGTGAGTGGTATTTGCCATTCTCATCTTTAAGATAGTGGTGGGGATGTTAATGTCAAGCCATGCACTGGTAAAGCCCAGCAGCAGCAACTGTGTTTTTATATTTACAGCAAGGTTTGGAAGTAAAGCCCCGGTAAAGCTGAGAAACAGTGTTAAAATTTTAAAATAGCGAGACGTTGCATGAAAGAGTCAAAAACAAAATGGAAATGGTGTGAGGCCTCCTAAAAAGACTCATAAATGCAGGCCAGCGCCTTAACTAGCCGGCCCAGATGAGGTGCATTTAATCCAGCTTGCACAGACTACTACCTCCTGGCTTCAAATCAAAATGGTGCCCAAAGTGGGGAGAACTAGCTTAATAAATCAAAATATTAAGAAACGTCTTAAAATATATTCAAATGTCATACAATGGAGGCGATGACCACAACCCCCCTGGCTTATAATCAGAAGAATGGAATCTTTATAATGGAATAATTTATTTAACAAAATAGGAGAAGCAGCAAAATGTTCAAAAGAACAAAAAAAAGGGATTTATCTACAAGGCAATCCAAGGCAGCCAAGGCCCAATATACAAACCCCAGAAGCTAAACCAAATAAACAGAAAAAATCAAGTAACCAGCAAAACAAGAAATAATAATAATAATAATAATAATAATAATAATAATAATAATAATAATAATGACAGAGGGGCCCTCAAAATGCACTACATGAAAACCGTCAAAAGCAAACAGAATTAAATGGTTAAGGGAAGAGTACAAAGATGTGATGGAAGCATACTTCAAAACTATAACAAACAATGCAAGATCGTTCACCACAAGCACATACAAAATCTGGCATGAAAAAAACAAACATCAAGTCCTAATATGACTGCCAATAATCTTGTAAAAACCAAACGAGACATCATGAAAAACAAAGAGGCTGACAGAAATTGAAATTCAACAGATAACAGATAAAAGTGTCCCAAAAGCTAAGCCCCAAAGAAATGAATCATGAAGAGAATAACGTTGAAGTAGTAAATGCTGAGGCAAACAAGCAGAATGATGAAGAAAACTAACCAAAACCACCAGACCACCCAAATGTTAAGTATACTAAGAAGTAGAGGAAATGTTAGAAATGTTAGAAAACATCTTCGGAAAATAGGAAATTGTAAAAGAAACTGATATCAATGAATGACCACGAATACCAAAAATTAAACATGATAGGTGTTCAAAATCAGTATTACAAACAGCAAACAGAGCAGTCATGAATATCAAGGACCAGCTTGTGCATAAACCGTCCCTTACCAAAATGAATGAATTATTTTATACTGCTACCTCTGTAGTCAGTGACAGCTTGGGCTTAAAAACTTGTAAGAAGGGACACAAGTTAGCAAACCAACCAAAATTGAAAAAAACAAATTGAAAAAAGGAATCCAAAAGATACAAAGAGAAATTTCACTCTCTGAAATTAATAAAGGAAACAATGTGAAGGACAGGAAAAAAAGCCCTCATGAGAAAACATAACGTCCAAAACAAGAATGACGTAAAACTATCATTGAAAAGCTTAAACAGATGCAAGTGAAATCATAGAGAATCAGATGATATGAAAAGAGACAAACGTTCTTCCACCAGAACAACCATACAAAGTAAACACCAAGAGTTCTACTGAGAATTAGGAAAGAAGAACATCGAAAACCCAAGAAAGAAGTAGTCGAATATTGCTGGTCCAACACCTGGGAAAAGGAAAAACATCATAACAATAATGCTGAGTGGATAAAGCAAATAGAGAATGAAAACCAATAAATACCTGAACAAGAGTAGCCAGAAATAACCACAGAAGAGACAACATCAAAGATCCAAAAATCAAGCAACTGGAAGGCCCTGGGGAATGATGGCATAACAAACTTCTCGCTAAAACATCTGACAGCACTATATGAAGACCTGACCTATGCGTATAACAAGATCAAAGAAAACCCTGAGGAATGCCCAAGCTGGTTAACAACTGGTACTACCTACCATCTCTCCAAAAATAAAGAAATTTAACCGAACCCAAAAACTACCAGCCAATCAAATGCCTCTTTACAATGTATGAAATGTTAACATCAGTATTAACAGCTTGAACCTACAAGCACCTGTTGGATAATAATTTGCTACATGTAGAACAAAAGGGAGCTATGGCTATAAACATCAACTGCTGATAAACAAAGCCATAATGGAGGAGATCAAGACTGGAAAAAAGAACCTTACAACAACCTGGGCTGAACTGTAAGAAAACTTTCAATTCTATCCCACCACAGCTGGATAATAAAGTGCCTAGAAATCTACCACTTTTCACCAATCATGATAGACTTTTTCAGAACCAATATGATGAAATGCACGACAACCCCCAACTCAGCCATGACAAGGGAACCTTAACATCCAGAACCATTAATATCAAAAGTGGAATCTTTCAGACGGACTCTCTCTCACCTCTTCTCTTTTGCATTACATAGCACTAGGGTGTTGTACCGTGTTAGCCATTATGAACGTAGTGAGAAGTCAAGCAAAGTGTCACGTAAAAACAGGTGTCAATTTGCTTGACTTCACACTACATTACATAGCAAAAAACAAGCCAATTAATAACTATGCTTGTAGAACAAAAATGGAAGCCAAACATCAAGCCCTAGAACAACTGGGAAGAAAAACCTTTACATGGGCAGTATCCAAAACGAATAAATGACAAAAATGTGGACTAAGCCCAAACAAACCGTTGGCTAACAGCAGGCCTAAAGTCAAAAACTGAAGGACTCATTATTGCTGCTCAAGATCAAGGCATTAAGACCATCTATTACTGAAATAAGATCTTGAAAGACAGCACCAACCCGATGAAAAAGAGACAATAGACCATCTAGTCTGTGGCTGCTCAGAATTGACCAAAACGGAATACATACAAAGACATAACAAAGCAGCAGTATACCTCTGTTAAGCAATATGTAAACAGTATAACATCCAAGTCAAAGGCAAGAGCTATCAATGGTAACTGAAAATGATGAGGCGACTATATTATGGGATATGCCAAAACAAACTGATATAGACATCAACACTAACAGACCCGATATAGTAGTGAAGGACAAGAAGGAAAGATCTTGTCTGTTCATTGACATGTCTGTCCCCACTGAAAGAAACATCTCCCTAAAAATTACAGAAAAACTCTCCAACTATAAAGATCTAGAAATTGAGAAAATGTGGGGTATGAAAACTGCAATAGAAGAGGTCCAGAAGGTTGTCCTCCTTGGCACTGATCATATACTGAGGAGGACTTTATCCATCAAGTGAACCATTACACCCTTATGGTGGCCCTGAGCTTCATGAGTGAATAGTTCGGGACTTTTAGGAAAGATAATAATAATAATCCATCCATTATCCAACCCGCTATATCCTAACTACAGGGTCACGGGGGTCTGCTGGAGCCAATCTCAGCCAATACAGGGCGCAAGGCAGGAAACAAACCCTGAGCATGGTGCCAGCCCACCGCAGGGCACACGAACACCCACACACCAAGCACACACTAGGGACAATTTAGGATCGCCAGTCCACCTAACCTGCATGTCTTTGGAAGGAAACCGGAGCAACCGGAGGAAACTCACACAGACACGGGGTGAACATGCAAACTCCACGCAGGGAGGACCTGGGAAGCGAACCCGGGTCTCCTAACTGTGAGGCAGCAGCGGTACCACTGCGCCACTGTGCCACCCAATAATAATAATAATAATAATAATAATAATAATAATAATAATAATAATAATAATAATAATAATAATAATAATAATAATAATAATAATAATAAAAGACTCTTAACACAATCCAAATGAACCTCTGGCTAGATCACCTGCTTTGGTCTTCAGATAAAGGAAGGCAGAACACCCAACAGCTATGACACCATGGTGGCCCCGCCTCCTATGGCTCCACCTACAGAGCACATGGAATAAAGGCACATAGAAAAAGTCAGTACACAATTACAACAATAACAGAAAATACATTATAATATGAAAATAATAGTTATTAAAAATATTAATAAACCACATGAACATACATAACATCAGTGCTACAAAATGCTACTCTAGATCTGTTGACTGAGGAATAGCGTAAAGCAGGTGTTGTGATAATTAGCATGTTATCTTTTGAGGTGAACCCCTCACAATTTCTGTGATGGCTCTAAGGTTCCTCAGGTTGGGCTATATTTTCACTGGAGTTATTTATTGCATTTCATTTCTGTTATTATGCACAACAGATTTTTTTTTTAAACTCCTTTGACCATGTATACTAGAAGTGACTGAAGTAATGCTTCTGTGTTTAGCAGACATTCCCTTTAGGCCTCCTTATATCAGGAATTTTATGGCAGCCAATGTTGTGCATAAAGTTTGTTGTTTTTTTTTTTTTTTAATCTACATCCTCAAGCAATCTAATTAGAAAGTGGAATTGTTAGTACATTCAAAACTCACAGCAGATATTATCAGAAAGACAGGCCTGCCAGTCATTGTGACTCTGGCAGAATGGTGCATGGCATCTTCATGTTACCAGATATTTGACGGCAGTGTCAAATTATGTTTATGTCACTTAGATTTTTTTCCTAGTAAGCTGTGCTTTCTGTGTCTCTTGCCCCCTTTTCTTTAGCACTGCTATTTCCCAAGGCATCACTTTGGGAGAATGGCAGAAATTATTTGATTTTTTCAGTCCTGTATTGTTACATTTTTAAAAGAAGGAAGAAACAGAACAGACAGTGACTTTTAAAAGTATTTTAAATTATAAAAAGTCACCTCTTGAATGCCTCATCCTTTGAGCTTTCATGCTAAGTGGATTCATACAGTCAGCAGAAATAAAGTCTTCTTGCCTATCTTGTTACTGTTCACTTCTTACATATGCGGACGGACATGAGCTGCCATTATGACATTATAACTTTGTTACCTCTGCTTGTTCTTGTCTCTTACTACAATGCTTGCACTTGAAGTGTATTTTTTTGTAACAGTATAGTTTAGGTATTGCAAAAAACGCATGTATTACAAGGCCTCAACATACACTTTTTTGGATCTTCGTAACTCTTACAAAGCATCAGTAAAGTGTTTCTTCATCTCTACAATGCGACCGACTGACCCAATGTCACTTTGGAGTGGTCTGAGGTGGCCTGACTGAGACACATTTCTTTTGATATTACATGTTTACTATAAGACCTGGGAATCCTTCATATTAACACGTAGTTTTAGCTGCATGTCAATACTCCACACTGCATAGCGGTGAATAACATGACAACTTATAAGTGCCACGAAGACCACAAGAAGCCTTTGTTAACATCTTCTTACATAATAGTAAATGAGTAATAGATGCACTTTTGTAGTACCTAAACTAAAGTGTTACCTTTTTCTCTTTAAATTATAAATTATTTGAGCAAATTGAAACCTGCTCAGTCCAATACTGGGTCTTGGGAGATAAAGATTATCACAGCAGCACTGGGTGCAAGCCAGGAAACAGACCAGGATATAGCACCAGTACATCAGGGCTCATCCATGCACACGTCAGGACTTCTTTTTTTGGTATTTGCTCGGCTATCTCATTTTTTCTGAATAACACTTTTTTTCTGGTAATTTATGTTTCACTTTATGAACTTTCAAATAGTGAAGCAACAGAAATTTTGAGGGCATAATTAGCATTAGTATTTTCAAGTAGAAGTAATATTTGTTTCTTAGGCAATAAGCTGTGGAGGACCGTCTTTTAACATTAGGCCAGTGATACATGGAACAGTTCTTGGCACATCTCTTTCCTAAAGAGAAAAGCAAAACGCACAGCCACTGACCAAAGAACATGCTCTTGAGAATATATTTTAGCCTACAGTTCACTTGTTTAATGTTCACAGGTTTCTAAAATTGTCAAAATTTGAGATCGCCTTTATAGATTGGCCATCTAGATCTGTGAAGAGGGTGACTTCTGTTCTGTTATGTGTGTTGTATTTAGCCCATTTTTTGACAACCATTGTACGCCTAATCTTCCTGGACGGGGTCTCTTTCTCTCTCTGAATCGCCTTTCCCAAAATTTGTTCCATTTGCTTTTTCAGTACGTTTTTTTTTTTTGTTGGAGCTTTTTCCTGTTTTCTTAGGAAGTCAAAGGTTTGCTGCAGTCAAAAATCAGCCCAATATTTGACACTCATTTTACACCCAACCTGCCTGAAAGGGGGGCTCTCTCTCTCTCTCTCTCTCTTTCTCTCTCTCTCTCCGAAATTCCTTTCCCAAGATTTCTGCCTTTTTTTCCCAACAACATTTTTTATTGAGTTTTTTCTTGTCTTTTTTAGGGAGTCAAGGGTGGGCAGCTGTCAAAGAACAGGGCCTGTTAAAGCACAATGAGGCATTCTTTGTGTGATTTTAGGCTATACAAGAAATACATTGTTCTTGATGTTGTTGTTATCAATCATTTCAGGGGCTTCATAAGCAAAGAGCACACATTTCCAAAGAACTCACAACTCTTTAGATTTGCAAGAAATAACTGAAAGAGTTATGTTTTCAGCATTTCTGCTGCTTCCACTTTTGAGATCTGAAGGAGAGAATGCATTGAAAACGTGTGTTACATTTTTAGAGATTCACCAAAATAAATAAAAGTGTTCTCACTTGACTGTGCCATTGTGAGCAACCTTTAGGATTTTGTTCACCTTTTACATCCAAGTGTTGTTTTTGTTTTCCACACTTTGGTCTTTCCACATTCTGGTAGACATGGAATATCTCACAGTTGTAACTGTCAGCCGATGACCACAGTTAACGGTGCTGATCCCTGTGTCTGCTGTGTAATGGGAACACATGTGAGTACGAAGAAGAAAACACAAAGCTCTGCTTTACTAAACAAAGTGCTCAATTGTATATTGGCAGGAGAAGGCAACAATAAAAAAGTACAAAAAGAGTGAGAAAGTGCATTTATTAACAATGTATTTTAGGATTTTTAGAGTTCAGTAATATTTAACAACATAAAAAATTGTCTGCTTAAGCCCTTTAAGCCTCAATATCTGCATATTGTTCTCTGTATAGAGCAGTCAAGATTTATTTTATCAGTTTTCATCGCTGCCAAACACAACTACATTTAAAAGCTCGTTAGAAATCTGGCCTCTGTCTGGCAGGCCCTTTGAAGTAAGTCTTGCAAAATCTTTGATATTAGCTTGTGACTTTGTGAAAATTACCACTTAGAGGAGTGCATGTTGCTACAGTAGCCCATTTTAGTCTGGCCTGTTAAGCATCTGCATTTAGAAAGTTTATGGGTGTTTAAATAACACAGCTCTTTAGTTATAATTCTGTTTACACCTCTGGAGCGAAATACAGGGCTTCTGTTTGGTGTTACCCCAAAATCAGAATGTGACTGACATGTAATTTATTTTAGAACAGTCTTATGTGTATAAAATAATTACCCAAATGAAACTGTGCCTTTTCTGAAAGTGAGTCAAAATTGCACTGTTATTGTTAATGGAAAGGATTAGCGAGTTAAATGAAAATGAAGTTCAATCTATCTATCTATCTATCTATCTATCTATCTATCTATCTATCTATC
>JANRMT010062815.1:40817910-40836213 GCA_026402145.1 Polypterus bichir lapradei
TATCTATCTATCTATCTATCTATCTATCTATCTATCTATCTATCTATTATATAGTGCCTTTCATATCTATCTATCTATCTATCTATCTATCTATCTATCTATCTATCTATCTATCTATCTATCTATCTGTTCTGGCATTTTTTGTATGTTTTCATTTTTATTGGATACAAGTATGACAGAGAAGTATTATTCACTGAATTAAATTTGTAATTCTCAGAGGAATGAAGAAACAGCTGCGTTTTCATTTTGAAGTGGAAGGGCACTAGTACGTCTCTCATATTCTGTTTGTTTAAACAGCCTAACATTACCCTTGTGTGACACATTTCAATTTCTTCTTTTTGTCTCTCCAAACATTTTCTAGTTCAAACTGGTTTGTGACCACTTGTTGCTGATCTCTTTTGGATGATTTAGGGTTGACAGCTGTGAAATGGAAGTTTTATTTTAGTAGTCCTTTTTTTCATTTTCTGGCTACTTGCCTCCTTCTTCTTTAATTTGGCTGTGTGTCTTATTTTGCAGTTGCTGTTGGCATGACTTTCCTGAATTTTTCTGTGAATTTTCGAGGGCAGTGGACAGTGTCATAAAATTTGCATTTTAACTGAAAAACTGGAAAATGTAAGACTATGTTGCACTAAATTTTTGGGACTGCTTAGCTATTAGCTAAACAAATGGGCTTGATGGACTGAATGGTCTCCTCTCGTTTGTCAAAGTTCTTATGCTCTCCTTATGTAAATGCCAAGACTGTTTTTTTTGAAGTTGTAATAAGGAGGAATTTTATTCAGGTCATAGCTTACATGTTCAGATTATTAAACTAAAAAATTAGTTAATGGCAAGTGAAGAATAAAAGGTTGATAGTAAAATGAATAAATCAGAATTCCTCAAGAAAGTTTGTTTTTATTTGTAAAACATCTTACCTTGCACAATGAACCTGGACTTAATTTTACTTCAGTCTGTTTTCTTTTTGGAATTCTGTCTTGTATTTTGTCTTTATGAATAAAATTTCACTTTTTAAAAATTGTAAACATTGGCAGACCTTGACTGCATACAGTATGGATTCTTAAACTTGTTTAGTTTATTTTATGATCAGCAGACCCCATAATCTATTCTTATAACAGAAAATGGATAGAATGATCGTATACACACCCTTTTGTCTAGTGTCAAACCCAATAATCCAGTTCATTGTCACGGAGGGCCAGAGTGTATTCTGATAGTGGATGAAACCAACTGTGCATGGGACACCGGTCCATTTCAGGTGTCATTCATCTACTGTCCCAGACGCTCTCCTGCTGGGCCGATTCAGAGACATCAACTACTCTAACCTGCAAGTTTTTGTGATGGCAGGAGGGGGAAGATGGGGAACGAAGTAAGCCAGAGAAAAATCATCAGACTACACGGTCAATGTGAGAGGGCCTCCGAGCAGAACCACTGCTTTTCCAAATCGAAATGAAGCAGTTGATATGGCTTGGGCATAGAGTTAGGGTGACCCCTAGCAGTGTCCATGGAATATGTACCAACAGGAGAAAACCAAGTGGATCAGCCAGGACACTCTGGAGGGACTATACCTCTGGGGGCATCTGGGAATTCCACAGTAGAAACTGGAAAAAGTTGCTGAGGACACGGTGGACTGGTCATTCCATCTTAGTGCCTTGCCACTGCAACCATCACTAGGAAAAGTCGGAAGGAAATGATGATGGTAACATACAATTTCCTTAGTAAAGTGATTTAGTCAGATATGTTCATGCACACCAATTTTATTTCTTGGATGTTATTGTAAGAGTAATTCTGATTTCAGAACTTTATATAAAGGTGACTTTTCATTGTTTTGTTTCTTTTTTTTAGTTTCAATAATCTATTTTATGATGTTTTATATACAGTGGTGTGAAAAACTATTTGCCCCCTTCCTGATTTCTTATTCTTTTGCATGTTTGTCACACAAAATGTTTCTGATCATCAAACACATTTAACCATTAGTCAAATATAACACAAGTAAACACAAAATGCAGTTTTTAAATGATGGTTTTTATTATTTAGGGAGAAAAAAAATCCAAACCTACATGGCCCTGTGTGAAAAAGTAATTGCCCCCTGAACCTAATAACTGGTTGGGCCACCCTTAGCAGCAATAACTGCAATCAAGCGTTTGCGATAACTTGCAATGAGTCTTTTACAGCGCTCTGGAGGAATTTTGGCTGCAAGTTTTCATTCTAACTCTTTTCTTAATTATTGACCAGTTTTTGCTGCTAATTAACTATTTCCCTTTATTTTAATTGACTTTTCTTGAGACTCTGACCACTGAATTGATTATTTTTTCCTTAAGCGGCACCTAAACATAAAATTTATGTGAAGTGAGCCAACAGAAAACCAACTAAGTTTGGGCCTCAAAATCCAACCAACTTCACTTCATTCAGTTTCTTCATTTGAAGCCATTTCTCGTTGCTATATAAACCCGTTATTTAATTCTATGGCGTTCATTCTGCCATGGCAGACATTCCCAAAACTGTTGATTTTCTTTTTTAATAGCGCTAGCTGTCAAAATGTTTTGTGGACCTGAGCAGATCAACATTACTGAGGCCTTCACCTTTCTTTATTTTCAGTTATTGTGTGATGGACGCAGGATGTTGTTTATGTATTGGTATATTTTTTGTCTTAATATTGTTGGGTTGTCAATTAAGGAAAAAAAGAAATAATTAAGGGGCCTGAGTCTTAAGATGTGCATCAATTAAAATTAAGGCAACAAGTTCATTAGCAGCAAAATCTGGTCACTAATTAAGAAAAAGGTTAGAATGAAAACCTGCAGCCACAGTAGCTCTCCAGGACCGGAGTTGGAGACCCCTGCTCTAGAAAATCCAAAATCACTGGTCATAAGAAATTTCCTGAAGAGGTTAATACTGATATTTTGTAAACTCCAAATGCAGTGAGTGATTGTTAATTTAGTGCTGTTTCTTCCTTTAAAGAGTAAAAGTGGCCTGTACTTTTTGCTTGAAGGCTTTATTTCCCTGCTAGTCTAAAATTGGATTAATCTGGATAAGTAAACAGATGGAGGAATGGATGGAAAATCTAGAAGAATGGATAGATGGAGGAGTACATAATTTAGTGTATAAAATAAGGTCTCTGTGTACTGTTGCAATGAAGCAAATCACTTTAAAAGACATGTGGGGATTAGGATATCAGATGAAATTTGTTACTAGTTTTTTTTTCAGATGCATAAAGGTAACATTTTAATTGGTTTTTAACCAATTTGGAATCATTTTATAATAAAATGGTGTAATACGTAGCTTAAAAATTTACACTTTCTGTGGATAAATACAATTACATTTAAAATCTTCCAAAGAGTTACGAGTCTTATAATATTTCTTAATTTAAGTTTATAAGTTATATCAGTACAAATATTTTTATAAATATATTTTGGATATACCTTACAAAAATGTGTTTTCATCCCAACATAAACGTCACATTTTATTTTATTTATATTGTATCTTTGAATTTGTGCATACCTGGTATAGTTTACATAGGCAGTACTGCATTATACATTCTGCTTGTAGTGTATGACTTCCAGCCATGTATTTTTATGATTGCGGATGAAGGTTTTTACAACCTTCTTTGTTTTTTTACATGTTTATAGACATTACTCAATGTGTAATATTCAAATAATATCTATGCTTAATTTGATAGCTCATAGTTATTATTTTTTTCTATCAGGCCCATATTTTGCCCCTTTGTAAAGTATTATATTTCTCATCTGTATAGGACTAACCTCATAGAAATGTTAAAGGACTCTTTCCTCAGCATTCTTCACAGTAAACTAACAAGACATAAAGAGATAATAGACCTGTAAATGTGTATCTACTGTGTGGCCTTCACAAGAGCATGTGTTTAAAATAAATTCTGAAGTAAGCTAATCACCTCTCCACGCAGTACAATTATAAACAAACCAAAAGATCATATCACTGGAGGGTTAAAAAAGCATGAAAAAAAATTATATATTTTGGACAATGAAAAAGAGCAAAAAAATTGAATAGGGTTTTGGAGAGAGAAGAGAAAAACAAAACAAACAGGATTGTGCTTGTCTTTAGCGTTACGGCTGAATGTTAGCTACAGCTCAGAGTTTAGATAAGCTGCTTCGTGTCAATGTAGTCTGCGTGATGGCAGGTTTCACATCAGGCTTCTCTGTCAGTATTTGCAGGACCCGGGGTCCGGGGAGAGAGAGTCCGAGAGAGACAGAAAGAGACAGAGAGAGAGAGAGAGAGAGAGAGGGGAGTATTATCACACACACTCGAAATAACCCAGAAAGCAGACGTCCCCATATTAGGTAATGAATCTCCAGCTGGAAAGCAAGTGAACAAGAAATTTATTGACAAGTCAATGTGACTGTTTGAGTCTGAAGAAAGAAACAGAACTTTTAAATCCTTGCTGTATATGCAGAGACACACAGACACAATAAGCTCATTTACTGCAATCATTTCAGCTGCTGTATACTTGAAAAGTATATCCTTTAAATGAGAAAAAAAAAACAATGTGAGGAGTCGTACTCACAAAACAAACACACCTACTGAATATATTATTCCTAGTTTAGGATATTGCAAACAAATGCTCATACATCTTTAACGTAAGGAACAATGGCACATACTATACCGTGATGGCTTTATAAAGTTCCTGAAAATGAAATCAGTTTAGGAGACTTAATTCCTTTTAAGCTTTGAAACTGTTGGGGACTGTCAGTACAGTATGTGTTAACACCTCTGTCACAATTTATCAAAGAGACATTTAATTTTATTATCTAGAGGTCAGTGAAGTTCAATCCTACTAAATTTAATATCAGTTCTTTTCAAAAAGCTCATCTTTGCAAGTATAGCGCTCTCTCATGTGTACTTTAAAATATATTAATGCTTTATCCCCAGGACATTCCTTGTGAATAGTGGATGCGTTTCTCTTTAAATGTACTAAACTCTCAGTTGAAAAGTACACATTTAGTTTCATAGGGTTAATTTCCCTTCAGAGCAGAAGCAGTGTGGAGAGGAGAAGCAGGTGTCTAGTTTTATATTTTGAGGATATTCCCAGTTTGATCTTTATGTTGCTGTTACACAATGTAGACATAAGTCATTTCTGACATATTTTAAGTTGTCGTGTTTTCCTCCACTTTTGGTACTAGCAGGGCAGTTTTTCCCCTTCAAATGAAAATCTTTATTTTAGACTGAGATTATTAAGTAATAAAGTGCAGGGTTGTCTACATTACAAGATTACACACTGTTCATAATTATAGAGGTAGATTTTAAGTATTAATAAGGTTAGGGTTAGGGACTTCTTTATTTGTATACAAAAATACCAGTGTACAGTATATTAGACCAGGCAGTGGACTTTCAAACAAGAAGGGGAGCGTGGAGATTGATAATTGTGATGCTTAAAACACCAACGTTTTGCAAATTGTCTTTAGCCACTAACCATGTTTATTCTGTAGATGGCCACTTTTTTTACTTGGAATTTACATAATCAGAGAAGCTATTTTTATGGCATTGCATTAAGGTGACATTTTATCCCTAAGTGAAAAGAAATGTAATGGCTTTATCAGGAATGCCACAGACTTAAAGAGTCCTGTGATATAACATCTGTCTTTCAGACCACTGATACGTCTGCAATAAAGCTGAAAAGATTTCAGCACTCTGAAAGTGGAAAAAGTTTTGGCAGTTTTAGTGAGGTTCTGTTTGAAACTCCATGTTAGAAATGTTAACTGTTATACATTTCTGCTTTTGTTTCATGCGGTCATTGTCAGTGGTAATGTTGCCTTTTTTTCTTTCGATAGGCTCAGGATCCAGCGATTACAGAAGGGCACCAAAGTATTTTATTTGGTAGGGTTACCGTAAAAGGGAAGTCTAGAATGATGTCAACTAGGCAACTTTAAAATTGACATGAATTTTTATTTATCCACTGTATTTACTGTACTTAAATAAATATAGAAAACTCTTCCTATTGTATACCAGCAGCAGTACCTGGCATTGCATTAACAAATAAAGTATTTCATTTAGTCATGAGGTGAGATGTACATTTAAAAAAAAATCAATTGTTGTTATTAAGAGCAGGCTTCTTTATCAAAATGAATGAGTACAACATTATTTGAAAGTTATTTTAATGGTTTGTTCAAACATCAAGTATAAACATTATCCTTTATTTCTCGCATGTAATTATCCATTGGAGAAGTACTGTATGTGTTCCTCTGTTTTATATCTACTGTAATTAAAGGGTGGTCCTGAATTTAACTTGGAATTGCATCTTTAATTTTATTTTCCAGCTACTTTTCCATTTGTCATTATTATTTCAATATCAATATTACAAGAGTTTGTTGTTTTTATTATTAAGCTTGTCAAAATAGTGGAGCATGTGTATTTTGGAGACATTTAATATCTGCTCAAAACGTCTGTATGAAAGTGAGCAGCTCTTTTATGTTTCTAGCGCAAGTCCAGCTGATTTCAATCTGTTAAAACCGTGACAGTTTAGATTGGTGCTCTTTGCTGATTTTGCTCTTTAATCGACATAATAAATCCACATTGATTTTCATATAAAAATAAGTAATTATGTGAAGGTAATCTAATATGAGATTAATTATTATTCTGCATTTAAATATATTCTTATTTGGTATATATGCTTATAATCGTTTGTTTTATGATACAAATGTACTGTTTTTGATATAAGGACTAATAGGTAAATCTCCATCCATGCATCCCTTGTCTAATGCTCCTAAATTGATCTACAGTGACATGAGAGATCCAGTGTATCTATCAATAAATCATTATATTACATATCATACTGCAAATCCAAATTCTCCAGGTTGACTATCCTAAGGTTCTGTTTTGTTTAAGAGGTGCCTTCACTTCATAATCATCACGGCTCTTAATGCTTTCTTAACTGATATGGAAGAAGCAAAATTTGCATACTTTTTTATACATGGCTACATGTTGTTTTATTTTTTTTGCAGAAAAAATGCTAAATATGTTATGTATTATTTGTCACCTGAACTTAAGTTTATCTAATTTTAGAACTTGGTGAAGATTGGATGATTGTTAGTTACATCCTGAAAGAGCTCATCCTGGCAGCATTGAGCACAAAGCAGGAAAAAGCCCGAAATGGAGAATCTAGGTAATTATGTCAAGATATAAAGAAACTGTAACCATACAATGTCATATATTCAATATCTGTCATTATTAATTATAGCAAATATAGCTTAGGTGCTTTTAAAAACATATTACGTCTGGTAGTTGTACTGATATTTATCTTCAGCTAGACAGAAGTGAACTCATCCTGTCTAACTAAACAACCTTTGAAAAGCATTACAGTATATCTTCTTATCACTAACGATTCTCCATTGGCATCATTTAGAGAACTTTGGCTATCTTTGGTTATGCCATTTTGCTCCTAGTTCATATTGCATTGCCCACAGTTTTTTTTTTTCTGAACCTAGGAGTAAAATTTTAATTTGAGATCTTTAGCAGTCTTTGAATTATCACAGCCACAGAAACACAAAGTGCTGTTAATTTACTGTATAAGACACAAGTGGAACTTTGATTATTTGGGTTATTTACTCCAATGTTACACTTTTTTTTTTCTTGTCTTCTGCATCATTCCTTTTCCCAAAACTTGAAGCTTCCTTTGCCATGATTTATAGGGTCAAGCATTTGCTCACATACTCGTGGAAGCCTGAGCATTATTTGCTATTATTTATTCTTTTTGCCTTTGCATATAGCAAACATTTGTACATACTATACTATTCAACATATACAGTATACTAGAAAGAAAGCTAATTAATTACACGTGTAATTACACATTCCTTAAAAACAGAATTAAGTTTCCATCAAACCTGGCATAATCATTTTTACTGTCCTTCTATTTAAAGGAAAGGAAAAGCAGCACACACCTTAAAGCCCTTATAAGTAATAGGATCCCTCACTAACAAATTATGCTTGTTTACCCCAAAATCAATTTATTCTTCCTGTCTTCAGATATGGTATTTTCTTGGCCTACTTGCTACAACCAGTGATTGACTTTTTGGAAAGTAGCTTCCTAACCCTGTAGGACTGGCCTCTTATATGTCCTAGGTCTGGGTTACCTTAAATGGAGTCATTGGAACATAAGAACATAAGAAATTTGACTAATGAGAGGAGACCATTCAGCCCATCAATCCTGTTTGTTTAGTTAATAGCTAAGATGGCCCAATATCTCATCCAGGTTCTTCTTAAAGGTGGTCCAGGTTTCTCAGTCTCTGTAGTTTGTCCCACAATTCCACAACTCTTTGTGTAAGGACGTGCTTCCTAGCTTCAGTCCTAAATGCACTTCCTGTTAATTTTCATGACTGTCCTCGAGTACGGGATTCATATTCAATCTGAAAAGAATGTTGCTGGATCTAATCTTTCAATGTCTTTGATGATTTTAAATGCCTAGATTTAGGTCCCCATGCAGTCTCCTCTGTTTGAGACTAAATTTCAGATCTTTTAAAGATGATACACATGAGACGTCTGAGCACATCAAGAGAGGTAGGCCGAAGCTACCCCAGTGCAGAATGCAGAACTGATTCAGTCTATGGCTGGCTCTCACTATGTACATGCATTGCGACCTTCTGGTCATTTTACTTACACTAGGGCTGATCAGTAATATACAATAAATAACAAATATATAATGTTCTTAGTAATCTGTTAACTTCCAAAATATTTATTTTAGGTTTGGTCCTACTGCTTGGACAATTCATATTTTGGAGAACTGCACTACTTACAGTAATAAACTGCGTCGGTAACATATTTAAAAAATATCAAGAATATACTGTAATTTCAGACTATTTCGGCATCTGATTTATAGACTTATGTCTTAATTAACGGCTAAGTTTGGTTGAAATCGAAGTTGATATTTGAACATATCATTAAAGCTAGTAGCCTATGGAAGACCGTGCTGGATGCCTTGCATCTGTTGCAGTCATTAGACAAGTCATGAACTGTGTGTTGATTTTAAATATGGAGATTTCTGGACTTTTATTTATTGTGGAAGACTTGCAGGCCTTGGGCCATTCAAATTTATGGGATTACTAGGGGGCTTTGTCTCCTGCTCACTTCACTCGCCAACCCTCATGCGGGCCCTACGCGCTAGTCATTTCCAAGATCTGCTAGTTGTGACGAATCGTGCTGTGTTTTTGGATAAACATGAATATCAACTCTGTCTTTGATATCTCCGTCTTTCAAAACTATTATCGCTGACAATTCGTCACATGTTGGTTTATTATATATACGAGCATGATCTTTCGGATTCATATAGAAATCCAAGAAAACTTCTTTGTCTGTGTTTTTCAGATAAATTTCAAGTAAAGTGTGAAACCTTTGAACGTATGGATTTGTATCCATTATTGGCTGTAGAATTGTTTAACTCTTTCGATTCTATGTTCTCTCGCTTCTCCATGAGCATAAATGTAAACCTGACTGAATTGTGGCTTCTTTGAAATTAAACTTGTAGTAGCGTTAATTGTTGCGGGACCATAGATTCTCATAGCTTATTATCTTTGTTTTGAGCATTGATTGATGCGAGCGAAAACAGATTATTGTAGATTCAGATATTTTGCCTGTAGTGTTTGTGGATTTCACTTTCACCAAATAACAAATCTTTTATTTCTCACCTCTTCATTGGGAAGAAACACTACTTTTTCCTGATGGCAACACAAATTAGACAATCTACAGGACTTAAACTTTAAAGACGAACAATATCTTCATACTTCTGTCATATCACCTATGTCCATATATATTCAATATCTTTTTGCTGTTCCGTTATTTCACCGAGTAATAATTTCTGTAATTAGTTTGCGCTAATGTGATCTTTACTATCAGTTTTTTGAGACTTTCGAATTTTAATGCTTTCATAATCTCTAACCTGCTCTGCATGTGTATTGCGCCAATGTTTTTGAACCTCTTTACGACATTCTACTTTGTCTTCTGCTCTTTGTCTTTTCTTCTTCTACTGTTTGTCTTTTATTTTCACCCCCGCTTGGACCTGTTAGGTTTTCAATTCATCTCTTGGCACAAAGTCTCGTCTCGTGGGATTTGAAATTATCTCTCTGAAAATGTCTCATCTCAACTTTCTGAAAAAGTCTCGTCTTGTCCCAAGATTTTTTTACATAATAGAGAGAAAGGTCAAAATTTTCATACCATACGTTTGTACTGTATGTAAAAATAAGCAATTTTTTGCATTTTATTGTTTTAATGATAAAGAAATAAGATAATTTGAGATTTTATGTAAGTAGCATCCTATTGAAAATAGATTATGGAAGCTAAAGCAAACCTATTGATTGGGTGTCATTCTGTTTGCTGCAGTTTTGCTGATTTTTGGTGCCTTTAATTCTTTAGAGTTAGACTATATATACTATACAAACTATATATAAATTAATAGAAGTGTAATGTTGTATAAACAATACAAGTCTGATTACTTGTATACAGTTAATACATAAGAATGTTTTAACCTTTCTAAGTTCATATATTGAAAAAAAAATCATTTGCTGAGAATTGCTGTAGTATATTTCTTCCTTTAGTGTTTCCATCACTGTCATTTTGCCATATGGAGGTGCTGATTATATCATGAAAAGAGGATTTGTCTGTTAAGGTGACAAAGCAAGAGAAAGATACACTGTAAGGTATGAGAAGCAAATTCCCGAGAATATCATGACCAGAAGTTTTTATTTGCTTTCTAGTAATCCCATTAGTTGGGTTAATATCTAAACATTTGCTTTTATTTTAGAAGAAACCTTATGCTTATTTTGCTTTAAGGATTTTGTGCATGTGTGTGTGTATGTGTGTTCTTTCTTCAGAAGTTCAGTTTTCCAGGCAAAGTTCCCTGGTGGAAATAAGTATCGCCCTCCCAGCAACAGTTGGTTTCTTTTCGTCTTGGCTGCCATCCATGGCTTGTTTGATGTGGTTTCCAGAAGGCCTGAGCAGAGTCCCTTGCTGCTCTTTCTGTCATCAGTAGACCTGCTGTCTCTTTAGCCTCCATTGACTCCTTTTAACCTTTTTCTACCTTTTACGTGGTTAAACAGCTGTTTGCATATTTAATTATTAGATGTTTATTTCATTCTGTACCAGCTTTGGCTCTTTTTCCTGCATTCAGATATAGTGAGAGTGACTACATAATGAGGCTAGACAGTTAAATCATACAGCAAATGAGGACTGAGTGCAGAAGAAAGCCGCAGAGTTAAACAGACACTTCATACTAATAGATAATTTTCATTCATTACAGACTTCTAATAGAAATCTTTGTCCAAGGAATATTATAACTTACTGCCACAATAAAGATACCAACTGTGCACAAATATTATAAACATTTTAGAATGTAACACAACATTTTCAAATGTCATTAATCCAAGTTGTGGTTCCAGGGAATCCTGGCAGTTAGGTAGGAACTGGCCATGGGAAGGACAGTAGTTCATGGAGAGCACACTCGTACACACACACACACATACACACACACACACGTCTTTGAGGATGTAGGAGGAAATCAAAAGTATCCAGAGCAATACAGAGAAAAATGTTAACTCCACACATGTTGGATCTACGTGGCAGCTGTGCTAACCTCTGAGCCAACATGCAACACATTTTAGAAAGGTGTTTCAGTACTCTCAATATTTTGTCCTATCATTTTGAATTAATCATTGGGATTTGTAAAATGTTTAGTTTTCCACTTACAGTTAGACAGACATCCACTAGATACGGCCATTTTCGACTTACTCTATGTGATATTTCAAAAGCTCTAAATGATGTTGAGAGTTTATTTGAATGCTTACAAAATTTTAAAAAAGCAAATTTGTATTGCCCTTAAGCATGGGAGGATGACTGAACATGCATAAGGAGTACATCAGGTGACCTGATTTATATTTTCTTTTAAATAAATTGGAGTTATGAATTTTAATATACAATTATTTATCATGGCACCAGAAAGCAACCAAATGAGAGCACTACTTGGCAATAATGCTCTTATTAACAATGCTACTACATTTGCTTATATTTATTAGTAATATTATCATTAAACATTACTTTTTAACTTTTATAGAAATAAAAATAAGTTGCAGTGTTTAGCCAACTTTACAATATTAACTTGTTTTGTTAGTTTGTAAAATAGCGATACTCTTCACTTCTACCCACATTTATTAATGTACTTAAATTTAGTTGCCTTTAATCACCTTCCAGCTGTGTCCCATTGTTTTTTGCTGAGAATCCAGTTTAGTATTTAAAAGCTGCCGTCTAACCTACTAACTCCCTTCATGGTTTTAAGCATTTCTGTTATTCGGTTACCTATTCTTGATTTGCTTCTGCTACAAGGATTCAGTTCCTTCATTCCTTCCTCAGAGCTTTCCATAACTGTTTGCATTTTTCCACATGGGGTCCTGCAAATCCATTGTGCAGGGTGAGAGAAAACCCCCATGTTTAATTGCAATGAACACGGCCCACGTTTTTACCCAACATTCTGTTCTTGTTCTTAATCACTTCTGAACGCTGTCTAGTTGGTGACAGTGAGGAATCTACAAGAACTTGAGTCCTAGAAGTCTAGTGGATTAAAAGTCCTTCTGCTAAGATGCTCTTTATTATGCCTTTTTGTTTTGTCATTGTAAAGCACTTTGTGTGTATCACTTGAAAAGTGCTGTATAAATAAATAAATGAAAATAAAAGAAGTGAAAATAAAAACATTATCACTAAATCTATTTTGACTGATTTATAATACATCAATGACATGTATTGACATATCATTTTTTATTATTATTCTGTATTTAGCTGATGCTTTTGCCCAAGTTGAATTATAAGACAAGGATACTTCACCCCATCCATCCATCCATCCATCCATTTTCTGCCACTTTTCCAAGTCAAGGTCATGAAGTCAGCAGTCTAAGCAAAGACGCCCAGGCATCCATTTTCTTCTTTCACCTTCTTCAACTCTTCCGGGGTCATACCGAAGCATTCCCAGACCAATTGAGAGATATAGTCTCTCCAGCATGTCCTAGGTCTGCCTCGAGGTCTCCTCCAGGTTATACGGGCCTGAAACACCTCACCAGGGAGACATTCAAGAGGCATCCTGACAAGATGCCCAAACCCTCTCTACTGGCTCCTTTCAATATAGAGGAGCAGCAGTTCTACTTTGAGATCTTTTTGAATGCCTGCACTTCTCACCCTGTCTCTAAAGCTGATCCCAGACACCCTGTGAAGGAAACTCGTTTCTGCTGCTTTCAGCCACTTACCACAGTTCGTGAGGGTAGAAAGGTAGATCGACCACTAAATTAAGAGCTTCATCTTTGCCTCAGCTCCCTCTTCACCACAACTGATCAGTACTACATCCACATGACTGCAGACACTGCTCCGATCTGACTGTCAATCTCCATTTCCTTGTCCCCTGACTCTTGAACAAGATCGTGGCATACTTAAATGAATTCTCTTGAGGCAGCATGCTATGCTCAGCTCGGAGAAGGCACTCCACCTTTCTCTGGCTGAGAACCATGTTGTTGGATTTGGAGATGCTGATCCACATTATGTGTGCTTCACACTCAGCTGGAAGTCATCCCAATGCATGTCTAAGGTGACAGCCTGATGAAGAACCACATCATTCTCAAAAAGATGACTTTGAGGACACAAAACTCGACACCTTTCCCTCCTTGGCAGCAGCTAGAAATTCTGTCCGTAAAAATTGGGAACAGAAATGGTGATAGAGGGCATCTCTGACGGATTTCCACACCCAGCGGGAAAAAGACTGACTTTCTGCTGGTAATGTGAACCAAGCATTCACTATGATTATGCAGGGGCTGAAAAGGCCACAACAACTGGCTCAGTACCCAGTATTCCTAAAGCACCCTCCAACTTTAGACCAGTCTACAAAGCACAGGTAGACTTTTTGGCCATAATCCCATGAACCCTCCAGAATCCTTGTGAGGGTAAAATGCTGGTCCAGTTTTCTACAACTGGGACGAAATCTGCACTGTTCCTTCTGAATCTGAGGCTCAGGCAACAGCCGAATCATCCTTTTGAGATCCCTGGTATATAGTAGGCCTTTACAGGGAGGCTGAAGAGTGTGATACACTTAAAGTTGGGACACACCCTCTGGTCCCCTTTCTTATAGATGTTGACCACCACCCCAGTATGCCAATCCAGTGGCACTGTCCCTAATCTCCATACAATATTAAAAAGGTGTGTCAACCAATACAGTGTTATATAATACTAGTCAACAGCAGAAAGCCGTTATCTCAGAGAGAGTTGCCAATAAGTTGACAGAGAACTGTGCTTAAAGTTATCAAAACTGGAACCCAACACTGACAAATAATGACCTTATAAATCATAAAGACACTCAGCCTTCACTACTGACTTTGAGTTTTTTTCCTTTTTTTTCACCTGAAGTCATATGTAATGAGTTATTTTTCTACTTCTTTTGATCTGGATTCATATGTAACTGCATAATTTTTGTAAATTAAAAATATGGAAATTTAGGCTTTCTAATTTTTATTCCTTATCAAACCATGCTACTGCCCTTGCCTTAAAAAATAATTAATTTAAAAAGCATTTGATGTACACAAGAAAACTAAAGATATGCACAATTACACAAAAACTCTTTCTTATCGCTTGTTAAAATCCTGAAATGCAATACTAGGGGGAGCGGTGGGAGTTAAGAAATCTCACTTTTAGTAGTAACATATAAGAGTTCAGTAGTTAACAATTTAAGACCGTAAAAAAAAGTAAGACTTTAAAATATTTCAATTTGTAGAGGTGTTATGGCAAGACAAAAGGTGGAAATAACAGCCTAGAGAAATCATATGACATTTAATCATACGTGTGTCAAGAATCTGATGTAGTTAAGCATTTAAGGAAGGACCTGAAGCGAGCAGTTAATGTGAGGAAACTCACCAACATCCCAGAGTTGAAGCTGTTCTGTATGGAGGAATGGGCTAAAATTCCTCCAAGCCGGTGTGCAGGAATGATCAAAAGTTACCGGAAACGTTTTGTTGCAGTTATTGCTGCAAATGGGGGTCACACCAGATACTGAAAGCAAAGGTTCACATACTTTTGCCACTCACAAATATGTAATATTCAATCATTTTCCTCAATAAATAAATGACCAAGTATAATATTTTTGTCTCATTTGTTTAACTGGTTTCTCTTTATCTACTTTTAGGACTTGAGTGAAAATCTGATGATGTTTTAGGTCATATTTATGCAGAAATATAGAAAATTCTAAAGGGTTCACAAACTTTCAAGCACCACTGTATGTCAGACTACAATCCATGAATGTACAACTTGACTACTTGTGTCCATGAATCAAACAAAATCTAAAGCATTACCTATCGCTGCTTAATGGCAAATAAATAACTTTAGACTGAAAAATAATTGAAGAATAAGACATCATTTAGTGAGGTCTGACAGTTCTTACACATTACCTTCACATGGGATGGCTGTGTCACGTATCAAGGCACAAGTCTTCATGGTGTGAGCAACTAACATATGGAACAGAAGTCACATTCTAAGGTGACTGCTGGACATTGCTGAACTACTGCAGTTAAACATGATGTAAATGGCAGTTACAAATTTTAACTGTTTGACAGTCCTAATACACAAAATCACCAATGTTACCCTTGAAAATATATATGAATATACAGTGTATACAGGATGAGTCAAAATTATGTTAACACTAATGGTACTGCTATGCATATACTTATATACAATTTTGTGGACAATTTATGTGCCACATATGGTTGAAACTTATGGTGAACAGGTTGAGACACTCCTGTAAATCATCTTGCACATGTGAAGTATGTTTTGTGAATAAATTGTTTCCTCCATTCAAATGTTAACATAATTTTGACTCACCCTGTATAAATATAATTTATATATATATATGTTACATAGTTTACTGTCAAATAATGCAAAGAGTACGCGACACGTGTTTCGCCCTTATTTGTATTCTTTGCATTATTTGACAGTAAACTATGTAACATTCCTTAATTACTCCAATCTCCAGGCTGTCATATAAATGAACCACATGCCTTGATGCAGCGTAAAGGAACTTCGTTGCTGACGTCCGAGGTTCGATCCCCGCGAGGGGTGCAGTTGAGTGTGTACGCCTGATGAGCCCAAATAAGGGTGAAACACGTGTCGCGTACTCTTTTCATTATTTGACAGTAAACTATGTAACATTCTGTGATCTGCTTCTCGCAACTGAGAGGGCACCCATGGCGGATGTTTGCAGACTGGCATACCAACCACATGCGTTACCTGGTAGGTAACCACCCATACAATCAGATCGAGACTCAGACTACGGATGCTATGAATATATATATATATATATATATATATATATATATATATATATTATATACAGTAACAAAAAGACAGTAAGAGATTAAAGATCTTTGTGGCACCTTCAAGGCTAACCCCGTATAGTCAAAGAAAACGTGGCTAAAAACTTTAAAAAGAAAAGAAACTTTGTAACAATGCGAGTCTCCAAAGCAGACTAAGATGGCGTTGCTGCTGGTAAAAAATAATATTTGGTGGAAGAGGCGGGTCCAGGCCAGTGGAAACTGGAAGTGACATCAGAAGTGTCATGTTTGCCAAAAGAACAGTCATTAGTCAACAGCGCCCTCTGGCTTTCTGGGGAAGATTATAATTATTTGAGCCCTTAAACCGTCCCCTATGTGCACGCGTGTGACTTATATATATACACACATATATATTTATAATTTTATATATATATATATATATATATATATATATATATATATACATACTAGTAAAATATCTGCGCTTCGCAGTGGCGAAGTACTGCCTTAAAATTTTTATTAAGAAGAAAAGTAAACCTTTTTAAACTGAGGGAAAATATACCAATAATTATTTGTTAAGGATCTCTTTGTATACCAGGTTGTCAGTTCGGCCCTCCGGTTGTAATATGACCAAGCTGTGCGCTGAGCTTACTCTTGAGCATGCAACGTACAGTTGGCCATGTGAAAAGCAATCTTGTTTCAAATCTCACAGCTTGGATTGCTGCTGTCACAATCGGTTTGAGTTTCATGGTTTGTTTCAATTACGACAGTATTTGCAGGACTTGTGTTGAAGTGACATTCGGCATCTGTCAAGCGTTGTAAGTACATAACCGGTTTTATCGATAACTTCACATCCAGCTTTTGAGAGTTTAAACACTCATAAACATCAAAGTGTCCACTACTGAAATCGTCACCTGTGAATCTAAGATGTTTAAGAGGCATTGGCGGTTGTCCAAAGGTGTAAAATATTTGGCCATTTCGGTACACTTGAAAGCAACAACCGAACAATTCAGCGGCAGCCATCAACTCACATGCAGAACCATAGGTGAAGGGCTTGAGCATTTCACTCTTCTAGTGCTCCTGTGTAATATAATTATCTCCTGTACCGTCATCAGTCCACACCTTGAACCTGTCCCAGTCATTCAATACATAAGACACAATGTTCCTCCGGATATCAAGAGTGAGCCTGATATGGCTGTGCAATATGTAACAAAGAGAATGGAAAAGGCAGGTGCCATCTCCGGGCATGGAAACCACTCGGAAAGTGACAGTTCTTTGATTGATGGTGATCACCTCGATAGACATGTTAATGGGGGTACGGTTGGAACGATAAAGGAAATGGGTACCTGAACAATGTAAACTAAGTCTAAAATACCTACACAATAACTATAATCATAATAAACGAACAATAAAACAGCGGAGAAGCCGTGGATTAAATAAAAAGGTTGCAGTTTTCAGTAGGGAGACATGAATACTGTGGCGAAGCAAGGAAGGGAACGAAGAGACCGGAGCGTCGGACGGCCCTATATAGGCAGGCAGCCAACAACGTGGGAGGCATGGGGATGGGGGACCCAACGCCGCCTCACATGGCGACCGAGCTGCAGGCTATGGACGTATATATGTACGTAAGTAGGATTCAGTTAGCGTTGGGAACCCATGTACCAAATTTCTTGAAGATGGGCCCATAGGTAACAAAGACCATTGGAAAGTTCAATATGGCGGCCGACAGTGGCGTCATACCACCGAAATAAGTACGTACAGTAATCCCTCGCTATATCGCGCTTCGACTTTTGCGGCTTCACTCTATCGCGGATTTTATATGAAAGCATAACTAAATATATAACGCGGATTTTTCGCTGCTTTGCGGGTTCTGCGGACAATGTGTCTTTTTACTTCCTGTACATGCTTCCTTGGTTGGTTTGCCCAGTTGATTTCATACAAGGGACGCTATTGGCGGATGGCTGAGAAGCTAACCAATCAGAGCACGCAGTTAAGTTCTCCTGACTGA
>JANRMT010062815.1:40846092-40867994 GCA_026402145.1 Polypterus bichir lapradei
GCGACTGTCTTTCTTCTGAGGTTTCGTTTTGCCAACGTGCCCGCATCATTTGTGTATTAGCGGCTAAGTGACTGTCTTTCTTCGGAGGTCTCATTTTGCCGACATGCTCGCCTTGCTTGTGTGTCCTCGGAGGCGGAGCCCTTACCCCGACTCCACCTCTCACGTTCAGGCCGGACAGACAGACACACACACACTTCCACGTGTAGACGTTTATATACGAGATATCTGCTTCAGGATTTGTGTTACCAATGACCGTTGGTATCTGTTCTGAAAATCTCACAAGAACACCTTAAGGCGCTCCTGAAACTTGGAAGGGACAGAAAATATATCTTGTTTTGATTGTGATAATCCATTTATTTGTTAGCTAGTAACTTATACATCATTTGTGTATTTGTTAACAAAATTCAAACGATGTCTAAGAATTGGTAGAATTAAATTACAACCAGAGACTTAACATTAAATGGTTTGTGTAACTTAGAATTTAAGCGCAGTCATGACTATTTTCCAATCAAAATAAAAGACTGTTTAGATTTAGTATTTTGTAATAAACAGGATAGAACTGAGGGTGCAGAGGTGATTAAACTGCTAAGTGATCATAATCTAAAGTAATTATCATTGTTTTCATAGAGTGTGGGTGCAAAGGCTAAAACTGTTAAGTTTAACTTTGGTAGGGAAAATTTTGAACTGATACAGCAAAGTCTAAAAGGGATGAACTGGGAAAGTCTTGAAGTGTGGAGCTAGTCGAGGAGCAGTGGAGCAGGTTTAAAAACATTTCAGATATACTGTAATGCAGGACAGGGACATCCCAAAATTTAGAATTAGTAGTAAATTAAAAAAAAAAACTCAGCAGTTGGTAAGTAAGGAGATAAATGAGAAACAGCAAAGGAAAAAACGGCTGTATAAAACATATAAGAATAATAACTTCAAAACAAATTGTAGGGTGTATGAGAGCATGAGAGAAACCATTAAGACGGATATTAGAGAAGCTAACAAAATGTAGCCTTCCTACTGAATTGAGAAGGTAGAATGTCCTAAATGGTAACTCTAAACATTCTCATAGCAGGTTAATGTCTTAGTGTTCAGAAGTCATTATGAAGGCTAACAGAATGTCAGGTTATACAGCGCCCTGATGTGTGGACCTGTAAAGCACTTTGAGCTACATTTTTTTGTATGAAAATGTGCTATATAAATAAATGTTGCTGTTGTTGTTGGAGTACAAGTCACAGGAGGTTCTGCTCAAACTTTATAACACACTGGTGAGGCCTCATCTGGAGTAATGGGCGCAGTTTCGGTTTTTGGACTAAAAAAATGACATAGCAGTGCTAGATAAGGTCCAGAGAAGAACAACCAGGCTGATTCCGGGGCAACTGGGGATGAGTTATGAGGAAAAGTTAAAACAGCTGAGCCTTTAAAGTTTAAACAAAAGAAGATTAAGAGCAGACATGATTGAAGTGTTTAACATTATGAAGGGAATTAGTCCAGTGGATTGAGACGGTGACTTTAAAATGAGTTCATCAAGAACACGGGTACACAGTTGGAAACTTATAAACGGTAAATTTTGCAAAATATTAAGACATTTTTCTTTATAGAGAGAACCACAAACACATGGGATAAGTTAAGTGACCAAGTAGTGCAGTAGACATTTCAAAACTCAACTTGATGTTATTTTGGAGGAATTAAGTGGATAAGACTGGTTAGCTTTTTTGGGCAGAACTTTTCTAAAGTTCTAAAACATATCTCTGTTCATTTTTTACAAGCAACCTTTGTTAACTTCTTTCTATATTGCATATTTTACAAGCATAACTGTTTAGATGTGTGTTTTACAGTTTAAACGCCTGTTACTTAAGTTATTTGCCAAAGTACACAGTGAGAGGAAGGCTAGAATTGAAGCAACAGCCTCCTTCGTACATTAGACACGGTATGTAAAGGTTAATTGTCTAAAGATGAATACTTCTGTAATGTTCACTCCATATCCAGTGGAGAGCTGGAAAAGAATGTAAGTTAAGCAAGTGTGGCTGTCGACCACCCTGATCATCTGTAGTAGTGCATTTGCCAAGTAAACTACTGAGGGCCTTCCATCAACAAAATAATATTTAATTTGATTCTGGTATGTTCTGCCAATTCTAGAAACAGATCATTGTGTTTCCATGTTTTGCCAAGATGTCTGGTAATGTCTTGTTTGATTTGAATTGTGATCTGGGAGTCTGGGAAGGCAGACTACAAAGTTGTTTGCTTCGCATGCATTTGAACCAACATAACTGCTACTGAGTTACCTTCTCACCTACCAAATCATCAACATTCAACCATTTCTACTGCAATTAAGTAATTATTCCTACTGTGTTAATTTTTTAAATCAAAAAAGTGCTGTCTTCATGAACCATATATGCATATTTACAGTGTATTTATTACCCCAATTTTTAGAGTAGATTTCTCCTTTAATGAATTTCTTGACCTGCCTAGAGTCATTTTTCTACAGAGGCCTAGGCACATAGACGTACAGTTTAGCTCCCCTTGAATCAGGCTAATACTTGTCTGCTCTGATTAGGATTAGCGCGGAAGCAAGGACTCAGAAAAAGACCTAACCATACTGTTAATCTAATTGATTGAGAGAAAAAAAATCTAAGATTGGTTTACTGAAGGACTGGATTTACAAATGGGCATCTCAGAGGCATGGATTAGCTCAGTGTTTGGTCTGGTATGCTGAGGGAAAAAAACATACTGGTGAAGGCTTTATATTGCAGGATGGACAGGAAGTTTAACTCGGAGTGACAGGGTCAGCACAGACCTTGTACAAAGGGCTTTATTTCACAGGCTGATTAAACAGCTCTTGCACAGTTTTTTTGCACTTTTAGAGCTTGTAAGACATGTTGCAGGTTAATCCTACCATTAGAGAAAGGACTTTAGTTTCAAGGACTGTCAAGACCCTGTGAGTTTAGTGAGAAAGTGACTTGTTTTGACAAACCGACTGCATATAAAGGTCTGCTAGCCAGTATTTATATTAAGCCATTTGACACTTTTTTCTTACAATTTATATATTGTTTTTTGCCGATAAAAGTTTTTAAGGCATCCTTTGCTTCTGTATGTGGTATGTCTGGCAGAGACTCTGTTAAATCTGTCATTTAAGCATCTTGATTTATCACTTTGTGCAGAGGAATGGTTGATACCTTTGTTAAAATTAGGTTGCCTTGTGGGAGAGCACATGTTTGTATGCATATCCGAGATGTGCATCTGCATATTTCATTTTTTAATACATGAATTTGACATTTTTTCAAATGTCAAACTCTCATTTCTACTAGCTAGCGCAATGAAAGAAACATTGGCTTTCTGTAAAATCTACCTCCTCTTGCATTGTACTTTTCAAACGATTTTGATGAATACACAATATTGTATCTAAGAATATGTAGTAGCTAATGTTTGTATTATTCTTTTTGTCCATCATTCAGTGCTTTGTTGGGTTTCTATTTTTGATCACACAAGTAACATACTCTTGGGTAGTTTCTCGAAGAAACAAGTAAGGCATAATTGTTTTGTATAACGGCTAAATCATTACTGTAAACCATAAGGCTGTCGGTTATAATATATGCTTTGAAACTGAGAAAGTCACTTATTGTGCACTTCAATTCTTATATTGTTTGCAAATAAATTTATCCATCCATCCATCCATTATCCAACCCGCTGAATCCAAACAGGGTCACGGGGGTCTGCTGGAGCCAATCCCAGCCAACACAGGGCACAAGGCAGGAACCAATCCTGGGCAGGGTGCCAACCCACCGCAGGACACACACAAACACACCCACACACCAAGCACACACTACGGCCAATTTAGAATCGCCAATCCACCTAACCTGCATGTCTTTGGACTGTGGGAGGAAACCGGAGCTCCCGGAGGAAACCCACGCAGACACGGGGAGAACATGCAAACTCCACGCAGGGAGGACCCGGGAAGCGAACCCAGGTCTCCCAACTGCGAGGCAGCAGCGCTACCACTGCGCCACCGTGATAAATTTATTTATTTAATAAATAAAGACATAATCCAAGTATTTAATAATGATATTTCTAATCATATACACTGCCTGGTCAAAAAAAAAAAAAAAGCCGCGCACTTTAATATTTCGTTAGACTGCCTTTAGCTTTATGGAAATATTTTCACAGGTTTATGCAACATCTCAACATTTATTTTCATCCAGATTGAGCATTAGTATGTGTTGTATATCAACTTAAATAAAATTGAGAAAGGGGTAGTAATAATTGAAAAAGGTTTCATTGAGAAAGGAGTAGTAATAATTGAAAATGTTTTCATTATGCACACTTGTTGTCCAAAATGTTCCAACATCCTTATTTTTAAATTTCCAATTCTCTGGCCAGTGCTGCTTCATTAAGGTTACTCACAGCTGTTAGAATTCCTTTTTTGAACACTTATTTGGATTTTTTCAGATGGGGTCCAGTTTGGATAGTCTAAGAGCATTCATACCGGAAGTAAATGAGACAAAACATCAATGCAATCATTTCAAGGACTGGCTTAATTAGGGTTATGAGAGATGAAGTTTATCCCAACCGAGCCAACCCTGGACAGGATGTCCTGCCATCGCAGGAATAAAATGTATAACATTATGGAAATATTATTTGAAAGAAGCTTTACATTTGCTTTCCAGTTGCTGTTTAAATTAAATTACTACTCAGAGAAGCTGATTTTTGTTAACCAGTGGTATGCTGTGTGCCATGCAGTTAGGGTGCTGGTCTCTACTCATTGTCCGACACTAGGCAGGTTACTTCAATTGCCAGTGTAAAACATATGTAAATTGCTCTGAGCAAAATGTCTCATTTGAAAGTCACTTTGGCGAAAACTATTAGCAAGCAAATCACAAACATAAAGTTATTTATAGCAATGCAAATACCAGACAAGTACAAGCCTTTGGTGAAAGACCATAAGAAACACTTTGAGATGAAGAAACTCCTACATACTGTATATGAACGACCCATTTCCAAACAAGTATATTTTGTCTGCTTAGCTGTCAGTGTGGTAGATAAAGTGAATCATTCCATACTATCCAGCAGTTTTGCTTGTGACTTAAAAATTGACATTTTTTTTTTAAAGATAAAACACTTTTGTTGTTTTGTCTTGACAAATTCTAATTTACTGCACAAAAAAGAGAATGCTGGTTATATTCTAGGAACAATTTAGAGCAAATCTGTTTACACTGAATATTGTTATGAAAGTCCTGTATGATTTGATATTAAATATGGATGTGAATAACATGTTTGCCCTCATTCTGTTAGATTTCACTGCAGCGTTTGATATGATAGACCATAATATTTTTACTCATATGGATGGTCACTGGATTTATGTATTCATAAATGATCTAAATTGTTAGAATCATAGTTAATTAGGAGAAAATAATTAATATAAGCATATTTCTAGGAACATATAGCCAACACGTGATATATTCCTCAGGGTGATGTGTTAAATGGCTTTTCTTTTCTTTATGAGCATGCCGTTCTTATTTATTCAATCAACCATACTTATGAAAGTACCCATCACTCGAACTATCGAATCATAGTAATTTTTTTTTTTGTGAAAATATTTGGATAAAGCAAGTTTGAGAATGTTATGTCATGTTAGAGTACCTTTATCATGCTCAAATTACTTAATAAGACTGAGGAACCACACCATTGTTGTATGTTTTTTCAGTTGGGGCACATAAACGTTAAGAGTCTGAGGTGACAATAGACATTCCATCACAACTGTTTGCTGATTATTATATAATGAACTAGAGGGCTTTGCCCCCTGCCCGCTTTGCTCGCCAAACCCCCGGCCTGCGCTACACACTAGCCACTTCACATCTCTGCCGCTCGCGTATGTGGATTTCAATTTTACCAAACAGCAAATCCTTTAATTCTCACAGATATGCCTCTTAATTGGAAGAAACACTACTTTTCCCCGATGGCAACACAAATTAGATGATCTACAAGTCTCTGACTTAAAGTTTAAATCTGAACAATATATTCAATCTCTTTTCACTGTTCTGTTATTTCACCGAGTAATAATTTCCGTTTGTTTGCACTAATGCAATCTTTACTATCATTTTTTTGAGACTTTCGAATTTTAGTACTTTCTTTATCTCTAACCTGCTCTGTATGTGTTTTGCACCAATGTTTTTGAACCTCTTTACGACGATCTACTTTGTCATCTACTCTTTGTCTTTTATTTCCAGCCCCAGGTGTGGTTAAATCTCTTGGCACAAAGTCTCGTCTCACAGGACTTGAAAGTATCTCTCTGAAAAAGTCACGTCTCGTCCCAGGCTAAAAAAGTCTCATCCCAGGATTTTTTTAATATAACAGAAAGATGTCATATGCAAATAGGCTTCCCATTGAAGTGTATTATAAGACACTGATCTGGTTTATTTGAAACTTACTTCTACATGTCTTGTCTTTAATCAGTGAATGTTTGACTCTTAACTCTTCATTTGGTTGAGTCAAGAAACATTTAGCACATGTGGATAGAGCTTCTATAAATTATAAGAAGGATTTCAACATACTTTTACTTTGTTGCCATGTTCAGTTTTTAATTTGCAACTAGGCTGACCCGCCTTTTAAGGCGACCGACTTTTAAGTTGACCACTTCTGAAGGCAATTCAATATGTAGATCAATTTGATATTTTATACAAACTCATTAATTTGGTTATATTGCATTTGAGCGGTATTACTTTAATACTCGTAGTTTCTGTTATTTTTGTGATGAAATTTAAACTTTTTTTCTATATTGAGGTCGCCCTTTTGAACTCCCCTGATATTTACTACGCGGTGAGGCATTTGTACTCCATCAACATTAATTATTTCCAGAGACATCATTTTGTCTATTTTTTCCAGCGCATCGCGCACAAAAGCAAGGGAACGATGGGAGCACCAGAACTCTGCTCACATCATGTCGCTTCGTACCGCAAGCTGCAAGTAGTAAGTCTGTGATAAGCGGAATACCGCTACACTTTCCACTCATGGGACGGAAGGACAAATGCCGACCGCTTTTATATAGTAAGAAAGAAGAAGAAGATATCGCACAGTCTGGAGTAGAAAATCATCTTTTACCTGGAAAAACGAAGCTACAAATCCCATCGTGCATTGCAAAATGGACAGGGCGTGTGTGAAACTCCGCGCCTGCGTAGCACTCACGGGACAGAAGGACAATCCTGACCGCTTTTATATAGAAGGATTTGTTCAAATCTGACTGATTGATTCCTTCCTTCCCCATACAGTTAACCTGCTCCAGTGTAGTCTGTGAATACTTATTTGTTCCCCTTTGCTTTACTTTCGAGCCATTTCACACATAATTCTAAAACAATGTAGATAAAACATATATTGAGTTTGGTGCATATCATAATAATCTTCTGAAACCCAAATTGAAACTTCATAACTTAATTTGGTTCATTTATCTATCCAAATTCTATCTAGCTTATTCAGTTCAGAGTCACAGTGCCAGTTTCAGCTGCATTGGGTGCCTGGCAGGAATCAACCCAGTATGACTGGCATGTCCTTCACAGGCCACACTCACCCACACAAAGCCAGTTTAGAGTTACCAGTTAAGCTAATCAGTACTTCACAGACAACTCTTAAGATAACAACATACTGTAATGGAGGAGCTCCAGAAGTTTGGTGCACTGGCCTTCTCTATCTGTTTTGAGCTTTTACATCCTACAAACAATTTGTTTTACACTTACCTCCTGCATTGATGAGCATGCTGGGTTAATTGGTGACTATAATTTCTATATGTGAGAAAGTGAGAATATGTGAATAAATGAATAATGGACTGGCACCAGGTTTAGGGTTGGTCCTTAACTTTCACACACTGTTCCAAGAACAGGCTGTGACCCACCATCACCCTGCAATAGAACTAAGCTAGTTTAGGCAACAGATGCATGAATGGATAATACTATTACTTGCCTTGTTCATTTATCATGATCCAAGAGTATTATGTGAACTAATAACCATGTATTTGTTGTGTGTGAGCTTAATATTAAGAGCATTCAGTGATGGTCATGACAAGAATGATGCTGTAATAATGATATAGGTTCTGTGTCTGTCATTATTTAAACTGTTGGTGATGGCTATATTTAAAAAAAAGATGCTATAAAATTAGACTTGATTGATCAATTATCTACCTGGCTGAAATATGCTTTTAAATTGACCTATTTTTGCAGTGCTGAGACTACATCATGATCAGTGTGGCCAGCTAAATGGCAGTAGGAAAATGTTATTTAAATGACTCCACCATATTTAAAAGCGATTAAATGTGCAATCTTGTTAGGTTCTGCGTGCGCAATCACCTTCGTAAAACACTGATTTGGTGGGGTGGACCCTGCTAATTTTGAAGGTGGGTCTCTCAAAAATTCCATCATGTATTGCATTTCTCAAAACAGCTTGTAATTACGTTCAGTAAATAGCTGAAGTAGAGAAATAAATCAACTGCGAACAGGTAAAACTGCTTGCTTGAGAAGATTAAATGTCACTGAACCATGGAGAAACTATTTTAATACATTTTAATCGAATACTAATGGAACAATGTGCTGTTAGAATAAAAAAAATGTAGTCTGTAATCTTTGTGATTTATCCTTCATCTCAGTCAGAGACGCTCACATCCAATGGCCATATTGGCCCCAAGTGTGCATGTGGGGAGCGGCTGCTTGTGTATTTTTAAGCTAAGTCAGGAACTGGAGAGGATTTTGGCAAATGGTGGTCGATTTTTTTTACTTTGTTTTAAAGCAAAACTTTACTTATGACATCTAGATGTTTCCCTTTCTACATTTTTGCTTCCTAAATAGGGAAAAAGTAATTGAGAAAAATGAGCCACTTCAGTTGAGTATCACAATACAGTTACTGAGGTAGTTTATACATTGATGCTTGCAAATTGTACATATGTTATGTGAGCATAATATCAAACTATTTTAAGATTACACCTCAGATAATTTAAACATTTAATACAATTGAAAAAGCCACTTTTGAAGTAGAGAAAATTTATAGAAGTTTTGTGAGAGATGATGAAGGTTTCTATAGTTTAATAGAAACTGCTGTAGTAAAGTGATAGAAATGCAACAAAGAGACCCCCTAGGACCTTAGAAAATGTAAAGTTTTAAACTAAAGAGTTTGTGAGAGGCGTTAATTCCTGGATCACTCTACTTCCTTTCATAGTGCACTAATGCTAATCTCTCCTACAGCAGTGTGGTGATACCCATGAAAACTGGCACCTGCCTTCTGCTGCTAGTGGCTCAGCCCCAGCCATTGATGCTCTATGTATGTATCAAAATGATATATATTCCTTTTTTCATATCTTTTCTTCAAAATTTGTATTTTGTTTCATATTTTAGCAATGCTTTATTTGATCTATTTGCATCAGTTGCAGAAGAATGATGATAATTACCATATCTGCCTGTCCAAACATTCACAGACCTAGTTAATGCAGTTAATGTGAAGGTTGTGTCCAATCCCAACAATATCTGGAGCCAATGGAAGCCAACCCTGGAAATGGGACAGGTGTGCCACGGGGCACACTCATCTATAAATGCACCCCACACTCACACTTTTAAGGCCAGTTTAGAGTCACCATTTATCCTAATCTTCATCTCTGTTAGCCTATGGGGCCTAAATCTGAGTCTTAATCCAGTGAAGAGTAGCTAGCTAGCTAGCTAGCTAGATAGATAGATAGATAGATAGATAGATAGATAGATAGATAGATAGATACTTTATTAATCCCAAGGGGAAATTCACAATGATGAGCAAGCTTTACACAAACTGGGTATACATTCAAACCCAGGACTCTGGGGGGTGTGTGACAACAGGACTAGCCACAGTTCCACCATGCAATCCTAGTTAACTTTCTAATCGCTGACAAAGCTTTTCAATATTTGATCTTAAAAAGTACATTACTGCTATGACAAAATACCCTTTATATGTTGTAAGAAGAACGACATTGCGAAGGTTTGGGGCAGCCACCCGTATAATTTTTCCCAGCTGCAAATCTTATTCAAATAGATAGACATGTTCACACGACTGAGTCCAAAACAGAACTGATTTCGTATCGACAAGATGAAGGCTTTAAAGGCCAGTAAGGGAAGTGATGTCATCAGGACCAAAACCGGAAGTGACGTCGTTGGCTGCCCCAAAGCCGGGTGGGATTTCCCTAGAATGGTCCATAAGAGATCGAGAGAGAGAATTAGCGCACTTCACCATCCCCTGGTCCGACGTGGAATTACATGTACTCAAGCCCTTTAGTTGTCTCCTAAACACGCGTGTGTGACAATATATATATCCTTTATATCCTTTACAAGTTTGGCCCCTTAATATCCACTATCATTATCTCTTTTTGCAACCACTGCTTTACAAATAGCTTTCATCTGAGTTTTGAATTTCACAATTCCTAAAATATAACCTATTCTAGCATGTCAGCTTTTGTCTCCCATATACTGGCTACCCGACTTGCAGGGCATCAAACTTCCATTCTTTGGCTTGTGAATTGTGAACCCACATGTTCATCGAAGTAACAAAAGAGGTCTTCCATTCAATGTTATCAGACACGTCAGACAAGTTTACTGGTGCCCTTAAAGATATACTGACAAACCATTCGTTCAGTGAAGCAAGACATTAGCCGGCCTCTTCTTATTAACTGTGGGGAAGCCGTAATTTTATCAGGGAATATTGTCAAGTACAGGTTTTCTTTTAATTCTCTATATAACATGTCTACAGTGTGCAAGCGGCGAAATGTTTGCTACCTCAGTAACTCATAATGGTATATTTGACTCATCTAGCTATTTTTCTGTCATTGGATCGAGCAGAGAAGTAGAGTATCTAGCAGGACTGAGTCCAGTTCTGTGAATGTGGCTATTTCGATTCTTAAAAACTCATACACAGCGAACACTTCAAGAATGGATGAGATCAGGCAGAAAATGCTAAGAGTACTTTTCTAAATCTTGGATAAATTACCCCTTAAATATTTCTTACAAGATTAAAAAAGTTTTGTAAGATTTATAGAACCATGTTTAACCAAAAATGGATCTCAATAAGGTGTGCTCTAATTATAGAAGATTTAGATTCCATAGTATCATTGAAATATCCTGTCTAATAGTAACAGTAGTACTAATGGATTTTGGGAAAGCCATAAGAGTTTACCAAATCATCCAACAAGAATTATGTGCATTAGGTTAAGAAATTAAGTTTGTGTATAGTGCGACGGGTGCTATAAGAGTACAGAGCTCAGTATTTAGGCACTCAGAGTCGTGCGTCTAGTTGTGTTTGAGTCAAATCTGTTTAAAACAGACACAGCGCTCTGTAGACTCAGAGTCTTGCCTAGGGTGACCATGTTCTCCTAGAGCTAATTGGGTTTTAAGGTGACTTACACTTAATTTCATGTTAACACTATTTAAACATACAACTATTCCATGGAAGTAAAAGGCTGTCCTACATAACCCCTCAGATCATGTAGGCTGTGGTATTGGTACACTGTATAAAGCAAGATATGCAATTAAATCAATGAGGATAATCAAACCAAGAGGCTGATTTTCTCATAAAACTCCAACTGCATATTTCAAATTTAATTTCAAAAGAGCAGTGTTGCTGGCTGTGATGCTGTAGTTCACACAATTTACAGGATTTTGAAGATGTTTTTTCTCAAGTAAAGTTGTTTGGCAGCTCAGCTACTGTTTATGTGGTATATTTTTCATTTCAAGTACTCTTTCTTAATGTGTATACAGCAGGAAGCACATGAGTATAGGAGTGGCGGATATCGGAGCTTGTGAGCTTCACAATTACAAGTCAAAGTGGTTGGTCAAATTTTGATTTTATTGAATAGAATTGATGTAATAGTTAAATAAAAGTAGTGTACCAGCTTTAGAAAGGCTCTGTGTTCGTGGCACAATAGCTGCAAAAGTTACTGCACTGATGCATTTTTCATATCTAAAATTCAGAACAAATAAAGATTTTATAAGAATACAAGGCTGCCCTGGACCACCATCCTGGGCTCTTCAGGATGTTCAAAGACAGGACATCACAGAACAGCTAAGATTTGGAGAGTTTGAGGGTTATATCTCTGCCTTTCATAAATAACTTGTCCCCTTGCCTTAGCTTTGCCGATGATGATGGAGCTGGTGGTCCTGATGACCTTGATGACTTGTTTATACATGAGCATAATGAAGACCGTGGGATCAGGGCACAGATTGATGCAGCTATGGCGCTGCACTGAACAGTGGTGGAGAGCTGGGAGCTAAGTCCTTGTTCAAAGCTCAGTTTTACTACCCAATTTACTCTGTATGGTCTCTTTATCATCTACATCTACCTTATAGCAAGTTCGTGCTATATTTGTCTACAGAACAGCCTGAGGTGTGAGATCTAATTATCAAGTCAAGTCAAGTTGGGAAGGATGCACTGGTACAGTGCGTTGCCGCACCCACTACACATCGAAACAGCTTGGGATCCTGGTTGCCAACCCCCCAGGCAGAATGCAGTCCAGTCCTACCCTCCGGAAATGATCCTCTATCTGCCACAGCCAGGTGTTACGTTGGCGACCCTTTAGCCTGGTCCAGCCACTTGGGTCCCCAACAATTAGGATCTTACGAGCAGGATCACCCTCGCGGAAACGCGCCACATGGCCGTAGTGCCGTAACTGACGCTCCCTCACAATGCAGGTAATGTGTCTTATTCGGGACTCCATGAGCAATCACTCATTCGACACAAAGTCAAACCAATGGTACCCAAGAATTTTCATTTTTTCTGTTTTCTTTAGTTTGCTGTTCTGTCTCTGGAAAATTAATGGGACAGCCAAGTTGGTGCCCCAAAAATGTCCATACAGTTTCAGAGCCGCAATTACCACACCCGAACACAATATATATATATACTGTATGTATATATATATATATATATATATATATATATATATATAAAAGCCAAATACCACTGACTCATTCATGATGAAATCTCCCAAACCATAAGGACTTGGGACTTGAAATTTGGAATGTAGGTTACCCATGGCCATTAGGTGCTCGCTAAGAAACAGTTTTAAAAATTTCATGGTCCAAGCACATCTGTATGTCTATCCACTTTATGTCTGTCCGCTTTTCACAAGAGAATTACTTAACGGATTTAGATTTGGCGGTTTTCTATAATTTGCTTGAACTTTCCGGTTGATTTTGCGACTTCTCTCATCGTGCTAAGTACCATAGTTCGCTTGCAGTACCGATGTATTTATGCAAATCCAACAGAGTGGCTGTGGGCCGAGAGCAGGGGGGCAGGGCCTTCCTCATTCACTCACCAGCCTCTGTTTGAGTTAGTCTGCGTCTCGCCATGTGTTGGAGTGCACCTTGCCTCCGCTTAGCTAGTGATACCTGTTTGTTTAACAGATATTATCATCTACATATTGTTAAGGAGTAACATTTGACGTTTTTGAGAGAGAGATCAGAGCTATGTGTGTTTTAGAGGGTAGCTGCTGATTGCCAGAGATATCACGGCTATGTTCTTTTCTCCCCATGTGAGGAATGCTTTCCCATCAGAGCTGAACACAATCAGATAGAGTACCAACATCAACTGATTTTTTAATTTTGTCCTGTTTCATTATTATGTGGGCGAAGACACAGAGTACAGCTAGTGTATGTATATATATGTGTGTATATATATATATATATATATAGAGAGAGAGAGAGAGAGAGTTGCTGTAAGTTTTGGGGAATGATTCAAAAAATGAAATAATTGGTTTACCTAATTACTTATATGGGGTCAGTCCAGAGATCCCACTAACCTAACATGTGTTCTTTTGAATGTGGAAGGAAAACCCCTAAGAGACACCGAGAGTCTGGGATGTGTTATTGACCATGGACTATAGAATACAGAGCTAAGCAGTTTATATTTTTAATTTTGCATATACATTGTTTTAAATTCATTGCATTGCAAAATGATTTATGTGCAGTATTTTCTAGTAAATTGCATTTTTATTGTTGCCATGTTATAAATACCATACCCTTTATTATTTATGCTGATAGGAAAGAATCAGTCCGTGAGGTTCGTTGAGTGAGCCAGGTAGTCCAAACAAACGTTCATACAGTAGATGTGCACTTCAAGTTGTACCAGCTTGGTTTATTAGCGTTACAACTGGAAACAGAGCACTCTTCTTTCATTTATTTGTTTAGTTATTTGCCTCAACAGGAAACCGTTAACAGTGTCATTTGACAATTAGTGTGGAACCTGAAGAGAAAGAGAGAAACCAATTACCTCCTTAAGCTAGCTAAAGGCCATTTGAAACTGTGTGCCCATGACATAATAATATTTATGGTAAATATTTTAGTCAAAGCAAGTGAGTGCTTAGTGTGAGAGGGGAGAGAGTGAAAGAGAGAGAGAGAAAGAAATGGAAAAAAAGGCAGACTGAGAATAATTTATTAAGATCTGAGATGCAGCAATTACGTGGAAAAGACCAAAAAAAAATCAAACTCTCCAGGAACTGCATACATGATTGCAATCTTGATTAAATCCCCGTGGATCTAATGAGTTGATTTTCTGCTGTTAATATTGCATCTGCTGATGATGGATTCGTTAAGATAATGGGATGAAGTTAAAATATAAATGACTCCCTGTCAAGAAGCACATTTTAGTCATTTTCTTCTGACATTTCTTCTACTGGGGATTAGAGGGTCTTTTTGTGTTAAGAATCTCCAGATATGGCAAACTAATTCATCAATGCATTTAATTTTTTTTCTAGTTGAATTTTTTTTTATTATTATTCAGTATGAAAACAAGACAGACAGAAGAAGAACGAATAGTTTGATATCCAAATTTTCTCTGTAGAAGTTTCATACATTTTATAATATTTAAACAGCAGACCTAAGTTTGAAATTACATATCAGAGTCATTTGGCAGAATTGGTGTGGTAGAATTAAGAGTTTTGATTTTCTTCTTCACTGCTAGAGTACTTGGCTTATCAATTTTTCACTGAAATGAATAACATGTTCAACTCTACATGTACTGTATATCATTTGAGAATATAATCTTATATTGTGTAAATGCCTCCCCTGTTGCTAAGGAGTAAAGTATGTTTAACTTTCTGTTTCATTTTATATAACCTCCCTTTATTTGATTATTGCCTTATCTTCATAATGCATAAGAGTTAAATCCTTTTTCCCTATTTTTGTGGATATTTACATGAATACATTGCATTGTAGTATTTAGACCTCTTGGCGTTTTTCACATTTTGTTATGTTTCAGCCTTATGCTAAAATCATTTCATTTCATTTTTTTCCACAGGAAGATTTATCAAAACTCAGTACCCTAGAATGATAAAGCAAAAACAGGATTTTAGAATTTGTAGTTAAGTTATTGAAAATAAAAAACTGATGTATCTCATTGACACATGTATTGAGACCCTTTAGTCAGTACTTAGTTGAAGTAGCGCTGGCATATTTATAGCCTGAAGTCAACTTGGCTTTGCACACCTAAGTTTGCTGATTTTTTTTGCCTTTCTTCTCTGCTGATACCCTTAAGCTCTGTCAGGTTGAATGGAAACTATTGGGGCACAGCTATGTTCTGGTGTCTCCAGAGATGTTTGATTTGGTTCAAGTCAAGGATATTCACAGAGTTCTCCCTAAGCTACTTTCATGTTGTCTTTGTTTTTGTGCTTAGGGTCACTGTCGTGTTGGAAGTTGAACCTGAAGAACACAGCTCTGTAGAGTAGCTTTTCATTAAGAATATCTTTGCACTTTGTTCTGCTCAGCTTTCTCTTACTGTGACTCATCTCATAGTCCCTGCCACTGAAGAACAACGCCACAGCATGATGCCGCTTCACTGTTGTGCCTGGTTTATTCCAAATGTACTGCTTAGAACTGAGTCCAATCTGTTCAATTTTGATTTACATTAAAACAGTATAAACAAAAGTCACACCTCTCGGCGTACCTGTATATGGCTTCTGGGGCAAAACAATAAAGTATTCAGCCATTTGCCATAGTAAAAGGGGTCCATCACTGGGACTCTGTCCAGTGACAGAGAGCTTCCAGACAGCTGGGCTTTTTACACCACACAAACTGCAAGGGGCGGGGCTAAGTGCCCTCACTGGGCGGTTTCTCTCTGCTGTGGGGAGCGAATGAGAAGAGAATGACAGTGACAGCGCTCCCTCTAGCCCCGGCCGGTTAGCGCATACCTCAATTGAGCCCATGAGGAGATCCTCTGATGCACATGGAAAAAATCAATGTTGTAAAAAAGAGTACATCTATACTAATAAAAGGCAAAGCCCTCACTCACTCACTCACTCACTCACTCACTCACTCACTCACTCACTCACTCACTCACTGACTGACTGACTCATCACTAATTCTCCAACTTCCCGTGTAGGTAGAAGGCTGAAATTTGGCAGGCTTATTCCTTACAGCTCACTTACAAAAGTTTAGCAGGTTTCATTTCGAAATTCTACACATAACGGTCATAACGGTCGATAACGGTCGACAACGTCCGCCATGTTGAACTTTCTTATTTATGGCACCATCTTCACGAAATTTGGTAGGCGGCTTCCCTGCGCTAACCAAAACCGATGTATGTACTTATTTCGATGGTATGATGCCATTGTCGGCCGCCATTTTGAACTTTCCAACGTCACTAATTTTCCAACTTCCCGTGTAGGTAGAAGGCTGACCCCATCTTCACGAAATTTGGTAGGTGGCTTCCCTGCGCTAACCAAAATCGATGTACGTACTTATTTCGGTGGTATGACAACACTGTCGGCTGCCATATTGAATTTTCCAAACATCACTAATTCTCCAACTTCCCGTGTAGGTAGAAGGCTGAAATTTGGCAGGCTCATTCCTTACACCTTACTTACAAAAGTTAAGCAGGTTTCATTTCGAAATTCTACACGTAACGGTCATAACGGTCAACAATGTCCGCCATGTTGAACTTTCTTATTCATGGCCCCAACTTCACGAAATTTGGTAGGCAGCTTCCCTGCGGTAACCGAAACCAATGTACATACTTATTTCGGTGGTATGACACCACTGTCAGCCGCCATATTGAACTTTCCAACGTCACTAATTCTCCAACTTCCCGTGTACGTAGAAGGCTGAAATTTGGCAGGCTCATTCCTTACAGCTTACTTACAAAAGTTAAACAGGTTTCATTTCGAAATTCTACACGTAACGGTCATAACGGTCGATAACGGTCGACAACGTCCGCCATGTTGAATTTTCTTATTTATGGCCCCATCTTCACGAAATTTGGTAGGCGGATTCCCTGCGCTAACCGAAACCGATGTATGTACTTATTTCGATGGTATGACGCCACTGTCGGCCGTCATATTGAACTTTCCAATGTCACTAATTTTCACAATGTCCGCCATGTTGAACTTTCTTATTTATGGCCCCATCTTCACGAAATTTGGTAGGTGGCTTCCCTGCGCTAACCAAAACCGATGTACGTACTTATTTCAGTGGTATGATGCCATTGTCGGCCACCATATTGAAGTTTCCAACGTCACTAATTCTCCAACTTCCCGTGTAGGTAGAAGGCTGAAATTTGGCAGGCTCATTCCTTACAGCTTACTTACAAAAGTTAAGCAGGTTTCATTTCAAAATTCTACGCGTAACGGTCAACAACATCCACCATGTTGAACTTTCTTATTCATAGGTAGAAGGCTGAAATTTGGTACTTATTTCAGTGATATGATGCCACTGTCGGCTGCCATATTGAACTTTTCAACGGTCTTTGTTACTTATGGGCCCATCTTCAAGAAATTTGGTACGCGGGTTCCCAACGCTAACTGAATCCTACTTACGTACATATATACGTCCATAGCCTGCAGCTCGGTCACCGTGTGAGGCGGCGTTGGGTCCCCCATCCCAACGCCTCCCACGTTGTTGGCTGCCTGCCTATATAAGGCCGTCTGTCGCTCCAGTCTCTACATTCCCTTCCTTGCTTCGCCACGGTATTCACGTCTCCCTGCTGATAACTACAGCCTTTTTATTTAATCCACGGCTTCTCCGCTGTTTTATTGTTCATTTATTACGATTATAGTTATTGTATAGGTATTTTAGACTTACTTTACATTGTTCAGGTACCCATTTCCTTTATCATTCAAACCGTACCCCCATTAACATGTCTATCGAGGTAATCACCATCGATCAAAGAACTGTCACTTACCAAGTGGTTTCCATGCCCGGAGATGGCACCTACCTTTCCATTCTCTTTGTTACATATTGCACGGCCATATCAGGCTCACTACTGATATCCAGAGGAACATTGTGTCTTATGTATTGAATGACTGGGACAGGTTCAAGGTGTGGACTGATGACGGTACAGGAGATAATTATACTACACAGGAGCACTAGAAGAGTGAAATGCTTAAGTGTACCGAAATGGCCAAATATTTTACATCTTTGGACAACCGCCAATGCCTCTTAAACATCTTAGCTTCACAGGTGACGATTTCAGTAGTGGACACTTTGATATTTAGAAATGTTTAAACTCTCAAAAGCTGGATGTGAAGTTATCAATGAAACTGGTTGTATACTTACAACGCTTGACAGATGCCGAATGTCTCTTCAACACAAGTCCTACAAATACTGTCGTAACTGAAACAAACCATGAAACTCAAACCGATTATGACAGCAGCAATCCAAGCTGTGAGATTTGAAACAAGATTACGGTTCACATGGCCAACTGTACGTTGCATGCTCAAGAGTAAGCTCAGCGCACAGCTACAGCTTGATCATATTGCAACTGGAGGGCCGAACTGACAATGTGGCATACAAAGAGATCTTTAACAAATAATTATTGGTATATTTTCCCTCAGTTTAAAAAGGTTTAATTTTCTTCTTAATAAAAATTTTAAGGCAGTACTTCACCGCTGCGAAGCGCGGGTATTTTGCTAGTTCTACATAAAAAATGGCTTGCCTGGGAATCAGGGGAACCACTGCAACCATACAGTACATACAGTATATGAAACTGATTCTGAAAAGAAAAAAATAACAGTTTTACACATTTTCAAACAACATTTCTTAGATTATCTCACATTGAAGCAGAAACTATGTTAGGCATGTTTCAGAATTGATGGATATGTTCTCACCTTTGCTAGTTTGGGCGCCTGCTGTACTGCCTCATCCTCACTGAAGGAGTATATTTCATCTGCTGTCATGCTGTCAAACTCTCAAATGCTGAGGGACAATATAATCTTGATCTAGATGGCCTTGATTATCAGAGGGGTTCATATACTGTGTATATATGAGATAAATTGATGAGTGAGTCATTTAACTTTGCCTTTTATCTTCTTATATAATACACTACCGTGGCTGTCCGTTTGTCTGTCCAGGATTTTAAATCAGCTGTAGCTCGCAAACCGTTTGAACTATTAACCTGAAATTTGGTACACATATACTACATGACATCTACTATCCGCTTTCGGGGTGATGATTGACCTCCAAGGTTATTCGTCTTTTTATTTTTATGTTATTTTATTGTAGAATCATTTCTTGGCAGCAGCCAGCAGGGTGGCTGTGCAGCGTGTGTGTACGAGCGCCGTTCTCATCCCTACCATCTTCGCCATAACTTCTCCTACCTCTTCATATCTTAAAACATTCTTGAGGCAGATTGAAGATTTAAGTGCCAGCTTAAGTGAAAAATTAAAGAAAACGTACTGAGTAAGTGTGGCTCAAGTCAAGTGTATTCATTGCATGTTATTGTGAAGTGTGCCATTACTGGTATATATACATATATATATGTACCGTATATATAAGCAAACACTGACTGACCGACTGACTCACTCATTCATCAACAAAAACACCACTTCTCATTTAATTGAAAAACTGAAATTTAGTAGGATTTTACATCTATGGCAGTTGGTATTTGCTAAGAAAGAACATTTTAATACATCAGTATTTAGGGGTTAAAAAAAAAATACCATAGAAAAAGTCATAAAAATGCCTTAGCGGAGTTGATTGAAATTTGGCAACATTGTAGAAAAATTAAAATTATACAACCCGAAATTTTTTAATTTGTTGGTATTTGTCAATAGTCATGCTGTAGCTAGAGGACTATAATAAAGCACCCTGTCGTCGTTTCTGCTCAGAATGGACAAGTGTGGCTGCCAGTTGAACAGCTCCAGCACAACAGCACCACTTGCCAAATGCTTGGATGGATGACTGACCACATGATGGTGTTGTGTCAAGGGAAAAGAGATATGACCTCTGAAGTGGAAGAAGGAAGGTTTGCGGAAGCTGACGTAAGTTGTAGTTACACACTTGAGGTGCGCTATACATCTCAAGTCTAACTGCCAGGGAAAGAGAAAAATACAGGAAGAACTGACTTCCTCAAAATTGGATTCCTCACGTCCAAGACAATAAGCAGTGACTGACGGCGCCAGTGCATGAAAAACACAAACAGTAATGCCTGAGTGATAGATATAAACAAATAAAAATTATTATTATTATTGTTAATAATAATAATAATAATAATAATACATCAATTTTCTAGACCTGTTTTACAGTATCCCAATCAAGGATGCAGGGAAGCTACAACCTATTCAAGCAAGCATAGGGCACAAGGTGGGCGGACATAAATACTCAAAATTGCCAACATTACTACTGATAACACGTTTCAATTCAAAAGAATACAGTTATCTGTAAAATTGAGATTCACACTGATCATGAACAAAAGCCAAAGTCAGTCACTAGGAAAAGCAGGAATTGATCTGTGGCAGAAATGTTTTACTCATTAGAAATTTTATTTATCATATTCAATACCAAGCAACTCCAGTGAATTACAGTAATAAAATTAGTACGTGATAAAAAAATTTCAATTTTTTTTATACCAAAAAAAAGTCAGGAGACAATTATGCAATAAATTAGAGTCTCCCCAGACCGAATGAGAGATAGAAGGGTAAACAAGCACATTTATGTATAGATAAATATGTAAATAAACAGCTAACTATTATAAATAGGATACCACTTTAATAATATTCACACCTATGCACACTTACATGTCCCTTTATTTTTTGTTCCATTTCCCTTTTACATTACATGTGTCTAAAGAAACAGCATTTGCTGGTCATAGTGGTCTAATCATTTCTAGTTCTTTCAATAGGATGTTTAATTTTTATTATTGTTCAGGACAGGTGATGGCCTTATTTTGAGGAATTTTAAAAAGTCTTCTTCTTTTGTTTCTGCCTTATATTTTAAAATTTTCTTGCCTCCCTATACCTAATTATTCTGCAGAACTAAGTGTTAAAGTGTTGTCCTCCTGTGAGTCAGTAACCTGAACATATACAGAACTGAGAATATTCACTCAGCTAGTGCACAGTATAAGACCTAAAAAAAGATTCTGTTCAGCTAGGAAGACATACATGTAATCAAGATGAAGTATACTTGTTAAAAAGAAAGTTTTACTGTGTTCATTCATAACACAGTCTGTGTGTTTGTACTCACATTATGCATGACTCCTTAATGGATTAACCTGTGAGGATTAAACTTTGCAATCATATTTCTATCATGAAATGCTAGAACAGTATTGTATGACAGAGTTCTATAAATTTGTCAACTGTGTTTAAGGGGCTAATACAAATATTAACATTAGCAACAAGAAGACCTCCCGTCCACACAATGATACTCCATTCATCATTAAGTCTCACACACTTAATGGCTGTTTCTAACCTCTGCTAAGTGAGCACCAATATCAATGTTGTCATTTGTGAATATGGGCCAGGGAGCCTAAAGCCTTTATTTGTACTACTGGATTGTTGTGTTACTTTCTTTTGTTTATGAGACCCTGGTAAGGTGGGAGTGAGATTTGTAAAATCATATTGCTGTATATGTTGTTAAGTTTATAACAATAGATATCTTTTTGTTATATAGTGCTTTTTATCTATCTATCTATCTATCTATCTATCTATCTATCTATCTATCTAT
>JANRMT010062815.1:40868394-40888003 GCA_026402145.1 Polypterus bichir lapradei
TCTATCTATCTATCTATCTATCATATAGTGTCTTTCACATCTATCTATCTATCTATCTATCTATCTATCTATCTATCTATCATATAGTGCATTTCGCATCTATCTATCTATCTATCTATCTATCTATCTATCTATCTATCTATCTATTATATAGTGCCTTTCACATCTATCTATCGATCTATTATATAGTGTCTTTCACGTCTATCTATCGATCTATTATATAGTGTCTTTCACGTCTATCTATCTATCTATCTATCTATCTATCTATCTATCTATCTATCATATAGTGTCTTTTTTTAGTGCTTATGTTAAGAATATCATCATGCATATACAAATGAAATGAATAGTTTCATTCATGACCGTCATTTTCTTAGCTCAAAATAATACTGTTAAGTTTTCATGAAGTACCATTCTTTTTACGTATTGAATAAACACGAATAAGAATAAATGAAATCATGGCTGCCATACAACAGAGAGGCCGGGTCTATTTTCAGTCTTTCCCGCTGTGCTCTCCTGTGCCTATCACAGATTGGCTTGCCGAGAGTGAAAAGTCAAAGTTTGGAAGTTTGAACAGTTGCGAGTGCACACACATTTCTGAATGTGTTGTAGGGATGCAGACTTCCTTCCAATCACTGGCTATTTTATCATCATCTTAATCTCTATTGTTGCCAATTTTCATGCCTAGTCTGACCTTTCCTTTGAGGAGATTATTCTGTTGTTTTTTCTCCTCCTCTTTCTTCCCTCCCTGTGGTATTACCAGGGAAACTGTCTGGTCCGGCCTTGCTCCGGGCTCTTTCTCTGCTGTGTCACTTTCTTGTCCTTTAACATGGTTTTCCTAAAAAGTTTTTTAATCAATCAAGTATGAGGCAGAAAATAGGCTTTGTCACGGCTAGGCCTTGGGTCGTGTGATGCTTGCTTAGCACAGTGACAGGTCCTCAAAAGGGATAAAAAGGAATATTTTTTCGGGAAAACCTCGGTTTCCATGGCGCTGTCACTTGTTGCACATCTTCAGTCATTCTTCACTCCTGCGTGGGCTCAAAATTTCAAAGAAGGGGACAACAAGATTTAGGGCAGGAGGGTTACACTTGGCAGTGAAAGCATCTGCCCTCCGGCCCTGCAGTGTCTCATCTTGAGGGGACAGCAGCAGACAGCAGAGATGACAGCAGAAAAAGGGGTCCTGCTAGGTTCTGTCAAAAAAGCCGCATAATCAGTGTTATTTAATAAATGTTTCATTTTTCATTGTCCCTATCCTCATTTGAGAAGTTACTTAAGAACATCGTGTTTCACTTGACACAGAAAGACAAGAAGAAAAGCAGCGTCCCCTCGCAGATCCTGCTTGCTTTGCATCAGCGTTCTGTAATTAATGAATGTTTTTGTAGTGCCCGTGGACAGGTAAACAAATGATCACTTCTTTACTGTAATAGGAAAGGCTGTATTGTTTGGCTTTCAATGGGAGAGAAAAAAAAACAAAACCCGTGCAGGTTAGTTTAATTCAGATTGGGGGAGCTAAGGACTCATGCAATGGAAATGTTAAGATAATTACAATGCGCAAGGTACGCTTTTTGTGGGAAAATGTTTGTGAACCTTCTTTTGTTCTTCTAAGACTATCTTTATGTTTCGGTTTAGTCATAGAAAAAGAAAACCAGCAACTTGATTTTCAATATGTGAGATCTTAATAATTGAAATGCTTTTGGTATGCAGTGCTTTTTCTTTTGAATTGCACCACGAATGAAGATTTTTTCACTTCAAGTACAAATGGCATGTCCTTCACTTTGAGTACATATTGCTGTGTTTGTATTGCATTTTGCTTCCTTCAAAAGGAAAAATAGATCTGATTTTTTTTTTTTTGCAGAAGTAAACTTAACTTTTTGTTACGTTAAGCATGGACAACGTCAGTCTTGAGACTATTGTAATCTCAGCTCGAGTGGCTTCTGGAAGCAGGTTCTCTGCTTCAAATTTATGTTTACAAATGTAAAAGTCCTTTTGTTTTCATAAAATGGCTTCATTTAACATTGAAAGGAAACCCATTGATGTAAGAAAAGGTGAGGCTAACCTTTTAGTTTAAAACTGAATGATCTGCTGCCTCAGTAGCTTAGTCTGTATGTGTGGTTAACTCTTTTGCAATGTGTTTTGTCACAGAATATCTTAGGTTTATTTTTATTTTTTTGCACATGTGTGTGCCTTTCATTCATTTTAATTTAATCAATATTTAATTGCCATAATGAATTTATAACAGATTTCAGTGAGGACACACGGCTGCGTGTGTCCGTCAGCCTGTCTGGCACTTTCTGCTGTTTTAAACTATATGTGAGCCAGCATCATGTTTGCCATCAAGAAACCTAAAAACAAATAGTAGCAACACAGGAAAAAAAAATTAATTTCCTAATTATTTATTCCAGCAAACGGATTAGACTGCTGCCCCCCTGTTAGCTTTTCATTCCTGGCCAGTTTCTGTAACTTTTTGAGTAATACGTTTGTGTTGTGATGCACAGGTGCTCGGACACTTTACTTGAATATAAAGTAAACTTTTCATCTGATCATTCAGGTTTCCCTGCCTAATAGGGGAAAAAAAAGTGCAGAACCTGCAAAATAGACAGTTTGCATAGCAGGGCTGGGCAGTTAATATGCAAAGTATTTCATGGCTAACTGCAATATTATTTAAAAAGACATTCCAAAAACCATTCATAAAAGTAATATTTTTGAATCTGAGAGTCAATTTTGTATAACATAGTGTTATTAGTTTTGTAAAAATTAAAATATAAATTTTTGAAAAGATTGTCTAATAATGTCAATATTGTTCAGTCTTCACATGAACCTTTTAAATTGCAATGTATTTTTTGATCTATTCCAAATGTATTTTTATTTGTAAGGACTGGATAATGGATGGGGGAAAAAAAACCTGTAGAATTGAAATGTTTGGGCTATTTTTTTTTTTTTTCTTTTAAAAAGATTAAGCATGCACACTGATTTCTTTGAAAAGTCTTAACTTGTGTATATTTTCCATAGCCTGGTATGTTGAATTAAAAAATATCAGTTTTTACTGGATATGTGATTTTATTTAGGGGGTTGGTAGTCACTGCGATTTAAAAAAAAAAAAAAAAGCGGATAGTGCATCTTGAAACAAAAAACAATTAAAGCAAAATTAAAGATAGACCCCAAGGGTTAAACATAAAAAATTAGCAACATGCATGCAGGAATTTAACAGCTCCATCATCCAAACTTACTCTGCCTGCATTGTTATGTACGATCGGATCTGTGAGTTCTTCCTCTAAGCTCCTTGTCACATTTTGACTTAATGAAGTGCAACTTAGAAGGGAATTGGGTTCATCACGGCAGTCGCACGGCGCTCCCTTGTTGTCAGAAAACAGGAGCGGCGTGGGACTAAAGCGCTACAGCGCGAGTCGTTATCATTCCGGTCAGTCTGTTTAACACAAAATTAAACAAAGAACTAATTAGTGCCTCATGAATTAATAACTTCACTGTTGCCGAGTAGAAGTTAGGTTGCTGAGGGGAGATATAACATAAGTAGGAAGATCAGGTTAGAATTATTATTACTTTTCAGTTAGTTGTGCTCTCAAGGTTATGAAACTTTGCAAATAAAGTTGCGCCGCTGTTGTCTTAGTAATGGCAGAGTCAAATAAACGGCTAGCATTCAGAAGGCTGCTCGGTTTACGGCAGCTGCACGGGCAGCTACGATTTCTAAATAACAGCATGCAGATTTTCTGCCCATATTTACATATTAGGCTGGGCCATTTACTTACTTGGAGAATTGATCAGCCCTGTCACTCACATTCGGTTCAGTTTAAATGCCGTCAACGCAGAGAGGCCGAATTGTAATCCAGTCAGGAGCGCCACACTGGATTTATTGGGGTGCCGTGGGCGGCCATTCACGGGCTAATACTGGATTACATCTTTTCAGAATGGACATTTCTCGTTCATTCCTTGGGTACCTATTAAGCCTTCCAGAGTCGCTAAGGCAGGCCACTACAGGTTATGAAAGCTGTGTTTACTTGGTGTATGCAAAATGTTAACGTGCTGATGGCTGAGACTATTCTATATTATTTAACTCGGCAGTAGTGTGAGCCACAGCCCTGCATAGTTGTATTATTATTGGGATTCTCAGAAACTGGCAGCACCTGCTATTTTGCCTTTTATAAATATGAACAATGGCCCAAGTTTTATCTTTTGTACTTCTGTGATGCTGTATATTTTACATTCTTTAGGCAATGCTTATAGTGTAACTGGAAATTTTTTCTCTTTAGTATATCTAAATCTCTTTGTATTATAATCCCCCAAATATTGAATTGTTTTTAAAAGACGCACCACAGACTTACATCTTTCCTGCTTAGTTGGAATGTATATGCTGTCTTTATGTACAGTGGTGCAGCACTCGGATCTCAACCCAGGTGGTTTGCTGTGTGGTGGGTGCGGCCGTGTGGTGGGTGCGGCAACGTGCTGTAATCGGCGCATGCTCCCAACCTCTCCTCTCTCTTCCTTTGTATATGTGTTTTATATGGGGGGGTATGCATGCTTTTCTTCCATGTCTCATAGATGAACAAATGCAAACATTATTCGCCTGTTAAAAGCTAGCGGTGTCATGGTGTTCTGCACAGCATTTGTTACTGCCGTGATCCTTGGGATGCAGAGAACAGCCTCTGGTTCCCCAAGATCTTGTATTAAAAAATAAATTGTTCTGGAAATTAGCGGTTACATAGATGTTTGCTGCTGAACATCACTCTAAGCTATTGACTTATTGTGTTCAGAAGTCATTAAGAAGTCAAACAGAATGTCAGGTAATATAGCGCCTTGATGTGTGGAGTACAAGTCATGGGAGCTTTATAACACACTGGTCAGGCCTCATTTGGAGTACTGGGTGCAGTTTTGGTCTTCAGGCTACAAAAGGACATAGCAGCGCTAGAAAAGGTCCAGAGAAGAGCGACAAGGCTGATTTCAGGGCTACAGGGCTTGAATTATGAAGAAAGATTAAAAGATAAAAGACTTTTCAGTTTAAACAAAGGAAGATTAAGAGGAGATATGAGTGAAGTGTTTAAAATTATGAAGGGAATTCATCCAGTGGATCGAGACTGTTGATTTAAAATGAGTTCATCAAGAACACGAGGACATAGTTGGAAACTTGTTAAAGGTAAATTTCGCACAAACATTAGGAGGTTTTTCTTTACAGAAAGAATGATAGACATTTGGAGTAAGTCACCAAGTAGTGTGGTAGACGGTAAGACTTTAGGGACTTTCAAAACTCAACTTGATGTTTTTTTGGAAGGCTAGGGGGCGCCGCCCCCTGCTCGCTTCGCTCGTACACCCCCGTGTTTGGTTTACGCATGAACGCATGCTAAGGAGATGCCGTCGGATCATCTGCTGTCTTTCTGCTGCTGCTGCTGGTGAGCTGCGTGTTCTTTTTGTCGTGCTGCGCATCGATCATTTAAAAGCCTGTACTGCAGCTGTCATTTTTCCACTTCGCGTCTCTGCTGCTCACGTTGTGAAAGAGGGGGGGCAGGGGGCTGAACGCACACTAAGGAGAAGAGGTCGGATCATCTGCTGCTGCTGCTGCTGCTGACGAGCTGCGTGTTCTGTTTGTCGTTGTTTTAAGAGCTGGGAGCACATGATTTGTGTCTGTCAAAAGCATTCCAACAACTGCTTGGTTTGATGTCCGTGAAGTTGCTTTAAATGTTATTGACTGCCTTGCTGCCATGTCTTGCATGACGTTAAAGTGTCTCTCGCGGGATGTCAAATTGTCTTCCGAGAAGATCAAGTCTCGTCTCCCTAGTCTCCCTCCCAAGAATTTTTTTTTATAATAGAGAGAAATAAGTGGATAGAGCTGGCGAGCTTTGTTGGGCTGAACGGCCTATCCTCATCTAGATTGTTCTAATGTTCTAATCACTTACCTACCATGTATACATGCAACTTATAACTTATGTTGTTCCTGATACCAAGTAGACCACAAAATACTAGTTGCCTTAATTTTTAATAAAGTCATTCATTCATTTTTAAACCTGCTTTATCTAGTTCAGGTTCTTGGGGTGCTGAAGCCCATCCCGCCAACATTGTCCTTAAGACAGTACCCAAACCTGGAGTGCATACCAACCCTTTACAGGGCACACACACCCCAACTCTCAGTTGTAGTGGGCCAGTGGGGCTGTCAGTTGTTGTACATCTTCAGTCATTCTTCATTTCTGCGAGGGCTCAAAATTTCAAAGATGGGGACAACAAGATTGTGGACAGGAGGGTTACACTCGGCAGTGAAATTATCTGCCCCTCCAGCCCTGAAGTGTCTGATCAGTCATACTGGGCCAGTACAGAGTGACTAATTAATCTAACATATGTTTTTAGAATTTGTGAGAAAAGCTGATTGTCCAGAGAAAAATTAAGGAGTGTAAACTGTCTGTACAGACCGTTGACTGTGCCAGCTTTCAAAGCAGCTTCTGGGATCTGCAAGGCAGCAATAACCCCTGCTCTACCTTGCCATCCTTTACAAAATACAAATTAATTTTCCATTAAGTGTAAATTGTCACAAATCATTCGCAACTAAATACAAAATACTGAAGAGGGAAGCACACAGAGATTTAACTGTACCATCTGCAAGGTCATATTGTCTCATGAAATCCTTCCTCCAATCTGATTGTAGGATTACTGATTCTAAGTAAATTGGCATTATTCATGTCACATCATTGGTAAGCTGGGCTGAAATTTACTGAAAACTGTCTAACGTGATAGGTGGGAATTTGACTAATGTAGGAGATGACCGTTTGATACCATTCAAGTTAATTAAAATAAAAAGTGAACCGCCTTCCACAGGCTGCTGTCAACAATGAAAATTATCTTTGGTAAAATGGCTATTGCTTATGTGATGCTGACACAAAAAATGTTTTTTATGCCTTAGAATTCTAAATATTTTGTGTTCTTATTGTATTTTCTTTTATAGGGTGAAATAAAAATTAGGATCAAGAATAACTGCAACTGCAAAAATCAGTCCAGGCAGGTAGGGTGGACTATGTGCCCATCTCCATCGTTGCTACTCCTTTAAAATTCAGATGCCCTTTTCTTTCACAGGAGTTGGAGCGAATAAAAAAGAAAAAAGAAAAAAAGACAAAGTTTAGAAAGCTTAAAATATGACAATGTGTGAATGCCACCTTCAAACACTACTTCAGAACACAAATCTCATTCCAAAGTGTCAGGTGAATTGTAAGGGAGCAGGAGTTGGAGTTTTCAGTTTAACCCATTCACATCAATTAGAATCTAACATATTTCACAAGCACTTCTCCTGAGCTGACAGGAATTTTTATACCAGCAGGTGTGCTTAGTAAGGATACGGTGTTAGGAACAATGTAATTAACAGACACTCGTTTTCTTTTTGGCATCTATCTTGATGAGGTAAAATGTGTGGCTAATCGTCTCCTTCTGAATTGCTAACATATGATGTATAATTGTTACCTATGCATTTATCATTTGAATCATAATTTAGATGTATTTAATAGAATGGTCAAACTATAATTCAGCTAGCCAGTGTTCGCTGCATTTAAATTGATTGACTAATAATTCTTAAGATATCTTAGAAGGGGGGAATCTAAAAGGTGCAGACAACTGAGCATCGCTTTCTTGGTTATTAGTGATGAATGAGGTTTTGAACTTAAAGTTCTGCTTACTTTATTGTACTATTGATTAGGAGGGTCAGGGACATCCACTTCTTCTGGTAACTTTGCCATGCGACAGATTTGACAAGTACATTTCATTTGCATGTTACTCCACTGTCTTCTTTGGTAATAGAAGACCTTCCTATAATCTTGGTTTTTATATATTTTCCTATAATTTAATTTGCATGTTATTCAACTGTCTTCTCTAGTAAGAGAAGACCTTCATATAAGCTCAATTTTTCAATACTTTCATTTTCCTCACTGCTGTCAGATTTGCATTATTACATATTTATCACAGTGAATTTTGTCAGATTTTTCAAGGGCTACAGTAGCATAAAGAAAAGAGCACAAGGAAAAAAAGAACAAGTTTTGGTGCATCTTTCATTTGTCTAGAGTTAATGCAAACTACAGGTTTGAAAATCCTAGTCCTCTCCTCTGCTGAACTCAACTCCAGTACAAGGATCAACCATTTGAATTCTCTTAACTATCAAGTATAGTTACATCTCTTCCTAATAAAAAACTGATTGGCCTTCAGACTTATGATTGGAGTGAACCTCTTGCCACATAAAAAAAGAAATTTCTGGAAACTTGTTAATGTCTGGAATGTCTTATGAAGCAACAAAGCTATATCTCTCTATTATAAAAGAAAATCTTGAGAGAAGACAAGACTATTGCCAAGAAATTTTTTCAAGTCCCACCCTCCTCTCAACCATTTACGGTTAATGGCCCACGCCCACGGTCCTCTCACCTCTCATTCGCGCAAATGCTTTTGTCAGACACAGTTCCTGCGCTCTCAGCTCTTATAAATTTTTACGTTTTCCTCACTTTAAGTTCCCAATAAAGGAAGACTTATTATGTCCAAATCATAATGAAGCATTTCATCCTGAAGGGTTATCAACAGAAGAAATTAGTACACAGGCAATCCTAGCACAGAGAAGTCAAATTAATTTATGTGAAAACTGTCGATTAGTTACATGGCAAATTGGTTAAATGCGTATCAATAGACTATGCTGAAACAGTTGGTGGTGATGGTGCGGAAGATGAAAACATCAACTTACAATATCCTGTAGAATATCTGCAACCATTAACACCGTCTGCTCTTCCACTGGCCTAATTACTGTTGAAAGAAGGATGTATCGTAATGTTATTGCGTAATTTATGTATTGGTCGAACAATTCTGACATGTAAAATTTTAACAGGCGTCAAGAAAGGTAATGTAGTACATCTTCCGCGGATAATATTAGACACCAAAGGAGATCTTGATATGCCATTTGTATTAAAATGTTTATAGTTTCCCATTAGAATAGCTTTTCCTGTGACAATTAACAAATCACAGGGACAAAAATTTAAAAAAAGTCGGTTTATTTATTAGAGAGAAAGAAACAATATTCACTCACGGGCAGTTATACATTGCATTGTCACGATGTAACTCCAAACACGGAATCAAAATTCAATATGATATTGATGAAAAGTTAATTCCAAATATTGTTTTTACTGAAGTTTTGCAGTAAAAGTGTAAGTTTAAAAAGTATTTGCGTGTTAATTTCAAAGTCAAACAGAGAGAAAATGTATAACACATCAAATACCTCTAACGCAACATGAAACATAGTTTTCTTTCAATTTATTACGTTTTACTATTTTTTACTATGGTTAATTACTCGCTGTAATGTAAGATAGTTAGTTCTATTATGCATATGTAACAATTCTCATGAAAATAACAATCTGTTTAAATTGTACATATGCTTTCCCATACGTGTAGCGGCAACACAGGGGTTGGCGAGTTTTTCAAATGGAAAATATTTTGGATTGTCAATGTCAATTTATTTATAGAGCACATTTAAAACAACATCAGTAATGCTGTAGCCAAAGTGCTTTACAATAAAATATATAATAAACATAAATAGAATAAAATACAATACAATACAAACCAGCAGGAAACTGAAAACAAAGGAAAGAACCATCAGTATCATTGAAGGTTACAGAAAGCAAGAGAATAGAAATATGTCTTCAGTTTCGCTTTAAACAGTTCAATTGAGGGGACTCCTAAATGTAATGAGGTATAGAATTCCACAGATGAAGTGCAGCAGCTGCGAAAGCCCTGTACCCCTTAGTTTTACCCTTAGTACGTGGGAAAAGAAGAGACAACTGACATGTAGATCGAAGCTTTCAGTATGGCTGGTATATAAAATACAATTCAGATAAATCAGTGAGAGCATACCCATGTATTGATTTAAAAGACAAGCAGCCAAAGTTTTAAAATCAATTCTGAAACTAACAGGCAGCCAGTGTCAAGAGGCTAAAATTGGACATACAGAATCAAATTTTCTTGCCACAACAGAAAAACGGTCCAACAGCACACTGTGTATCAGGGATTTGCTGTTCCCAGAATACGAGTTACAGTAATCAAGTCGAGAAAGGATAAAAGAATGAGTAACTTTCTCAAGATCCCTAGGAGATAAAAAAGGCTTAACCTTGGCTAAAAGACAAAGCTGAAAAAAGCAACTCTTGATCACAGAATTTATCTGTTACTGTCAAAAATAACCCCAAGATTACAAACATGAGGTTTGCAGAAGTCCACAAAAGAGCCAAAACCAATTTGAGCAGCTATCAGCACTTCTGTTTTATTTTGATTAAGATCAAGAAAATTGTCAGCCATCTTGGATTTTAGTTCTACAAAACAACCGTGCAGCCAATTCATTGCGAGTTAGACACAGGCATATAGACCTATGTGTCATCAGCATAACAATGAAAAGAAATATTAAACTTCCTAAAAATAGCTACTATAGAATGAAGATAAATAGAAAATAAAATAGAATCCAGAATGGATCCCTGAGGAACACCACATTTAACAGAAGCAGTAGACGAAAAAGAAGAACTGAAAGTCACTGAAAATGGTCTGCCAGTAAGATATCAGTCTTCTGCGAAGTGAGTATCCTGCCATGATCTGTTCAAAGATGAGGTGCAACATTTTCCAAGAGGATGACCAAGGTCCCTGGAAGAGCATTTAGTCGTGGCTAAAGTCAATATTGTTTACTCTACCAATAGAAAAACGTTGGCCATGATGATATTCAGGTGAAAATAGTAAGGGAACACTAATGCTCACTAAAAAGAATGAGCCTTGCCTCGATGATACTTAATAGCTCCGGGATCAAATTCTTTGGAAAGATTTCTTAAGAAAAGCTAAAAATGAATTTTACAGTAAGAATCTTAGATCTGCTCTCTTGATAATGGAGGTGGCCTGATGGTGTGAGAATTCCTTACTGGACATGAAGAGCCATGCTCTCTGCTGTTATTGAAGAGGCTTTGAATTCAGCTAGGTGTTGGATGATTTTCCAGTAAAATGCACCACCTTGAACTAAAAATGAGGTAAACGTTGACCATACAGCATGAGCATCATCAGAGAAACACAATTGTAGCTACATCAGAATAGCTGAAGAAAATTCTTTTTTTTTTCTTTTAAACCTCTTTGTCACAGTCCAGTTCTAAACCCTATCTGGATTCTTAGATAAATTGTTCTGAAATTAAGGAAGAGCCTTATTTGTCACCAAGTTAAAATAACTCAGCAAAGAAGAATGAGACAAAATTCCTCTACAACACCACAAGAGATTCGTCATTGACTATGAATCATTTGAAATTTGTGGTTACACTTGTTGTAACAAAGCATGGCATTAATGATTGTTCCATCAAAGGTAGTAATTACTCTTTTACGTGGAGTATTGGGTATTGCATAAAGGCAATAAGTATGAGGGTTGCTTTTAATATTATGGCTTGGCTTAAGATCTGGTAACATTCACTGAGAAAAATGTGTGTTTATGCAAAAAAATCAAAACAGATAAATGCAAATACTTTATGACAGAACTAAATTTTGTTTAGCTTATTGAAAATGTAAGAACTTTCTCCACTTGAACATGTTTTGCTATTCTTATCATCACCTCATATTTCTGATGCAGTGATTCATGCTTTTGCATTTTCAGTTGATATAATCGAGTTCACAGCTCACACTGCCATCCTTTCAGTCATCTCGGATGAATCAACCAACCTAGAATCATTAAAAATGCCATTAGCCCCTTTCAGTGATATAAGAAATTTGAAGAATTTATTGGTAAAATGCCCAGGTGATTTGTAAAAAACTGGAGTCAATATAACAAATTCCTTTATCAAAATATAATATCATTCCTAGGAATTTCACAGGTTATGTGTGAGCAAAGCCAGGAAATTTTCGAGTAAAGCACAAAATGTCACAGCATTCTTATGTAAGATGCATTGGCACTCATGCTAGTTACTTGGGGAAGAGTGAATTAAACTGGCTTGTTTTCTAAAATGTGATTTCTCATGTAAACTTTTAAAAATGTCTGTTCAAGTTAGAAACATTTTGAAATGAGGGATCTCCTTGCTTCCCCAAGCCTAGGAGCCAATCCTTGGTGTCTGGATACTAGCAAATGGAGAAGCGTACTTAAGCAGCAGTGTATCAGCCATGAAGAGGGTTGGCCTGGTGCTTGACTTGCTGAGATTAAGCTTCTTGTAGTGTGTAGGAAGAGTAAAAAATCAGTCGCCAGCATTTGGGACAGTAGGTGTTTACTGACTCTCTGTACACCATTCAGTATTGTTGCCACTGACCTGTGCAGTATATGAACACTATCAGCCTGGAAGATGGTCAGATCCCGTTGGTTAGTGTAAAAGAAAAAAATATGAATAAATAATGATATATGTTCATTTGTCTGTCCTGGATTATAAATCACCTGTAGCTCGCAAACCGTTTGACCTGTTGACCTGAAATTTGTACTACGTGACGTCTACTATCCGCTTTTTGGGTGACGATTGAACTCCAAGGTTATTCCTCTTTTTATTTTTATTTTATTGTAGAATAAATGCGTACGGGCGGTGTTCTCATCCCTACCACCTTCGCCATCACTTCCCCTACCTCTTCATATCTTAAATCATTCTTGAGGCAGATTGAAGATTTAAGTGCCAGCTTAAGTGAAAAATTAAAGAAAACATACTAAGTAATTGCAACACAAACACTGACTTAATAAGTTTTAACGTGAAAAGATGCCGACGAAAGAAGGGAAGAAGCGGGCCGCTAGGGTGGAGAAAAGAAGAGCTGCTTAGGAAGCAGCAAGCGCATCAACTTCTGAGCAAACGAATGGTAAACGTACAGAGAAAGAGGATGAAAACTAGGAATGCTCAAGTCAAGTGTATTCACTGCACATTATCATGCAGTGCATTGTTACTGGTAATTGATATTAGCAGTGGTTATAATGGCCATACGCAGTAAGGTCAAGTAAGCACTGACAAAAGCAAAACATCATCACCTTAATTGTAATTATGTGAGACATGCCCGGATACCACCAGACTGAGACCACATCTTTATCCAAAATACACGTTTATTCAGAACCAAAATGCACACAGTCCCACACAGTACACAGTACTTCCCAGCACTAACCAGCTTTACTCCGAGTCTCTCTTCAAATGTCCGTGGGCTGCCTTTCCTCTCTCAATGGGAGCTTCGTCCCACTCCCGCTCCCAACTCTAGCTCCCAGACTGTAGGCAGGCGGGCCCTTTTATTCTCACCCGGACATGCTCCAGGTGCTCCCTCTGACGACACTTCCTGGTGTGGCGGAAGTGTCAGGAGAGCACTCAGAAGCACTCCCGGCGTCCCTGGAGGGATCATCCTCCATCTTTCCGGGTGTGGCGGAAGAAGATAATTCCCGGGCCCTCTAAGACTCGGTGGCCACGGGCCCCAGTGGGCTTGAGCCTCCTTGCTGTTCTCCCGTGGTCCTCCTCCAATCCAGGGCGGTTGCCCCCTCATGGCCTGGAGGACGTACATGCCACCTCCCAGTCCATCAAGGCGTCCCGGCTGGGTCTGGCCCCCAGCTCTTTGTGACAACAATAATATCCTGTATGTACACTGTACATTCACTCTACCCGTTGCTTCACTTTCTGTCATGGTATGATGCTAAGGACTGTCACCCTGTGGCACTTTTCTAAGAAGAGGGAAGGTTTAGGTGATCCATAATTATCTGCAAATGAATACAGTGAAAATTGCCATTATACTTTCATCTGTATGATGAGAAAGCTGGCTATATCTATTTGTAGTTAAAGAATGTGAACACAGTATGTGTGTATTATATACGGTACTAGCTGTCCCAACCCACGTAGTAGTGAAATGGGACAAACTTTAAAAATGAATAAAAAATGTAAAAAAAAAATGTAATAATTAGTATTGAGAAGAATTTATATTGATGTCTTTCGTACCTAAGAGTCTCTTGATATTCAATATTTTTGGTTTTGCTATCAGGGGTGAGAATGTAGCTGTGATCTCTTTGCCAAAAATGTAAAAAGTTAGCAAGGTATCTCTGGCCAAGCGGAAGGCAGGTACGCTCCAATGTCAAATGTTGGCACTGTATCTCATCGTGTTCAGCTCTGATGGGAGAGCGTTCCCCCGCATAGGAAGAAGAGCACATGGTGGTGATATCTCTGCCAATGAGCAGCTACCCTCTAAAACACACGTAGCTCTGATCTCTCTCACAAAAACATCAAATGTTACCCATTAACAATCTCTAGATGATAATGTGTGCTGAACAAACAGGTATCGCTAGCTAAGTGGAGAGGTAGAGTGAGTCGAATGGAGGGCCCTGTCCGACTCCCCACTCCTGAGGTCCCACCTCCTTCTCCCCTCGGCCCGCAGTCTGTCTCTCTCAGATTCATACAAACAAACCTCTCGGTACTGCAAGCGAACGATGATACTTTGCACAATGAGAGAAGTCGCAAAATCAACCGGAATGTTCAAGCAAATTAAAGAACAAAACCCGATCTAAATCCGTTAAGTAGTTCTCTCGTGAAAAGTGGACAGGCATACAGAAAGACAGATGTTGAATTTTATATATATACTAGCCTTGCCCGCGTATTAGTGAAAAAGGACAGTGAGGAGGACCCTGCCCGGCTCCCCGCTCATGACGTGACACTTCCCCCTTCCTTGGCCTGCAGCCTCTGTCTCGGATTAACGCGAATATATCACTCCTGCAAGCAAACTCTGATTCTTAGCACGATCTTCAATCTTCAAGCAGATTATAGAAAAACGGCAGATTTAAATCCATGGAGTAGTTCTCTCGTGAAACACGGATAGACAGACAGACGTTGGATTTTATATAGAGTACAGTAATCCCTCCTCGATCGCGGGGGTTGCGTTCCAGACCCCCCCCGCGATAGATGAAAATCCGCGAAGTAGAAACCATATGTTTGTATGGTTATTTTTATATATTTTAAGCCCTTATAAACTCTCCCGCACTGTTTATAAATATTCTCCGCAGAGTTAAACAGCATAATCCCTTTGTATTCTCTTAGATATTAGGTAAGATTCATTGAAATTATGTATATAAACACACTGTTTATATACAGTAAAACCTAAATATTATTTTAAAGATATTGAGTGTCTCCGATATCACATATGCCACAGCCATTACGATAGACAGGCCACCAGCAATAAATACGTACAATGCAAGAAAAATAGTATACAGTAAATGTGTGTACAGTGACACTAAACGTACGTACATGTACTAAGCACTGTAAGAAGAAAATTAATTATGGTTACTCACCAACAATGACACGATGACTTGTCCGATAACAATGAGTTTAATTTTACTGCACAACAAAGGAGAGCGTTACAGCCCTTGTAAAGGAGCCACTTCAGGCGATTGTGTAGCACTGCCGTTGTTCTTCTTCTGGCAGTCTTCAATCCAAATCCCTAAAGCAGATTCCATCCAGACAACTGCCTTATTACATCCACTTACAACTCGTTTTGCACCCTGGTTAAAAGGACACTGCAGCCGTAGATCTTATATTCCTTTCCTACTTTTTAAATAAAAAGAATCGTAGCCTTCAACAAATCCAAAACGTTTACCTTTTCGGCAATCATTAACATCTTCTTCTTGCGCTTGGGCACGACACCTGAAGCAGTAGCAGATTGTTTTGGAGCCATAATGAAGGGCTTGACTATGCACAAAGATAAACACTAAAGAGCACAACTCTTTACACAGTGAAACACGTTGATGCTGAATTAGAGACGAGACTTCCTGGTTAAAACTGCATTCAGCACGCAGGAGCTCAACTGCGTGCTCTGATTGGTTAGCTTCTCAGTCAGGAGAACTTAACTGCGTGCTCTGATTGGTTAGCTTCTCAGCCATCCGCCAATAGCGTCCCTTGTATGAAATCAACTGGGCAAACCAACTGAGGAAGCATATACAGGAAGTAAAAAGACACATTGTCCGCAGAACCCGCGAAGCAGCGAAAAATCTGCGTTATATATTTAGTTATGCTTTCATGTAAAATCTGCGATAGAGTGAAGCCGCGAAAGTCGAAGCGCGATATAGCGAGGGATTACTGTATATAGAGATAGAGATTTACCTCTTTATTAACTTGTTTATTTTTTTGTTCAACTAACTCTGCAAAATAAGGCCCAGTGTTTTTTATGTAGAAATGTGAGGTGGCCAAATTATTAAAACCCATAGAAACTGCTTAATAAAGATTTGGCATATCATGCAAATTGATTGTTAATGGTAGAATATTGGATTAGAAGGACACGATAATAAGTCTTGAGAACAGTTTCTTCCTGCCAAATCACAAACTGCTATCTCTCACAATGTGAAATCACTAGAAAAGAGAATCTTGCCTTTCCTTAGTCTCAAGTTGATATGCTGCTACGTATATGCTATGCTGTAAGGTCCTTAATGAAGGTTAGCTTTTCTCTGAGCAATCACATTTTTTTTCAGCATTCCAAATGCGAGAATGTGAAGTAAATTGCCGACTCTTATTTGGCCATATGTGCTATATAGTGGGCTGGTACCCCCATCCATGCCTGGTCGATTGTCTTCCTCTTGAACTGGCACCAGCCATTGTGATTCTGCACTGTGCTGAGTCAGTTTGTTCATTAAAGGCTGGTTCCAGCATTTAAAAGATTGGTAGAGATATGCTTGTAAATGTATGTCACGGGTGTCGAACTCCAGGCCTGGAGGGCCGCAGTGGCTGCAGGTTTTCATTCTAACCCTTTTCCTAATCACTGTCCAGTTTTCACTGCTAATTACCTTCTTTCCCCCTCTATTTTAATAGCCCTGTTTTTAAGGATTAAGTCTTCTGAATTGATTCTTTTCTTCATTAAATGACAGCTAAAGAAAATTAGATGTGAAACAAGCCAACAAATGACCAGCTAAATTGAGGCTTCAAACTCCAACTAATTTCACTTCAACCAGTTCCTTAATGAGAAGCTGGTTGTTGCTGTTAATTAAACCCGTTATTCAATTCCATGGCTTGTTGCTGCTCTCATTCTGTCACAGCAAACATTTCCAAAACTGTTGCTATTCTATTATTTTCTTGGTGACCTGAGAGATCAGCCTTACTGAGACCTTCACTTTTCTTTATTTTCAGTTACTGTGTGATGAGCACAGATGAGCTGGTCATGTGGTGGCTTGTTTTGTTTCTCATTATTGTTTGACTTCTAATTAAGGAAAAAAACAACTAAGGGGGCTGAGTCAAGCTAATTAAAACTAAAGCAAAAGAAGTTAATTAGCAACAAAAACTGGTCACTAATTAAGAAAATGGTTAGAATGAAAACCTGCAGCCACTGCGGCCTTCCAGGACCGGAGTTCGACACCCCTGAGTATGTCATCATTGATATACACCTTGCCAAATTTCTGTCCATCCCTCTATCCATCTTTTAAATCACTTCCCCAGATTAGTGTTGAATAGAGCCAATTGCCTATCCTGACAGCATCACCAGGGCCATCTTAACAGCATCATAGGTCCCCGGGCAAAGTAGTGCGCTGATTTTGATAGCAGAAGAGAAACATACATAGGCATCTGAAACATTGTGGGCCCCTGTGCTCCTATGCCAGCGACCATTATCCCCATACATTAGGATGGCCCAGCGACAGATGGGAAACAAGCCATGCACACAATCGCTCTCCCTCAGCCCGAGTCAGTTTAGACTGGACAGTTAACCTAACATACAGTACGTGTATTTAGAAGGTGCGAGGAACACCAGAGTGCCTGCAGGAAAACACACGGATTAGGTGAAAATGGAGCAGGATGTTGACCCCGCAGGCTAGGGGTTGTGAGGCAGCAGCAGCAATACCAACCACTATGCCACCATTTCATCCAAACTTAATTATTTTTTGGTGTGTGCAAATTGTAAAAATGCTCTCCTTCATAGTAACATTTTAACACATTACATTTATTACATACGTTAAGGGTTGCCGTTATCTTAAACTGTCCTGTACCCAGTTAACACTTTCTGTTTTATAGTTTATGTTTTATCAAAATCCTAATATACTGTACTTATTAGATGCAATTTTAAGTGTTTTAACACAAATAAAGTCAATATTAGTTTAACACTCGTATCTAGTCCAAGCACACACGCTGGTCAGATAAACCATGTCATGTACCGCCTTTACACAAAAAAAACTATGGAAATTCCTTTAACAGCAGGCAGTAAACTCCCAGGTCTGCAATGATGTGCAAGGATACTCCAGAGGAGTATTTTTTCCTTTGGATTGAAGTCATCTGTTTTGAATTTCCCAGTATTAATGGTTTTAATTTTATTTATAAAATATTTCACCAGCATTTTTTTTTAGTGAATTGTTTGCCATCAAATAACAACATGTTTGTGGGCCTTTAAACCCTAACGTGTAGTTCATGCTGAGTTTTCAATAACCTTTCTCAAGTTTTGGAAATGGGGCAAAAAATGCAATAACGTGGAATAAGACACACACAAAAAAAAACATTACATGTGGTGCTGAGAACTTTGGGGAAGAAAAGATGTGCTTTTGTATTTTGAATACTGGAATTAACACTACATTACCCTTTATCTAAAAACTTGATTACAAGGTTGTGGTTTACCCTTTCTTAATTTAGCCTTACTTAACATTGTCTTGTTTTGTAACAACCACAACTCCAGAGCCTTTACCTAAGTTAAAACAAGAGTTGAGAATTTTAATCCGGTTTTTGAGTCATCTTTATTCTAGCAAGATTTACATCAGGAAAAACAGTAGACAGAACATGTTACACAGGCTTCAAAATGACTTCCTCTTTATTTTGCAATTGAATAGTTTCCTTTTCCAGCAATGAGAAGACAATTAAACTGCTGAAACTATTTGCATTGGTTGCTGTTCTCCCTTAGGGAGTAGCAGACATTTAATTATTCAGATGAAGTGGGATTCTTGTTTTTTTTTCTTCTTAAAATAACATTGAAACATATTCCTTATTTTTTCAGCAAACCAGTCCAAAAGTAAACTTTTATTATAATTAAGTATACTGTATCCTCCACTTCGACAGGTCAAAATTAGTATATTGCCTTTTTTCAAATTGTGTTAATTGTGCTGCATATGCATTTACTTGTGGATTAGATCACTAATTCTTTGCTATTTCTGACTCTCCTTGTGGAGTGTCTATTAAATTATAAATATTGCATCTTTAGATTTTTGCTTTCTAGGACAAAAACATTCTAAGTAACTAAATGTGTGATCCAGACATTGAACTGTGGACTGAATTGAAAGTGAGTTACATCATCCTGGCTGACTCAGTAACAGAAATGATTCCCTCCATACCAACATCTTTTTGATGAATCATTCTCAATGCTGGTGACATCAAAGAAGGAGTCAAAGTTTATTAGGCCCGTTTCTTTCATGGACGCTGCTCTATCCAAATATTAATTTTTAAATATAAACCTGTGGCACAATCTGAGGAGGTCTGACCTCATCTTACTGCCACCTACAAGCCTGTAAAGAGAGTGTCAGCTCTCTGCAGTCCAAGCCAGATTTGATGTGTGGTTGGGGGGGTCTGTGGTTTGTTTTATTCATATTTATTTTTTGGAGCTTCTGTAAAATTTTAATTTCCCCATGGGAATAAGTAACATAAATTCTATCCATCTATCTATCTATCTATCTATCTATCTATCTATTATATAGTGCCTT